>CM076091.1:832980-1444399 GCA_038088585.1 Chrysina gloriosa
CCCAAGAACGTTCAATTAGTAGGTCAATGAAAGAGGTGCAAATTGATTAGTTGTAATTGTGTTTTATATACATATGCGCATATAAGTTGATGGCGCTATAAATATGTTGACACGCTGACACTGCTTTCTAGGCGAACTTGCTTCGAGGAAAAACCATACAGTTAACGGTGTTTTCATATTGATTTGTATCGAGTTTGAATTTTTAATTCCTGTAAATTAAACCTATACACTTGATCCCATTGCATTTTCTAGATCAACTCATCAATTACATATAATTTTAATATTTTTCGTGGATTGTAATCAATAACATAGAAGCTAACAACCAACGCAATTGCATTGATCCCTTTCAATTTGGCGTCCTGTTCTCCATCCGCTCATCAGAGAGACGGGAACGAGGAAATCGTCCATGTCGAAGTGCTATTCGTGTCAAAATCTATCATTTCGCATTTTCGGGAGGCCTAACGGATCACCTCGCACTTATTTTTACGTAAATAAAATAGAGGTAAATAGCGGTAGTGCTACGAACACGTATCTTCGTGCGTATAAGAGACACAAGTACGGATGTATTTTTTAGCTGGCCGCGGGGAGTCGCCGATCGGTGTGAAGAGAACGAAGAAGAAGCAAAAAAAGACAAGCACCAGGTCTTCGGCCATCAGAATCTCGTTTCCATAAACGGCGATGGCAGGAAACGGCAATCTTGGCGCGTATATAGCAATGAGTCACGCGGAGCGCCAAACCAATTGATTGACGTCTTTTGCGCGAGGTCGGCCGTCGATGCGAGAAAGGAATGGGAAAAATATAATTGCCTTTAATTACGGTAAATTTGCAGCAACATGCCCGGCTAATAATAGTCGTCGAAAGAGTTTAGCCGAGACAGCTGACGAACGTATTATATTTTTCGATCGAAGTCGATATTTTAATTCGCAAAAAGAGTGTATTTCCTCCCGAAAAGCACCGTCTCGAAAAGTTTCGAGGAAAGGAAAGGGGAATAACGTCGATATCGTCGATGGGTTACGATTTACGTAGAATCTACAAATGCGAAGAAGTATAAACTCCGATTAATGTACGTACGTGTCGATTCGAAAGGCTTAGACGTTCTTCACACTTTCTATTTTTCCTTCTTCGAGCTATTGTGGCCATTTGTATTCGATTAGCGCTTGTAAATCTTGTTCGACAGGATACACACGAAGATTGTCGCTATAAATATACATATGAGAGCATACACGTGCGTATCCATAAAGTATCTCCATTTCCTGTTGATGTAAATAGAAACGTTTAGTTCTAATTACACTAGAGGTTCGATAACGTGAACACTCGCCAACTTGTATACCCGGATAACGTGAACGCGAGTTTCTTATAGTTATACACCGCTTTTCATAACTTCTGCGTCTGATTAAAACTGAAGAAAGTTCAAACAAAACCACAAAAGAAATAATTTTTCTACCATTCAAATGTATGTTTACTTAGGACATCTTTTTTCATGCAAATTGCGGTTAAAACAATTTCCAGGACGAGAGACGCGTTATTAGGAAAATATTCGATGAGAACGTGAAACGTGGTTCTGGACGAAGCGTTTATATGTATGCTACAAGATCCAAAGGATTAACAAGTTTGCATAAGACTTTGGCATAAAACTTGGTGAAACATGCAAAACAAGACTTACAATTGCTTGATCGTATATGAAGAGGAAAATAATGCGCGTTCTGGGAGGGTCCGTCATCAACAAAAGTGAACAGAATGTGGAAAGGGTGCGCGCAGCTGTGTTGCCAGCAAATCGCCGAATCACAATTCGCGAGCTACATGAGGACTTCGATCTTAGCTTCGTTTCAGATTTGCGCATGAGACGCATCTCATCAGTCAAATTCGTTACAAAATTGCTCTCCGATGACCGGAAACAGACCCGTATGTCAGCTGCTCGTGACATACTTGAGTGCTCTGAAAACGACGCAAACTTTTTAACCTTCGTATACTCACGCATACGGTCTGTGAGACCGACTTATATAGTATAGTATACGTCTTTCATTTTGACGTGAGTATAGGAAGGTTAAAAACTACGACTACTGGTGATGAGTGGTGGGTTTTTAATGTCAAGACGATGGCTAACTGTGTTTCTCGAGCATATGGGAATTGAAACGAATACGCCTTGACTCAGTTCGACCCTCGTAAGGGAATGATACCAGGTTTTTAAGCGGAATTCTCCTCGGACAAGTGCGGCTAGTGTTCAGTTGGTGAGATATGTGGCGAGTTGAGATTTTCGAATTTGGGCGCACACTTTCGACAAGAGCAGTAATACCTCCTCTGCTAAGCGCACGAGGATAACCCGTGTCATCAATTCGCGTACCAATGTCACGAACTTTCTTCACGAACTTGCACAATCGGTGTATTATTTCGACCGAAATTTTCAGAACGCGCGCTCGCTTTGAAAATAAGCTTTCAATATTTCCCAATGTTGCCCAAACGTAAATCTATCCATTTCGTATCGCGGACATGTGGTATTACATTTCAGTATTTTTTTTTTGAGCTGTCTGTACCAAAACAACGTGTAATTTAAAACGATGACCGTCGAGAGAATTTGAAACCGCAAAAGAATCGTGTCTATTTTATTTAAGCTTAATGATAGCTTAGTGCCCACAAATTTTGAAGGCACACAACTCGCATTATATAGTCATGATCGTTCTGAAGACGAATATTTACGCGTTCCATAAATACGCGCCCGTGTTGACCGACAACTCCAACAAAACAAAAGGAAAATATCCACCCAGGTAATTACCTGCCGCATCTCTTCCACAAACAAACTCATTCTACGAAAGCAGTTAAACCGTTCATTCATTTCGTAGTTCCGGGCATCTGCAATAAGACAAAAAACCGAAGAAGCGACAGAATATAATTACCTCCGGAACACACCGACGAGACGTGTATCTAGCTATTACCGGCATCATATCTCTTCGTAAAAACAAACATTTTATATATTACTAGCTGACCCGGCGAACTTCGTACCACCGAATTAGTAAATGTTGTCTTAAGTTATTACTTGACTGTTTTATTAACTTGCTTATATTAAGCTAAAATTAATTAAGTTGAATAAAAGTTCAAAAAAGAACAAATTCAGGTGGGAGCAAAGCATTGGCTTTATTGAATGTAAACCAAATGATTCGTGTATCGTTGTAGCACAAATGTCTGTTAAACTATTTGCTGAATGTTTTGCACTCGTGTCGATTATCTTCATTGGAGCGCCTTGTGATATACTATATTTCGCGACTTTATTGTCGGAGCGTTGAATTGTCGTTCGTGTGTTCCAGCGGGGCGGTTATTTGCTCTGATCACGACTTTACAGTCATCACTTGGCTTGCGGTCCAACGCAGTTTTGATCAACCGAATCAATGCATGATGATCATGAAGTATTTGCTGCAAATCTTGAAGAATTTCTCTTTTCATTGCGTTATTGATCGTTTGACGCCGATCAAGTTGGTCCTCCATATTGGCCATGAAGTAAATTTGTAACAATTTTATGCTGTGCGTCTTCAACCAGCTGCAATGATCCAATTCTATGGTGAATTTGTCCTTGTATCTGTATAGTCGAAAGGGAAGTGATAATTAGTGATTTATGATTACCAAAAATAAAGGTTACTCACTTATTAACAAACATTACCTTGAATATCGGACTGAATCCGCGTTCTTCAATAATATTTGCTTCAAATGAAGTCATTTGGAAACATGCCTTGTACCTTTAAGCGTTGGAAAGAAAATGTCGTGATTCTTGAGTTTCGCCACGAAGCAATGAATGCAATGGCTCAGGTGGGGTAGGCAACAATGGCAATTTAACCTTTAAACAGAGACAGCACAATCCATACGTTTCTCCAGCGAACTTCAATGCACAGCAATGGACACACATAACCTCCATAGGGCCAATTCTAACGAAAGGGTGCGAGCTGTAGTCAATTGTGGGATCGTATTGAAACGCTCCTCGATTCAAATTAACACTTAAATCATTTCTTCTTGCGGCTCGACGTTGTTGATCTCCGCGTTCTGCTCGACGATTTCTCATTGCCAACCGAACCGTTTCACGTATGGCTTCTCGTTGTTCTTGTGTTTGTCAAACACGAAGCCGTACTAACACGGCGCCCTTCTCTCGTGCGATTTCTTCTTCATCTGCAGTGGATTGACTCGTAATATTCCGCAGTCTAATTGTATTACGGCTTCGTTGTGAAAGATTCGATCTTCTAGCTCGCGGCATTGTAAATAAGACTGTGATGGATATTGCTGACTTTGACTTCAACAATTATTCATGCGCGCACAATCACAAATGTCATAACCTTAATTATCTTTGCGCGCACCATGACAGCTGTCATAACGGAAAATTAAATTGCCGGTTTTTAGTATTTTCCGTTACTTATTATTTATGTTTCTCACCGTTTAAACCTTCCACAAATATTTCAATTAGATCAAAATTAGCCAAATCGGTCCAGCCATTCTCAAGTTTTAGCGAGACAAACGAACAGCAATTGATTTTTATATATATAGAAGATAAAAGCTGTATTGGATTTTGGTTTCTCTTCTTCGGCGACGTTTCCATTTTGTTTTATTCATTTTCCGACTCGCGCGGATCCGATCTTTCTCGCTAATCTTCCCCGTATTTACATAAAACGATATATACGAATCCGTATTTATTTACTTACTGCCATTACACAATGGTCGCGTAGAGTTCTTTCTTCTTTACACGCTAACGGTGTATTCGTGCAGTGAACATCTGCATTTTTGCACCTGCCATCTTGATAGCGTTGAAAAAGGTAGCCGCGCGCCGTGCTCGGTTTTATCGTGAAGTGTTCATTTTTACCGTGAAATATGACCATCGGATTTACTGCCTTTATTCATTGTCTTTCTTGGTTCGGGTACGTTATGAACTGCACGCTTAAATATCAACTCGGTTTGCCTTGCGCGATAACAAAGAGTGAAATTGAACGGATCGTAAAGTATCTCGATACGAATCTTTTGGCTTGAATCCCTTAAATTTTAATGGTAACAAGAAACGATTAAGTTCGGAGAGAAATCGCTTGGTCTGCCGTTTTCGAAGTGAAGAAACTTCTTATAGAAATCATGTGCCCGTTGCAGGAGATGGGTCGTACGAAGCATAACATTTTCTTCACAACCAAATCCACTCGTGTGAACATAAACTTGTCCAACATTTCTATGCTAATAATAGCACACACATGATATGCACCTTATTCGACCGGCACCTCCACCAAATTAGACGATTTTGCAGCACAAGATAAAAATGAAAAAACGTTACAGAGACAACTTATTCAAAATTATCTTGAGTAGCTTAAGAACTTCACACTTGCTTCGTCAGATATGCTTACGTCATCTTCGTACTTTTTAAAAGTCTGCATTTCGATAGAGTAATGCGCGGTATCAGATAATTAACTAAGACTTTTTGCGATGAAAACTCTGTTCTTACTGGCGGTCGAATTGAAGGCCTTTAAACCGGCCCCGCATAAAAGTTTACCAAGCAAACTAAAAGGGGTAAAAAAATATGTCTCATCCTGATTCGCAAAGTAACACCTCCTTAGTTCGAAGGTGGGTGCCCCTTCGGGGTTCCTTGATGTTACCTCAGAAATCTGCTGGAAAACAAATCTGCATAAGAAGATCTTGAGGATCAATGGCCATCTAAACTGTTGTTTTTTCGGGGAATTTCTCGCACGCCACCTTCAAAATTTTCTCCAGATATTCTAGCAGAATGGTCGGAATATTTAGATCACCATGAATCTGTGCGTTCCCTAGGTATTGCGAGGCGTCGACTAGGATAGGTAGAGTCCTATTTTGCAGGACCTCAAGTCTTCTCACCCGTGCTGTAAGTTAGCAGCGGCATCGATATATCGTTCTCTTTTTATTGAGAAGTTTGTGAGTAAACTATTTTTGCGAGCTAAAACTTTAATAAAATACGCAATGACCTAGTAAATTAGGTGCGTAAAACGACAGCTTTTGTGTAAGCTGTTGCACAGTTACTCGTTAGCTGCCCATTAACGCACCTAATTTGTTAGGTCGTTATATAGGAGTACTCTAGATTTTTTTTTATTGACGAGGCTTGTTACTCACTTTAGTTTCCAATGTCACCATGAATAGACTTATGCCGGAACGCTCGCAGATTACACAAATTTATTTCGAAAACCGTGGAATCAGCTTGTACAAGAATTGAAGCCGCTTGACCATCGTGTGCGTCGTAGTTCGATGGATGACCCCAAAACAATATTGCTCTTGATCAATAATTTCACCACAAAATTTTGTTCGGTGATGAAGCTCATTTCTTTGGTCAAATGGCAAGTTTGCTTGTTACTGGCCGCATTTCGAGTGAACAAGATTCACAAACTATTATTGGGACGCGCGATACATCCACAAAAAGTCTTGTCTCTGTTTGGTGTGCTTTAAGGGCTGTTAGAATCACTGGTTCATATTTCTTCAAAAATGATGCCGGCCAGAACATCACAGTCAATGGACAGCGCTGTACATCCAACGATTACTGACGTTTTCATTCCCCAATTGCATGGCATCAATGTGGAAGATCTGTAGTTATTTATTTTATGCTAAATATTCCTTCCTCGGTAGTATAGTGGTCAGTATCCCCGGCTGTTATGCGGTTCGATTCCCCGCCGGTTTTAAAAATTGAGCAGATTAATAATGATGACGATGAAAAGAACTGCAGTTAGCATAAAAACACAATTTGGAGAAACAGGAGAGTTCATAATTAACAAAGGTGTCAGACAAGGGTATGCACTGTCGGCCACGCTTTTCAATCTAGCGTTGGAACACGTGTTAGCGAAGATAGACGAAGGAACACTTAGAACTAGAGGAGGTGGAGGTCAGATAGTGGCATATGCAGATGATGTGGTAATTATAACAAAAAACAGGG
This sequence comes from Chrysina gloriosa, assembly GCA_038088585.1. Taxonomy (NCBI): domain Eukaryota; kingdom Metazoa; phylum Arthropoda; class Insecta; order Coleoptera; family Scarabaeidae; genus Chrysina; species Chrysina gloriosa. The sequence goes on from CM076091.1 coordinate 839,885, forward strand.
CAATAATGAAAATATGATGGAAATCATTATTACAGTAGGAAAAAATATGGGACTACATTTAAATGAAAATAAAACAAAAATAATGAGATTTGGAAAGAAACTGGAAAAGAAATATGTAAAAATGGGCAATAACAATTTCGAAGCAGTTTGAAGGAGTTTGAGTATTTAGATGTGAGGATATCTGCTAGTGGAGACAGGGAAACCGAAACTGAAGGAGAAATAATGTCACAAATAGGGCTTTCTATGCAAACAAAAAATTACTAAAAAGCAAAATCCTAACAAAAAAGACAAAAATGAATCTCTATAAGACAATAATAAGACCAACCGTACTATACGCAGCGGAAATCATGAGCATGTCCAAAAAAGATGAAGAAAAGCTGAGAATAGCTGAAAGAAAAATACTAAGAACAATACTAGGACCAATGGAGATTGATGAAAACGAGTACAGATTAAGAACGAATCATGAAATAGCACGGGAAATGGAAGGTATGGATATTGTTGAATAGAATCAAAGAGCAAAGGGTGAAATGGATAGGGCATGTATGGAGAGCGGGCGAATCCTCGACGGTATTCTGTGTATTACAATCGGAGCCAGGTGGTAGAAAAAGAAGACGAAGACCAAGATCGAGATGGCTACAGGAAGTGAAAGAGGACCTAAAACGGGCTGGAATAAAGAACTGGCAGCGGCAGACGGCGGATAGAAGTTTGTGCCGAAATATCAGCAGGCAAGTCGGAACTCTAAAAAGTGGGGATTGATCCATCCCGGCCAATGGATCTAGAAAGCTTCATATAAGAAGCGGCGTCACCCCCTCCCGCCCGCCCGCCCTCCCGAGGGGTGTCAAGCCACTATTATTATTATTACTAAATATTCCAGAGTTCTTCCCCAGCTCTCATTTATAGTTGTGAAGGTCAATGTAAGTGTTCTATCTCTGTATGAAATATATACATCAACAATAGATAAATAAACATACATAAGTGTATAAAGACGACCCAGAGCATTGTCGAGCATGTGAATAGAGTAGAAATGGCATCAGAAACAGAAGTTATTGTGTTACTAGCTTTTAAAGCTTTGGTTAAAAATGAAAATAATAAAAGGAAATGATAAACGGAAAGTCAGAAACGTGGCCGTACTAGCCCAGTGAAAACGGCGTATAGGTAGAAGGCGCCACTTTCCAATTATATAACTGGATCACCTCTAAGTGTCTGGAGTTAAGATAGCCCCTCCAGCTTCCGTATTAGGGATGGTATGAAGTTATCCGAACTGTCTATGTGCTAGATCAGGCATGGGCAACCTCTTTTTGTAGAAGTTTTATGCTGTGAGTAGTCTTGAAAAATATACATTTTTGTAGTATCCTTATGATTCATTTTTAGACGGGTCGTGCTAATATGCAACGAAAGAATTCAGTAGCGGGCCGGACAAACCTTACTCGAGGGCCGCATATGGCCCGCGGGCCGGAGGTTGCTCATACGTGTGCTAGATCTTTAAATGTACTTGAAGACTATTTAAAAGTAATAAAATTGAGGCGGGAGATTGACGTTTAACAGCATTTTATTGTCACTTGAGGTGCATCAAAAAAGAAAATAAAAATTAATTAAGCGAGTTCGTTATCTGGTTTACCCGCTTTCGGTAAACGGTGGAATTCAAGTAACAAGTACTTGTAATTACCACCTTAAACTAGTAAAAGAATTAAAGATAGTACTAATTAGCAAACTGATCGCTGACACTTGCAATGACGACTGACAATGCACGTTTTGATTTCCACATTCCCTGCGTTATATTTTCGGCTATATCTTAATCTGTAAATTTTTAATGTAAATTCTTATTTCTTTTTGCGGTAATATTCTAATGTATTGTAATGTTCTCATTCTTGATTTCTTCGCTCCTACACCGAAACGCCTGACTCTTCCAAACTATCACACAAAGATCTACGCAGTCTACTTTTATTCAATCCAATCTGAAGTAGTGGTGATAAAAACTTTATATACAACCGTTGCGCTCGCTCTCTCAGCAAAAACTAGCATCTACCTTTTTTCATCCTTAACGACGACAATGCAATTGAAAACGTATGACAGTACCATTGCACGCTAAACTCGTCGCAACTTTCAATGTCATCCAATCAAAAATAGTTCAAGATCGTCAATGCAAATCGCGCTCTCAAACCAGAAGCCGTTCATTCAAGCGTCATGACCAGAATAGGCATAGAAATTAATATCGATCGTGCTATATACGATACGTACACATGTACGCCTTCTCTCTAGGCATACAGAACACGTCCGTATCAATCCGGTAACACGAGATTTCCGTATTTAGACACCGACGATGCAGCGCCGATACCCGCCAATATACAGATAGTTCTCTAAAAATATTTTACACGAAATATCGAGTAAACGAGGCGTGTAGTAAGTACCTTCGCATAAGCTTTCCCGTAGATAGGGTACGGAAGACGTGTGCAACGTGAGACGATTAAAATTCAGCGCTCATCTTCGTACGGGTACAAGTGTTTTCTGCTGTTACGAACGAACTTTGTGTGTGTTGTTTGCGTGCCTGTGTGTGCAAGTACGTCGTTGTTAGCTCGACCTACGCGTTCGATCTCGAAGCGCGAGCATGCTCGAGTAACATGCTTCTTTCTTTGTAAGTAATAAACGATTTAGAAGGAGTGCTGAGGTTTTTTTTTGTTTCGATCGCCGTTGAATATTTCGTATCGAAGAGTAGGTAGGTGGTGCGGGCGTGTTCGTTGAATGTTGAATTGCTATCGTAATGGGATTGTACGCTAAAATTTCTGGCGCTCGAGTTGTGTGCTTGTGGGCAATTTATAGAATGCCAAAGGAAGTTGTTCGCGGGGACAAATCGTTCGACCATTTGGATTTGTCATTTGAAAGAGTCGTCAGAATGGAAAACGGCATTCGTTCGATGCGTGGGTGGTTTTTAAATTTGCTTATTCGAAGTGTGCTGATCTCAATTAACCTTCCTATACTCACGTCAAAATGAAAAACGTATACTATACTATATAAATCGGTCTCACAGACCGTATGCGTGAGTATAGGAAGGTTAACAGAGCTCTTTTGTTTAGAACTTATAGAAATAAATTGTAAGAAACGCGGGAAAGATCGATATCTTGCATAACTTCCTCGAGTCAAAACTATTTCTTTCAAGGTATTCGGCGAGGGACATATCAATTGATAATGATTGCAAAGACTATGGCGTGGCATAACTGACTGAAGATTGTAAATGCCAAAAATTACCTATCGACATGTCGTTCCTGTCACTATAACACGTCGTCGGAATGCTTTTGACCACGCAGTTCCCAAATTAAATCCGCTGTTTCACTAGGAATGAGGCTAACATCTTCAAGCCTTTGCTAGTAAAACACGTGTAACACAACTGTAATTTTTTCAGAAAATCAATTTTTTTCTATTAGCTTACTATATGCTTTAAACCTTCTAGAATATGATGTTAACCTTCCTATACTTACGTCAAAATGAAAGACGTATACTATACTATATAAAACGGTCTCACAGACCGTATGCGTGAGTATAGGAAGGTTAAAAGTGTATTACCTGAAAACGCATTTTTCATCCGAAACGACTACCTGCATCAAATAAATACCTGCTGGGAAGCAATTGTAGCCTAACGTTTTACCTTTAGATTTCTAACTCCTCTAATACACTAACAGATGTCGTTAGAAAATGTGTATTTTCAGTTAGAAGAAATATGCAACAAGTCAACCTTAGAGAACTCACCTCCACACACGCCTTACACCCCAGGACAGGGATAGAAAAGGCTTAAGGATTAAGTTAAGTTTTGAGCATTTCCGTGTTTAATTCAGAAGCGAATAGTACGTTACTGTAGATTCAGTACATGTACAAAAAGGGCATAATTTCCTCGCTTGAAATCACGGCTTTTGTGTGGTAGTGTTAATTTTCAACGGTTTATTTCTAATCTCAGACTACTTATGGTATAAGTTACAATGAGTGATGTAAAGGAAAGGCACGGATTACTTGGACACATTCCATCACAAGCCGCTGCTTTGCAAAGTTTTTCAAGCCATCAAGTCGATTTATGAGGAGCTGAGACGAGACGAAATAGCTAAACCTTTGTTTCGAGAGACTACACGCAAAATACCAACGGAAAGTTTCAATGTTATTGCTTGGGATTTGGCTCCAAAATCTTACCCAATAGTGGGAAAAAGTCTTAAATATAGCGGCCTGATACTGCTGTGTGCAATTTTAATGATGGTCCTGACAAATATTCTACGAATCATGAAACTATTGGAGATGGATATTGGCGTCCAATCATACAATTTTTGTGTTGAAATCTAAGCGGATCAAGCACGTTGAGTTGTCTTTGCCAGATGCGGTAAAAGAGGCGCGCTCTGGCATACAATTTTCGAGGAAAGAGAATGAGGAAGAAGATTTGAACATGGAAGTGGCAGCTTTATAGTTCTGGGATAACAGATTAATGATAAAACATTTTAAACAGTCGAATTTTTCATTTTTTCATGTCCATAGTAGATTTCATAAGTTTAACCCCAGATTGGTATACATTCATCGAAACGACGAACACTGCTTTTATTTTTGTGTTTTCTTTTGTCTCTTTACACTTAATACTCTGATTTGCTCTGTAACTCTAGTCGATAGTCCGCTTTCGTTGTGTGTGCTTCGACGAAGTTTACCATTTATGTAAGTTTTTTTTCGTGTGTGAAGTATTGTTTGTTTTTAACATTTTTATAGCAAATATTCAATTTAAAATTCCAGAAGCATCAGAAAATGATAAAACTTGCAATAAAAGAAGCAATATTGTAAACTTTGTCCATATAAAAAGCGCAGAATGACGAAAACTACCTTTTGATTTCTGCAGGAAAAGCAATTGCGTCGAGCATGAAACCGAAGCTTGCATTTCACGTTGCAAATTTATCGCCAAATTAATTACTTTATTTGTTCTTAAGTTATTTAACGTACTTATTTGAAGATAAAAATTTAATTATAGAAAAAATTTGATAAATAACTCGCATTTAAATTCATTTTATAACGGTAGGTGTGAAGGGGGCCAAATTTTGTGTTAAATTTTATTTCTTAAAAAAATAAACACAATAAAGCAAAAATTTAAGAAAACATTTGTATGTAATAATTTTTTAAACAGTTTAAAAAAACATGTATAGTTTCCTAATCATATCAATGTAATTTTGATATTCGTCAGTTTACCAATAAAGAGGTAAATTTAAGTATACCAATCTAGGGTCAAACACGTTTTTCTCGAAACACGATTTCTCAAAAAGGGCACGCAGCATAACGCCAACAATTTTTATTCTATTCATCCGAACTTTTAACCATATCTTCAAAGTAACACTTTGAACTTGAATATGTACGGGATTTTCTTCAATTCAAAATAATTTGCCAAAAGAACGCTTTTTTAGGCTGTTACACCGCTTAGATAATTGTATGATGCTGAGTCTAATGATATAGTGTCAAAAGAGATACGTGGATAGGTAAATTTTGATATTTTACATATTTATATATTAATACGCAGTGGGTCGTCTTCTCGTACATATTTTAGAGTGTTCCCTCCATGTATCGCGATGGTACATATATCGTTGTTTTCGTATTACAATGCAGATTTGTCGAATGCATGTTTCATCGCGATACGTGCAGTGAAACGCAGGTAAAAGTCTATAACATATTGCATATATAACATATTGTAAATGAGCTTAAGTGACAGGTATCAAGCCATCTGTAATCAGAATGACACACGCAACGTGATATAGGTCAACCACGTCAAGTAATGACATATTATTATAGTAAATACGTTCGAGAAACGGACAAAAATTGTGCGGCATAATATTGATTGCACAAAAGCAGATTAAGCGGATTAAGTTGGCGTTTCAATACATTGCGAGTGAGTAAAATAATTGTATGTGTAGCTCATCCGTTCGTGCCAAGCATTTACATTTGTGTATTCGTCGCTAACAAGCGGAACACCAGGATTTTCATGGGTCTTATATATCTAGGTATGAGCTTTTGTACTAAAGTGTTTAATTTTCTGAGAAAATCGTTGAAAAGGAATTGAAGTTTCCTGTTTGTCCCTTTTATCGTTAATTTTATGGTATCGTAGTACAGTGGATAAGGTCTAGGGTTTACACCCGTAGGGGATGTGCGTTCAAGTCCTCAATCTCTCCGTGCACAATATTAACAAATATATTTTATTTAATGGAAAATTATTCAAAAGTAATATATTTCGCCGTGGTAATTTATTCGGAAAATTACCATGGCAAAAAATATTATTTCTTAATTATTTTGCATAAAATGAAATAGATTTGTTGTATTGCGCAGGAAGAGATTGAAAAAAAGCACACGAGCAGGGCTTGAACGCACATTCCCAGGGGTGTAAAACCTAGATCTTATCCATCGCGCTACGATCTCTTCGTTGAACGGCACTTAAAATTAACGATATAAGAGACAAACAGGAAACTTCAATTACTTTTTCAACGATTTTCTCAAAAAGTAGAGCGCGATTTTTATTTTATTTTAGTCCAAAATACAATAAAGATTCAATGTAAATCAGATGTGATTGTTTGTATTTGACTGCGTATTAATATATAGATGTTGTGGTCGAATTTCGACCATCGGGCGATCCTAGTTTAAATAAAAGGTAAAGTTTTAAATACCAAAACCACCACCAACGAGTGCATTTATGAAGCATATTACCATCATCGTCCACAACCGTTCACATAATATCTCGAGGGATACCAAACCTATAATTATAAAGAAACGTTCTCAATTTACCTTACCTTAATGATGCAGCCCGATCGTTTATTACCGCGACGACTATAACCCAGATATGTACTCCGATCGTTTGTTTAAAAATACCGAACGACGTACGAAATATCACCGAATGGGACGTAAGGTAGGTAATTGCCAGTATTGGTTTAATGCCAGAATGATTAAATTATAGGTCCGTACGTCGAAGCATTGTAATTATCGACGCTTTTATTCATTAGCGAATTTATTGGCAAATTACCGAGCGATTAGCGCGAATGAGGAGCAATAATGCGACGTCCCTTACGAGATCATTTCGCGTCATATTTCGAAGGCGAAGATCGTAAATTACTTTCATTTTCGCCGGTTTGCTCTCGAAAACGTCTGCAGATGTAATATAATTGGGTAAGAGCACGGAATTAACGGAAAAATATCTGGTGCCTACCACGATGAATCGTAAAATTTATTCCTCAAATGTCTAAAGCAGCGTTTCTCAATGTTTGGGGGATATCAGTAATAATTTATATTTTGGGGAGCGAAAATATACGAAGAATAATTAATTGATGCGGGAATCATTCGTTGAAACTTCATAACGAAATTTCTGATTAATCAAAAAACTTTTTTAAGTTTCAAAATATTTAATGATAGTACCACTATAATATTGTTTCGCCAAACTGTGGTGAATGAATTTATATCAAATATTTTGAAATTTAACCTTCCTATACTTCACGCATACGGTCTGTGAGACCGATTTATATAGTATAGTATACGTCTTTCATTTTGACGTGAGTATAGGAAGGTTAAAGAAGTCTTTTGATTTATCATAATTTTTTTATATGTAGAATTTTAATTAGATATTTTCTTCGTTATATTTTTACAATGAATTAAACAAATAACAGTATACTACTCACTACCCTATTAAATACAATGCGAATTTGGCGAAATTTTCTCAAGTGATGGGGGCGATAACGGTTTTATTGAAGAAGGCGATGGTTCGTTAGAGGTTGAGAAACACTGGTCTAAAGCATCTGTAATTGTATACACATACGTAATCCCATAACGATGGAAAATTATTAATTATTATTCATTCCAATTATCTCTATCTTCAACGACAATCTTCGTTATAAAATATGCGGTTTTGTTATGAACGTAAGAAATCAACACGAATGCAAACGAGGTCGTTAAGTCGATTTATCGCTCGTTCGTGGTCGGAAATACATGCTTTAGTTATCTATGGGTTTCCTTGTTTTTTAAAGAAGTGCATTTTAACGTTGTTGTTATCTTTGCTAGTTCAGGTATGCATCCTCGTTAAGAAAGCAGCTGTCCAATAAAAATGCTTCTATACATAAGTTAGAGTGAGGGAAACAAAGAGATTTGTAAATAACATGCTCGTTGATTTTTGTGGAAGCACAACAGCAGTTGAGCTATAAAAAAATGAAGGTTTTCAAGATTACCCGCAAATCTTGGGTGCATCTCATCGTATTAACAATTGGTGAGGTGCAAAATTTTAACGAAGTCTCTCTAAGGCACAGAGATTGTGATGTACAATAGAACAATGTGGTATCCAATTATTCTTCGGCGAAGGTACGTAATGAGAGTAGAAAACTTTAAAAAATGTCTTTCGAGGATAAACGCAATAGTAAGCTTGCTGTGGGACAACATATTATAGAGATAACGATTTGGAAAACTATTGGCTAGCTGACTACTACCTAAGGTATCACAGTATGACATGAGTTCCCTACTTTGACGATATTCTTCAACTTCTCCTTGTTACCATATCCTCAAGGTCTTCCAAACGCCGCGCTTCAGCGAGACAATGTCCGTCCGCACATCATCCGAGGAGTAATTAACTTTAGATTAGTGACTAGCTTGAAGAAATCATCACGGAAGAAATAAAAGAGGCAGTGGGACACATAAAAGCAGGAAGAGCAGGAGGAAAAGATTCAAATGAGGTGTAAATGATGCCGATCAAAGAGTAAAACGAGAAAGAAAAAACAACAAAGAGGAGGATAGGGACACCTTGGAGAAATCATCATAGAAGAAATAGAAGAAGCACTAGGAAAAATGAAAACAAGAACAGCAGTTGCGAAATTTCATATAAAAAGGAAATAGTGATGATTGATGAGTGGAACGAGAAATAATTAATTAACAACAAAGAGGAAAAGGGGGGACAGTTTGAAGGAATCGCCATAGAAGAAATAGCAAGAGTAGTAGGAAACATCGAAAGACGAACAGTAGGGGAGAAAATTTCACATAAAAAAGGAAATAGTGGGGATCGATGAATGGAACGAGAAATAAACAACAAAGAAGAGAAGAGGGACAGCTTGAAGGGATCATCATAGAAGAAACAGAAGAAGCAGTGGGGAATATAAAAAACGAACAGCAGGGGGACAAAAATTCAAATAAGAAGTAAATAGTGATGATTGAGGGGTGGAACGAAAAATAAACAATGAACAACGCAGGGAAGAAGAGGGAACAATTTGAAATAATCATCATAGAAGAAATAGAAGAAGCACTAGGAAATATGAAAACAAGAACAGCAGGCGCGAAAACTTCAAATAAGGAGTAAATACTGTTGATCGAACGAGTAGATCGAGAAATAAATACCAAAGAGGAGAAGAGGCATACCATCAAGAAATCATTATAGAAGAAGTAGAAGGAACAGTATGGAATAATGGAGCCTGAGACGATCAAACAGATGAGAAAGGAAGGAATAAAGTGCTTATGGATAATATGTGTCGATTCAACTACAGCTGTAGATACTAGAAAACTGGAAGGGCAACATGAAAGACAAGACCTTCTGGACGGTCACAATTATAGGTATCTTTCCCAGCGAGCTTTAAGCTGTACACTAGAATCGTACAAAACGAACAAAGGAAAACAATTGAAAATAAATTGGATGACAAATAAGCAGCGTTCAGAACAAAGAGGGATATTATCGAAAGAAGGGTGGAAGTGAGAAACGAATTAATACTAACCTCCATCGACCTACGAGCAGCATTTAACACGATGGACAGAAGAAATATTGGGAAATGTCTGATGAAGGTAGAAGTAGCACCTAAGCTAAGAAGTATATATTAACACGTTCGATTTCAAAGCTGACTTGGTGCAAGTTAACTCACTTTGCCATCTACGAGAGTACGCTTCGTTACGGACAATTGTTACAGTTTTCTGTTTTGTTCCTGTTGGCTCCTGGTTTCCACTTTTGCCGTCGCTAGCGCCCGCTGCCGTAAGTCCCTGATGCTCTTTGCGCCTTTTGGATGCGCGTGGGCGATTCTGCTTGGAACGTTGAGTTGAACAGATCGTTTTTCGCGAGTAGGTTACTCCGTTTTCGCTTATAAGTCTCGCTTGTCGAGGGGTATACGCGGAAATTCGACTCTTGAAAGTCAAATAGTATCGTTATATGCATCTGGAAGTTTCGCTTCCACAAATTTTGCTGTTAGAACTAATCGTGCACGTTGTACGTTGTGTTTTTCCCTCATTTGGAGTGTGAGCTAGTATAAAGTAGTATATACGAGTAGAGAGAGCTAAGATTTATTTTCGAAAACATCTGAGAACTATCGTAGTAGCTAGAGACTAGTTTGCCGACATCTTTTCGTCAAGTGCGAGAAAACCCGCCATCTTGGACAGCTTTCGTTCCGATACCGATTAGCACGCCGTACGAAGTTTGGCAACAGGAAAGACGTCACGTTAAGTCCCGCTTATATTTGATTCTACTTTTTGTATCGTTGTTGCCGACAATCATTTAGTTAATTGCGAGTTAGTAAATCGGGGATTTGTTTTTGAGTAACAAGGGGTTTTGTTACTTTTAAAACATTCGAATCTTTCAGTATTTTAGGGAGGAGAGGGGGGGCGGATCAGATTGGTTTTCGAGTAAAACGTTTGTGATTTAACCATATATTTGTGGAACGAAAAATTCAATTCTTTTAGTAGTTTAAGGGGGCGGGGAGCATTATAGTTGCCTGTCACTTGCATATTTTCTTGTCTTAATTACGTTCGGCTAAAGCTGTAAGAGCGTTGGGATTCTATCGGCTACCTGGACTGCGCAAATCGTTACACCGTAAATAAAGTGCTGTTGAACGTCACGTCATTCTCTCGCATCAATTTATTCGTATAGTTCTTTCATAGATTTTTCAAGTTCAAGTTCAAGTAATTTTGCTGGTCGTTTCGCGATAGAATAGAGAGCCGGAACGTAGACGGTTCGGATAACCCCGTTTCAACTACTAAAGAAGCTGGAGGGTCTCTCTGACTCCAGATACTCAGATGTGATCCAGTTCTATAATTGCACACTGCTTTATTTCTACGTTGTTCACGAAACGAAAACTTTAATTCACCTTGACTCCAATTCATCCAGGTATATCGCGGTTATAGAAACCGATATTGAATGTCGATGTATCCTTGGTTATATCCAGTAATTTTTTATGAATTCTTGTAATGTAAAAGTGTTGTACGTATGTGTCTGAATGATAACCACCTAATATTCCCCACCAGGATTTCGATCTATTTTTTGATATTTTGGAAACTATTTTGCTTGATAAACGAGTGCTTTTAATTGGCGATTTCAATTTGCCAAAGTTTGAAATCAATCCCTTGTCCTGTACTAAATGTTGCACCTTTAAATATTTTTTGTGGTCTTCTTAATTTAATACAATTTAATAATATTACTAATTGTAACAATCGAGTTCTTGACCTTGTTACTGGAAATTTCAATTCTGATATTGTTGTTTCACTTGAAAATTTTCCACTTGTTCCTGCTGATATGTATCATCCTCCATTATCTATTTCCTTGCCGTTTTCTGTGTCTTTTAACAATCCAACTGTGTTTCCTTCTAACATAAACATTCGGTATAATTTTCGCAAAGCAAATTTTCATCAGCTCTATAATGATCTTTTAAATGCTGATTGGTCTTTCTTGGAAACTTTTACTGATGTCAATTGTGCTCTTGAGAAGTTTTATAATTTTCTTTATAATATTTTGGATAAATCCGTTCCTAAATTTTCATCCACCTCCAGAAAGTCTAAATATCCAGTGTGGTTTTCTAATAATATAATTACCAACTTGAAATTGAAGGAATACTATAGGCGTAAATGGAAATCTACACATAATAATTACTTTTATAATGAATTTAGAAGAGTTAGAAGTATTTGCAAAACTGATATTGCTTTGGCCTACTCCACTTATCTCGCACAGGTTGAGGAATCTATAAAAATCGACCCAAAAATGTATTTCAATATATTCATGCCAAGCAAGGGACTACACGCATTCCTAAAGTTTTATTTCGTAATGGTACCCGTCTGGAATCACCCCAAGGCATTGTTGATGCATTTGCCAATGTGTTCTCGTCTATACATATTATCAGCACTGATTCTTGTTTTAATAATGAACATTCCGATCATGTTCCTTTTACATTATTACCTGTTACGGAGGAGGAGGTGGTCAAGTTAATGGCCGGGTTTCCACAGAGACATATTTCCGGCGATGATTTAATTCCGAGCTTTCTTTTGCACGATGCAAGGATTGCATTTGGAAGACCATTGACTTTCATTATAAACTTAGCAATTAAAACTTCTACTTTTCCGACCGCTTGGAAGCGTGCAAGAATAAGCCCCGTATTTAAAAAAGGCGATAATACACATGTGGATAATTATAGACCTATATCTATATTGTCTAACTTTGCTAAAATTTTTGAAAGTATCATATACTCATGTGTATGTTACAACACTAAATCATACATCTCACATTATCAGCACGGCTTTGTTCCCGGGAGATCTACAGTTACGAACCTTGTGTCGATTTGTCAACATATTGGCGAGGTACTTGATGCTCGTGGCCAAGTCGACGTCATTTACACGGACTTTAGTAGTGCCTTTGATATTATCGACCACGGAATTCTACTTGCCAAATTATCGTCTTTAGGCTTGAGCACTTCCTTATTATTGCTTATAAAATGTTATTTAAGCAACAGATCTCAGTATGTTTTTTATAATGGATTTAAATCATTCGAATTTCTGCCCACATCAGGAGTTCCGCAGGGATCACATTTGGGACCTCTCTTATTCATATTATTTATTAACGATTTGTTAACATCTATAACTTGTCCGGTACTGGCTTATGCGGATGACCTGAAAATATATCTGCCTATTGCAACTTGGGATGATGTCAATCGCCTGCAACATGATTTGGATTTGATTGCTCGGTGGTGTTCTACACATAAATTAAAATTGAATGTCAATAAGTGCTGCTTTGTTTCGTTTACAAGAAAGAATAATTTCATTAATTCTACTTATAATATTAATAACTCCATTCTTAAAAAAGTTGATATTGTTAAAGATCTTGGCGTCTTCTTTGATTCCCGCTTAACCTTTGCTACTCATATTAATAACATTTGCATTTCTGCATCAAAGGCTTTGGGATTTGTTTTACGCACCTGCAAGTTTTTTCGTAATACATCTTTACTTAAGACTATGTTCTTCGCTTTTGTTGTAACAAAGTTGGAATATGCTTCGCCTGTCTGGTCGCCACACTATATTTACCTGCAATTATCCTTAGAGAAGATACAAAGGCGATTCTTGAAACACTTATCCTTTAAAATGGATGGGATTTACCCGGAGCGTGGTATGGATTATGGACTGCTTTTGCAAAGACATGGTGTCCGGTCCTTGGGACAGCGCAGAGAAATTCATAGTGCTAGATTTATGTGGAGACTTGTTCACGGCTTAATTGACTCCCCCGATTTACTTTCCCGTATTAATTTCCTTGTACCTCGTATTTCCTCTCGTTCCTCGCTTACATTTGCATTACCCTTCCCTAGAACGAATTTGTTACTCCATTCATCTCCTATCACATCAATGGGTCGTATTGCAGATTTGTTATATTCTGATATTTTCTACAACACAATTAATCAATTTTATTAGTTTTACTTTTTCTTTTTTGAATTATATTTCATTTCATTTCTACGCACATAGTAATATTTGTAATTATGAATCTTTAATAATGTATGTATGTTGTTCTATATATAATTTGTCCTGTAAATGGTTAGCCGTTGGACAATAAAGCTATTATTATTATTATTATTATTATTATTATTATAACAATGTTTTTCTGTCTATTAACCGATGCTTTTTATAATAATTAATAATTTTATTTCTAGTGACATTTGTTTCTTCCATTAAACGTCTCTGGCTGGAGTTAAACTAAGCAGCTAACACCCCTAGGGTAATAAAATGCTCAAAATATGGTGGGCATGGTGTCGAAAAGGTGTAAATAGAACCCCAAAACAAACCGTATGACAATTTAAGACCATAACCCCAACATTCGAGTATTACTATACTACAATAGATAAGATACGTAAGAATATAAAAAGGGAGGCAGAAATACAATAATCGGATATATGTAAAAATATGCCAAACGTTCGACAAACGAGTGCATGATACGTTATCATTAAATTGTGTAAACCGGACTGGCACTGTCACTACATGGCTGGTCCCCTTACTTACGTACGACACACACGCACGACATTAAAATTCGGAGGATTAACAGCTTCAGTTCGGTTTGCACAACTTATCATGCACTTGTTTGTCAAACCTTAGTTATGACAGCTAATACGACCATTTTGAAAAATAGTTTCAGGAACTTCGAGAGAGTTACAAATACAAGCGAGAAAGTAGAAAAAAAATTTTGATCTTCTCTTGCCATCCGTAGACGTACGTTTCGCGGTTATACCGCTCGTCAGTACGGCTTTGCAAGAGCTGTAATTTCGTATACACATTTTATGTATATATCGTCTGAACATCGATTTTTGTACATGTGAGAGGGATTCGATATGAATTCTCTCACTATGCACGTATTACGCACTTTTTTGGCAGTTATTTTTTCTACAGGAGTGGAGAACTTGCGTTGCCACAGCCTTCTGCAGTAACTGCTGTAATTTTGTTTTCTACTTTTTCGTTTGTTAATACGATCATCTCTGCATGATAATGGCGACTTCATTTTCGGCGAAACACGTGTCCCGACTAAATTAATAATTTACTGCGGAGTTACCTATACTATTTACTGTTATATTTCATACAATTTATATTTAGAATTTATCTTCTCGATAAACTCATACACCGAAGCCAACTTATTCATCCAAGACAAGGTAAAGGTTGATGAAGCATTCATATCAATATCAACCGACGATTCTTAAGCGAAAGAACTCAATGACCAGAACTAATATCGTCGGCGAAAGAATTATTGTTTCATTAAAAATTATTACTTTCCGGCGAAGCACGGCGCAGAAAAAAACATAAACAAGAAGTAAAAAAAGCCCATCCAATTTACTTCCACAGCCAAAGAGCTCCGATCGGATCGTATAATTTTTATCGTTTAAAAATAGATTATCCGAGAGAGTAAAGCTCGGTTAGTCATCGCCCGAGAACTCGCGCATATGAACGTATAAATATAGAACCGAGAGAAGTGCCACGGGCACAAATTAATTGAATTAATAAGCCGCGAGAGTAAATATAACGGCGTAAAGGTGAATAGATTACGAGTTTCAATGATTCCGCAAGTGCGTCGGCAGCCGAGAAGCAGACAGACATACAACGCACACTCGACGTGGCGTCGTCGTCGTCGTCGTCGATGAGATGCAGACGGCAATCGACGAACGGTGGTCGTCAGAAACGAAACGGGTACAAGATACGATTTGAAATGTCGCTTATCAAAACCCTGGTAAGGTGATAACAATCGAAAACCGAGTCCTCTCTCTCTCTCGTTATGAAGGAGAATCAATTTACACGCCCGATCGCCTTACACCGAGACGATGATATTTATGCGCACAACTCGAGGAAGCTTTCGTGATTCTCATTTTGCGTCCGTATTTATTCAAGCCTGTCTAGGAAAAAGGTCGTTTACATCCGTTGCACATCGACGGGTAAATATAATTGAGCGTAGTAGCTGTCTCGTCTTTCGTATTTCCTAATTTATCATGCACGAGAATAGCGAAATCGAGAGTCTAACGATTGATTGGGTGCGTTGTATTGTCAGAAATCTACCTATTCTGTTGTGAAAAATCAAGATATCACCTGATTTGCATTTATTCACTTTATTTCGTAACGCTTATAAATGCTAAAAACTTTGAGCACGACAAGGATATCCAATCGCTTTTTTTAATTGTATCAGAACGAGCACGATAAAGAAAGAATCCGTTTGACTTGAGAACGTGAACTTGCCTGAAAAATGCCGAAGGACATTGGAAGAAAATGCACAAGATCATTGGAATTTCAGTGTTCGTTCTTCAGTTTGCTTTGCCGTCATGGTATTTAAAATGTTGTTACCCCCAAAACTGCGTTACTACTATCTCTCCGAGATAGCAATAACTGAGGGGAACAATTGGCTAGAGTGCACAACACGACAAGAACAAAACAAGAAGCGGTACATACGCTTGTCGCAACAGGCTAGCCAATGCCGTGCTCAGCTCGGTGGGAGGTCGCGTCGGTTCTTCTTCAAGCTCTAAATAACGGTCGTTGAATACAACTGGTCTTATCAGGGAAAAAGATAGTATGGGCGCCAACCATGAAATTTGGGTCAAAGGCCATAAGAACTTACCAGATATATTTTCATGGTCAAATAATCGGTACCTTTATATCGATCGAAGATCATTTCTCCTATCGGTACCTTTATATCGATCGAAGATCATTTCTCCTATCAAAGGATTGGTTTTGTTTAATAATATCATGTATTATGTCGTAGCCGTTGCTTTTTGCAATTTTTTGATTATCTCAATTTCTTTGTGGTAGTTTGTGTGCTTTAAGTATATGCTGCTTAATTTATGAATGAGGCTATGGAATGGGAACATTTTTATTTCCCAGTACTGTTTTGACGTGATATATATAATAGTAAAATACTATGTTACTTCATTGTTCTCTTTTCTGATGGTTCTGGTGGTGATGTCCAAGAAATTCAGTTAGTCATTCTTCTCAAATTCTCGTCGATTTTATTGAAAAATAGATAAATGTAGGTTCTTTTTCATTCAATAAAAATATTTTCCGTTTAGCGGCGGAGAAAAGGGGAATAAAATGGGAGAATGTGGAAAGCATAGCCAAAAGTAGGAAGAAGTGGAGGGAACTGCGGCTCAACTCCAAAATAACTCGACAACGAAAGGTAGAAAAGTTCCAGATTAAGAATAAGAGAAAAACTATTTTTCCTGTAAATGTATGCTCACTGCACAGGTATGAGGTGTAACTTAGTTTCTGATTATTCCTCGTACTTGGATTACGAGATGATTTTGTGAGTATCAGATCAAACTTCGCCAAAGCTTGCTTCTAATCAGTGTACGCCATTTCGACAGATAATATCCGTCGTACCAGCAGCAGCGGTATAAAATCGACGAGATTCAACTAAAACGAAGGCATGTAAAATATCTGGAAAATATTTTAAAAACGGATGGAAGCTAAGAGCGTCTCTTTATCCGTTATCCTATCGAATTTCACGTAAATTCCACTTAAAGTAATTGTGGTATCTATATAGAAGGAGGGCTTTCTTAATGGTTTACGCGCTCGTCGCCCATATTTATATAAGGTCGTTGGTAAGTGCGCTTTTATGTTTCGCCGTGAGATAATCCCGATAGAGGACCGGCTCCGAAAGGATGAAATTTCGGTGGTAATGTATGGATTGTAAGGTAATACACCATCGATATCACCAATCGCCTCTACAGTTGTAAATATGTTTTTTTTTACAAGAAACAGCAGTAAGAAGTTGTTTTCATAGTTGTAGTATTTTAGGCGAATATTATTACTTTCTCCTGTAAAACTTTGCAGAAAATTGCGCCACAGATCTTTCCACAGGATGTTCTCAAACCATGGGGGAACTAAAGAACATGGGACTCACAAAATATAAAACAAACTGAATTAACAAGCAGATATATATAAACTGTGTGACTTAAGCTAGTTCACTTTTCGTTTCACCCGATTTGTTCTAATCTTCTGCAAAAATTACGCTTGCAGAAACCTTTGTTGAAATGTTGAAAGCTTGCTGGTGTATGCTACTAACATACAGCATTGATTTTATGTATCAAATAATGCAAGCTGATTATAGCAAGGTTGGCTAACACACATTCGAGCATTTGATGATGATTCAAAAGCTAAATTTTCGAAAGTGGAAAGATTTTAGCAAGTAAAAACGCTTAACTATTAAAAACTATTGATCAATTGTTGCATTCCTCTTATCACCAGTGTTTGCTGAGCACCTATTCGCACAAATTCCGAGAATTGCACTCCGATCAATTCCCCAACATTTGGCAATACTTTTCTGTATGCCATCACCTTATAATAAACTTTCGGTCTTGAAGGAATCGAGCCAATTATTTCCGTTTGGAATTAAAAATTGTGTCTGAGGATGATTCGACGTAAGCGAGCTGTTGCTAGTTGTCTCGGTATTGAACAAAAGCGCACAGCGGTCACAATAATACAAACCTACATTAATCCTCCAAAAGGAACTGAGAGAGAAGCGCACAAACTATTATTTATCTGTAATTAATAGACTGACAACTGTGCGCTTTCGTTTCCCGCCCGTTCAGCTTCCGCTTAGTCTAATCTTCTGCAAAAATATAAAGCTTGCAAAAACCACTTCCCAATCCCGAAAATTGGGTCTTTGATTAACTTTAGAAAGTTTCAGGAAACAAATTCGCTTCGAGATATACAAGTAAAATTTTTTCTTTCTTTTTCTTCCTACCTTTCTTGAAATTCTTTCTCCTTAAGAATGTCACCAGCTCAATCAAGGGTCTCGCTATGAAGCCCGACTTCATCAAAATGTTGGCACTTACACCACACAGATTTTCAATGACTTAAAATTAACAAAAATAAAAATACTCAATGGGACTGGCAGCTGAAAGAATATAAAGTAGAAAATGGAAATTCGCAACCTTCATTCTTGAAATTTTCCTGATCAAAACTCCTTTCAGACAACTTTTCCCACTTTTCTCCGTCTCGTGAAATGCCCAAATAATGAATGGCATCGCGTTTTTAATCCCGATATTTTTGTCCCGCCTTCTCTAGAGAATCGTTCCACAACGACTTCAAAAGTCTACCAGGATTTTCTATATTTTAGGTTTAGAATCATTATCCTACGCTCTGAATCAAACCATCTTTGAAAAAAGAGAAAGAAATAGAACCCAAGATCAAACAGATAGTATACAATGCAGTAGTAGCCCCCACAATAATGTACGCGTAAGTGAGTCCTGAACAATACAGCAAAAACACGAAAGCAAAATAACAGCTATGGAAATGAAATTTTTGAGAAAGATCGTGGGGAAAACAAAAATGGACAGAATAGAAAACGAACAGATAAGGAATATGATAAATCAAGAAGATATACTAAAAAGAATTGAAAAATGTCAACCGAATTGGTACGGCCACATAATTAAAATGGAACAAAAGAGTTTAACAAAGAATATAATAGAAGCCAAAAATAACGGGAGAAGGAAAAAGGAAAGACCAAGGAAAAGATGGAGTAAACGAATTAGGACGAAAGCGAGGGAAGACCATAGAAGAAATGAGAAGAATGAGTACAGACCGGACACGATGGAAAGAATGGATTAAATCGTCGTAAGATCCAGAAATAATCCGACGCTGAAAGGCATAAGGACTGACGAGAAGAAGAAGAAGAAGAAGAAGAATCATTATTACCTTATTATTTTCATTCCTATTACACCAGCTAAATATAATCTTAGTATTAGTATTTAGCTGCTAGTTAGTTGCCAGTAACATCATCTTTAGAGTAGACTAAAGTTTCATATCAATAGTGGCATATTTTGTGGCTATTAGTTAGTCCAATGTTGGTAGCCTTTCAATTTGGCAACATTTCAAAGAGCTTCAATCAAAACGACAAGATGACATGCATTTTGGTTTTCTTGTTTGTCATAAAATATGTTGTTCGTTAAAGAAACCTTCCTTTTATCTTGGATTGTAGATTGGAATAAATCGCTTAAGAGCATGTGCCTTCCAATTTCTTCGACCTGTCATAGATCGTTTTTAATGTAATCGATCTATAGTGAGGCTCGAATTTCTAAAGCCAATATCGGTTTCTGAAGATTTTTATCCTTTTTGGCTAGGCTCCTCAGCCTTCATCCTCGAAATTTTCGTCATATGTTCACGCCTATCTCTGATTCCCATGCCTAACAATCTAACACTGTTAGGCATGGGTATCAGATGTGGATGACATGCTTTAACAGCACATTGTCCCTTAAGCCACGACTTTCCAAACCGTTAAAAAACTACTACTAAGTGTTCATAGAGGGAGACCGCCAACATAAGCATATCCAATTTTTTCCTCATAATATCCATCCACCATCATCATAATCTCAAAACGTTACAGTCTTATTTTAAATCGAACCATCCAAACATACACTTACTCGCATTCACGTTGCACGGAGTGTACCCACCTATATCATAAACATAGTTATGACGAGCAAGCCTGAAACTGAAAAACGAGTGCATCTACAAGGAAAACCAGATTTCATTCCTTCGCATGACTCGACATGTGTTTATTTTAATGGGTCGTTGCTGAAACCTCCTTGATAAAATTATCTCGACCGGAGCCCGGCTCGCGGTTATCGTTAAATTTGTCATCGGGTCGTTACGGGCATGAGTTATGCGCGCAGCGTTATAAACAATCGACACTAATTATTACCATATCGGTGCATACATTTCCATATTCCGTTCGAACGCCGCTAAAGAGACACGAGACTTACATATGTCGAACGTATACGTATACGTGTAATACAGACATTGCAACACGTTAATATAACTCAAAGTGCGCTTGACCTTGCATAAATCCAATTAAACGAAGGAAGTATACATAATGGCAGTCAATAAATTGCATGTTCAACATATGTAAATAAATCGGTAAGTATGAAAGGTATTAGATATATGTGTGTTGATACGTAATTGATAGCTGAACAGATTTCTCGCGTAAATCGCCATTGCAAAAATGCACGAGTGGATATCACGTAATGAAGTCGCCAAATTGTTTTGTACGTTCCAAACAATCGATACGAGAAGAAATACAAACAGGTTGATATTACTACCGAGACTCGTATGCTTCCACGTATAAGATTCGATTAACAATTAACAACAAAAAAATACTAAGTCGTTAACGCGCACGACTTCGGAAAGTTTGACGATCCAAAAATGGTGCATACCGTTAGAATACAAAAAAAAAACCTCATTGCATTTGCTGTTGCAGATAGCCTTGAACACATCCGCCTAGAACGTTTCATTCTTTTTTTTTTACAAACATATCGAAAAAGTAAAAATGTCTTTAAGAAAAGAAAAAGCACAGAAGACCAAGTTTGTCACGCCTCAATTTGAATCATGGATCACATTCTTCTAATTTAATTTTTTTAAATCAATATGTCAGAACAATCAGATGATGTTATAGCGGTCTATTTTGATTATGAAACGAACATTTTGGCGATGTAGTAAATGTTTTCGCCAAAATCATGGGGAATAAACCATTGTCAAGCCTGCATAACAGCTTGCAACTCATACGTGTAATGGGTGCCTAAATATCAAATCAACTTGATCCGTGTCTGTAAGTTGAGGTACTTTTCCCCTTAAAGCTTAAACCTCTTCGTCCTCCCTCTCCTTTTTTTGGGGTTGCTTGTAATCACTTTTTCTTTCGTGGCTGTGTCATCAAACCTTGACAAATCTTTGTCAAATTTTACTTCTGAACACTTAACAAGTAACTTCTGGTCACGTTTTGTGAAATCACCAAAAGGTTTGCATCCTGCTCTCTTAGCATTAGCATAGAAGATTACATGGCACTTTGATGCGCCAGCATCTTTTCCAATTGAACAGGGAGCCAAGGATTCTTCTTCTTTCTTGTCTTCTGATATTTATTATATAAATGCTAAATAAACGATAAACAACTACATAAAAACACACTTATTAGATTTTATTAAGCTAGTTCTTGCAATCACCTTCAAGGTTTCGGTAATTTCAAGGTATATCACTTATTAATTTATCATTGAATTTAATATATTATTATATATATATAATATAATAATATATAATATATATTATGTGTGTTAGGATGACTTCTTTCAAAATGTCTCTTGTCTTGCTTGTTTAATATATTCTCTCATAATTGTTGTTTATTCGTTCCTTTTTGTGCCTATATGCTGACCATATTTTGTCGTTCTCGATGAAGACAGCCGTTTTGTATAGGATGTCACGCTCATTCATTTTTCGAGAATTTCAGTATTTATCCATGTGCTTTTTCTACTGCTTATGTGATATTTCATAGATTATGATTGGACAAATTATATCTACGACAGTACTTATTAATGAGTTGCATAATGTATCAGTCAGTTTCTAATAGCATATTTTCAAAACTATCATATTTCGCTTTTTTGTAATCTTTATTGTACTACGTTTATAATTGATACGATCATCACATTCAATTGTTATAATTGAATGATCGGCTACTCTAGGAGTTAAATGTACCTACTGTATGTTTTAGATATTTTTTATTTGTTATAACAGAGTCAATAAGCGTCTGAGAGGTGTTTATAATTGTAGTGTAATCTTCCATTATTTGAGGTGTTTTCAAAAAGTAGGGCGACTTTCTATGTTTATCAAAAAATATTTATTTATTCATATTTATTTGTTATCCCCTTCAAAGTAATCCCCCTCAGATATAATACACTTGTGCCAAGGATTTTCCCAATCGTCGAAGCACTTCTGATAAGCGCTTTTTGGTATAGTCTTGAGCTCTTTCAGCGATGCAGTGTTTATCTCCTCAATCGTTGTAAATCTCCCCTTTCATGGATCTCTTCAGTTTTCGGTACAGGAAAAAGTCGCAAGGGGGCAAATCCGTTGAATATGGTGGCTGATTGTGGTGTTGTTTTTGGTCAGAAAATTACACACAAGCAACGATGAGCGAGCAGGTTCATTATCGTGATGCAAATGCCATGAATTGTTTATCCACAATTCCGGACGTTGTTTTCTTCAAATTGCTTCTCGCAAACGGCGCACCATTTCAAAGTAATAACAGTGAGCAAAACCTTAATATTTGATCGAACTTGGCGTGCTTTTTTCGGTCTTAGCTCTTTCGGGCTCTTCCACTGGGACGATTGGGCTTTGATTTCGACGTCATAACCATATACCCATGATTCATCACCGGTGACGATCCTTTTGAGCTAATCAGCATCATCATTGACGTCATTGAACAGCTCCTGGGCGATGCTCATGCGATAATTCTTCTGGTCAAAATTGAGCAGTTTCGGACAGATGTCTCATGCCCAAAACATCCGAAATAATTGCTGACACGAGCCAACCGAGATGCCGACGTCATCGGAAGCTTCTCTAATGGTGATTCGACGATTCCCCAATACCGTTTTCAATTCTTCAACGTTTTCCTCAGTTGTTGACGTGCCGGGGCGTCCAGAGCGAGGTTCGTCACTGGCATCTTCTCGCCCATCTTGGAAGAGCTTGTACCACTTATAAACCTATTCTTTATTCGGAGTAGACTCGCCATATGCCACTGTCAACGCTTCAAGTGTTTCGGAGTACTTAATTCCGTTTTTTATACAAAGTTTGGTGTAAATTTTTTCGACAGAAAAAATCGCCGAACACACCAAACACTTCTAACCTTTATCTATATAATTAACAAACAACGAATGCTATATAGATGAAACTGTGAACATGTATTCGGGACGAATGTACCAACATAAGATTAAATCGATTAAAATCGACTGTAGGTATCTCGCCAAATTCAAAATCACCTTACTTTTTCAACACATCTCATAAACCGTGATGATATGCATTTTCCTATTAGATTGGGATAGTAAGAATCATTTTTAAGATTACAATTAAAGTCTCCAACTATAATTAGTTCTCCTTTGCGACCAACCTAACTACCACAAGCAATGCAAAACGGGATTTATTCTTTCGTCATTATTCTAGTCTCATTGTTTGGCTGACGACCGAATTCCTCAACATTTGAAGCAACGCCGGAATTGTAACTTTACCAAGGAAGAATAAGAAAATGACGCACCTTTCGTTTCCCCACATTTAATAAATTATTCAGGCGGAAGTAGTCGAACGTACATAAACGATTACGTATTACGATACCCTCATTCTTCCGACGACGGAAGTTATCGATCGGCGATCGAAAGCGAAGCTAAAGAACGAAGTTCCCGGCTCGTTTCCCCAAATATCGGAATCGCGAACGAAATTTAACGGTACTGCGCAAGCAGCTGCGTATCGACGAGTCGAAATGCTCCCGTTTCGCTTGTAGGTCGTTCTCGGCGGGCGGATAGCTCGCATAACCTAGATTTTGTGGTTTCAATGTCCCAGGTTCGAAAATGGGGCGATCGATATTACATTTACCGCGAAGCGAACGGTTTCCGCATGCACTTCGCGCTCTATATGTACACGGGCACGCACAAACAATGAAGCGGTAGATTTCCGTTCATAAGTCGATCCGTAATATCCGGCAGTCTTCCTTTCGTGTCGTTTTTTTTTCCGCTTTGATGAGATAGAATTACGGTGGGAACTTCGGAGGGAAATATTAAGTCGTGCGGTTTAGTAGGTCAAAGTACCCGAAATTCCCCATTCAACCAAACCGCGCTTAAGATATTGCCAAAATCTTATTTTTCTAGCTTGGTCATCTGGCGTTCAAATATCAATTTAGGCGTCAACTGTCGGAAGATTGTGTTGGTTGTTTTCTGCGAATTTTGCAATGTGGAATTTAGATGGGCAAAGAGTTTGCCTGAAATTTTGTGTTTCTAACGAAATATCATGTGCTGAAGCTTTGAAAATGTTAACGGTAACCTATGGGGATTCGATAATATCGAAATCACAAGCGCTTCTCAGAGGAGTCCAACAACCAAAACAAACCGAAAAAACAACAAGAATTGATCCAAAATTAATTGTTGACCGTTTTCTTAGATTGTCGTGGTATTGTTCACTCCGAATTTCTTCCGTCGGTCCAGACATTAAATAAGGAGAACTACCTGAGTTTGCGTTTGAGGGAAAAGACCAGAATTGGGGAGAAATAACTCGCGGTTTCTTCACCACGACAACGCACCGGCTCAAACATCTCAACTTGTACGCGATTATTTGACCAAAAACAACGTTCATACCGTTTCGCAAGCTCCGTATTCACCTGATATGGTTCCTTGTGACTATTTCCTATTCCCATAACTCAAGTTACCACTTCGCGGAAAACGTTTTGAGACGATTGAGGCGATAAAGGAGAATTCGCAGAAGAAGCTGAAGACAATTCCTAAATAGGCCTATGAATAGTGTTTTGAAGATTGGAGGAAGCGTTGTTTGCAATGGAGATCACTTTGAGGGGAATAAAATTAATATCGAATAATAATTGAACCGTTTTCGTTTTATTGAAAAATTGCGGGTACTTTTTGATCAGAAGGTATCAATCTCGTAGGAATGCTATTTTCTCTGTTCTTCCCTTTTTTCCTTGGACCGTTTTAGATTTCGACCAGTCATAGATCTGGGGTGACGAAGGTAGGTTTCCCATTTTTATATAATGCTCTCCACCGTTTTCTGTCTCTGATCTGATCCTTCACTCTTGCCCGCTTAATTCCTCTTTCGCTGCTTTTCTGATGTCATTCCATTTTCTTCTTGATCTTCCTTCTTTCTCCTTTCCTATAACTCGTGTCTCTGTCAGTCTATCATCGCCCATACGATACATATGCCCGAATCATCTTAGCTAACCCTCTTCTATCACTTTCCATATGGGTTTAATCCCTCGGTTTTTGCCAGTACTTCTCATTTCTTGTCTTGTCTTTCATCGCCTTGCTTTCTATTCGTCTTAGGAATCTCATATCCATGGCGTTCACTCGCGATTTGACCTTTTCTGACCTTGTCCAGGTCTCCAAGTCTGCTATACGTTATCGTTGGTCATTTCTTCCAATATTTCCGTTTCGATATGTTTCGGTACTTCCTTTTGCTCAGAAACGTAGTCGTCATCGTATAGAACATTCCTTCATTAATTTCGTCATGATCCATTGAATTATTGTTCCTAAATATTTCTAATTATTAACCTGTTCTATTGCCCCTTCCTTCGATTTTGAAGTTACGTCTTTTCTATTCTCCTGCAATCATCATTGATTTGGTCTTTTCGATGTTTATCTTCGTGATTTCCCCGTTTAGGATTTCAAGGTTCCTTTGAAGCGCTTCTTCTGACTCGGCCAGAATTGCCATATCGTCCGCAAATATCGATTCACACGAGTTAATCCCAATTCATTTTCCGGTAACCCATTTTTAGTGATTTCATTCGTTTTTTCTGCCATTCTTTACGACTTCATCTAGTACAATCGAAAACAGCAATGGACTGAGTACATATCCTCCTTTCACCCCTATCTTTGTTGTAAACTCTTTAGATTCTTCGCTGTTAATTTTTACTGTATTTGTATTATTTCTGTACATGTCTTTTATTAACTCCATCGGTTTCTAGACCTTTCCATATGTCTTTCCTTCTTACACGATCGAAATCCTTTTCTAGATCTAGATACATAAAATATGTATTTCTTTTTTCTTGTTAATTAGTTTTTCACTTGCTTGTCTTATAATCATACATATGACGTCTCTTTGTGCTTCTTTCTTTCCCTGAATCCATATTGAGTGTCTTCTATGCTGTCTTGAGCTATTTTTCTTATTCTTTTGATGATACTGGCTAATAATTTTCCTGGGACGATTGTTAATGTGGTTTCACCCGGTAGTTATTAGAATCCCTCTTGGCCCCTCTTCTTATGAACGGGCAATATTATTCCCAAGTTCCACTCTTTCGGTATTTTAACTTGATAATAATAATACTTTATTCAATAATTAAAAAAAAAAGAATGTGTTAAACTTCTTGCATAATCGCATTCATTAGTTTGGTTAATCGTCTTATTCCTTTTCCTCCAATATAATTGATGATTTCCGTTGTTATGTTGTCTCTTCCTGGAGCCTTTCCTATCTTCAGCTTCCTCATGGACTCCATTATTTCTTCTTCTGGAATTCGTTCTGTATTTTGAACTTCCTTTATTTCCTCTTTATTCCCTCTAATCTCTACGTCTGTTTCTGTCAACTTTTGGAAGTGTTGCCGTCATCTGTCCATTATTTGATCTTCCTCCGTCATTATATGACCATTCTTATCTTTTATGTTCATCATATTGTATTCCCTTTTTTTCTATAATTATCAGTCATTTGCTCTCCAAATTTTATCCGAGACCTATCTTTCGCTTCCTTAATTTAATTCTCGGCCTTTCTACGCTTTTTCCTTGTGTTCCTCAAAATCGTCTAGACTTTTTGTTTCTAGATATCTTTTCCAGCTGGTTTTCATCTCTTTTAGCGTGCGTTTTATTTGTGTGGTTCACCACTCTGTTCTTTTTCTGTGCTTGTTTGTTATTTTCTTAACTCCACAGCTCTCTTTTGCTGATACAAATATCACATCGGTAAACTCTTCACCACACAATTGTTTATAATAAAATCGGTGACACGCGTTTCGCTAGCTCGAGGCAAGCATCTTTTTTACTGTGACCATGTCACCGGTGACGACTCGGACGCCTTTTTCACCCCCGCAAATTCCCATATTAAGTCAAGTGGACGGCCAAGGGAAGAGTACCTGCTAACCCGAAGTTTGAACGTTAAAGATTTACAAGTACATTGTGTGAATTGGTTAATGCCCGAAAAATAGTGATCACTTCCTATCACTGCAATGCGTATTATTTTGATATCTTGTATCATTTCCTCTTTGTATTTGCTTAGTAGGAAATAGTCTATGATTGATAATATGATACTTCTCTTCTGTTTTCTTCAGCTCGTGTAAACTTGTAAATGTCTTTGTGTTTGAACTAAAATTTCATTAATTTTATACATAAGATGGACATAAGACATAAGATTTTTTACGGTCAGTGTGTATATGGATTTCCCACTTTACGTATTACGTATTTCTTATGTGTTTCGTACGTATCATGTCCATTGTGTTTAAACTTGAGATTTTCAATCACTAGACTGTCTTTTATACAAAATTCTTATTTTTTGTTTGTTCTTCCTATCTTCCTAGGATATCTTCCATTCCTTCATTTCGATTTCCTACCCTATCATTGAGGTCTCCCATAACTATAATATGTATCTTCTCCTCCTTCGCCTATTGACTTTGGGAGTCTTTCTCAAAATTCATCCTTTCCATTTTTTACACACGACCGCATCTACCCCGTATGTTATTATTAGTGCCCATATCTCCTCCGATACCCTAATTTCTATCTTTAACAATTTCTGATTGGCATATTCTTCATTCATTATGTCTGTCAATCTCTTTGCCGTTATGACCATTGTTGTTTTGAAAGTTAATATTGTATGAAAAGTATCTGGAAACGATTTTACATTTCTCCAATGCTTGATTTGCTTATTGAAATGCGGTTCCAGTTAGATACAATACAAATTGTTGTGAAAAAAAAATATGTGTAGTGCGGTTTTTCGGCCCAAATTTATGCATCCCGCGGATTTATTTCCTAAAGACGAAAATTGCGTGTCAGCAATACAATTTTCATCTTTTGATAACACCAAAAAAAAAAAAAAAAAACGCAAGGAACCCGAAGAAAAACGAATTTTTTGTCTCCTGCACTGTACACCTCGTTCCCATTCTCAAATTATGTTGATTTTAACGAGCGAACGCGGCGAAGTAGAAAACGGAACGACGAAGACGACGACGACGATAGTAGTAGATGCTGAAGTCTGACATTAGACGGATAAAATAGGTGAACACTGTCGAGCCGGTCGTCTGGTCTGGGGGAAAGGTCACACGCGAACGACGACGTCGGTGCTGGTCGATCTCTCGTTCCTGAAGTGCACTCGTCATATGCTACACGAGAGCACTCCAATTTCCATTCTGTTATCCTATCCGGCGAGATTTTACGGCGACTCTGCCGAGTTTTATGCGCGTATTCGGAATCGCGAGTAAAATGTAGAACGTTACGAGAGCAGGTTGTATTTTTAGAAATCAAACAACGTCGGAAATCGAGGATTCTTCAGTTTTGTTGTCGTAGATTTTATCCGTTCATATACGAGAAGAGCTCGCTATATTTTTTCTTATGTAATTCTTGGAGAGATCTTTAACAGATTAATAAATGCGTACTTCAATATTATTGCAATGATTTCATTCTCATTCGTATTATTTATTTCGGTCTTATTCATCCCAATCTCATTCGTCGCCTTAAATTATCATTAAAACTTGAGGCATGAGGCTTGAGTTAAAAATTCCCTAATTCATGAGTACTTTTTACGGATTCCTACCGAATCGCTTATATAAATTTCTTGTTTCTAAAATTAGGACGAAGTTTGTCTGTATCCTTTTCTCTAGAATCCCTGTGGATTGTTGGTGTAAATTTTGCCTAAAAAAATAAAAAAATTAGGCCCTGATTTCAGGAATAAATGTGTGACTCAACTACTTTGCATGGACAATTTTTTATAAAATATCAATTTCCTACTTAACCCCGTTCATCTTTGTCAATATCGGCATTTCTTCACCTTGCTTTCAAATCTCTGCAATCTGAGGAATCTGTGCCATTAAATACACTACACATTGTAGTATATTAATATTCACACGGTTAATTGCCATTTAAATAATCCATCATGAATTACAATTCAATATATCAAAATTCACAGTAAATGTTGGGGTTTTGGATGTTCATGTTCAAATGACATTCGGTTTAGTTTTGGGGTCTATTTATACTTTTCCGACACCACGCACGTCACCCTTAAACATTTAAATACCCTGCGAGTGTTAGCTTCTTTTTCAAGTCCAGTCAGAGATGTTTAATGGGAGAAAAAACTGTAACTAGTAATAAAATTATCAATCATTATAAAAAGCATCGATCAAAAGATAGAAAGCAATGTAACCATTTAAACACATACATTCAACATTTTCACGTCACATGAATTCCTAATTACCACTGGATATAAGAAATAAAGGACACCTGGGCATCAACAATCTAGACCTCTGTAACAACGTGACGCCGGTGATGAAGTGCTATCCATGGAAAATAGTAAACAGCTAGTGATTTGGACAACGTAGAGATAATGTAGTAAACTTTGGATGGCGAAACGTCCTGGTTTCCGAAAAATGAAGATATGTTTGGTTGACGACCGAAAAACAACACAAACAATCATCGAAGTACGATTTTACTACGTTGAAGGTAGATTAAAATAGAAGTTTCAAACCAAAGAGTTTTAAAAGAAGTAACCCATTAAATAAACAGAGCTTCAGCACACCGAAGAAAGAATGTAGGAGGGGATCCATAGCAAAAATTTCATCGAATAGAAGAAATTACACACAAAACACAATAGGTAGGAAATTATTTTCAATTTATGTCAAATATTTCTAAAATCTTGTAAGTACAATTTGTTATAATTCATGCTTCTTACGATATCGTTATTTAAGAGCTAAGCCGGTGCAATCTTGTTAATAAAATTATCTAAATTGTCAGTACAATGTACACTACCGTCCATATTAGTTCGAACATTCGGTAAAATTTCGTAAAGTATCCTAAATGACTGTACTATTACTTTAAAATGTAAATCATATAATGATTACTATAATAACTATTTATGCAGTTTCTAGTTCGTACAGGGCAAATATATTCAGAATTTCTCGGTAATAACAAATCATCAAATGGTCATTAAAATTTACATTTTAACGGTACTTGCAGAACAAATTTACGACCCCTTTATTGTGATTATTTTCAAGGTAGAAGTATGAGTATGACTAATGAATAAGCTTAAGAAGTTTACATTACTCTGTCCTAACAGTGCTGCATATCATGATTAATATTTTAGTTGCTCGACAGACGGGCTTGTGCGTCTATCGATAGTAAGTGTGTATTATGAAGCAAACAGTTTTAACAAAAAATAATTGCTTCTCACTAGGAAGACTATTCGTTGCGCCCAATTATATAAATATGTATGCTAAATACAGTGCCTTAAAAAACTAGTGGAACCGATGCTTAGAATCGTTAGCGCCATTCTTCGTGCAAAAGGAGGCTTTTTCGACGTAAAAACAGTTAATAAATTTATTATTATATGTTGAGGATTATTCTTATTTTTGTCGCATGTTCTAAATAGGTGTAAATAGAACCAATATTACTATGTAAATTTTATTTTGTAGTTCTACAATCTTTTAAATTTACTTAAATATCCGAACTAATACGGACTTATCCTCATTTATTTTTTTTAATACTCGCATACATACCCTTTTTATGTCCCTCTTTTTCGCTTCCAAAAGTAATTTGCCTTGCATTATAATCCGATAATCGCGTCGTTTATAAATATAAAATTTATAAATCACCTGCACGGTCACGGATCAATGTAGTATCCTGCGGTGATGTTCGAGGTCTGTTCTTTTAACGACGACCTTCACTATTTTTTTGTCGTCTGAAAGGTCGTGAAGTTTTGCATGCCGGGCATCCGTATAATAACGTGCGAATCGATTTGAATAGCGCCACTGGAAAATAAATTAGGCGCTATAATTTGGTGGAAAGATTTCTCGTTTGCCTTCCGAAAGGAATGTTCCTGTGATATTTGGGTGAAGGATTATAATTCGCGTTTTCGTTTCATTAAAAACGGATTTTTATCGTTAATGCATTACAAATGAGTTTCAAGACAGACAGATTACATATTTCTGCTTACAGTTTCATGAGAGAAATTTGGAAGATTTCTCAAACATTCTAAATGCGATAACACCTGATATATAAACTGGGTAAATATGCGGTATGAAGAGTCATCTGTCCCTTAGTCTTTGTAATATAATATTTGTGACTTGTAACAGATATATTTTTTAATTAAGCTCTATTTTTATTATTAGTAAATTGGGAAGTATTTCTTTTGTTTTTGTTTAATCTGAAAACAATTTTGTTTGTTGAGTTTTCTCTTGTCATATGTATTTATTTTTATATTCAATTTATGTTCTGTAAATGTGTTTAGCCTGTTGGACATTGAAGATTATTTTTATTATTATTATTATTATTATTATTATTATTATTATTAAATTAATATTACAATCTTCTGATATACATCGAGACATTAAACATCGGAAACTATCAATCATCATTGAATCCAGTCCAGATCTTCGAGTCTCTGCAAGAATCCAAATTTGGGAAGGAGCTGTAGGTTGAACTAACCCAAAACAAGGCGGGTAGTACGGGGGTACTTTACAAATTTTAAGAGAGACAAAGTGCATCAGTCACCCCATCATCTACCAATATCCTCGTAGCGATGAGAGAACACTACTAATAGGATTTTCGTAGCTCGAATCTTCCTTGATTGACACGTTACCAAATGCGGATTCCACCGGTGGTATACAGACAAACTCAATTTATTTCCGCGTCGTGCGTTTATCGACGCAATAAACGACCGATACAATCGTAAAATCCTTTTATAAATCTGAAGGGTTACGTAACGAGTCAATTCGGGAACGAAGATCGAATCACGATGCTCAATGCGTAATTTAAATAACAAACTTCTATACGACCGAACGATCACAAACGACTACAATACGGCCGTAATAAAGTTTATTAGAAGCTATCTGTACGCGCGACATATTCACGACTGGAAAATTACTTAACCTCGACCTTTATAATCATCAATACCGACGTCGAATACTATGCCAGAAAAAATACGTACGTACTAGTCTTAATCGAGAGATTCTTGTAAATAAACGAGGCGAGAAAAGTTTTCCTTCGTATATCTACACCTACGATGAGTTCTTGGGATCTCCACCTTGTTTTAAGCGTTGCAATACGAAAAGGACAAACTAGCGTTCAGAGATAACAAAGGATTATGGGTTGGGAATTGTTACCAAAACGCTTTACAATCCATATACGGATTTATACCCAGATTCCTATCTAGAACAATCACTAATATATGCATAAAGTTTTACGTCGGTCTTGCACAATATTCTCGCGAAATAATCCACCGATCCCTTACGGACGCGCAAAAATGTTAGGAACAGAAATAGGCGCGCGCTTAGAAGGGTTACATAAACCGCGAGGCGTCGATGAAATTTCCCGTAGAGGTGCGCCTAAATGGCTTTCAGAACTTTCGAAATGCATTCATAAATTACGTACATACGCGCATATAACAATAATTAACGCGATATCGGTGTACTCACATGAAAGGACTGCGTCGAGACCGGTACGTACCTGAAATAAGGAAAAAATAATTATATATGAGATTATTTTCAGCGAATTTGATGAGAAGAAGCAAAAATTCCAGTCACAATGACGAAGACGGGCGAAATGACTGGTGGAGGAGGAACGCGGTGTGAAGAAATTTCTGCTTGAAAACGTGCCAAATGTAAAAATAATCGCGAAATAGTGATATTCACTTGTTTCCCATCGGAAGTTCGGGTAAATATTCCGATCTGCGGTGTTTGGCCAATTTGCGTCTAAATATTTGTTCACTTCTGTTTAAAAAAATGTAAAATTTCAAAATACATACGTAATTGTTAAGAACTTTGATTAGTTCGTAAAATGCGAACATGCGCAGAACAGACGAAGGAAAGGAAGGGGAAAAATTGGCAAAAAATGCAGTAGACGACTGAAACTTAATGAAAATACTCTATTTTGTTTCATATGTTTCTTCGTCAAAGTTATTCTTTCATGTTGTAATTGCAAAACTTATGTACTACCCGTAACCAAATGATTAATACATCGATTAATAACAATATTAATAATAATAATAAAAATATACAGGGGTGCTGAAATGTATGGAGACTTGGTTATACGGGTATTTAACAAACTCTTAGTTGTAGAGCTTTCAAATATAACATTACAGAGAACAAACGACAGATGAGTCATCATACTGCATATTTACCCAGTCTACTGACTGGCAAACTTTCAGCATTGGTAACGGTTATCTCACAGCAATTATTGTAAATTACAAGATCTGAAAGCTTCTAATCACAATTCAATAACAAATTAAGTATGATATAGAAATCGTAACGTATTTTTCCATCTCCTATGTTCTCAAAACTCAGTTTTTGACATGACTGTATATTAATCGAATGCACGAATGACGGCTTGGCGGATGTCAAAGAAACTCTTAACGTTCGAGGCGAATAGAACACAAAACGGTAATAATTCGAAGATAATTTCTTCCTTTACATGTTTGTTGCAAAGGTTTCTCATAGCCAATCAAGAGCACTTTATGCAGTCGGATAACAACGATCATGTCGAAAATAACCGTGGAAATATAAACATTCTATGTAGAACTAAAATGTACAGTTAAGGGGTAAATAATAAAGAAGTTACAAACCGGTATCTGGTGATTATTCTTTCTTTAAGCTTTTTCTACCGCTTCTGGTGATTATATAAGTAAAGTACAATCCTCAGTGTAAATATTCACAAAGTACGATATGCACAACATAAGGTGTCCGACGATAAATTAATATAACATTAAATAGATAGAAAATGAAAAAAATGTAATGTACAACAAGAGGCGCACGGTAAAAAATCAATTAAAAATGAAATGTAATGTTAATGTATAAGTTATACGTAATAATAAGTACGTACAATCATAAGAATAAGCTGGGGAAGATCGGTGCTAGGGGAAATATCAAAGGAAAAAGTTGGTATAACGATTTGACGAAACTGTGGTAAACATCAGTTGCAAGCGATCCAACAAAAATCCGACAAAACTGTGCACAAATCATGCAGAGCTTGTAAGATCATCGGTTGACGGAGTAATTCGGAAAACGACGGTGAAGATGGTAGCACTTCTGGGAGCGGATGGGACAGGAAAATTACAGGTCGGTTGAAAAGTTTTGAAAGCGACGCCTATTAACCAGTACAGGAATTAAAATTTATACGCCATTTTAATATTTCATCTTCCATTTGGACACACACAAAAGTCCATTTCGATCTGTCAATTCATTCTTTGTTTACAAGCCATTTGAAGTTGTAGTAGTACGAAGTGCATATGAGGCAAGGGAGGAGAAATGGGAGGATATGAGAGCAAGATGCAGGGAGAGAGAACTTCACTTCACGGTCAAACGGGTTTCAGGATTAAGTAAGTTAAGTTGAAGTTGTCGTGTAGTCTGCTAGAATGGGGAAAAACCCGAACATCGTGCGGTGATAAAATTCTTTGTTTTGGAAGGTTTATCAGCAACAGAAATTCATACAAAATGGTGAAAGTGTTAAAGGAATCTGCTCCTTCATTTCCAACTATGCATCGATGGGTTTTAGAGTTCAAACGTGGTCGTACAAGCGTTCAGGATGAACCGCGTAGTGGACGTCCAAAACATGCAACAGCACAGCAGTTTACGATATTGTTTGTAAAGATGCAAGTTTGACCAAACGTGAAAGTTGGCACCACAGGCATCTCGGATGGACGAGCACTCCATATCTTACACGAAGAATTACATATGAAAAAGCTATTCGGAAAGTTAGTGCCGGATTCGTTAACAATTCAACAAAAACTTAATCGACAACAAATTTCTCTGCGTAATTTGGAGGGTTTTAAGCAGGATAAAACCGTCGTTTTATAACTATGGATTTGACTTGGATCTAGCATCATGATCCTAAACTGATACAAGAAGGTTTACAGTGGACTGAAGCTGGTTGTTCAGCTCCAAAACAAGGCAAGTCAGAACGATCGGCAAAAAGGTTCTGGCATCAGTTTCCTTGGGATGCAAAAGCGGTTGCGTTGATTGATTATCTTCAGAAAGGTAAAACAATTAACTCTGAATATTATTGCAACGTTTTGGATCAGTTGGATAAAAAGTTCGTGTAAAAAGATCCGGCTTACGGAAGAAAACAATCATTTTTCATCACGATAATGCACGTGTTCACACAAGTGTTTTGGCGATGGCTAAATTGAATGAATTAAAGTACGAATTTCTTGAACACTCACCGTAGTCACCAGATTTGGCTCCCTCCGACTATTACCTCTTCAGAAATTCGAAACAATTTCTTCGTGGAAAGCGTTTTTCGTCGAATGAAGAAGCTATTGCAGTTGTGGAACGGTATTTCGCAGAGCTTCCGGAAAATCATTACAGAGATGGTATAAAATTATTGGAGGATCGTTAGAAGAAGTGTGTTGAAGTTGAGGGAGACTTATATTCTCTGTTTTCGCAAATATTGACAAAGTCTATGTCCTCAGTGGATCTAATTGACTAATAAAGAATAAAGAATAAAGGATAATATTGAATAAAACTAATTTTATTAAAAAAAAACGCACATTCTCTCATTTTCGCTTTCAAAACTTTTCAACCAACCTGTAATACAAATTATCGCTTACAAAGTGACCAATAACGACGGATGTTCCCCAACATAATACAATTAAAGAAGTAACGAAGGTCTTTCCGAGGTCGGAGTGACGGTTTCGGAAGAAAACGGCGGAAATGTGGGGGCTCAGAATAAACGGAAACGCAGTTACCTGATTCGGGTCACAAGAAAAAATATGAGAAAAACACCAAAGCCATCGGAGAGTCGGCTCGAGCAATAGAAGGAAGCAAGATAATAAAAGGAAATAATATTAACAGTACCGGAGTCATCGAATTCGGGGCGGTAAACAAGCGGTGAATGAAGCAACCGAAGAACAGAAAAGCAGGAGGAATGAAGATTTCGTCGGGGTCGAGCTCGTGAAGCGTACGGCAAGAAGTTAAAAGAAATGTCTGAAATAACATTGGCCTTCGAGTGCTACATTTTCTCATGAATAGATTAGGATTAAATTTGAACCACGACGAGGGAATATGTTTGGGAAAATATTATAACGATGACGGAGATAGAATAAATTTACAGTAGGAAATCGATCGGGATTAAATCTTTGATAATTCAATTAGAAGGTGATACTCGAGTACTATTGGGATCTTAGGGCGATAAATAGAGATCAATAATTACTATAAATCAAAGTTCTTTCATTTTACATCAACTCTACACGAGGAAGAAGACACGACCGTTTCCTAGAGCACACACACAGAAACTTTTTGACCAAACGTTTCGACACATCTGACTCATATCGACCCTTATCCGCAGGGCAGTTTATGTTTCCCTTTAAAGTACTATTGCGGCAACAAAAATCGGGACAAGTCTTATAGGCTATTTTGACTGTTTTTTAAGCTGTGTAAACCAGTCGTTTGTCAATGTCACGTCAATCATATCTTATCTAACGTCAAAAATAATTTACCCACGAACGTAAGAAAATTCTGTTAAATGCATTTATTTGAAATAAAAATCTTGTAAACAATAAATTAATCTAGTTTTTAGTTATGTTTCGAGCGTTTACCGCTGATTATTTTTTAAGAACTGAATAAGATCTTCGTCTTCTATAGAATTCGCCAATTTATGACCAGAACCACTTTGCCTTTCTACAGTTCCCGGATGTTGTGAGTAGTGCTTTTGGGTACTCCAAGTCTATTACCTAGTCTTCTTACCGACCATCCTTCCCCAAATAGTGTAATTATTTGCATTTCTTCAGTAGCACTTAAATGCGGTATAATGGCATATGTCAATAATTATTTCAAAATGACATAACATTTGACAAGGCAAAAGCCAGATTTAAACTACATTATTTTAAGTGTCCCATTTTTTGTTGCCGCAATAGTACATAATTTAGGACGGGCCTATGTGTTAAGTATCAATTCAATTTTGACATGCATTATTGTTATGCAACGTTGTGATTCCCAGTCTTTCTAAGATCGTGGGAATATATAATTATCGGACTCTCTTTTTCCACTGTTTTCTAACAACTCCTGTTTTAAATGACGTAATAGAATACAAACTTCCAGGAAGATTCGTTACGAAATATTTAAAAGAACATTTAGGTCAAAGCAGAGAATCGGCAATGTATTGTGGACGATTGCGGTCTCCTAATATGAGTGTTTGTTTATCCAATAAAAGTATCTCAAGATAGTCAAGTAGAATATTTCTCAAGTGTCACAGTCATTAGATATGCTTAAAATTAAATTGTTAAAAAGATAGTAGAAAAATGCCCGCTAGAGGCAGAAAGAGAACATCCCTCGTATGTCAATTTACGTCAAAAGTACCCAAAGCAATGCGCTCCTAATCCAATTCTTACAAAACTTAACAAACGCGCACGTATTTAACTCGCTTTCTGTACCTAAACGAGAAACATGTCTTACGATACGTCATTTTATTATTCATTAAACATTCATTCATTCACGATAAACCTTCACACTTAAGATTACTGAAATCGTTCGATGGACCATACGCCTAACGTTGATCGGTTGCGTTCAGAAGAAACGAAACCAATGTAAAATATGTACATATGTATATGTATGCAAGCGCTATAAACTTCAGGATATCGAATTTCAAGAAACTACTTGTATCGACATAAAAATATATTCGTATTTAATGAGTCACTATAAAACTAGGTCGTAAAAAGACTCAGTCTTCGTGCCCGATTTATAAGAACTACTGTACTTCATTTCAATATACGCGTTCTGTATAAGTAGCAGATAAAATAATATAGCAGAAATCGAAGTGTAGTAGTATGATTCAACCGTTTTATGATCCAGACTGCAGGCGGTAACGTAAAACCTAGAAACGCGAAACAGATGTAGAAAATTGTTTAAAATATGGAAATATATCGTAAATTCGATCGGCATGTTTAAGTTCGATTTGGAAAGAAATTACCATAATCGAGGGCGAAAGAAGCAAAGACGTTAGGTTGTAGAAAATCGACATCTATCAAAGGAAAAGAGGAAACACGTCAACTACACAGAAATATTAGTGTTGGAGGATAAGAAGCGATAAGTCAGCAAGGATAGGACGCAAACTAGTCAAGGAAGGCTCAAGAAAAGACTTTCTAGGACCAGAGCCTGTATGTGGCTGATAAAAAATGATTTCGTCAGACGGGAGATCTGATTTTAGCTGGAAGGAGATCATTCAAATAAAAATTGGGAACCTTCCTAAAGAACTCAAAATTGCACCCACAAGAGCCGCCTATTTCAAACGTTTTATACGCCACTGGTGAGTATATTTTTAATTACTCCATAGTCTTTGTGTATGAGCGTTCTGCACTTGTCTTTCATCATTTATAATTTACATTATACATATGTACATATATATATATTATTTGTGTGACATGCCTTATATTCTTTACACATTGTACGAAGCTTGTAATTTTATAAATGTTTCACTTTACTTCTGAAGCTTAATAAAATTATTATTATTATTATTATTATTATTATTATTATTATTATTATTATTATTATTATTAACCAATGCTGCTTTGACGCAAATCATTTCTCTTAAAAAATCATGCCAAAGTTTACCTTATTCGAACAGCTGCTGTTTCTTGTGTTCACATTATCGAGCCTGTATTGTATTTATATTCTAAAATATTCGAGAAACAAGGTACGCGGGTAATACAGGAACTGATATGCAATATCGAACGATATGGTGGTGAATCAATAGCTTCGATTTATGTAAAATGAGGCCATAGTTATTCGTTATACATATGTCCATATCAACATGCTGGTAATATCGTGAAAATGTAACAGAGGTACTATTAAGATTCAAACCCGCATCTTCTCTATATAAATATTTCCAGGTGCTCGTTCGCCTAATCAAATGTTTATCTAAAAATCGACATTCTAGGAATACTATGGAGCAAATTTCCTCCTTCATATATTGGAAATAGAGTGAAAATACCACTAATAAGTTGACTTAATATTGATATTGTACTATAGTAATACTCGAATGGTTAATTACCATTAGAAAATTCATCATTTATTACAATTCAATATATCAAAATTCACAGTTAATTTTGGGGTTATGGTCTTCAATTGTCATACGATTCGTTGTGGGGTTCTATTTATACCTTTTCGACACCACGCCCGCCACCTTTTGAGCATTTTATTACCCTACGGGTGTTAGCTGCTTATTTTAACTCCAGCCAGAGACGTTTAATGGAAATGTCACTAGAAATAAAATTATTAATTATTATAAATATCATCGGTTAATAGATAGAAAAGCATTGTAAACGTTCAGACACATACATACAACACTTTTACATTACAAGAATTCATAAAAAATTACTGGAAATAACCAAGGATACATCGACATTCAATATCGGTTTCTATACCAGCGATATACCTGGATGAACTGAAGTTAAGGAGAATTAAAGTTTTCGTTTCGTGGACAACGGAGAAATAAAGCAGTGTAGCCCTGGTTTCCGGAAAAAAAAAAATAAAAAGTTTGTTTGGTTGGCGACGAAGAAAATTGACAAGATAGATAAGTCAACAAGTAAGTCGATAAATATATTTGGAATAAAAGGATTTTAAGAAGAGGTACCAGTGGATAAAAGAACCTCACCATACCAGAGAAGATAGAATCTAAGAAGGGGAAGAATCCATAGAGATTAAAGATGCATCGATAATAGAAGTTAAGAGAGGAGATATAGGAAGAACCATCTTCGAAAAAGAAATTTACACTCACACACACACAACACTAGGTAATTATCTTGATTTTATGTTAAATGTTTCTCAAATATAATTTGTTATAATTTATGCTTTTATATCAGTAATTAAGAGCTAGGCCAGTGCAATTTTGTTTAAGAAATTTAAGTATTGTATTCTCAGTACAATATACACGACAACTTTAAAAAATGGCTTTGAAACCAAACAAGATAGTTAACCGTTCCCGGACTTGATACTCATCTGGTACAATCTTTACAATTTTACATTTTTCCTTTATATAATTGTCTACTGGCTTCCGATTTGGAAACGTTACCTTTCGTATAATTTTAAACGGATTTTGGATGAAATACGATTCCAAACTAACTCGGCAGATTACAAAAAAAAAACATTCCATTGCTATCGAGATTTCAAGGGAATTTGAGGGAGAACCCATGCTACTTTTACCTATATATTTTCATATAAACAAATGGAGTAAACACACTTCACTAACTAAAGAAAGGGTTGGAATGTATCCGCATGCCTGGCATTC
The DNA here is from genome assembly GCA_038088585.1 of Chrysina gloriosa. Classification (NCBI taxonomy): domain Eukaryota; kingdom Metazoa; phylum Arthropoda; class Insecta; order Coleoptera; family Scarabaeidae; genus Chrysina; species Chrysina gloriosa. The sequence goes on from CM076091.1 coordinate 880,594, forward strand.
GAACGAGAAGCTTTCAATTAGTCCTAACGAAACCACAATAATTATGTTCACACACAGATTTTAAGGGACTCAAAATGTATGGACGCGATCTGCGACCGGAGAAGAACGTCATATATTTCTTTTGGAGTAGTTCTTGACGACAAGATAACAAAATTGCAATGCGCAAACTATAGTGGTCCTGTGCCCCTGCTGGGGAACAGTAGAAAGGAGATGGAGGCTGAAACCAATAACGGTGCGTTGGATATACACCAAGGTGATAGTACCCACAATTAGTTATCCATCATTGGCGGGATGATATAAAATAAAAAACGAAGCTGCACTATTTCTTAGGTTTACCAATATTTGATCAACGCGAGGACTATGTAAAATACTGATCTTATCTCATTATTCTGATGAAGCTTCTGGATGGGTCTCTTAATAGTGACTTCCAAGGTCACTTCTTTCAGCTGCTGGTTTGATAGTGTTGGGTACGTGGTTGATGTTAAGAATCGCTGTCGCGTACCTACGTCATATTGAAAGTTTTGTAGCAATAAGCAAGCGCATTTTTTACCCTGTATCGTACTTGTGTTATCCCAAAAGGAAAGAAAAGCAAACTTATAGCAAAACGTAACAAACATAAACGATACATCGATGATATTTCTAAGAAAAAGGATCCTTCCTACCCATGCATGTTGAGGAGATATCTGAAAGTAACGATATCCGCTGACTTCGTTTTCTATTTTGTCCTTTCGTGTTTTTCAGATTCGCTCGAATGCAAGTCCCAAGCATGCACATATTTCAATCGTTCGTTCGCTTGTTAATTTTATCAATGCAAAGCGTCTGTTTGTGCTACCGCAAACTCCGCGTATTCGCGACGACACAATGGTAGCCGGCCGCTATTAAATATAATGAATGATAACCACGTTAATTACCCGGTCGGTACATGCACTTTAACTAATGATAGTAATAACTCGCTTTCGGTTCCCAATGACAGAAAAAATAAAAAACGAGGTATTACTCGTGCGTCCGCTCGAATTAGCAACTGCATTCACGTCCGGGCAAAAGATACAAAAAGCGATGCAATAGCTCAATGGATCATTTATCGTATAATTAAATATACTGCGTGTCGCTTGAGAACCGCATTGTTCGGGTGTATTTGTGCGTTTTTGTAGCGACGAAATGCCGAAGAGATTGTTGTTGGTAATTTTACCTCAGCCGAAACGCTGCGCAAATGCGAAGGATTTCGTTCAAGAGGATTCCTGGAATAATTTCGTAGCGGCAATCCAAATGATTAAGTGAAATATTTTCTTAATTAGCTTTCATACAATCACCGATTACCTTGAAAAATACGCAATCATTATCCGAACCTACGTTTCTTTTGTAATTTGCAAGGACATATTTCCGATTCTGATAATAATTGTTAAAGATGATACCAATTACTAGCCACCATCTTACAACAATCATAGATTAGAGTGGTCCATGCTTACATAGAAAAAGAAAATCCAAGAAGAAGTTGTCTAGTTTTGTTACACCTACCATTCATATTATGTCTTCAAAACTTCAGCAACTTACAAGGGAGTGCTCATCGACCTTAAAATATTTGAATTTTATGAAAAAATCCTGAGAAAGAACTAGTCAGAGTATTAAGTAAAAAATGTAAACAATGTATAAAAAATAATTTCTTTTATTCAGATATAATATTAAAACATACACAAATTAATATAAATAAAGAAATACTTAAAAATAATATTAATTATTATAAATTTTTTTCAACTTAAAACTAAGTTTATTAGCATCGTTTTGGAAGTTTCAGTAGAGATGATCTTTCTGTTCTGTTCAACGACATGAACTAAAAATGGTTTTTCCTGCTCATTGTTAGTGAGTGTCGTATTGTAATCTTCAATTAGTTTTACACCCCTCTCCGCAGTGTCGTTTACCACACGCAAATTTCTTATGCAACTTTTGCCTTGAACGTAATCAACATTGTCATCCCAAGCCCCAGGAGGTAATTGCAAGAAAGAGTCCATGATTTCTAGAACTGAGAGCGTTTTCAGCGTTCTTTGCGATGCAAAGGCTTCTAATGCGGCTTCCGTGGATAATTTGGCAGAGTCACCTCTTACTAAACGAGAACCGCCGTCAACATCCATTCTTTGAACAATCATCATAAGACAGCTTGACGGAAAACAAGGCAAAGGCAACTAGCTCATCAGATAAGTACCACAAGTGACTTGCTGCTGCACTGATTTCCGGATCGATGACTTCGTATGATTTTAATCTCTTTCTAAGTTGGAGGTCATTAATTGCTGCATCTGCTGCCAAAGGCGCTTCGATCCAAATCTTCGTACATATGAGTGCACCGAAACTAACAAATCGAACAATTTGTTTTTCTTCTCTTTTGGTTAGCTTAAATGCTTGAGAATTATTTCGAAAGAGAAAAATCTTCATAGCATACAGTAATTTTACCACCCATCGAGCATGATGTATTGGTCCCGGAGTACGCCAACTAATCCTTGTAGGTGGTTTGTTCAGAACAATCATTGTGAGCTGTATAGCTCGTTGTAATCGCCACGAACTTGTTTTTTTCTAGCTATATCAGTCACAAGACTCTCAAGAGTACTTTCAGCAAACTCTTTCGCGCTAGTATTGAAGTCAAGACAATGGTAGTGATCTTTTGGTAATGTATCCCAAACATCGCTGAATCTTTTGAATAATGGAATCTTAGGAGAGTTTGATGGCCCAAAGCACAGTGTAAATATGTTTGAAAGCATTACTTCAAACACGTGATGACGACAAGCAAGCCATAAAAGATCACGGCCCGTCTTTGCTTCGAGAAGACTGCACGCTCCTTCTTTGGCACCGGTGTTAGAGGCAGTAGTGTCAAAACTCATACCTCGGACTTTATTTGTGACATTCCACTGTTCCATTGTGTCAAAAACAGCATCAGACGTGTTTTTCCCCGTTCGGGCAGTAAGTTTGGGTACGCCTAACAGCTTTTCGCAACCATTACCGGAGACAAGAATAGGAAGGCGTTCTACTTTCTTATTACCTATTATATCAGGCAGTATTTTCCCATCCCAATGTATTACAAGTGGAAACTTCGGGTCGAATAGTTCTTTTATATTCGCATTGAATTCTGTCTTTCTTGCACGTCGAATTGTGCTTCGAGAGATTGGGAGTGCAGCAGGATTACAACCAAGTGCGACAGACAATGGAACAATCAATCGCACTGCTTCTCTATCGGTTATTTTGTTACAATCCAGAGCGCTGGTAACATGCTGTGTAAATATACCACTAGTCGATGGCACAACGACACTTTTATTTGTGGCGACCTGTGTCTTTTTTGGTAAAGTAACCACAAAATCATCATCTTGCTTGTCCTTCAAATTGCTAGTTGCACTCGAAATGAAATTCTTTGTTGTTTGTTGAAATTGTTGTGAAAATGTTTAGCGGCATTCTTTTCTTAACCTTCCTATACTCACGCATACGGTCTGTGAGACCGATTTATATAGTATAGTATATGTTTTTCATTTTGACGTGAGTATAGGAAAGTTAAATCTTCAACTCTTTGTTTTCGTTTGAGAGAACGTTCTTTTCTAGCTTCTTTTCAATCGATATCATGATCACTTCTTCGATCCGTGAGAAACTCTCTATCTTCTGCAATTTTGATTGAATTCATAGCGTTTGCATGGGCGATATCAAAATGTTTGTGTAGCTGTTCTGTAAACAAATGCTCTCTATTTTTCTGCGATTCGCAAGCACACTTGTTTTATTTTTCGTCAAAAGCAGCCAGTTCTTATGAATTTTTTCAACGCAGTGATTTGGTTGCCTGGTTGGGATACCAGATTTGCTCCACACTTCTATGACTTCTTGAATAAACATGTGCGCAGAATCTTTCACATTCCTTGATTGAAAAAATCAAATCGTGTAGAAAATTAATAATGCATTGTTATTGTCTAGCTAGTCGGGAAGGTAGTGAAAATTCGATCACAAGAATCCGGTACAAACATAAAAACAAACAGATAAGGAGAGTTAAATAAAAGCGTTTAAAAATAAAAATCAAGCATTTTTCTCTAAAATTTCAAAAAACAGCACTCGATTGAGCACCCTCTTCCGCTAAAGCTAGCCAACTGAAACTATACAATATTATTGCTATGGATACATGTTACAAATTTACGGGGTGGCCAATCTGAAAAACAAAAAATTTTTTTGGACCAGCCTAGGATGCATGCAGGTGCAACTCAAGCAACGTTCGAGTGATGTATGCAGGTGGTCAGGCTCTAACGTAAGTGCTTCATTCTCCACATCACACGAACACAAACAAATCCCTTATACGCCCATTATTACGATGACGTGTGTGGTCCAATGCGCAGAAAATTACGGCATTCTTTCGCATATATCGGATTTTATATTTGTATCGTACTCGTAACAAGTAATGGTATGAAAATAGCAGTTCCAGCATTTAAAAAAGAAATCCATCACAACGCAATAATGACGGCCGTCAGGTAACGAGTCTTCTATTGTACAGACTGGGCGTACGTACGAAGAATCCTATTTACTGGAAGCGGTTTCATTCATTAAATCTCAATTCTACTGGCGCCGTTGTAGTCATAAATCTATTGGCGATTTGCATTATTGTCCATTACCTACGAAAACGTACAATTCGCCCATCGGTATGCGTGAATTGCATTTGTAATTGACTATAGGTGCACTTAGAATCCATTCTTTTGCGAAGAAAACGAAGCCCTTAGTCTCCAGAAGATTTTTCTTGGAACGGTGCAGTATAATTTTTAATCGGTTGTAGGCAAGGCTATAGAGCAAATCGAAAAATATAACACAGGTCAACATGAATTTTGACTTTGATAAGAGGGTATGAAATTTTGATAGATTTATCGATAGTTACGACGAAAGAAAAATATATCACCTGAAAAAATCCAGGAGAACGGTTGATCAATATGTTAGAAAATCCATAGTTTAAATTTTTATTTATTGATAAATCGAAATTATATATAAATTTTTATCAACTTTTACTATCACATCAAATTACAAAATAGTAGAAAAGAGGTTAAAAGTGAGCCCTTTTACTTTTTCTTTCATGTTCATAAGCATTTACTCCCACTAAACCCCAAATGTTGTCCCCCATCATATTTTCGTTGTATTGGCCCTCCTGATAACGTTGTTCGAAGTCCATGATATCTTGCTGAAAACGTTCTCCTTGTTCTTCTGAGTACGCCCCCATCTTGTTTTCAAATTTATCTAAATGAGCATGCACCATGCGTACTTTTAGGGACATTCTGAAACCCATAGTTTTAAAATCTTCTAACATCTTGGTAACTAGTTCTCGGTAATTTTCAACTCTCCTATTCCCGAAAAATCCGGAAACTACTTCTTTAAAACTATTCAAACTTTTATGTTGAGCACTGGTAAGTAATTTTGAAAATTCTTCACTGGCAAAAGGCGTTTTAATTTGTGAACCAACAAAAATTCCAGCTTTAACCCTGGCATCCGATAATTTTGGAAAAAAGTTTCTTAAAAATGTAAGAGCTTCAGATCATTCATCTGGCTTTTTAAAAATTGTTTGATAAGTCCTAACTTGATGTGTAAAGGCGGCATTCATATATTTTGAGGTTTAGCAATAGGTTCACACTTAACGTTTCGTTTTCCAACACAAAATTCGGTTCTTGGCGGCCATGATCGTTGATGATAGTGTTGAGCATCCGCTGTACTATCCCACAAACAGAGATAACACGGATATTTTCTATATCCACCATGTAGTCCCGTTAAAAATCCTACCATCTTAAAATCTCCAATGAACTGCCACTTATACTCTTCATATTTCAAAGCTTCGAGTAAAATTGTAACACTTTCATGATTTCCTTTCAGATGTACAGAATGAGCGACTGGAGAGATGGAAATTTATTTCCGTTATGTAATAAAACTGCTTTCAAACTTCTCGTCGAGCTGTCAATGAATAAATGTCACTCACTGGGAACACAGGGCATCCCAATTGCTCCAAACCAACCTATTATATATATATCGTTACAGTAGCAAAGTCTATCTTCCTTGGTGAAGAACGTAGCAAATGTCTCATTGCCGCTGATCGGTTATTTTGACATCAAGAAGCAAATTCTTGCTTGCGATGACAACAGGATGGTGGTGAAATCAAATTGTTGAAATGTTTGTTAGCAATACAAATTTACACTACTAAAGGTTTTATTTAAACCTGAGGGAATTCTAAATAATTTTTAGTGCGCTTCTTCGAATCATGCTTCTATGTGGACCTATATATATATAGATGTTTGTTTAACAAAGTAATTGAGAAAAATGTACACGTAACCAATGTTAGATCAAAGCTAGTTTCAAACACCGAAAAAAGAACCTTAGGTTCAGGTTAAGATCATGAATTCTTAAGCATACATTTTCAAATTGAGGTAAGTCTAGGACTAGGTGATGAGTCTTTCTAATCTACAAAGTTTCCGCAAACATTTGGTAAGTTACAAGTTCACCTTCTTTTCGCCAAACGTCAACATCTCACTTTTTAATAGGTTCACAGTAGACAGGCTGTACCTAAAGAATGAAAACACCTACATACATATTTCGCTGTGAGTGACCTATTAAAAAATCACAAAAGTCCAGATTTATGAGGTCTCTCCTCCTTCCTGAATGTCGTGCTTCCACTATGCGTCATCTTTCGGAGTCTGAAGAACCATTTCCGCGTACTTTGAATTTGGTCTAATTTTGCTTAGTTTTATTTGCATTCAAATGGAAATTAGGAAATCTCATAACAATTACATTTTAAACAGAAATTTTTCGCGAATACCATCCAAAGTACCTTCTAAACAGCTTTCTAAGAATTTGGTGTAAGACTTAGCTCGTGACTAACACAAAAACAAACAAAACTAACTTCTGCAAAAAATTTATAAGGCGAAACAATTCTAAAGTGTCAGAGACGTTTTTCTAGTTTCTCTCGAAAATAATGGAAAATGTCCATACTCGCTATTGATTTTGGGGGATCGATGTTATTCTGAACGGAGCAAACTCGCCGGAATTTACGGCAGTTCTTAAATTTGACTGTTTTCCAATAATTTGCTCTTTTACCAACATCCGCCGAAATATCTGCAAGTAATTACAGAATCGAAAAAATATCTTTAACCTCAAAACTCATCACAATAAGTACGTAACGTTCCGAATGCGATTTTACGCATCGTCCAAATACAGATTAATCCAACCCACTCAGGTGACGAATGTAGCATTTAATGGTTAGCTGACGCAAGTAATTTTTCAATGCAAATGCGCCACCTTCGGTCGTACCGTCACGTCGTGTCGTGATTTGAATCTCGCACGGATTTGCTGCGTTCGTCGTTCTAGGCCGTCTGTACCAAACTTAGACGCTCGCAGTCATAAACGCGAGATGGCATGATTTATTGTGTTTATTATTCATTGCATATTGTACGCTAGAGAGGACCACCTGGTCGTTCCTGATATAAATATAGAACGATCCGAATGTTTTCCGAGTTGCTGTGGTGAGAAATCTGACGATTTGGCGAGTTCTCTAGCTTTAAATTGCGATCTGAAGACGTTTGGAAAATTCATGTATGGAAGTAAATGTGCCTTTTTGTCGGTTTTAAGGGTATGGGGTTTCGATGATTGGGAGTCCTATTTCCAAATATTATGGAAGAAAATTGATTTTCAACATCTTGAAGTACCCTACACCGTTGATACTTTCTCTTAAAAAACAAAGATCTCCTACCATTATGGGTAGACATACCAGGCCACGCAGATATCTTTTCCATTATGTTAAGCTCCAGATCACATCAAGTAAATCTCGAAAGCATATTCAGAAGAAAACTGTAGGCTCCAAATCGCCTCTCTTCTGGTCCAACGACCAACTTTCCCTGTAAGTCTCTATTCAAAGAAGCTGCCATAAAGAATTCTTTTTCCCAGTATCTCCTGCTGCCCTCGTAGAGCGTCAGTTGTCTTAATGTTTTTTGTTCCATTTCCTCCATACTCTCCGATCCTGTGCGTGTTCTCTCATCTGCCTGATCGTTTTTCCTCTTTTTTATTCCCTGTATTTGCTGGGTCCATATTTTCCTGGGTCTATCCTTTCTTTTCTTCTTGGATATCTTTGCCCCATATATGATCCTAACCAATCTGCCCTCATACATCCTACATACATGTCCAAACCATCCGATTTGTTTCCTCCCAATAACTCGATGATAATTGAGAAAGAATGCTGAACTTGTGCATGACGAATAATCTCAGAGTTGGAAACACGTTTTGGGAACAGAGGATGGAAGATAAATATATATATGTGGTGGATAGTAGAAGGGCGAAGAATGTTATAGATTACGTAGCATCCACGGAAGATATGATTTATTCCGTAAGAAATATTACAAGAGATGTATGCAGAAATTGGGACATATCACAGATTAGTTATAGCACAAATTAATATACGTATGACACAAAAGGAATAGACTAAACAATACAGTAGAATAAGGATAGCCAAACTGAAGTATGCAGAACATAGAGAAAATTACTATTTCAAAACAGCAATTAAATTTGGAAAATCGAATGAAGAAGGCAGAGCATGTATTGATGAAGACAGATGGCGAGAATTCAAGAGCACATTAATACGTATAGCAACAGAAATATGTGGAGGAATGGACGTTATTTCAACAACGAGAAGAGGTGGGATCCATAGGGAGGGAGGTGAAATAAAGAGATTCAAACGGAAGTGAGAGATAAGAAGCAGGTGTGGAGAAAGTATATAGAGACTAAGAATGTAAATGACAAAATACTATACCAAGAGAAAATGAATAATATAAAGATAATGATAAGACACGCACAAAGGAAAAAATGGGAAAATTTGGGAGAGGAATTAAGTTTAGAGCATAACGCGAATAATAGAATATTCTGGAGTAAGATCAAATCCTTGAGAGGATGAAAAAAGCAAATTCGAGGAAAATATGGTATACGCAATGTAGGCTGCAGTGCAGTCCTTGCACAACTTTCTATGAAATTTGCCGAATAAATAAACCTCAGCGAGGTTATTTATGGGAGAGTTCCGTAGATTTTTATTCTTCTTCTTTTTCATTTTAATTGTGACTTCCTCCCAGTTCTTGAAACTAATTTTTCCAACAAATTCGAGGCTTAAGAAATGAAGCCAAAACAGCTAAAAACTTCAACGGGGAAATAGTGGAAATATGGCAGAACTATGGTGAGCAACAGTTTAGGAACGAAGGAGGAAATCAAGACGCTGTATAACTGGAGATTGGGGGATTAAACAAAGAAGAAAAGGAATGTCCTGAAAATCATATAAATCATATAGATATGGGGGAACTAACATTAACAAGCATTAAAACAAAGAGGAATGGCGGTAGTTATAATATCAATCCAGAGATGGTAAAATACATAGCGGATGGCTACTCAATTTGTTAAACAATGTATTAGAGACGAGAAGAATACCTAAAGAATGGGAACAAAACTGGATAATCCCAATTCACAAGAAAGGAGATGAGCCTATTAGGGATAACTTTTAAAATATATACGAGGATAATTAAACAAAGATTGAGACGAATCATGGAACCTAAAATGAAGGAAGAACAAGCAGCATATAGGAAAGGAACGCAAACGAACAGGTAATCGACATAATAGAAAGGAAGAAGAGAAGGGTGAGGAACTGTACATAACCTTTGTGGATCTGAGAGCGGTTGTCGATTCAATAGATAGCAGGATAATTTGGAGATGTCTTAAGGAACTTAAAATGCTTGAAGAACGAATGCAGATAGTGAAAAGTATATACAGCGAGGTGATGGGACAAGTAGTACTGAACGCACGAAAGTCGAACATCTTCGAAGCTCAAAAGGGAATTAAACAGGGAGACAGTCTCGGTCCTCTTTTGTTTAATATAGTGATGGACAGAATAACTAAGAACACAAGGAAGCAGCACTGACAAAATACGAACAAGAATACAGTATCGAAACATAATGCCAATTAATGTTTAAAGACTAGTATCCATCGACGACGTAGTACTAATAACGGACACTGGGGAGAAAATGCAAACGATGTTGGACATATGGACGGAGGAAATAGGTAGAATGAAGATGGAAGTCAATGCTGAGAAGACAGCAGGAGCAGGAACATACTTTATAAAGGGGAAAAATTAGAAAGAGTAATAACGTACGAATATTTAGGATCTCTAATATCAAATGAGGGAAAGATTGATGCAGAAGTAGGCAATAGAGCAGGAGAAACCAACAGAATATGCTATGACATTAATAAAACCATTCCGGGGAAGAAAGAAATAGATAACAAGATAAAGTTACAGGTACACAAAGCAGTCACAGTATCTACAGCAACGTACGCAAGCGAAACCTGGACAAGGCAAAAGACGACATGATAGTGCAATAAATGCCGCAGAAATGAAATACCTTCGGAAAATAAGGAGGAAGAAATATGATCAAATTCGAAACGAGGAAATAAGAAGTCAACTAAGGCAGGAATCTATAATAAAAATTATTGAGAAGAAAAGTTTATGCTACAATTTCGATGCTTCAGGGATTTAAGCATCTGAAGAAATGATGAAGACAAAGTAGTTGTAATAGTGGGCCGATGTTACAAAGACAAAAAATAAGTGCGATCTTACCATACCAATCATACCGATCATACCGATCATCACCAATCATACCGATCATCACCAATCATACCGATCATACCAATTTTATCCAGAGGTACCTCCAGGTCATTTATCGATATGACCATTACATATTATGCCATTTAATAGAAGGATGGATTAGGTTCTTAATTCGATGGTTATCTTCCTCGGTGCGATTTTCGCTTTCTACTCCTACAAAGCTCTTTTATTCGACCGACATTTACCTCAAGCACGAAATCTCTCCTTTACGCAAGAACACGCAAGTTTTAACAACCCGAAAGCTATTTTACCTATTCGAAAATACACGCGCATTACTCATACCCGACCGCGCATAGAAACCGCCAATTCTATCTTTATCGGATGTCGCTTTTCGAATCCGTGACGGCTCCTTCTGACACACTTCAAGTATGTTAACCCTCTCCGTACCGTAAATCATCTCCGAGATTAAGCCGTGCCCGTAAATAACGAATTTTAACAGGTATTTTGCGAGCGCGTCTTGCATCGCGACAAAGTTACCGCGGCGCTAGGCATCGTTCGGTTATAATACATATTCATTATGTAGCTCGCCTTCAGAGTTGGTAGCCCGAGAGTTGGCGGAAATTACGGATGGCCGTTTTTGATGCGGTGTCGAGTGTCTTTAAAGTTTTGTTGTGTCTCCTGCGCACCTACGCGTTTGTACGTTCGTTCAGGATAATTACGACGACTGTTTCGCCGAACTTCAGATCGTTCGAGGAATGTTTTTATTGTAACGAGGATTTCGTTCTGATTTTCTTAAGGGTGCTTGTCCTCGGTGTTCCGAGGGAAGAAAGAAAAGTTTGTAGTTTCTAACGATTTCTTTTTCGGCTTAAATCAGCATCTTATCCTACTCCCTCCTTTCGGAACCTCCGGTTGATTGGGAAGAGAAAAAAAAAGGGTTCTTAGGATGATGTCCGGAAATTCTATTTAATCGGTCTGTTTCCTTACCTATTTTACGTAAAACCGTCATCAATTTATGGACTAAATTACAAAAATTCACGCCAAATTTTGAAAAGTTTCAAGTACACGTGGATTTTCGTATGGATCCTGATCATCTTCTAACATGAACTTAAAGGTAGTTCAACCCTGGAACATTCCACGTCTTTATAATCACGAATGCTGTAAATTTATAGTCGTCAGTTCCTATTTTAACAATCCTTATTGGATTTTGGCTTTCCTAAGGTTAATATCAAGCACAGTAATAATAATAATAATAATAATAGTTCTTTATTTCTGCTATAAAGATACAATATCCCTTAAAAGCAGAAAGAAGCGTCATATTAAATGTCATTACTACTAGATATTCACTTGTATTATAAGGTTCAATATAGCACACGTATTCAAAAACACATCGTTTAAACCTATTGAAATCATCTTCGTTTTTCATATGTAGTGGCAGTTTGTTGAAGAACTTGATAATATTGTAAGTAACACTTTTCTCAGATTTAGATAACTTGTGGAGTGGGATATCATAATTAATGAAATGTCGTGTTCTATAGTTGTGTCTCTTTTCATGAGAAGTAAATAGAGACTTATATTTAAAACAAAATAGTAGACATTCATATATATAAATCCCATATACGGTCAAAAGTCTATTATTTCTAAAATAGTTCCGTAGTGAAGCATCCGGCCGCAAACCCAGAAGCGCCCGCATCGCCCTTTTTGTAATATGAAAACCCTATTACAGTCACTACAGCTTCCCCATATTATTATTCCATATCTCAAAATGGACTCAACATAAGCATGATAAGCTACTTTTGTTGTATTGAAATTAGCACTTCTACTCAGAATTTTGAGTGCAAAGCAGGCACCACTGAGCCTACCACAGACATATTCAATATGGTGGTTCCATCTTAGTTCATCATCTATTATTATACCTAGAACTTTACAATACGGACTTAAACTAAATGTAAAATCGCCAACAGCAATATCATCAGGCGTCAAAGTAGATTCACTTGCTTTAAACATAATGCAATTGGTTTTAGATATGTTTAGCTGTAATTTATTGCTAGAAATCCACAAATTGACATTATGAAACAACTTTGACCCATCTTCTACAAGTTCGATACGTGAATTTCCACCAAATAGTAAGTTCGTATCATCGGCGAAGTTTACGATTTTATGATTAGAACTGGAGACATTTGAAAAAAGGTCATTCATAAATATAACAAATAGTAATGGCCCAAGGATACTGCCTTGGGGAACTCCTAAATTAACTATTCTTGCATCGGAGTAGATGCAGTTATTAGTGCTACTCAACTTAACGACCTGTCTTCGATTCGATATATACGATGCAATCCACTCCTGTGGAATCCCCCTGACGCCATAATGATAGATCTTCTCAAGCAAAATAGAATGAGACGTGGAGTCGAAAGCTTTTGTGAGGTCTAGGAATAGACCGCGAGCCATAAGTCCTTTATCCAGCATACTATATATCATTTCAGTGTAATCAAACAAGGCCATGCTTGTGCTTTCTTTAGATAAAAAACCGTGCTGATTAATATTAAATAAACTATGTTTAACAAAAACCTGAAAGTTGCTGATATACAATGATTTCTAAAATTTTTGAAAACGTAGATAAATGGCTTACAGGTCTATAGCTTTGTGGTTGTGTTACTTCACCTTTTTGAAAACAGGGTTTATGATAGCTTGCTTTAGAGCTGTTGGGAATATTCCATGTAAGAGGGAAGTATTTATAATATCACAAAGGGGTCCACTGATAACATCAAAACAGTACATGATAACTTTCAAGGGTATTTCATCGAAACCTACACTATTTTTGTTTTTAAGCTTATATAGATATTCTCTAAGATCGCTAGTTGTAACAGGTGTAAATTGAAAACTAAAGGGATTTTGTGTTATTTGGCAGTTAAAATTCGGTAGGTTACCTCGAATTTGCTGTGGATTCTGTGTTGAAAAATAAGAGTTGAATTCATTTGCTAACGTCTTAGAAATATTCAATTTCTGAGTATTATTTTGTGATACTCCTAATTCCTCACGAACAATTTGCCAGACTACTTTAGTTTTATTGGTTGCGATCATTCATTTCTCTCCGTTTATTTCGTAGTAATTGGTTATACTCCACTTTTAGTAGTTTTAGATGGGGTTTATATTCAGGTAAGTACACACATATTGTTTCGAATATTTCGATTTCATTTTTGTACGCTAATATGTCTGGGGAACTAGTATATGACCTTTTAGTTCTTCTATGTAATTGCTTTAGAGGGAAATGTGCCTCAAAGTATCGTTTTAATATGCACAGAAAATTATTGAACTTGTCGTCTACATTAATGTTATGAAATACGGAATAAAAATCCTCACCTGAAAGCTCTAGGCGGAACGCCTCCAAAGCACTACTAGAGAAGTTTCTACAAGGAATTTTTTGGTTAATATGGTTTACAAGTATATGTAGTTCAAGTATCTGGGCTGTGTGATCAGACACACCAGAAATCATAACATATGATTTACAGTGAAGATTATGTAAAGTGTTATTGATTATTATTTTGTCTAGACAAGCTCTTCCTCGTATAGGGGTTTTGATGGTGGACACGGCTCCATAAGAATGTAATAATGACAAGAAATTTTTAGTAGCATTGTCATCGTTACATAGTAAATCGATGTTAAAATTTCCGGTTATCACATAGTTGCAAGCATTCTCTATAAGAACTTCGAGCAGTTTACAGAATTTATGAAGAAAACTATCTACATTGATGACTGGTGATCTGTAAATACATACAACGATAAACTGTTTTGATTCGAGTGTAAACCGCGCAGCAGCGCAGTCAAAAACAATTTTTCTAACAAACCGTTAATTTCACTGTATGTTTCACCAATTAAATCACATGCACTATAGATTGCGGCACCACTGTGTTCATTTGCATTTCTGCAATATGATGATACCAGAGTATAACCCGGAATAGGCAACATTCGTAGTTGATCGTGAGTTTTCCAATGTTCTGTTATACAGATAATTTTGCAGTTTGATGTAGTACCTTTACACCATTAGAGCGCGTTATTTTACCCTATCTTTCGGAAATAATAGATCAACGATGGTCGCAGTGCAAAACATTTTGGGCCAGACCCCACCTCATTACATTACATTACAAGGTTAATATCACTCTAGCGCATGGATGCACAAACCGCGGCCCGCCTGTCGAATACTGGTGGCCCGCCGACAGCAAAAATAATACTCTCGTACATTCGAAGAATATTTAATTCTATTCCAGAATAAAACCAAAAAAAAAATATGTTCGAAAAGTAATTTGAATCTCGCGCGCGCGCTATTTGAATCTAACGCCCAAAAATGCTAAGTCAAGTAACATCGCTTGCTGCCTTTATATAAAGTTCAAAATAGTAGAGAAATCAAGAATTTTCTAGCGCGGTGTGAGCAAGCGAGATAGCAATAGTCCCGAATTCCCGATTGCTCGCGTAGGTATGAGTAGATACACCAAGCTTCCAGAGTCGTATGCGCGGTATGAAAGCCACGCTAACCGCAGCGACCGACAGTTCGGTTTTAATTTGAGTGAAATGTCAACAGGAAGAAATAAGCGTGAAAATACAAAGCGAAGTAATAAGTGATTGAGAATAAGTGCAGTTTAATAGTGTTTTGGGGAGGCAATAGTTCTAGTGTAGATTTTAACTCGACTAGCCGGTGTCATATATTTTGATCCACATTCAACGTAGATTTCCTGTTAACCCGTCAAGTGCCGTGTGTAATTGTGGTGTGAAATCGTAAGTAAAACTCAGTTATTAATAAGCGTTTCCCTACCTATTTAATCAATTTTAATCAAATTTAGCTTTAATGTTGGCCAAATATTAAAATAAAACAAAGAAATTACTATTTTTATCAGAATTTCTCTAACTGTAATAATTACGTCATTATTTCAGATATAAAATCTGTATAAAAATCTTAAAATTTCTGAGGAATTTAATCAATTATTTTTGATAATTTAAAAAAGAATGGGTAATTTAAGTAGGTACTGTAATTGTTTTTAGGTGCTATGTTAATCCTAGCCAGGATTAGAACGCAACATGGAGAAGCCAGGACCTAGTAAAAAACGTAAGGTTCAAGGTGAAAATCGGCAGTTTCAAGAAATTTGGACTGAGAAATACTTTTTTGTATGGTCGTATAACAAAGTCGTTTGTTTAATTTGCAAGAATTCTGTTGCGATTGCAAAGGAATATAATGTAAAAAGGCACCATGAAACGCAGCATCCTTCTTTTACCAAGTTTACAGGCGAATTAAGAAAGCAAAAAATGTTGTCTTTAAAACGGGAGCTTATTGGTCAGCAAGCTATGTTTACAAAACCCATTCAAGATTCAGAAACAGCTACAGAAGTTAGTTATGAAATTTCTCGAATGATAGCAAAGCGAAGTCGCCCCTTCAATGATGGCGATTTTGTAAAAGAATGCATAGAAATTGCCGCTAAGAAAATATGTCCAGAAGCAGCAAAAAGTTTGAGAAAATTCAACTGAATCGTATGACTATCCAAAGACGAATTATGTCTTTGTCAGGTAATATTGCGGAACAATTAATTGAAAAAACTAAGATCATTGAATTTTTTCATTAGCACTCGACGAATCCACTGATATTAGTTCCACAGCTCAACTTCTCATATTCATACGAGGTGTTACTCAAGATTTTGAAATCTTAGAAGAGTTATTCGGAATGTGTTCATTGAAAGGTCAAACCAAAGGAGTTGATATACTCAATGTACTTTTGGATGAGTGTTCAAAAACTGATTTGGACTTATCAAAATTATCGGGAGTTGCGACTGACGGTGCTCCTTCGATGATTGGTGTCAATTCCGGGCTAGTTACTTTACTGAAAAAGCATCTGCAAGGAAGAGACATAAACGCTGAAGATCTCATGCAGTTTCACTGCATTATACACCAAGAAACCCTGTGTTCTAAAAAATTGAATTTCAAAATGTCATGAAAGTGGTAGTTTCGACTGTAAATTTCATAAAATCACGAGGACTCAATCACAGACAATTCAAACAATTCCTTGATGACATCGAAAGCGAATACGGAGATTTACTGTATTATACAGAAGTAAGGTGGCTAAGCCGTGGATTGACACTGGAACGATTTCTAAATTTAATAGAAGAAATTGGAATATTTCTGGCGGAAAAGCAAAGGGATACCCCGGAACTTAAAAATCCTGATTGGTTGTGTGATTTGGCTTTTTAGTTGACATTACAAATCATTTGAATGTCTTGAACACACGGCTTCAAGGCAAAAATCAACTGATATCCCAGTTCTACGCTCATGTATCATCCTTTCAATGCAAGCTGACACTTTTCAGATCACAATTGAATTCTGGAAATTACAATCATTTTCCGAATTATAAGAAAATGGCTGAAAAATTCAACAAAACTGCGATTAATTTCAGTTATGTAGAAGAGCTAGATATTTTGATTCAATCTTTTCAAGACAGATTTTCGGAGTTTAAAAAAGTGAAAACTTTGTTGGACATATTCAGCAATCCTTTCACGATTTCAGTTGAAAATGCGCCAGAGTCAATGCAGTTAGAAATTATCGACATTCAAAACGATCAAGATTTACGCAACAAATTCAACGAAGGAGACTTGCTGAACTTTTACCGCTGCATTGATAAAAATATGTACGAAAAGTTGCGCATAAACGCTCTGAAATGTGCCAGCTTATTTGGTTCTACCTATATATGTGAACAAACTTTTTCAATACTAAATAATAATAAAACAGAAAATCGAAACCGCCTTGCAAATGAAAGTTTGGAAGCAGTTTTACGTGTTGCTACAAGTAAATTTGAGCCAAATATAAAAAGATTGTAAGCACTATGCAGTGCCACGCTTCAAATTAATAAATTCTTTTTGAATTTTAATAAATTATTATCAATTCTTTATTGTCTTTAATTACCTATACTTCTGGCGGCCGGCCCGCCATCAGTTCATGATTTGCCCGAGTGGCCCCTAGTCTTCATAAGTCTGTGCAACCATGCTCTAGCGATTCAGATTTCGCCAGTTTAATGCTTAAAATCGCAATATACGCCCTTGAAAACATAAATACCACCAGTTGTAGGTAAATTGGTGCTGGTCTAACTTTCTTCAGATTTTCAAAAGCTTTCAAAAGCTTCGGCCAAGAGTCAAAGTGTTTGTAATGATATTGTGTTATACATCAAATTAAAGCTTCCGGTCTATGTAAAACGAATACGACACTTTCCAGTCTAAAATGTTAACGAACCTTCAAATAAAGAGGGCGTTACATTTTGAAATGTTTCAAAAATACGTGGATTTTCGTCATGAAGATGAAAATCATAGAAACTATTACATATTCGTATCATCGAGAAAACAAAGTAAAACCTTCTCGAAAATGGTGCGATGATTTCTTAAAGGATCGCGCTGAGAGGTTCCCGAACCGTAACTCATCCTACTCGTTGCGATTACAAACAAGAATCCGCACATAATCCCTACATATAACAGCATAATTAATAACGTATTATACTGTGGTATTATATTACGTAACGCAACGTCCGCGTTCGTCGTTTGTGTATTCGGATTTTAACGATGTTCCTTTGGCCTTTATCTCCGGTTGTCGTGGAGTCGCGAGCGCGTTTAATAGGATTAAAATTAATAATTTGGATCAACATCGTTGCTTACCTTCGCCGACATTAAGATGATTGATGAGAACGGCGAGGAGGATTAAGCTGAGCCGAAAGTGTATAATTGACTTTAATGCACTTTTCGTATTATTCGAGTTCGTATGGATCGCGCGCCGTCTCGTTTATTTATTATCCTCGAAATTGGCTTCGTCTGCCCGAGTCCCGTGGTCGTCTACGCGTTCGCAGTGGAAGAATATCGTCGTCAGAAAAAGCGCGATTTATGACGAATTGAAATCGCGTCAAGGACGTTCTCGTTATAAATTTAGAAGAACGCGATTTAATAGCGGAATTTTTTTAATCGAAATGGATGCGCAACATTTGTGATGCGGGCCCGGAAAAATTCTTAGACGTTTGCCGTGTGACCTCAATGTTTGTGACGGCAGGGATCTGTGAATATATATACGTTATAAACATTAATATGTTGATTCCAAACTTTTTCATTATCACATCTATACACGGAAGAAACTGTAATTACAATTAGTGCTTACTGGATTTCATGATATTCGAATGTGTAGAAACTAAAACGAAAGATTAGAGGTGGCATGAATTAGTTACTATACACGAATTCCTTCCATAATCCCAAGGAAACTGACAAGATATTTATCCATTTTTTTAAGACTTCTAGCTTTACTATACCCTCAAATTAGACCTTCGTCTTCACTCAATTGTGCAAAGCTCTACTCGGTCTTCAAATCCCATTTATTAGTCATACTTTACCCTTTTTCTCCCGCTTTCTCGCACAACCTTCCTACCAGACTGTTTGCAATCGAAACATTTTATCAATTCTTCGCTTACAGTCTTCCTGAGTTCCCCAATTCATTTCAGGGCAGACTTCCATCGCCTCATACTTCCTGACCAATTCCCGATCTCCAAAACGATTTTATAGAAAATCTTAACACCCTCAAAAATATCTGATTATTAAATCCTAACCATATAGCTTGAGGCTCATAAATTTCTCCAAACTCTGATCTCCTAGAAGCTTATATCGTTTAAATCCCCCCCTCCCCACATCCCGACCATTTAAAGGTCGCATTTCACGCCCACGAAAAGATAAGAGATATCACCGACTTGGGGGCTGGGTTGAATTGTCTTCAATTTTGCAAAGAAAATTTTGTAAAAAATCGCAATTTTGGTAACACCGCAGCGTTACATAACAAAGCTGTCACATCGGTAAATTACACCGTAGTCCTTGCAATCACCTTCATTGACAAACAACAACAACAAAGCTAAGCTATCCACGACTACGAGATTAACAGAATACTTTCAGCTATTTGCAGGAAGGAAATGAACAATTTTCCACTTGACCGGCAAAACGACGTAAGAAACCGGATTTTGCCAAACTTTTCCTTGATATGATACTGACACAAATATCACATCGGTAAAACTCCTCACCACACAATTGTTTATAATAAAATTATGAATTACACCACAGTCCTTGCAATCACCTTTATTGTTGCTTGATATGATACGCAAAATTACATCCTCTTTCATCAGAAATACGGAAGTTTGAAACTCCAACCAAATAACTTCGATTTCACAAATTCTTCGAGATTTCAAAGCGGATTTGGAGCTTTTATCGTTCCAATGCCCCGCGTTTCGTCGATTTAAAGCATAAAATCGCATTTCACATCCTCGAGGAAGCGAATCAGTATACCAAGTTACAACGGAATTGTGGGCTGGTCGGAATTTCTTCAAATTCTCAATAAAGGCGATTGCAAGGACTGTGGTGTAAGTTACTGACACAAAATATCACATCGGTAAACTCCGCACCACACAATTGTTTATAATAAAATCGGTGACACGTGTTTCGCTAGCATCTTCAACAACCGTTGTTGAAGATGTTGGCCTCGAGCTAGCGAAACACGTGTCACCGATTTTATTATAAACAATTGTGTGGTGAGGAGTTTACCGACGTGATATTTTTGCTAGTAAATTCTCAAAGGAAATTTTTCGTTACATAACCAAAAGAAGTTCTTTACGAGTACGAAATGAATAGAATATTTACAGGTATCTTCAGGAAGGACATTTTAACGATCCTCAATTTGACTAAACACTAAGACGTAAATGACCGTCAAAATATTCGTATTTTACAGCAAGTTCAGTGCCTTTTAAGACTAACTTGGCATCAATACAAACCATTTCCTTGATATGATGTGCAAAATTATATTCTTCCTCTTCAGAAATACCAAGTCACCAAACTTCGTTCCTACAACTTTTATTTCGTAATTTTTTTCGAGATTTTAACGCAGATTTGCATCTTCTTGGAGCTTTTATCCTTCCCATGCATCCCGTTTTGTCAATTTAAAGCATAAAGTCGCATTTCACGTCCTCGCGAGATGAATAAAAGTACCAATCGAATTGGGAGTTGGCCGAAATTTCTTCAAATTTTCAGAAGAGAATTTTGAAGGAAATCGAAAACTTTGTAATACCTTCGCGTTACGAAACGAATAAAAGCTGTTTACGAGTACGCGATGAATAGAATGTTTTCAGGTATTTTCAGGAAGGAAATGTTAACGATCTAGATGTAAAGGACCGTCAAAATATTCGGATTTTACAGCAAGTTTAATGCCTTTTAAGATTAACTCGGCATCAATACAAACCATTTCCTTGATATGATGTGCAAAATTATATTCTATCTCTTCAGAAATATCGAATTATCAAACTTCAACCCAATGACTTTTATTTCATAAAATTTTGCAGATGTGTACCTTCTTGGAGCTTTCATCGTTCCAATGCCCCGTATTTCGTCAATTTAAAGCATAAAATCGCATTTCACATCCTCGGCAAGCGAATAAATATACGAGTTACAACCGAATTGAGGCTTGGCCGGAATTTCTTAAAATTTTCAAAAGAAGATTTCGAAAGAAATCGAATACCGGCGCGTTACACAACAAGTACAAACTCTTTACGAGAACGAAATGGATAGAATATTTTCAGGTATTTTCAGGAAGGAAATGTTAATAATTTTCAATTTGACGAGCGATAAGAGGTAAGAAACTATCGAAATATTCGAGTTTTGAAGTGAATTCGACCTTTTGCATTATAATAATAATTTTGAACGAATAACTTCTGTTTCATCAAATTTTTTTTTTTTTTTAATTTTCAAAGTAAGTCCCAATATTCCATATTTCGCCAAATTAAAGCATAAAATCACGTTGCACGAACTCATCAAATTAGTATCCGACGTTACAGCCGAATTTGAGGCTGGTTGAAATTTCTTCAAATTTTCAAAGAGAACTGAAATCTCTTCTACCATGTGAAACATCGAATCAAAACGCTTCACGAGTACGAAATAAATGAAACAGTTTCAGGTATTTTTAAGCGTAGGAAAAATGTAAGAAACTGCTGAAACACTAGAATTTAATACTGTAATTCTGTGATTTCCTTCTCCGCTTGTATTTATGACAAATATGAGGAAAGTTGGTATTTATGACTAATTTCCCTTCCATTCCCTTTTTTTCACTTTCAAATTTAAATTACGCAATCAGTTCTCTCCCGTTTCTTCTCTTACGGGCTGGATCCATCCGTACCTGTTTATTTCCAGATAATTCACCTCTCTTATATCTCCACTTCGATCAACCGTTTTTTACTGCTGTCAGGTTCAGCATAATTTCTTCTCCTTTTCTCTACCATACCATCCATTCCGGTGACCATTCTATTCCCTCGTTTTCGCCTGTTTCAACGTCATTCCGTTTTAACTCCTCCGTGTTTCTATTTTTCCGATTGCATTCATAGCATCTCTTCGTTCAAACCGCACCAACACCCATCCCCTATATCAGTTACATATAACGCTACGTGATCTTTCGACACCTTAACTGTTTTCAGCTCTTCATCAACTTCCTTTCCTCCATTTGTTCTCCATAGTTTACTTCCACACAAACGGATGGTCTTCACCCACATTTCTAGTTACAGTAATTTCTTAGAATGTACTAGAAAATGAACTCTACGTTAGATGTTATTTATATATCTTTCTTGCGCAAAGTAGCTGCTTTTCGATTACTTTTGTCACAATGCGTGTGTTCTATATATTCTATATACATTTTATATTTTCTTTATTTTGTTTTGTATTTTAAGTTATTGTATCAATATGACGAAGTCTTGTTTCTGGTTGAACTATCGACCAATAAAGAATGACTAGTGCTTATTCCACTTGAGGTTGTTGTGAAAAGCCGTGTATAACCATAAACATTAACTTTATCCATAATACTATATCGACAAAATGATCTCTCGATCCATAATCTTAGCACCTCATCTTTCGAGAACAAACCGCGTTCCGCGGTTGTAACAACTTGACATTGACTATGACGGATAATTCTCTATTTTCGCCTTTTTTTCTCTCTGCCAGTTTACGCGCGATTGCAAAAGGGCAAGGTACACGTATATATCTACGAGACAGGTCTATTAATCGTACGTGTTAGCCGGGCGCTTTAGTAATCAGAAACGGTTAAACCATGCACAAGACCATTGCACAATCGAATTAACAGTAAACATAACGAACGCGCAAGGTTAAAAGTGTTAAACGGACGTAAATAACGCAGCGGAAAAAGATCGCTTTGCGGAATTATTTAATCGGTGAGTTAAGAAGGAACGACGACTATTACGCAAGTTTTTCGCGTCCGTAAATCTTTCGGAACGGCCTTAGATAAATGCGCACGATAAATATTCAGTTTTGTTGTGATAGTTAATCGGATATAGCCGCGCGGCGCTTTATAAATAATTAATCGAAATTATCGGTCCTCGGGAATAACAAATCGCTCGCTTAATCAATAATTGTTGCACGAAGGTACGCGGGGCTCGATCGAATACAAGGCGGGTTTACCAAAAACGGTTACGAGGAAGTAATTAATTACGTTGCGTCGTCTCGGCGATGTAAACACCTTTAAAAACTTACTTTTAATTGAACGTGTGAACGTATTTGTTTATTCGATTAAGTTATTCGAGGTATTCCAGGGAGAGAAGGACGCGATTGAATTGGGAAATAGGCGTGTTAGAAAGGAAATAGACACGTGTACGTTTGAGGAACAACCTCGAGAGGACGATTTTCTTTAGTGCTCACTTCCTCAAGCAATCTTCTGTGCTTTTTCTTTTTCATTTATCGTTAACTTCGAGTCTTCAATCACTAAGAAGTGAAAACCTGAAGGCTTCGCCAGATATATTTTTTTATAAGCACATTATACGAGGGCTGTTCTCCTTCCGTTTTTTTCCTCATGATATGGCAATCCTCACTAGTTTTTCTCGCTTTTTTTCCTGAAGTTCATGTCTAAAGGCCACAGCGGACTTACCGGCAACGGACGATTACGGACCACAACACTACGGACGGCAATTTATTCTTTGCATGTATATTAATGGAGCTGAGCTCATTTATCGGAAACGGCCCTACCGATGCACAGTAGTTCAGAACGGCAGATTCACTGGACAAAAGTCGAAAAATGAAGGTTGAAATGTTTTTGAAATGGATTCTTGTAGAGGGAGGTTTCGGGAATTCGGATCGCATAAGCAGAGGTCACAATATTGTATACCTGCTTTCCTGCGGCAGTCGTAAGTTGCCTCTCGTACGAACACACGCGCGACGCTTCAGTGCCCAGTTCTGCAGTGCTCCAGGAAATCATACATAATTTTACAACGACGCGTCCGATTCCAATTTTCTAAAATGGAAAATGTTTATGAAGGTATGTAGAAACACTTTATGTACTTCAATGTTCGAAAATGTTCGTTGTTATTTATGAAACGTTATACCAAATGTAGTCGTGATTATCATATCTTTTCGCTTCTTTAAAAATAGATTTGTGTCGATACAAAAAATTTTAACACATTTTAACGCTGGCATTGACAGGGACATGTTTGCTGAACTATTTATTAATGAAATTTTCAAGAATTAGCTGCTCGAAAGTTGCCCATTTTGAATAATAACGATTTTAGTGTTACCGTGCACGCTATCGCGACTACTACATTTGGCATAACGTTTCATAAATAACAACGAACATTCTCGAACATTGAAGTACATAAAATGTTTCTACATACCTTCATAAACATTTTCCATTTTAGAAAATTGGAATCGGACGCGTCGTTGTCAAATTATGTATGATTTCCTGGAGCACTGTATAACTGGGCACTGAAGCGTCGCGCGTGTGTTCGTACGAGAGGCAACTTACGACTGCCGCAGGAAAGCAGGTATACAATATTGTGACCTCTGCTTATGCGATCCGAATTCCCGAAACCTCCCTCTACAAGAATCCACTTCAAAAACATTTCAACCTTCATTTTTCGACTTTTGGCCAGGGAATCTGCCGTTCTGAACCACCGTGCGACGACTCTCCATTAGTACACATGGAAAGAATAAATCGCCGTCCGTAGTGTAGTGGGCCGTACTCGATAAGTGCGCGCGAGCCTTAAGATGTCAACTTTTCAGATACGCCGTGGATACGCGAATCCATTCTCGGACGGCACCTATAACGATTAACGCCCCGAATAAAGGCTCGCGCGCACTTACCGACTACGGCCCACTACACTAGGGACGGCGATTTATTCTTTCCATGCGTACTAATGGAGAGTCGTCGGTAGGGCCGTTTCCGATAAATGAGTTCAGCTCCATTAATATACATTCCCAGTCACGGTAGTTGGGACACCTCGTTAAATTTAGGATATTGTACAATAAAAATTCAAAATCTTACCCAATACTGAGAATTCTACTGCGTAGTAATTATTACTGGTTAGTAGACCATACAGCATTATTAGGAATGCTGCACTAATGGAATTTACAATAGAACTTAATCTTAATTACAATAATCCCTAGTAATCGCAATATAATGATTACATACTATTACCGAAAGAAATATTCAAGTAGTATTACAATATTTTATGTGTCATAAACATTTACAAGGGTGTTTCCAAGAACGATTTGATGGTCATCAAGGCATTATCCTATCCCTCTAGTATCTCGGACCATTCGGTTTACTTCTAAATGTCTCCGTGTACGCGCCAAGTGCAAGTGAGCGAATTTTGAAAGTATTAACAGTGAAAGTGCCGCGTGGAAAACCGATCAGTGTTGAAAAGCGATCGTCCGTGATCACACTCGATAAAGAAGGGTATTCTGTTCGACAAATTGGCGAAAAAGTGCATCTGGCAAAATCTAGTGTAGCCAATATTATAAAACTGTACCGTACAACGGAAAGTCTAAATGACCGTGATCGACCACGTCCGTCTCGTATTACGACCAACGTTGATGATCAGCGAATCGTTTTAATTAGTAAACGTAATAGAAGACTGACAGCACCACAAATAGCAGCAGAATTCAATCGCGATCGTCAAAACGCGGTGTCAGTGAAGCACTATTCAACGTCGCTTGCGAGAGGCAAACCTATTCGGACGAATTGCTGTACGGAAACCGCTACTAAGGCGAACCAACCGTTTAAAACGATTACAGTGGGCCCAACGACATCGAGATTGGACGGTGGAGGAGTGGAAAAATGTGCTTTGCACCGACGAATCCAAGTTTGAAGTGTTTGGACAAAATAGAAGAGTTTATGTTCGGAGATCAAAGACAGAAAAAATGCTTCGCGAATGTCTAGCACCCACTGTAAAACAAGGTGGCGGCTCAGTTATGGTGTGGGGATGTTTTTCGTACGCAGGAGTAGGAGATTTCGTTCGGATAGAAGGTATTATGAGAAAAGAACAGTCCAGAAATATTCTAGAGCATAATGCTGTACCTTCTGGCCAGCGATTGATAGGGGAGAATTTCACCTTCATGCAAGATAATGATCCTAAACATACGGCGTTAGTATGTAGGGATTATTTGAATACACAACAAACACAGAATACCTTGCAAATAATGTCATGGCCTCCACAGAGTCCCGATCTTAACCCGATCGAACTCGGGAACTCGGGATGAGCTGGATAGACAGGTACGAAAAGTGGCTCCAACTTCGAAACAACACCTTTGGGAAGTTTTACAAGAACAATGGAACAGTTTACCATCCAACACACTTACAAAACTTATCGAAAGAATGCCCAAAATTGTTCGAGACGTATTGAATGCACAAGGAGGATTCTTCGACGAGAAGAAATTTTAATGATTGTATTTGATAAATATTATTATTTGCTATCATTTTGTCATAATAAACCAATATTTCGTTATATATAACTGATTTTGTGTTTTATTTTTATTTTTGTGCAAGTTAAATACTTATATTGAAAAAATATTACCTGTTCCAAGTTCCGTGACTGGGAGTGTACATGCAAAGAATAAATTGTCATCCGTAGTGTAGTGACCCGTAGTCGTCCGTTGCCGGTAAGTGCGCTGGGGCCTTAAATCGATATTAAGACCGACGCCTTTCACATCTGGACTTCCCCAGGCTGCGGGATCGAAGCAGCCTACACCTGAAGATTAAAGGGCGTAAGGAATCCCCCACCGGCCCTGGTATTGACATGAAGTTCCTAGCACATCTGGACGTAAGTACGGAAGTTGACAAAAACTTATCGGACAATAAGGTGATACGACCTCACTGTATTTTCATTTATTAGATAAAGGTATGTGTATGTATCATGGTTGCTTCATTCTTTGAATCTTTTCCATTACATTACGATTCAATGCTACTATAAAACGCACTTTGAAACTATATAATTGCATTTTTAATAAGGTTTAGGAACGAATAGAAGAATAGACTGTATTCTCACTCATCAAAATTTGGGAGGGAATGGAGAAGATCCAACGGATGAAGTACACCTTTTGTTACAGTCTAAATTTATCGTTGGGCATATCCCTTTTGTTTTAAATCTTTCGAATCGTTCTTCTAAATTCCAACTTTATTTTTTACTTTTGAAAAGACGGTACTTTACATTTCGTTTTGATACTATTTTCTCTTAAGGGTAATTTTACTATTCTTTAACGCTAAAATTACCCTTAAGAGCCGGTAGCCTTTTACACCGACGAACCAACGCGGCAGCTAGCACATACATCTTTCAAATATTTTTTTAATTTTAGTTTTCCGTTTACAATTTCCATCATTATTAAAAAAATAGTACGGTCGAAGTATGGCTGTATCAGTTAGGTTTAGGTAGAAGGAAGAGCAACGGGGAAAGCAGTTTAGACCAAATGAGTTAACTCCTTTTGATGTTTCTCTAGTAAAAATACTCAAAAATGCAGAAAATTCAAACGTATAGAAAATTATTTAGGTAAACATAACAATACTTCACCCTTTTCAAAAGATGACGACTAACTTTATATGTATCTACATATACGGTGATTTCATGTAGCCAGAAAGTTGCAATTATTTATTTGCGATGAAAGAAAAATAATGTGCAGATATTCTCGTTTTGAGAACGATGGCGGTTAAACGAGTTCTGCGTGTGTTTAGCGAATCTCGTACAAGCTGCGATGTTGACCGCGGTTGGCGTTATTTCAGCTAGCGCAGAAAATTCCGAGCTCCTTATTTTCACGCAAGCTCGCGAAAATATTTATAACACCGCGGTTTCATCGCACTATCTAACAAAATGTCGGGAGAAGTGCTACGCGAAATGTGCCATCATATGGAAGCGTGCTTTATGTCTAAACCAATTCAAAAAGAAAACTTGTGGGAAGAAAAGCCGTTGCACACCGTACATCAACAGAATTAAATTCCCAATTACTAACTACTTTTGGGTATCATTTAAGGCAAGTTAAAGTTGATTGCATCACAGCTAAAGAACACGACTTGCCACCAACCATTCGATCCAGTTTCGCAAAACATTGTTTATGTCCTAAGCCACAAATCGCAGATCCATCATTCTCTTTGCACATTTACTTGATCTCTATATCTGTCAACTGTTCCGAGTTATTAAATATGTAACCTACTAACTTACTATGAAACAAAATTCATTGAAAATATGATGACTTGCCAGAATGCCAGAGAAAATCAGCGAAATCAGAACATCCCTCCTGCACTCCTACGAAACAACTACTTTTCGTACAAAAGCGCCACCGGCAAATACTAAACTAAACCAAAGTAAAGAAATATTCTTTTCACAAATTACACAAAGTACGTAGATTCTTGGATGGGGCTGTGTACACGTCTATATACACAAACTCACACACACGCATTTCGATCGAAGAACGTTCATAAAACGCGCAGCGGTTCTCAGACATTTACGTGTATTTTTAGGAATCCTGTTTTAAAAGTCGTTAATTGACACACCGGCTTCGAAAAATCGAAACGCGCTTATTCAATTCAAGATTCTTTATCATCGCAATTAATGAAAGAGGCATAGAGGCATTTTTTACGATCCGGGCTTCGGATCCGATCCGTTTCCCTTCCTCTCTCGCGTACGCGGACGCGTGTGTGTGAAGTAACGATTACGGAATAGTGAAGGGATAATGCGAAGATAAAACGCATGCGATTGTGAAAATTCTTCCGTCTTCAGCCGTCGTAACGCGAAAGATTTACGTCGAAGAATGGTTTAATTGCCATTAGACGCGGACAGCCGATCGCTTTTGATCCGGCCAGACTCTCCGACTCCGAGATAATGGACGCGCGACGTGTTTATTTTTCCTTCTTTTTTTTTCTTCTTATAAACGACATTGACATGACTTGCATAAATCGCTCGTTATACGCGTATGTAGTAATGATGGAGTCTCGTTGCTGTAATTATGATCGTTTTATTTTCAAATCGTGGTAGATTGGGAATATTCTCTAACTGTATGTGTACGTATTGCAGAATGTCGGACACCAAAAAGGATTTATTTTCCTTATACAGTAGAGCATCGATAATCCGAACCAAATTACTTCGGTCACCAAATTTTGACTGATGACGAAGTTCTGACCGTTGTAAGAGAGGGTGAAGCACCTGTAGATAAAGAAGACGCCTTAGCTGCAATCCAGGATGAAGAAAGTCTTATATCTACTCATGCTGAAGCGTTCAATGCTTCCGAAGCGACTACTAATTGAATGGAAGAAATGCCTGCGTGTAGGTAACACAGCTTCAACAAGTTGAAGCAGTAAAATTTTTTTAACCTTCCTATACTCACGTCAAAATGAAACACGTATACTATACTATATAAATCGGTCTCACAGACCGTATGCGTGAAGTATAGGAAGGTTAAATATAGAAAACTTTTTAAAGTCTACCTAGAACTTTTTTAGTCTGTATTCCTATTGAAATCTCTAAAGTTAATACAGTGACTATTTAGTTAGTGTTGTAATTGGTGTCGTTTTCTCCTATATTCAAAAAATCCGAACAGGACTGAACAGTAATTAGTTCGGATTATCGACGCTCTACTGTAGTTTGAAAAGTTGAAAACCGACCCATACGAAAATTCTAGTTTATCGAACAATCCCCCACGTAAGTCCACCAGAAAACATAACCGGTAACCTTTTCTAACCTTCTCTCGTTTCCTCCGCTTGCGATCTCTCTATCTTCCAAACGTCAGCAAAGGCGGGGAATATAAAAATCAAAATTTTTCACTCACAAACGTTAATGACAAAAATGTTAAGGAATCAATTCCAAATAATGATAATGTTAGGCAAGAAGACGAATTGACCATGGATCTTTTAGATGCTAAAGTCGATGGGCTATTTTCTGATGAAGACACAGATGAAGAAAGTGAAGGTAGATTTAAATCTAACTTAAGTAACCCGAAACAATTCCTTTTTCCGCATTCTTTTGTCCAATTATTGGATAGTTCTACAGAGTATACGTCAGCAGAGGTTTTGAAAAATACAAACCAAACCACCGAAGTAGCTGATAGCGATTGTACTTCAGATAAAACTAGAAACAGGCGGAGGAGTCTATCTCCATTAAAAATACAGACGTTAGAAATTACAAAGCATGACACAAAACAAAACAGTTATTGCGAAAATTGATAGTACACGAAAAGCTTCAGCAAAGGACAAACAGTATGCAAATGGATCTTCACGCACAGAGAACCTAGAGGAACCCAAGAAAAATCGAAATCGAAATAAGAAAACCATCAGAGTTCAAAACCACCAGTAAATACGATGTGGCCAATGAACATGAAACATTGGAAAGGATAGAAAGGAATGTGAGAAAAGTGGAAGTATCTAACATATTCTTCTTCTCCGTCCTAATCTTCAACTTTCTACATTTCGGTGCTAGGTTAGGAATCACCGAGCCGTATAGGCGTTGTCTTAACTAATGTAATGTAAAATTTATTTACAAAATTATATGAGGCAACAGTAAGTCGATGAGGGTAACAGAAGAAAAAGATTATAAAAAAATAGGTTTTAGAATTCTGTACTATGTACGGTCCAATCGTATTTAACGTTCCTATACTCACGTATACGGTCTGTGAGACCGACTTATATAGTATAGTATACGTCTTTCATTTTGACGTGAGTATAGGAAGGTTAAAGTGAGGGGCGAGAGGCTCGTCGAACAAAAAGATGTTTTATCAAGAATGATGGACATATGCCCCAGATTTGACTAGTGTTTATATTTCTTTCTCTAAATTCTTAATATTCGCCTTTATTCAAACCAAAAATTGCATATTGGATGCTCTTCAACACTTCTTGCCCTCATGATAAAACGAACACGACGAACTACTTGACCTTGCTCCAGACAGGATCTTAATTTTACCGACCTTCCTACGTCTAAGAAAATAAACATCCCATTTCGTCGCGTACTGCCCATGACTCTCAAATGTTGCTTATAAAACGTGCGAAACTTCAAAAATTAATTGCGGCTTCCGCAATGTGATAGTAGGAACATATTTTCTCTTACAAATTTTATTTTATTTTCTTTTAATGTAATGCATAGGTTGTGAAAACCCCAGTGGATTTTCGTTACTATCTCAGAACGTATTAGAGCCAACAGATCCAGTTTCGGAAATAGCTACGTTCGACTACGACCGGGTCTCGATCCGTGGACCCCCTTATTATGAGTAGAGGTACGGAATTTTGGGCAAATAAGAAAAAAACAAAAATTCTGCAAACAAGAAAATATATTGAAATTTGGAAATTTCGCTCAAATTCGCATATAATACATACATGAAATAAGAAAAAATTAAATTAAACCTTCCCTAAAAACCCTAAATTTTACGTTTCAAAGATTCATTGGTATAATTTTCTTTTAACCTTCCTATACTCACGCATACGGTCTGTGAGACCGATTTATATAGTATAGTATACGTCTTTCATTTTGAGGTGAGTATAGGAAGGTTAAAAAAGCAATTTTCATTTTCCCATTTATGGAAAAATTATGACTGTGGTCCAAATAATCGTTCAGATACAAAACCGCTGAAAAACCAAGAGTTCCATCTTGTAGAGGTACTCATGCGAGCCATAAAGCACAATTTTGCCTCGCATGAGCAACTCTAATTATGAGATGCGCAGAGCACAAGTGCCAAGGTCTCTCGGCGGATTTGCACAGATTTTACGAGCTGGAAATTCACGACAATCAATAATTGAGTCGATGAAGAAGGGTGTAACTGAGAGTTTGCAAAAATTGACGTTTTTTGTATTTATGACAGTTCTTCGATAACTCAATCTCTGTACTTTTCCCAGTTCTCTTAAAGCGACTCTCTTGTCAATTACGTATAGAAGAAAGCTTAGAATCAATGTCACTGATGATCGAGAATTAAATCACTCTCACTGAGAGAGACATTTCGATGGAAAACTTGCAATCTTCCGCGTTGAGGACGTATTTTTCAAACTTGATGGCTTTTAAAGTGTGCTATTTATCTATCGATCTATCTACGCTAAAGTGTAGTTAGCAACGCGATTCATCCAACGGTTTTGCTGATTGCAATTAATTACGCACAACCGCGGTTGTAATCGACCACGGTGAGTGTTTCCTTCGACTTTTCCGTTAAAGCTCGCACACGTACGAACATACATATGTAAGCCGGCTGCACCGTTCCACACACACACACACACATACACGAATCGATAAGCTACTCGCTGCACGTGGAGATCTCGTAGATGCGCAAAAGCTCCGGCAAATATACCAACGCGGAAGAACCAAAGTGATTTTATTATATTCGAATACAATAAAAGTTAACGACGACTGCGGCTGCGACTCGCAATTACTTTTAATGCAGTTGAGGTAAGGCAATTACGTAGAACGTAATTATCGCAGCCGAGATAATGAGTGGAACGGACATCGCCGGTGTCGAAAGTACCGTTCCTCTGTCATAACAAATTAAACTGTGTCGTTTAGACGATTGCAACGACGACGGCGCAAAGTCGTCCGTTTCCTGTTTCGTGCATGCACGACGAAGTCGTGACAACGCATGATTCAGTTTTCAGGACTTTAATTATTCGACGTTTCTGGAGCACTCGCGCTTACACACACGCGCAAACATTTGGATAGGAATATGAAATAATTACGTAACCGGTCAAATAACAGTCGTAAAACGGTGTCGTTTGGCTCTATTAATAAAGCAAGGTATCGCGCGACAATGCCGTTTCCAATTACGTCCAAATGAGCTTTTAGAAACGTATTCGGAAAAGGAGGGAAAAGCGTGAGTGATATTCATTCGGACTAATAAATCGTCAAATGTGCAACTCTAACGGTAGCAGTGATATTAATGTTTCCCCTTTGATATTGTCGGTTTGGTTTTTCTCCTGTTCGAGTAATGTTTCCTGTGTTGCTTGTCTCGTTCTGCATACCAGAACAGCATATCTCCGTGTGTGGCTCTAAGATTCGAAGGCAACACTTCAAAGCGCAACGAGGGAAAATCCTAACGTCAACGAAAATGGTCTGGCGATAAATTATTTAAAAGAAAGTGTTCATTCAGCCCAGCGTGGTCCAATCAAACTTTAGTACAGTAATGTGAGGGCCAGAGACATTACAGAAAGAACACGAATTACATATTGTATTCAAAAACTTTTATTAACCTTCCTATATTCACGCATACGGTCTGTGAGACCGACTTGTATAGTATAGTATACGTCTTTCATTTTGACGTGAGTATAGGAAGGTTAAAAGAAATTTAATATACTAGTTTAATGTCCCACTTCATTTTACAGTCGAGAAATCAATGTGATGATTGGCACTGCTTTCCTGATAGAGGTTTATCAATGTCCACTGCAACTTTAGTAAGGCAAACTCTCAAACTCGATTCCCGTGAAGCACGTTCACTTAGATTTCTCATTTTTGATTTAATTCGTTTGAGAGCACAGAGGGCACTTTCGCGCACGTATGAGAATCTAAAACCGAAGATCCGGTTAAGTCCAATTAAAATTATAGCACAATAATTCATAATTCAGAATGAGCGTTGCCGAAGTCGACGCTTCCTTTTACTGTGAATTACCAAGTCCATTCAGAAGATATTTACACGGTTTAAAATAATTAATTTTTGATAGTATACCACTAAAACGTCTTTTTCCTCAACATTTACCCGGGATAGACTTGTTCCGTTCTTGCATCGGACCCCTCAACTGTTTTTAAAGGGACTGTATATGCACGGTCGAATAGTTTTGGAGCGCACTGTAGATGATCAACCTGTACAGTAAATCGCAGGAAATCTAAGTCGGCAGGGATCCCCACTACCGCCACCGTTGCCAAGCCAACTGGAATTGCGTCACCTCCATCCCTCTCATTTCTTCCAAGCTCACTCTAGATTCTAGCTTGACGGTGAAATTGTGGAACATGGAGGGGAGCGTGGAACTTAAAATAAACGGGACTCCCAAGTTAATTTAAATGAAACTCAAAATACATGAGCCTCAAGATAAACGGGACTCGACTGTAATTAGGAATCTATTTGTTACATAATAACACTTATTTACGCAAGCAATGTTTTATAAATCCTAATTAAAAATTGAAATGATTGGAATGTCTCTGACCAACCAACACCCGAAACCTTACGAGTGCGTCCGGCAACTCCAGTGACGTCATTAGATTTATTTACGAGCATTAGTTCATTGTCAGCTGTATTTAGTTGTATTAAAAACACGAGTTTTCTAAAGAAATGGCGATTTGGAATGCTTTAATATGTGCCTAAATTCTCACTTGAAACCTTAGAATGGCTAAAATGGCCGGAAACGTATTTGTAAAGGCACGAAGTGATGATTTACTGACTATTGACCCGTTTATGCTGATGAAATTCATGCGCTCAACGCTGCCGTAAGGCCCGTAAAGGAATTAAAGCTGAATCGTAAGTAAAATTAGTTAGACATGTACTAATTTAATAGAAATAGTGTTATTACATAATTTCCATGTTATAACACGTAATTGGAATATGAAATTTATAGGTTAGTGCTATATGTCAAAAAAGTCTCTATAACTGTCACAACTAACTGTAAGTAACCATGGAAACACAGAACATCGAAATGTAAATAAATACTCAAACGTCACTCTTGTTTTGGCGGGGATTTTTCAATAATTATTGTATACCGGAAATAATGTATTTTATACAGAATTTATAATGATAATGTTAAAGTGCTTAATTAAATTATAAACAGAAATGATACCTATACCCTATTGTTAAAGTGAGAGGGAACTGGATGTTTTAATCTTCCTATACTCACGCATACGGTCTGTGAGACCGATTTATATAGTATAGTATACGTCTTTCATTTTGACGTGAGTATAGGAAGGTTAAAAAGCGGATATCCTGTTTTCTTGCGGGGATTTAGAAGGGTGCGAGGAAAGGAAGATACGTACCCCCCACCCTCGCTCCATCCCCTTCGCCAGATACCTACTGCGTTATTATAAGTTTGCGGCCGAACGTGACTCTGGCTTTTTACTCCCGTGTTCGGTGAGATCGTGCAGACATTGCAATTTAACACTTTCACATTTTCTTGAAAGCAACGGCTTAAGAAACACTTTCTGGACTAACATCGTATACTATATCGTCCAAACTATTATTAGATCTACGATGTCAACCGAACCGCATGAACTAATTAAAGTTCACTCTTTCGGTGGACGCCAACATCGCATCGATTTCATTAGCCCACGAACTAAGCGCCTCATTAATAATTTATAAATTAAGTCGAGTCTCTGGGGAAATCTAAATTTCCCATCCTCATTAGTGGACGTTTCTTTCCAAAAATCGGCTTCTAATCGAGGAAAAAATTCCGACGCGCAATACAAAAATCTATAATTAAGCCGGTTAGATAAACATCCTCGAACGAGATTATGCACACACGAACGGACTCGCACACAAACGAGCGCATACCTTCATTATTAAGACATGCGGGTTAATTAGTTTTGTTAGCCCGGTTCGACACCTACATCACATATTAATTATTCCATTACACGCCGACGTGCATCGCACTCCACGGTGCACGGAATAACCTAAATTCGCCCGCTTACCACGGTCTTAATTGCCTAAGAACGAAACGTGCGTGCGTGTGTGTGTGTGTGTGAAGTCGGGAAAAGGAAACGAACAGAAACAATGTATGTACGTATGGAAAGTGGATTGATACCACCAACATATTTTTTCCTTCGCTAAGTTGGCGCTGAATAACGTCTCTTCTCCGAACCATAGCGTTTCTATTGTTCGTACGAACAAAGGATCCCGCTAAAAACCTAAACGTTCTTATTACCATTATTATCGGCACAAGTGCCAGCGTTTCGTTTACGATCTCTCGAATGATGACGGTTTATTTACGCGGAGGCATAATTAGCAGCTGAGAGCTTTTAGAAGAAAGCCATAGGATGGATCTTACGGTGTACAATAAGATAGACGTGTATTCGCCTTCTTAATACGCTTGAATTTAAATACAAACTAATTGTTAATTATTGATGAAGAGTCAGGAGACAATGAGAATTTTGTTTGGGAATCTAACACGGTTGAAAATCTACAAAAGACCTACGCAATACATGCAAACTCGTATAAGAATGTCGGAAGAAAAGCAAAGTGCCACAGAAGAACCCACACATAATAACGCCGCTGTCTTGCTCTTGGATTTTAACCCTAGAAGTGCATCGCTTTTACCCCTTTTATGTGCTTGTTGTTATTAGTCGAATCGACTAGCGATGCCCCTCTAGAGTTAAGCAATTTTCTGATAAAATGTACGTAGAAAAGGTATGTAATACAACGGAAAGGTGCTTATTGTTAGACTGGATTTTACAATTCTACGAAACTAGTTAAGCTTTCCATGGGGATGAGAATTAGGCAAGCTAACCCACCGTCCACTACACCAAACTTTGATTTGATACTGGCAGTAGCCATAAAAAAACCAATTAGAACATCGTACTCGAATGCATAGTCCTTGCTAAAAACCTAACGTCGTTGTGTAGTACAACCCGAATGTTCAGGCAAAACGCCTGAAATGCCTAAAAATATGTATTCGGCTTTTTTCATTTATAAATTCCTATAACTAAAAAGTGGAGGTAACCCAAGAACACACAGAGAAAAGAAGTGTTTAAATACCTCATGCAGTATACCTGTAATAAATATAATAAAATAAAATGAAAATACTTTTATTACACCTTTATTTTTATTTACTTTTAAACCACAGTATTCCCGATTGGCTGTAATATTTGCAAATAACTTTTTACCATATACTGCATATAGTACAATATATTACTACAACATTCAACTATGCAATAGAATCGAACGACACTCTCATAACAGTAAAAGAAATCCTTATGGATGTCTTAAATCCTAAGCTCCATTATTAGGAATAAAAATTCAGCAATTGACAGCATGAAAAATTCTGAAATGCTTCTCAAATACGGCAACATACTGCAATTACATCTAAACGACACAGCCTTCTGGCAGGGGTAAGAAGCCAATTGCGCCCCGGTAAAACAATTGGCGCAAAACTCCAAAACTATCCATCCTAAATCTCACTAGCAAACCTCCACTAAGAACCGTGTACCAGGTAACAGAACATTGAGTCACTTTTGTCTCAGTATTAGGAACGTCCTTCCAAAGAAAAGCCTTCAAATCAGAAAGAACTGAATCACTCAGTAAACTGTAAGATACGATACATCTCTTCAACTTTCGATTCGATCAATTCAACTGATTCGTCCATGTAATATTCCCCAAAATGTCAGCTTTTCGCGACATGTTTAGTCCGAGCTAGGAAATAAATCACTAAGAAATATAGCCACCTCTACAGCAGGTAATAGAATTAAGGCATATTTTACACACTCCTCAAACGTGAAGAACTTTTCTTCGACAAGGATGACAAGAAGAAGAAAATTTAGATAATGTAAATGAGAATTAGCCATCATCAAGGACGAACATTCATAGATTAATGGTCAATAAGAGTTAGCTGCAAGGGCTCTCGGTTCTTCAATCTCAACGGCAACTCCGACTACCATAAGCAAGGGTTACCCATTGATGGCACTAGAAAAATATCCCCAAACAACACTTCTGAGGAGATTGTAAACTACATGCACATTATAGTCAATGAGAGTCCATTACTTCCCCTCGTTTATTGCAATTTTGATAGTATTTCTATAAACTCCACGATTTGGTATTTCGGCGAACAATTTCCGGCTAACGAGCCCGCGAACACACATTTCACATTTCTGCCTAACGGGTATTTCAATACCCAAAAAATGAAGACACTACAAAAATTTTAGCGCGGGCCAGATGAGAGATTATCGCTGCAACTTTCATTTTTATTTTGGTAGTACGGATTGATTAGCGCGAAAAAAATTAAAACAGTAAAATGTTGTGCTTTTTACCTTTAGTTTCCATATAGGTAAAAGGAGGTTTTTGCTTTGTCGGATAACGCTCGCAAAAAGTGTTGCCAAATAAAGGACAATGCGAAATACGAAAAACAACCCGCCCGTTCTAGATAGTTTTAAGCGTCCCCTCATCAATTCAGACAAATTATTTCAAAATAATTTAAAAAATATCACACCAAACCCTCATGTCCTATCACAGGCGTGTGAAGAGGCAACATTTTTTCATTCCAAGCAACTTATAAGGGTTAATTCCTTCTTTAGTAACTTCAGAAGAATTTTAGCTATTTCCACAGAGCACTCGCGAGTATTCTCTAACGAGATGTCTTCGTCTTTTCGTACCATACTTCAGCACTATTGGGATTCTTGAAATTCCTTAGGTAGCTTTAGTTTGAAAACTAGACTGTGCAGCCTGCATTAACAAAAGATTATCAAAAATGTTAATACCTTCGATTACTTTATGCACGAGTACCCATGGCAAGGTTACGTTGTTGTCTTCCATCGGATAATTCAGCACCAAAAAATGTTTGATTTACAACGAACGATCTTCCAGTCTCCAAGGAAAGTCACGCCATTGATATTAAGGATTCATCGACTAACAACGTTCAGGAAATTTTGATATGTCCCTCATAGTAGACTATTGTAGACTATTTATCCTCTAATTTCATCAGTAACTCCCAAAACTGAAGGGAACCTGAAACACCTCCTGACCAAAGGGTTCCTCACTTTTAGAGTAAAAGATAGCCCACAAGGTAAGTCCAAGGTGCCATCGGCATTGGGGATCCATCAACGAATAACTACTACGAGGGAGTAGACTACACCCTCTGTCCCAAAAGTAACCGCAATAGTTCGAAATAAAGCACGCTATGTATGTTATGTCCACAAAAATCATTGTATTTATTCGAAATATTCTCCATGTGCTACAATACATCGATTTGCACGGTCAACGAGTGCTTCAAACGACTTTTTCATGTCGATCTCTGGGATGGCCTTTAGGATGCCGGTCGTCGATCTTTGAATGGCGTCTACGGATGCATAACGAACTCCTTTCTGCTTCAAATGAAGACGAGGGAACAGGAAATAATCGCATGGGGACAGATCAGGCGAATACGGTGGGTGCTGTATCGAATATATTTCATTTTTCGCCAAAAATCGGTGACAATCGTTGCTCGATGACACGGTGCGTTATCGTGCAGTAATCTCCAGCTGCCTGGCTCGCGATATTCGGGCCGAACACGACGAATGCGACCCAGCAAACGCCTCATAACATCGAGGTAATATGCACCATTAACCGTTGAGCCGTATGGAACGAACTCCTTATGGATAATTCCCTTCGAATCGTAGAATGAAATCAGCATTGACTTGATTTTCGACTTCTCCATTCGTGATTTTTTCGGATTTCCTTCTTCTGGTGACCTCCACTCTGCGCTTTGACGTTTGCTTTCTGGTTCGTATTGAAAGCACCACGTCTCGTCACCAGTCACAATCGTTTTCAAGAAGTTTTCATCTGCACGGGCTCGTGCAATAATGTCTTTGGAGTGTTCGATTCGAAGCGTTTTTTGGTCGTCGGTCAATTTGTGCGGAACAAACTTCGAATTGACTTTCTTCAAACCAAGGGTTTCAGTCAAAATGCGCTGAATAGTTGTTTTAGGGATGCCAAGCTCCATTTCCATAAATCTCACTGACGATTTCTTCGAAATTTTCACAAATTCGCGCACTTTTTCCACATTTGCCTCGGCCAAAGTTGTCGAAGGACGACCGGCTCTTTCGTCATCGTTAACATCTTCTCTGCCTTTACGAAATCGTCGATGCCACTCGAACACTTGCCTCTTCGACAAACAATCGTCGCCATAAGCAATTTGCAGCATTTCATACGTCTCGGTTGCAGTTTTTCCAAGTTTAAAACAAAACTTAATATTGACTCGTTGTTCGTGACTCATTTTCTGACCGTTTACGAAAAACACTCTCGCAGGATGCGTGATGTATCAGCTGACTATGCACCAAATGTCATGAAAATTTGTCAGGTTGGTAAGGAAGAGTCCCACTACAATAATCAATCAACTATCAAGAGATGACGCCACTGGTTTCTGATTTATAGACGCATTGCGGTTACTTTTGGGGCAGAGGGTGTACTTATCCTTAATTTCTCCAGCAAAACCGAAGAGAAACTGAAGCATCTGCTGACAAGGAATGGTATAAAGAGGAAAGTAGTATATGAATCTAGATGTGCAATATTTCTTAACAAACCGCAAGGAATAAGATAAGGAACTTGCTGAAGGTGCAGTCATAGTGGAAGACCCAAATTTGCAGACCTCGTAAGGAAGAGGAAATTTAGCAACATGTCCTCCCTGAATGGCAGGAGCCCAGCAGTAGAAGACTTAACACTTTGAATCTCGATTTTCGCAGTTGGAAGAGGTAAACGATTGCCGTTAGGAGGGTGGTAAATTTCGTGGCACAAGCTTCAGTACGATGAGTTACACCTTTCATTTAGCGACGAGTCAATCCCCTAAGGGCCAAGGCGATTACCAAGATTATGCTTAAAAAGCATCGTTAAAACATTTCCTTATGCGAAAAGTTGCTGGTCATGACCGAGAAATTCCTGTTTTCGTATTAGATTGTGAAATTTCTGTTTAGTTCTTTATTCCATATTCCATATGCTTCGGGATCTCGGACCCCTAGCTGTCGAAAAAATAATTATAATTAATTCACACAGGACAAGAAACCGATCATATCACGTCGTATCTATGTATAAGGTACAATGTTACAATGTGTAGAAATACCGTAGCCACGAAATTAGAAAGACTAGCAATAAGTTATAGGCATTTCCATCAACAAACTCATTAGTATTACAAGGTCTTTCGATTCAAACACACACATCTCATTAATTTACCGAATTTGCGATTTAGACATAACGTAACCCGGAGGAACGAACATACCGGCATATAATTCTACACGATTCCAATTAAACTCGAAATAAATATATACGGCAGTAACAAAAGCGTTCTTTCGAAATTAAATAAAAACATTCTTATTGCTACAACCCCTCGTTCCGTGCGTCTCGTTAATATTAATGCATCGCGACGAACGATTACAAAAACTACTTTAACAACATGCAGGTGCGCAACCGAATAATGTTACGGCGGTCTGGACATCGCCGATAATTGTTCCACCTGTTTTACCAGCGAAGAAACTCCGCAGGACGTCTCGTCGTGTACAGCTCGGTGTTAGCTTCATAAAATATTTTAATTGACAAGTCGGTTGAGCGTAACAAAAATAATAATAAAACCTAAGATCTAGAGGGTAACGAAGTGCCGATCGTGAAAAACGATTAAGTTACAACCGGAAAAGGTGTTAGTACGATTAGATGTCAATGAGGTCATCTTAAGGGCACTTTCAGCGACTAAAATAAATGAAAAATCCAAATAATAAGGTCAATCCATTGATAAGTATCTAAATGCCAATTTGTTCTGGAGCTATACTTCGTTCACTTGAAGACTGCAGTGTGGGAATAAAATTCTTGAATTTAATTGAATTAGACTATATGAAACGATGTCTACGATTCAATCGCAAGGACAAAGTGAGAACAGTACAGATTTGGAGAAAAATGGAAAGAAAAATATCGATTATCAGCAGATTAGAACATAAAGTATTATATTAGAATGGTACGGACACGTAAATCGAATGGAGGAAGAGAGATGGCCAAAGAAGATCCTAAACTGGTCACCGAGAGGAAGGAGAAGAAAAGAGACACCCGGCCGTAAAATGGAAAACATACATAACACAAACAATGGAAGATAAGGAATTAAACGAGGACGATTGGGCAGAGAGAGAATAGTGGAATCTCAGAACGGGAAAGAAATCCAAAGAGAAGGAGAGAATTTAATTGGCTATCTGACGTAACACTTGATAGTTGTCACTTTGTCTAACACCGCCCTACATATCCGACGACTTTGTCCTATTTTGATCATAGGCTAGTATCTATTATACATTATTCAGTTGCAGATGAATAGTGTAAAGTCTCACCACCTGGAGCGCTAGTTTTCCAATTTTAAAATTGGCGCCAATTGATTTTGATTTAGTTCTTGTGGCAACTGTGTACAAGTTTGTACCGTTCTCCATCGTTTCATTACATTCTTATCCATAAGTGCGTTGCCAACAAACGCGTGGTAAGATAACAAATATGGTATTTTGTTGTGTTTTAACGTTCAAAAATCCATCGAAAGACGCAATTTTGCATACGATTCCGAAAGACAAAGAGGTAGTGCATATTTGGCATAAAGGTTATTTATTGACGACTCACTATATCGGCATACTTCCCACCACACACCAATAATCGTAACCTTCAACGCTTATTTTTAAACGCTTTTTATGATTTTTATATTTAATCATGTCAATAGAATTAACCTGAGCTGAAAAAATCGAAATGGTCGGAAGTACGACTTATTACACATCAAATTAAAGCTTTTCTCGGGCAGATTGCGGCTAAAACAATTTCCATGGCGAGAGGCGTGTTATTAAGAAAATATTCGATGAGAACGTGAAACGTAGTTCTGGTCAAAATGCTTCTGTAGGCTCCAAGATCCAAACGAAGCAGATCCCATCGATTTAGACGTCGGCATCGCACTCTACGCCTTCGAAAACGTATATGCCCCAAGTTTCGTCTAATTTAGAACATCTTCAATTTTCCCAGAATTTCCAAAGGGGTACGTACCCCTTGGAGATTTCAAGAAAAATCTAAATGGTTGGAAATATGACTTATTACACATCAAATTAAAGCTTTTCTCGTGCAGATTGCGCCTAAAACAATTTCCATGGCGAGAGGCGTGTTATTAAGAAAATATTCGATGAGAACGTGATACGTGGTTCTGATCAAAATGCTTCTGTAGGCTCCAAGATCCAAACGAAGCAGATCCCATCGATTTAGACGTCGGCATCGCACTCTACGCCTTCGAAAACGTAACTGCACCAAGTTTCGTCTAATTTAGAACATCTTCAATTTTCCCAGAATTTCCAAAGGGGTACCCCTTGGAGATTTCGAGAAAAATCTAAATGGTTGGAAATATGACTTATTACACATCAAATTAAAGCTTTTCTCGTGCAGATTGCGGCTAAAACAATTTCCATGGCGAGAGGCGTGTTATTAAGAAAATATTCGATGAGAACGTGATACGTGGTTCTGATCAAAATGCTACTGTACGCTCCAAGATCCAAACGAAGCAGATCCCATCGATTTAGACGTCGGCATCGCACTCTACGCCTTCGAAAACGTAACTGCACCAAGTTTGGTCTAATTTAGAACATCTTCAATTTTCCCGGAATTTCCAAAGGGGTACCCCTTGGAGATTTCGAGAAAAATCTAAATGGTTGGAAATATGACTTATTACACATCAAATTAAAGCTTTTCTCGTGCAGATTGCGGCTAAAACAATTTCCATGGCGAGAGGCGTGTTATTAAGAAAATATTCGATGAGAACGTGAAACGTAGTTCTGGTCAAAACGCTTCTGTAGGCTCCAAGATCCAAACGAAGCAGATCCCATCGATTTAGACGTCGGCATCGCACTCTACGCCTTCGAAAACGTAACTGCACCAAGTTTCGCCTAGTTTAGAACATCTTCGATTTTTCCCGAATTTCCAAAGGGGTACCCCTTGGAGATTTCGAAGAAAATCGAAATGATTGGAAGTACGACTTATTACACATCAAATTAAAGCTCTTTTCGTGCAGATTGCGGCTAAAACAATTTCCATGGCGAGAGATATGTTATTAAGAAAATATTCGATGAGAACGTGATACGTGGTTCTGATCAAAATGCTTCTGTAC
This sequence comes from Chrysina gloriosa, assembly GCA_038088585.1. Classification (NCBI taxonomy): domain Eukaryota; kingdom Metazoa; phylum Arthropoda; class Insecta; order Coleoptera; family Scarabaeidae; genus Chrysina; species Chrysina gloriosa. The sequence goes on from CM076091.1 coordinate 924,278, forward strand.
GCTTCAAGATCCAAACGAAGCAAATCCCATCGATTTCGATGTGAGAATCGTATTCTACGCCTTCGAAAACGTATATGCACCAAATTTCGTCCAATTTAGAACATGTTCGATTTTTACTGAATTTCCAAAGGTTTGGAGATTTCGAAGAAAATCGAAATCGTTGGAAGTATGACTTATTACACATCAAATTAAAGCTCTTTTCGTGCAGATTACGGTTAAAACAATTTCCGGAACGAGGGACGTGTTGTTAAGAAAACATTCGTTGAGAACGCGGAAGGTGGTTCTGGTCAAAACGCTTCTGATTGTGCATCGGTTCAGAACGCCACCTACTCCATTCTTAACATGAATTCAGCCTAGTGGTTTTACAACTTATGTGCATAGAAGAGAATTATGTCATGTTTGTGGTGATTCGATATTGCAGTTCTCAATTAATAATCATAATATGTTTATTCATTCCATAATGTCGATAAATTAGAATTTGTCAATCAAACATAGCATACATATACATATATACAGACAAAGTAACAAATTTAAAAAGATCGTCTGTGTATGTGTGCTTTAATACTTTAACAATAATGAATAATTATCTTGAATGTTTCCAAAATGGTCGAGAAAATTCTTCATTGCACTGACCTGTTATCCAACATAGTTACCAGGAAGACTTTTCTTATGCGAAAATTTCGATGAATAGAATGAGACAAGCCCCACGTTCATATTCCACAGCTTACTGCCAAAATATCCGGTTTAGTTCCCTAAAATCGCTCCGATGCATACTTCCTTAGTCGCCGGATAAATAAATCTAAAATCGGAGCGGTCGAACGAACACCGGCCAGTTTTGTTCCAGTCTCGAAACAATCCGGCCGATCAGAATTACAGATCGCGGTGCGTACGTCTGTTCGATATAAACCGGCCACGTATCCCTTGGGGGAGGGAGGAGAGGGGGCATAAAGCATGACCCATTATCTCACGAATAATTATAGGGGGACAGGAAAGGAGAAGAGAAGAGCAAGGCGCACACCCCGACGGACATTATACACGTCGTTTCGGGGCTAAAACAGCGCCGCCGTTCTCTAATTTAGAAAATTCCCCAACTACCGCGCAAGCTATAATCTCAGGTGAATTTAAATTAAGGCTATAGGAGCGGGCACGTCGCATAGTTGTGATTAATTATGCGTCGGTAATTTCGTGTAACGGATATGACCGTCTAAGATTGATCGATTAAGGCATTAGAATAAAAATTATCTTCCTCCTCTAACGACTTACTTCGTGCATAGAAGCGGCAATTACCTTCGAGCTGGAGATGGTGATTGTCTGGTATTAAGGACGAATATTCGATAATTTGGAGATATCTTGACGAGCTTTGAATTTAATTTGGGAGCGTAATGAGATATATGAATGGTATATATGATATGTACACTACCGTCCATATTAGTTCGGACACTTCAGTAAATTTACAAAATTGTAGAATATCGACATTACATCAAACTACAAAAAGAAAATTTATATAATAATATTTATGATATTGACACATATTTATAACATACGACAAAAATAAGAATAATTCTCAACACATAATATCAAATTTATTAAATGTTCTTTTCGTCGGAAAAGTCTCCTTTTGCTGCCCGAAGGATGGCACTAACAATTTTAGGCATCCGTTCCAACAATTTTTCAAGAACTGTTTTTGTTTGAATCAGAGGATCTGAAAAAGAATCCCTAAAAATGACTAAAATTGATATCACTAGCATTTAAAGATCTTCTTCGAGTTGCATATTTGAAGATGGTGTAGGAACCAAAGATTTTAAAAGTATGGTTTGCAAATCACCAAGATCTTTAAACCAGCCGGTTACATAGAGCATTCACGACAAACTAACGTTTTTCCTTTTATGATTTCAGATCCCAAAAAAAAAAAAAAAAACCAACACCGCACTAGAAGAGGGTCATACAAAATAAATCCATAATTCGTCAAATCAAAGTCCACATCCAGCAAGAGCGAAGATCTTCGGAAGAAGCAACTGTAGCATGACATACCAGACACTAAACTCAAAATTTCTTTAAGGCGTAAACATAACTATTACAAAGCCTTAAACACATCGACTACCATTCAGACCAAGATATCGACTTCTATCGATGAATGAAATCGTATTCTTCCATGGTACTCAAAGTGTAAAATTTCAAAAACAATTCTACGGAAATCGTCAACTTCTTATCATAAACCAGTAGATTCAAATGTTGACGGCTCGTCGTGTGCAATACATAAACGCCGAAAAGGATACCTATCTTTCGAGGCGGGGGAGGGGGGAGATGTTTTGCAGAAAACAATCGAAGTAATCCAAGTCCCTTAAAACAAAAGTTTTCAATTGTAGATGTAAAAGCGACAACGTTTAATTCCAGGCCATGTGTTTCACCAGCATTCTCGACAAAATCATTATGTACTAAGGGATGGGGAGTTTACTTGAACTTTGGAAAAATCCGGGTGTTATCAAGATTAAGGGGTTGAATTCTATCTACTGGTACATTTTGTTATAGAAATCGAGAGTTTCCTGTTGGTAAGTCCAAGGGATGAGACGAGCGAGAGCTTTCAAGCCAACAAAATGGAAATGAAAAGAAATATGATAATCGGAATGAATCTTTTGAAAAATCCACTCCTAGAAAAGCACCGACAAAGCATAAACACGTAATGCTTGCCTCGTGCCAGCAAAATACGTGTCACCAAATTTGATTAAATAATTATGCGGTGAGGAATTCATCGACGTAAAATATTGTCAATGAAAGCGGAGTTTATTACAGGAATAACGAGGAAGACTAAACTGGGTTAAATAGAAAAGTGCAATTCTGAGGGAGATGGCCAAAATAATACAAACGAAGTGGAAAGAAGACAACTCAAGCGCTTTGGGCAGATAATAGAATGAACCAGGACCAACACTGATGGACAAGGTAATCGAAACTGAAAATACGAACAGATGAGTGACAGAGAGACCAGGGAGGATCTGGATAGATGTTAGAACTTCAATTTAGAATAAGAATTAGACGAAATAGATGGCATTGGATTAAATAATTTGGAAGAAGTGGATACCTGGAATAAGTACAGTACGTACCTTATCCATCTTCACCGGTATAAGGCTTTCAGAAGGAAACGAGGAAGAAAGGATGCATCATCTTGAATGTTGTGCCGATCAAAACAATTGAAACCAAATTCTATCCCAGCCAACAAAACGGAAATAAGAAACGGTACTGGAGGAAACTGCAAAGACGCCAATGGCTCAAACAAAACAACAACTCAAACATTGCACGACGTATCCAACATCTCTGATAAGATAATACACATACGCCGCGGTTGTTCTATATTTAACACGCGGTGCGAAAAAGCGATCTCAAACTCGATCCTCAAGGTGCGATAGTAATACCCTGAACAGCCATACATCCATACGTAACATACGCGATACAAATATTTCCATTGCGATGAGTCAAAGTGGTGCGAGAACCTTGTTAAGGACCACACACAACGAGCTAACAGTCGTCAGCACCATTAGACGGTGGATTATCATCTCTTTAGGCCGTCTTATAACATTGTGTTGCTGTCGTACGAAGATAAGGATAACGAGCGGGTAATGAAGCATCTGATTTGAGATCGTGCACGTCTGATTGCGTCGAGTTATTAGATTGGTTTCACGTGAGATTAAATAACCGGAGGATAGCAGTTTACGTGTACCGGCCTCTCGACTCTCTGGGGAGTTGGATTTTGCGTAATTATGTAGCGGTTTACGAAGGAGGAAAGTTCAAGTTTCCGATCGATCTTCGCGTCGTTCTTTTTCCTAAAAAGATGTATTAGCATGGTGGTCGGATACGATCCGGAAGAATCGAGAAGAAATATAATCAGGCAAAAAGAAATAATGAGGAAGAAGATGACGTCATGAAAGTCCAAATGGGGTACCCCTCGGAGATTTCGAAGAAAATCGAAATGGTCGGAAGTATGACCTATTACACATCAAATTATAGCTCTTTGCGTGCAGATTGCGGTTAAAATAATTTCCAACACGAAAAACGTGCTATTAAGAACATATTCGATGAGAACGTGAAACGTGGTTCTGGTCAAAACGCTTCCGCCTGCTCCCAGATCCAAACGAAGCAGATCCCATCGATTTCGACGTCGGAATGGCACTCTACGCCTTCGAAAACGTATGTGCACCAAGTTTCGTCTAATTTAGAACATCTTCAATTTTTCCCGAATTTCCAAAGGGGTACCCCTTGGAAATTTCGAAGAAAATCGAAATGGTCGGAAGTATGACGTATTACACATCAAATTAAAGCTCTTTTCGTGCAGATTGCGGCTAAAACAATTTCCAACACGAGAAACGTGTTATTAAGAAAATATACGATGAGAACGTGAAACGTGGTTCTGGTCAAAACGCTTTTGTGTGCTCCAGGATCCAAACTAAGCAGATGCCATTGATTTCGATGTCGGAATCGCACTCTACGCCATCGAAAACGTATATGCACCAAATTTCGTCCAATTTAGAACATCTTCGATTTTCCCAGAATTTCCAAAGGTTTGGAGATTTCGAAGAAAATCGAAGTGTTCGAAAGTATGACGTATTACACACCAAATTAAAGCTCTTTTCGTGTAGATTGCGATTAAAATAATTTCCAGGGCGAGAAACGTGTTATTAAGCAAATATTCGATGAGAACGTGAAACGTAGTTCTGGGCGAAACACCTCTGCATGCTCCAAAATCCAAAATATTCTAAGTATGTAAAATTAAATTAGGTTGGTTGTAGAAAATCAAAATTTTTTCAAAAATCTTTCTTAAAAACTACGGCGCCAAATCACCTGCACCTAACAACTATCTCCAATTACAGTATTTTATTTCATGCGTGCCAAATAAACCGAAACTCACTAAAAAAAAACCCTAATTCTAAAGATAGAGTTACATTGCAACTTTTAGATGCTGGACCAGCGAAGTTATTGTTAGAAATACGAATAGGCAAGAACATAATGGGCGCTGCGCAAGGTTACGTTTACCGATTTTACGATCAATTTGAAACGCTTGTATCTAGATCTATTATCATTTCTTTCGAGGCTAAAGACCTACCCAATTTTGTGTACGATCCAGTACATAATTGATTACGATAAGTAACAGTTCTGCCTGATTTTGATTTTGATCTCGCGATATGCTAGCATATAATGTAGATAATTAAGAACTATTATTGGTTGCTGCGTGTTCCTGTAGAATCCGGTAGTCCAATGGAAATCTTAAACTTCTTTTCATTTTACATTCGACGTCCGTGTGTTAAAAAATGGTTGGTGAAAAAGTTGTTAACAGTACAACTAAAGCAAGATACGTTCCAGCAGTCCCAGATGCGAGGATTGGGTCTTAACCAAGAAATTGGAAAATAGGGTTCAGGACAGGGAAATAAACTGCATGGAAACAATGTTGAAATTACTAGCGCCTATAAAATAGGAAACACTTGAGTAAGAGAATAAATCAAAGTTGATCACGTCTCAGAGGTAATACGAGTAAGCAAAGGACAGGCGAAATTGTTAGGATTCTTATCGCGTTTGTGAAATCAAAGACTAGTCAAAATAATATGGAAAGCGCAAGGACGTGCAATAATCATGTTGAGGAAATTTTAGCAACGTGAAGTCTTCGGCGTAACTTTCCCGCTTCCGTCTTTTCTGGATAAAATAATCAACACCTTTGGTAGAGCTTAAGGGGTTAGACCGATGTGAGCGGCCGATAATGTAGGTAATTTTCAAGTGCGGATTGCCAAAGAAATAAAAAAGCTGTACACTTGCAATTTGGTAGTTTAGTTAAGTACACTATGACGATATAAAATATATAGAATCAAAAGAAAAATAATAATTTTAATAACACTTGTTACCATGTTAGAAAAAGTAATTACTTTTTGCAGCGTTTATCGGTGTCGATGATTCCGCCATAGCGGAACGTTTGAACCAAAAAAACAAAAATTATTAGTTAAATATATTGTATTCCCCTAAGCATTGACCGATCTTTTTCAGGTTTTATTGAAATTTGACTGAATAAAAAATTTTTGAACTTTTGGCTGCAATATTGGGAATTAATTTGTTAATATCTTGGAAAATAACAATGATATTGTAAAAATCCTCGGTCAATGCTTAGAGAAAACTATAAGGATAATATAGAACCAAACTTCAAGTTAATCCGTTAAGTAATTCCCGAGAAACCTTCGACACCAGTTTGAAGAACGTAGTTTTGAGAAAAACGCATTTAAAGTTTTACAATACATTTTCTTCATTATATAGTGCAAACTGTTTTGTTCTTATGGTTAATCTGCCATGCCAGCTTCGTAATAGTCATCTCTCTCATCGTCATTTCCTGCTTTGCTCTGCCGCCTCAAAATACTACCTTTTTATATGCTTCGAACGTACTTGCCTCAGCGATCGAAATTCGTGCTTCGTCCAAGACCTCGCAAATGCTTGCTGTAACCGGCCCGATGACTAAATTCGTGGTATTCATCGTTAAAAGAATGCTTGAATAACCATTATTGAATACACTGCTAGCAATTTTAACGGCAGTTTTAACGCATCTAGCACTACTAAATGTTATTTTTGTAGCGAAGATCCAAATTAACGCGTCCCGACTCTCGTTCGAATTTTGAGTGTAAGAACTTGAGCAGCACTCCAACAAATCATTGTTGCTAAGTTCCTTGTAGATAGGAGCGATTGCCTCTATAACATTAGGATGAAGAGCAGATTTGTGAGTGTATTCACTTAATTCACTTGTCGCCTTTGCCACCTGCCAGGAACACCAAGAATTTGGCCCGGCCGGACAGTTTTTATGTTGGGGTTCAGCGTCAGTTGACGATTTGTGCTGTAACGTTGCCCATATTGCAGTTTTCATTTCTTCTATTGAATTTCTACGTCTCGTAATAGCAAGTTCGTAATACTCAGGCCCACAACAGACTCGTTCTGGGCGCATGGCCAATCTCGAGCGGCTGGCGCGCGAGTAAGAGTCTGTTGTAGGCTGTACAACTCAGAAACTAATTGGAATTTCTACTTGGGACCTTCAGATCCGTATTCTACAGGCTTCAAACTATTTTTTAAAGCAAAAAATTTGTTACACCGGTCTAACCCCTTAAATTCATAGTAACCTCCAACAACATCCTTCGATCTCGTTTAAATATGCAATAACCATTCCACTACCTCGACGGAAACGAACTCGGCGATTTGTTATCGGTTCCACTTTCTTTTATTCCGCCGTACTTCTCCTCTTGAATGGCCGTTTTCTTTACGGTCTGCAAGCGATGCGTCTGCGGAACGTCGCGTCGGCATAATACATAAAACATAAATAATTCATACGGAATTGTGCGCGGTCCATTAAAAAAGCGCGCGCTTCGAGGAACAAAGAAAGAAAAAATAAGTGGCAGCAAACACGGCGCGCAGGACGTGCACCTTGCTCTTCACGCACCATCGCGCGTATATCCACAGTTTGTGAGCACCGCTCTCCGTATATATTTACTGCTGCGCTTTTGTAATTGAACATGCAACAAAAGTCATAACGCGAGTCGTACGTTGTCGGAGCAATTATTATGTAAATTGCTCGTATTTGCACAGCGAAGCGTGGATGCTGTTATAATCGTTTAACAGTTAGCGCGATAATTATCGCTAAATCAAAGGAACCCGGTGTATTTTTTCGTAATGTGGAAATTAATATGTAGGTACGAAGTAGCGAGATTGTTGTTCTACCATGAAAGAAATTAAATTGGCCCTGTTTAAAGACTTCCTTATTTCGCCAGATTACGAGTGAAATTGCGGGACGAGCAGCATACGTACATATGTACAAGCAACTGTGTTCTTGCAATCTATAAGAAAACGATCAAGAATTTCTAAACCAAAAAAAAAAATGGGAAGGATGAATTAGAGTGGTATTCGATTGGCAAGAAAGTAATTTCGGCTTTGCAGAAACGAGACCCTCTTTTTTATACGAAGAATTAACTTTAAGCAATTATGTATGTTCCATCTTGTTCGATCGCCTTTTGCCATCTTTCTTGCACGTTCATGATTCCGCGCTCCTGATCATTAAGAAACTGAACCAAGGATGATTTAAGGTCACCATCGTTTGTGAAAATTTTACCATTCAAAGAGTTTTGGAAACTTCGAAATAAATGGTAGTCAGATGGTGCCAGATTAGGGTGGATGTGACATCAATTCCCAACCGAGCTCCAATAATGATAATGATGTAATGTAATGTAATGTAATGCATTGGAGTGGGGTCTGGCCTAAAGTGGCCCTTCGCACTGCGACCACGTTGATCTATTGTGCTTCCCCTTGTTTTTTATTTATTTAATACGTCTAGGAACAGGATCAGCTCCTTCAAAGGGAGTGTTAATAGGTCCTCTTCACTCAGCGTATATGCATGTAGTATTCTGTATCTCCTGTGGCCTAGTGCCCCACAGTTAGTGATCAAGTGTTCCATTGACTCCTCTTCTTCACCGCAGAATCTGCAAGTGTCCGTGTTGGATAAGCCTATTTTGTGTAGGTGCTTGTTGCAGGTATAGTGGCCTGTGAGTGCCCCCGTCACTGTCTTAACCTTCCTATACTCACGCATACGGTCTGTGAGACCGACTTATATAGAATAGTATACGTCTTTCATTTTGACGTGAGTATAGGAACGTTAATGATAATGATGGTCCAGCTTTATTCGTGTTCTTTTTTGTTTTCTCAAACCTAATAAAAAATTTCAAAATTTATACAATAATTAAACGGAAATAAGAAGGAATAACGGTTTTCCGTTCACCATCCAACAGGAGGTAAATTTATTACCCAACGCTATAGGTATTAACATCGAGCTTAATTATGCTTGGATAAAATAACTTATTCCCTGACTAATTTATAATCGTTATGAACACGCATTCTTCGTGGACGCGATAAAATTAATTTCGTTGAAGACCATCATCGTTCATGCTGTAGTATAACACGCGGGATCCATTCACAACCGGCACGTCAAAATAAAATACGTCCACCTGTCCTCGCTTTATCAAAGTTATAACTCGTTTATAGAAACGAAAAAAAACGAATCTTATCCGTGCATTCACAGTAGTAGCAATGCGTGTTTATTCCTAATACCGTTAAAGCGATGCTTAACCCTCCTATACTCACGTCAAAATGAAAGACGTATACTAAACTATATAAGTCGGTACAGACCGTATGCGTGAGTATAGGAAGGTTAAGTACCTACCTCGAAGCAAACAGGTATCATTGAAACGTAAATATTTGTGTGTGTCGGGTTTGGTAATTTCGTTACCAAGTAAGTACATATAAGATATAGACATATCATGAATGAAATAAATGCAAACATCAAAACGATTGGATACACGTCGAATTGTAGAGGACAAAATCTTGGTTTTGATAAGCGCATATAACGAAATATGACGAAGTGTCCTATACAGACAAGTTCGCATCGCGGCTTAGGTTTTGTAACCGTTAATATTTTTACGGGTTGGTAAAGTACCCACTGATTCTATTCATACAGTCACGAATCCGTTCAAAATTGCAGGTGCAAGTGCTTCGTCAGAATTTATCCAAATCTCGGAAAGCGCAAAAAGAAATATCCGGCAATAACGGAATCCCGGATAGAAGTTGATGATGAATGGGACAAAAGTGTACATAATTGGTATGCCCCGAGCTTATATTTATATTTCCGGATTTTCTGGTTTAGTCCCCATAATTTTTTGCTAAAGGAGTAGAAATATACATAAATCCCCAATCGGAAATAGTCGCATGTACCATCGCGGACTTTGGTTATGTCCGGTCTTTTGAGGTACAGCCTGTGCTCCTGTTATTGTATCGGTTTTAGCGTCAAGTAAATTTCGCACATACACTCGGCCTTGTATGTGCGAAATTTGCTTGACGGTAAAACCGATACAATAACAGGAACACAGGCTATACCTCAAAAGACCGGACATAACCAAAGTCCGTGATGCTACAATCTTACAGACAGATCTGCTAGAATGTCCCATACTAGATTACGTTCTAAAAATACATAGATGTATACAATATTAGCTGAATGGACAAATTTGAATATAGTGCCAACAGTAAAGCAGCGATTTTACACCAGAATCTTTAGATCTTGAATAATAAAATTGGCGGTGTTGAGCTCTTTCTGGAAGACTTTCAGTGTGATATAAATTGCGTTGATAGAGATAAAAGCAAATAGAATCTGTAGTTATTGACGGTTACAATTTATTGAACCATTTCAGTCGGAATGTAGGGAGGAGTAACTTTATTTGCAAAAAAAAATTGTTTCAACCGCAATCTGCACGAAAGGGGCTTTAATTTGATATGTAACAAGTCATATCTCCAACCATTTCGATTTTCTTCGAAATCGCCAAGGGGTACCCCTTTGGACATTCAGGAAAAATTGAAGATGTCCTAAATTAGATGAAACTTGGTGCACATACGTTTCCGAGGACGTAGAGTGCGATTTCGACGTCGAATTCGATGGGATCTGTTTTGTTTGGATCTTGGAGCGTACAAAAGCGTTTCGACCAGAACCATGTTTCAAGTACTCATCGAATATTTTCTTAATAACACGTCTCTCGTCCTGGAAATTGATTTAACCGCGATCTGCACGAAGAGAGCTTTAATTTGATGTGCAATAAGTCACACTTCCAACCATTTCGATTTTCTTCGAAATCGCCAAGGGAAATTCGAGAAAAATTGAAGATGTCCTAAATTAGACGAAACTTGGTACACATACGTTTCCGAGGACGTAGAGTGCGATTCCGACGTCGAATTCGATGGGATCTGCTTCGTTTGGATCTTGGAGCATACAGGAGCGTTTTGACCAGGACCACGCTTCACGTCCTCATCGAATATTTTCTTAATAACACGTCTCTCGTCCTGGAAATTGTTTTAACCGCAATCTGCGCGAAATCGACTTTAATTTGATGCGCGATAAGACTCATCAATATTGAATTGTACGTAATATAGTAATTGGCTTGTATTTCTGTTGAATACAAGACAAAGCTAGAAACGACAAAATAAGGAATAAGACGCCTTGACGGAAATTAAATATTGAACTAGCCCAAGGCAAAATCGTTGTGGGTGAGCTGAAATTGGTGGATCATGTTTCTCGAATGAAAAGAAATGAATTCGCACAAAGAGTATATGAAACAAAGGTTAAAGATAAGGTAAGAACACGAGGAAGGCCAAGAAAAGCATGAAATAAGAGAAGAACTGGAAAAGGAAGGGACTAAAATAGAAAAATATAAGGGAACTCGTCAATGATAGAATCAAATGGAGAAAAATATGGAACAAAGTAACCTCAAAGTAAACTCAACTTTAATAGTCGTATGTACACCTAACGATGGGGAGGCTTACACACAGAAGAACGGATCGTTTGATTTAAGCATATAAAGTGTGTATGAAATAAATGGTAAGAAGTTCAACATACACCCGAACTAACCACATATTTAAATAAAATGTGTCATCACATGGTGGCCACCAAACAACTCAAAACATTACCAGAAATATTGGTTACGGTTGAATTTATTATTACTCTATGTATTATACCAACCTTATGATTTATTTGAAGAAAATGTCTTTCTTCTCGTCTATTTTTGAATTAAAAGCAAGCTATATTTTATTTCAATACAACGTTAAAATCAAGCATACGCATAAAGCATTTGATAGTGATCATACTGCTCTGTTTAAGTTAACAGTCTCGATACATTTATTTCAATACAACTACGAAGTTGCAATAAGCGTTCTAATTTTTGATTCAATGAAATAATTACCAATTTGAACATATAATTTAAATACATCCTCATTTCATTATAAATCAATACATACTTTACATTCAAGCAAAGTATTCTTAAAGGAAAGCTCTAAGTTTTGTTTTAAAATTATATATTGAAATAAATGTAGATATTTCTGGAAATTTTGACCTGTCTTTTCAAAAATTTGATGATACCTTAAATGTCCTTAATACATAAAAACATCATAAATTAGTCAGTTGTGGAGACTTCAACACCGGCTTTCTTCCCGTTTGAACGAGCTTAAAGACTTAATAAAATCATACGACCTTCCTTTTACAATAAAAAGCTACTAAAAAAACAACTGCTTACTAATATATGCAGGAATATTTTTTGGGGAACTGTGAGTGTTGGCTTATTATAGTCGATGGTGTTTGCAATGTTAGTAATAATATAATAATAATAATTTATTTAGTAAAATTATCATATTAATCGAGGAAATTACTACTAATTATTAATTAAATCTACTTATAATGTACTTTCTCAATTGTTTCCTAAAAAGTCTGCAACTGTTCTTCCGGTATGTCGTCGAACATTTTTAATCCTTTCGGAAAAACAATATACACATTTTTTGTTCTATGTTTATTGACAGATTGTATATAAAAAAATTATGATTTCTGGTGTTATATGTACGAATTTCTTGCACAAGTACAAGCTGCCTAGATAAGGACTCAGATGGCTGTTTTAAAATCATTATATAAATCAAATACAGAGTGTTGAAAATCACTCTTTGATTAACATTCATAAAATATAATATTTCGAGCATCATACTGATTGGTGTACATCTACTAGTTCTAAGGATTACACGCATAGCTCGATTTTGGATCTCTTGAATTATTTGGATTTCGTTTTTGTTTAAATTAAAAAGAACAGTTGAATGGAAATTCATATGTGGCGAAATAATAAGTACGGATACGGCGATTTATTGTCGTTAATATTTATTATTATTTTTATGAAATTTCCGTCTACATTTTAGAACGCTTGAATTTTTTTCTTCAATTGTTTTTGAGTTACGCCTGTCCCCATATTTTTTTAACGGGAACTTAATTTTACTCTACTATGCGATGGAGAATTTCCTTCTATTTACTATATTATCTTTTTCTTTGAAATTCATTTGATAAGATTTTTACGAGAAAACATCGGTTGAAATTTCTATTAAATTTTACGTACGTCTAAGATAGACAAAATTATTCGCAGCGAAGTTATCGGTTACAATCTTATCATTAAAAAACAAATTAATAACTAAGCAAATTAAATTAAGTGTTCAAATTGTCCTCCACTTGTATTTTAACAATGACCCAATTAATTTAAAAAGCTCCGAAGAGAATTGTCTAAAAGTTCACGGGGAATTCCTTGTATCGTCCTGGTAATTCTGATTTTTAAGACGCCGCGACGGATTAAGTTTTTACGAAAAGTAGGCACTTCTTCGATAGACAAAAGAGGAGCGATAAACAAACTCGAACCAGGTAACTTTATCAGTGATTATTGTTTACGTTGAATACAATTGTACAAATAAATATCACAAAGTAACGGCCAAAAGCGCTAACAATTGTACAATTTACTGCTGTTAATATGTATTAGCAATGGAGAGTTTAAGTGAACGTGAAAGAATTAAAATACATACTTAATAAAGCTAGGTTATGAAGCGAGACGCAGAAGTCTTTTCCCAATTATTCGGACAGGTGTAACTCAAAAACCATTGAAGAAAAAAATTCAAGCATTCTAAAATGTAGAAGTGGAAGTTTCATTAAAAAAACTTTTGTATTGAACATAATCTCCTAAAATGAACATTAACGGCAATAAATAGCCGTCTCCATACTTTTAACTAACCCTGTATATTAATCTCTCCATATAAAAACTAAGATTTTTGCTAATTCTATGCAGAAAATGCACTTTTCTCGATATTTTATCCATAACATAAGTAGCACGTCCTTTAGAATTGAATTAATTATCTAAAGTGACCCCAAAGTATTTAATTTCGGTGACCATATCGAGTTCAATCCTATCTAATTTAATTTGAAATTTTATGTGATCAACTCGATGTAACATAACAAAATGTGTTTACACTTATTTATATTGACATAAATTTGGTTGTCACGGACCCATTCATATATATTGCTCAAAGTATGATTAATTAATAATTAACATCAGTTCATCAATATTCTTCCCTGTCACATATATCATTGTATCATCATCGAAAATAGAAATGTTACAATTTACAATATTTTTAACGATATCATTTATACATATGTATAATAAAGAGAAGAGGACCCAACACTGTCCATTGAGGAACACTCGCCTCAATTCTAATTCTATCTGAAACGCTACTCTTAAATTTAACATTTTGTGACCTGAACGATAAATACGACTCAAACCATTTCGATACAGATCCTGATGAACTCATTTTCTTCAGTTTCTTGAGCAACAGATCACCTTTGACTGTTCCCAAAGGCACGGCGAAAGTCCAAAAACGCGGCTAATACAAAACTCATTTCCATCCAGAGGTTTCAACCGTTTATCACTAACACTTAATATTACACTTGCACAAGAGTGCTTATTCCTAGAACCAGATTGTGATGACATTTGAACATTTCACATACGAGGGCCATCCAGTAAATAAGTTTCCCTATTTTTTTAATGCGAACGAAACGTTATAATAATTAGTTAGTAGTGTAAGAAATGGTGACTAGGATGCGTTGGAAGCGCGTGACCTTCCACATCACGCTATTCGTACGCGCAAGTCCGTAGCGCTTCAGTTGCCATGGAGCTACCACTGGTGAACGTGTCCACGTGCGAACTCCGTTCTGTAATTCGTTTTTTCACGGTTGACTACCTGCCCCCAAGCACTACGGTTAACGCTGCGAGGTACATGACAATGCTCGCCCCCACGCAGCTCGAACGACCCAAACGTTGCTGAAAAACTTCAAATGGGAAATTTTCGCACATCCACCTTATTCTCCGGATCTTGCCCCAAGCGACTTCCATCTCTTTCCAGCACTCAAGTTGCACCTTGGAGGCAAGCACTTTGCGAATAATGACGAAGTGAAGGCGGAGGCGAACCACTGGCTACGAAGACAGGACACAGCTTGGTACAACAGTGGTATCAAAAATTGCTACAACGGTACCAAAAATGTTTGGACAGAAATGGTGATTATGTAGAGAAGTAATCTATGAGTTGTATAATGAAAATAAAATAACTGCATAATTGTAAATAATGTTGTTTATTGGTTAAAAAATAGGGAAACTTATTTACTGGATGGCCCTCGTACATTTACTTTCGGAATCAAATGAAAGGCAAGGATTTCCACAAAAAGATTTAGTATGGTAATAAGCTTCGTTGTGGATTTCAGGAAGTCTTGACGGTAAGCTGGGCGCTGAAGAAAATAAAGTAGCCACAAAACCAAAGAACCGTGTACTACATATATCAGATTGGATACAGAAAACCCCGGTTAAAAATTTGGTCCCTATCTCTCTCCCTCGCAGTCCTAAATACCACCATCCCCCTTTACCGGGGTCGTTTCAAAAATTTTCACCCATTACTCAACGAACCGCACATCAATCTTTCGTTCTAATTTCCAACGGTAACATCGTACGTTCAACAGGTGGTAACGCGGTATCCTCATCAATTTGCAACCGAGTTCGTTCGCAACCGTCACACTCCCACGTGCAAATAAGCGCTGGGAATTATTCATCCTGAACGTAGCGAGCGAATACCGGCGGTCACGGCTTAACAAATGCGCTTTCTCCGACGCCCGTTTGTCTCCGTAGCGATCGACCTATAATTACATAATAACGATAGGTACAGGCTGGTTTCGATTGTTGTTGTTGTTGCGACTCCGATGAAAAAAAAGAGCTGAAATCGGTGAAATCGAAGCGCATATTTAACGTGCATTGTAGTTTAGATGACTTTTATTCGACGGCTTTCTACGAGGGAAAAGTGAACGTAAGAACTTTTCTCTCGCTTCAGTTATTTTTTCGGTATCTATTTCGGAGCGCCTTTCCAATATCGTGTAACTCGATATAAATATTTTACCCGGAGTATCTACGTACGTACATATGTACTTGATATTTCTACTATCGTGTAGCGCGCAGCATTCGAACGAACAAACGCTTTCGATTGCTGTTATTCGTATGGATTATGTATAATTTGCTGTGTATATTTTCACGATCGAAATAGCCTATAACTATCGTAAGTTTCTATATCATCTAAATTGCCTGTTTATAGGAAATCAATACCAACGAAAAACGATGACTTGTTGAATTTTTTCCTCCCTTAAGGATGCAGATGTGTGAACGCGGTAATCTAACTACTTCAATATTTTTTGGAAGCCCAAAATATTACCAACATCTCTGTGAAGTATGAGGACGATTCACTACATATTTATTGAGATATGCTGATTTAAAAAGTTGCATTTTTACATGGACTCTTATGGGACTACTCGAAAGTCGCTTGACGCGACGCCCTTCAATAAGAAAAAGTATAAAATTAAAATCTGAACTCGTTCATAAATTTTCAGGAACAAATAGATAAACATTCGATGAAAGTTTTTAGCCTATTTTTGTGTTATGGTTCACTATTCAGTTTGTTAGAAATTATAAATAGTTGTTCTCCTTTTTCACGTTCCCAGCGTTAGATGTATAAAAGTATGGCCACATCGCATCTATCCTATATCGTGATTCTCGGTCAATTACCAACAGCTTCATGACATACAAATCAAAAATTTGAAATCAAGTCTTTTTTCTATGTTTTAAGTATAATAAAACTCTCCAAATAAAATTATGTAGTTGCAGTCATATTGGGAAAAGTACGATTTTAACCCGTTACGTTTTCGCCAGAATAAATTTGTAGACTCTGACGCATTAGTAATTAAAAAATATTGAATAAAAATCAGTTTTGGTGGAAATATACATACATATGCATGTACTATTGCGGCAACAAAAATCGGGACAAGTCTTATAGGCTATTTTGACGGTTTTTTAGCTGTATAAACCAGTCGTTTGTCATGTTCACGTCAATCATCTTATCTAATGTCAAAAATAGTTTACCCACGAACGCAAGAAAATTCTGTTAAATGCATTTATTTGAAATAAGAATCTTGAAAACAATAAATTAATCTAGTATTTTTAGTTATTTGTTACCACTGTATCAAATGGATTATTCCTTAAAAACTGAATAAGATTTTGTTCTTCCATGGAATTCCGTACTAATTTACGACCAGAACCACTTTGCCTTTCTACAGTTCCCTGTTGTAGTCATTTATTTTTAATGTTGTGTGTGCTTTTGGGCACTCCAAATCTATTACCTAGTCTTCTTATGGGCCATCTTTCCTCAAGTAATGTAATTATATCCATTTTCCAGTAGCACTTAAATGCGGCATAATGACATACATATGTCAATAATGATTTCAAAATGACATAACTTTTGACAAGGCAAAAGCCAGATTTAAACTACATTATTTTAAATGTCCCATTTTTTGTTGCCGCAATAGTACATATGTATGCGAGTCACAACGTTACAAAATCGCTCAAGAACTCCAACAGGTTGAGGAAAACGAATAAAATCGGAAATTTCAAACGGAAATCGTCTACTTATTTTTATTTTCCATAAACGTTTACAAACTTTTGAAAAATATGTTTCTAAATTAAACTCTTATATTGGATCCGACGCTGAAAGGCATAAGGATTGACGAGAAGAAGAAGAAGATATTGGTTTATTTTTGGATGGTATTTGGTGTCGTAAAAAGACTAATAACTTTCTCAATCGATGATTTTTTGAGCCTTTTAAGAGATTTATTCGACGAAATTATGTCTCAATCCGTCTGCTCCCGTATTTTCGTGGGCATGTCTTCCTCTGTGCCTCTTCCTCTCCACCCTTGCTTCCCAGATTATTCTTACGGGTCTTTTGTTTTTTCATTCTTGTAAAAGAAAAATGTAGGCACCTTTGATTTATCTTTTACATTGTCATGGCAAAAAAAAGACAAGCCCATATCATTTTAATGTTTAGTACTCAATTACAATTACGATCTAATAAAATAAGTGATACAAATGAACTTTTGGTCCTGTTTAAAACTTTTATGCTCGCTCCTTGAAATAATTAAGGCTGTAAGGTGTCTATTTTCAAGATCGCTTAAAGCTCATTTTTTTTTGGTCGGTTCGAAAACTATTTCGAAAGCTGTGTATTTTAGCTCTAAAAGATGTATGTATAACGATAAAATACTAATTGTTTACAATTTTAAGAGCGCAGGCACAGTCTTTTTTCAATAATAAGTCAAGAACCAGCTGGTTTGCAGGCTTGAAATGTTGAATATCACGTATTCGTTACGGTAGTTAATTTCTTTATTATCGTTGCTTTCTTGAAGTCCAAAAATAATGATAAGCCTTATTGGAGGTTAAATTCAACAACAAACAAGGAATTTACAAAAGGACTCGTCGATAAGTCGTAGCTATCGTAACAAACACACAGTATGCATGCAAAATTTCGAGCCCGTAAACTTGCTGGTTCTTCATTTATTATTGAAAAAAATTAAGCTGTAGAAGCTCTTAACATTGTAAAAAACTAGTATTTCATCGTTACACAACGCACGCTACTTTTAAAGGTTAGATATACAATTGTCAAAATAGTTTTGGAACCAATGAAAAAATTTTAAGTTTAACCGATCTTGAAAGAAAGTACCTTATAATCTTAAGTATTATTAAATAAACCAGGGGTCTCCAAACTTTTCAGCCTTGGAGCCGTACTGATTACTTCAGTGAGTTTTCTGCGTATTATACTTGTCATTAACCTTTAACTATAGTCGCACCATCTCGATCTGGCGAACGGAAAATATGCGAACTAACGGTTCCTTCCCTTACCGCGCGCTTCCCTATTCCTAATATTATACTAGTACAGTCCGAGTAAATTTGTTTATGTTTTGAATTTCCATTAGTGTTATTTTACTTGTTTTATCAGTCGTGTTCCTTTCTTATCATTATTTCATACCTTATTGTAATTATTTTATCAGTTTTTTTTCAAAACTAAAGAAGTATTCAGAAGTTTTTAAGGTACATAGTCAACATAACCTCTATTATATATATTACTAATTATGTGAAGAAAATAGGACAAATACAATTATTTGTATATAATACTAAATACATCATAATTTGCAGCTTCTATTTTCAAAATGCCAAAAGGAAATCCAAGAATGATATGACAATTCATGTGCAAAATATTATTAAATTCTGCGAAGAAGAAAAAAATGCTGGTAAATATTCGTTTACCGTAGATCAAGTGAGAGCAAGAGTAGCAGCTATGACTGGTATATCAGCTAGAACAATTGATCGGATCAAGGCCATAGTATGTGAATCTGATATGAATCAATCACAACCATCAACAACCACTGATATTTTAAACAAACCTGGAGAAATAATTCAGAAAACACGCAAATTATCTATAGATGATATGGATAGGTAATACTAGACTTCAAATTTGGTTTATAATTGTCTCTGTATATATGATCTCTGTAATTTACAGGTGTATTCTACGTCAAAAAATACATTCTATGTATGTGGTAGAGAAAACTGTATCTACTTTAAAAGTCTTACATCAGCATATGACGAAAGAAACTAGTTTTAAGGGCTGTAAAAAACTTTACGGAAAATATTATTGGATATGGGTTATAAATTTATGAAGTGTCAGTCAAACGGGAAACGTTTAATGGAACGTTATGATATTGTTGCTTGGAGAGCTCGATATTTGAGGTTTATGAAATCAAATGAAGAGGCAGAATATAGTAGACCTGTTGTATATATTGATGAAACATATGTGCACAAAAATTATACTGTAACTCGTTGTTGGCAAAGCTCTACTGGGGAAGGTGTGCTAAGGAAGGACAGTGCTAGCCAAAGATGGGTATTGTGTCATGCTGGAAGTAGTATGGGATTTATTCCAAATGCTTTGCTTTTGTTTAAATCAAAGACAAAAGCGGGGACTATCATGATGACAAGAATTATGACAATTTTTCAAGATGGTTTTAAACTGTACTTATACCACAGTTACCACCAAACTCCATCATCGTTATGGACAACGCACCATATCATTCCGTACAAATAAATAAATCACCAACAGCTGCAACCAAAAAGGCTGAAATTATGTATTGGCTACAAAGTATGAATATTGCTTATCATCCTGCGATGTTAAAGCCAGAATTGTTAGAACTCGTAAAGAAATATAAACCTGCACCTCGGTATGCCATCGATGAGTATGCGATAGCTTGTGGTCACACTGTTGTAAGATTACTCCCATACCATTGTGACTTAAATCCGATAGAAATGATATGGAGCATGGTGAAAAGAAATATTGCAGCACACAATGTTGATAGCCTTAGTAACATGGAACCCTTAATTAGAGCAGCATTCGACAGTATTACTCCAGAAATATGGCAAGCCGAATGCAACCATGTTAAGAATATTCAACAGGGATATATGGAAAGAGATGAGATTCTAGATGAAGAAGAGGAAACAATTATTATTCAAGTAAATCAATCTGATATGGAATCAGAATGGAGTGAATTATCAGATGATTAAAAACTTCTTTCTGTATAACATTAACTAATTGCAGCATTTTAGGAAACAAAACATATGTATTTATTTTTGTATGAATATATATTTTCATTGTAGTAAGTTTGTAAATAAACAGTTGAACGTGAATAAAATGAGCATTTTGGAGCATATTTACTTAAAATTATACTATTTTAAACAGATAACAAATAAGATATTGGCAAGTATTGAATGCTTTCAAATTGTTACATTATAATTTTCATTACATTAAAACTGCAAATGAAATGAAACATAAACATTGGTACATAGCAGTGTATACATATTTTCAATAGTATTCATAGTAGTATTTAATTTGAGCAATAACCGAAAAAACAAGTTATACTGAGAAATTATAACATTTATAGAGATATTCACATTCATAGTGCGCGCGTTAAAATTGTTTTCACGAGTGTACTTTGTAACGCGACGGTGCTGCGCGGTTCGCCACATTTACTTGGTTCGACTATAGCAAGTAAATAAATCCGAGTTACTATCATTGTGTGTTTTTATCCAACTTATCACACCAACAATAAGCTATTAGCTGTCGCGGGCCGGATTGATGACACTGGCGGGTCGGATTTGGCCCGCGGGCCGTTGTTTGGAGACCCCTGAAATAAACTATCGACACCAGGACGATTCCCATGCTAAGTTTTCATTTGAACCAAAGCTGAAAGACCTATCTCACATAAGTAAGTCGAGGTCCACAAAGGAAGATAAGCACCTTTTGGATTATCAAGGGATCGTTCTATTCCTAAAGTTTTGCCACATTCTTTCGATTTTCGGTCCTAAACCGCTCGGCGAGGGAGAATTTGAAGTCAAGTACGAAACGGGAACTAGACAGCGGCAACAGTTCCCGTTTACGATGGTAAACTTTTTGCGTGGAAACTTTCCATCCTCCTGCGACTATTCGTTCAATCGTCCGCCCTGAACGACCTTCCCTCTCCTTACAATGCCTTGCTGAAGCTGGGGAGTTTCGCCGCACCCTGTACATCATACAATTTGCACGTGAAAGCCACCAACGCCAAAACTCTCCTTATTAAGACGACCACTTCGCAATTATCCATACCTAATACGAGGGCGGATTGATATTGAAGCTACCTAAGTAGGAAAAAAACATTTTTTTTTTTGAAAACCATTTATTTCTCAACATAGTCTCCTTTTAGCTCAATACACTTAGTAAGACGATATTCCAACTTTTTTATACCATCTGAATAATACGATTTTGAGAACCCCTCAAAATACGCGTTAGTTTCAGTAATCACTTCTTCGTTTGAGATGAATCTTTTTCCTGTGAGCCATTTTTTCAAGTTTGGAAACAGGAAAAAGTCACTAGGAGCTAAATCTGGACTATAAGGTGGATGATCAACCAATTCGAAGTGTATTTCACGTAATTTTAGCATCGTATCTAATGCTGTGTGAACCGGTGCGTTGTCTTGAAGAAAGAGCACTTTTTCTTCTTTAAATGTGGTCGTTTTTTTCTTGATTGCGTCAATCAATTGATCCAATAATGCACGATAATACTTTCCTGTGATTGTGGATCCTTTTTTAAGGTAATCGATGAGCAATATTCCGTGTGCATCCCAAAATACAGTGGCCATAACCTTGCCAGCCGATTTCACTGTCTTCGCCTTCTTCGGAGCACTTCCACCAGCTTCCACCCATTGTTTCGATTGATTTTTGGTTTCAGGTGTGTAGTGGTGGACCCACGTTTCATCAACAGTTATTAATCGACGCCAAAAATCAACAGGATTACGCTTTATCATGTCCAAACACCGCTGTGAAGTGGTCTGTCGAACTCGTTTTTGTTCGACACTCAACAAACGCGGCACCCATCTTGCCGATAGCTTTTTCATATGCAAATGTTCATGCAAAATGTTGAACACACGTTCATATGATATGTTTACCATTTCAACAATCTCACGTAACTTGACTCGGCGATCATTCATAACGATATCGAGGATTTTCTTGATATTTTCTTCAGTAACCACCTCTTTTGGCCTTCCTGTTGATGGTATTGTTGCAGTGCTTGTTCGGCCGCGTTTAAATTCAGCAATCCAATATTTTACCATGTAATCTGACGGGGCAGACTCACCGTAATGTTTATCGAGCTTTTCTTTTGTCTCTTTCGCCGTTTTCCCTTTTAAATAATAGTGTTTAATCACTGCACGAAATTCACTTTTTTCCATTTTTCAAGAAACACAAAAGTTGCTTACTTCAAACGACTACAACAACTAAACTAATAGATGAATTTGGGTGAAATTTTAACAGCTGACGTTTGACAGATCGCAATTTCTAAAAAAAAAAAAAGTTTTTGTGTTTGTGCTGCCATGTAGCGCTAGGTAGCTTCATTATCAATCCGCCCTCGTAGATGTAACGCGTGCGACTTTCATCTTCGGAAATTTAAATGTCGTTCCAGCGATTATTCCTTGCGTTCGTCTTACGTAACGCCGCATTATGCAAAAGATTTTCAATGCTCCCATTGTATTAGAACATTCCGACACTCGCATTAATACATAATTACCGATTCTTTCCGATACCCGTTCGTATCGAGAGATGTGTTACGCAATGTCCTGAACGATCTTGCGTTACCATCGAGATCGCTGATATATACGGGGGAGCTACTACATACGTACGTATAATTGCGACACGTGTTATATGCGCTAAATTAAATGTGGAAAGCAATTAAGAGCGAATTAATTACCGAAGTTAAATTGGAAATCTGAATTATGTGAATTCCGTTACCGAACCGTACCGTCGCCGTCGAGTGCATCTTAGCGATTCGATCGAGGTAGCACCGGTGGTGATATTCGTGTCATTTCTAAGATTTCAACTAATTGAATATTTAAATAAGGCACGTCCTCAAAATTACAAGCGCAAACGTGACGAAAAAATTTCCTTAAAGAAATGAGCGCGAGGAGCGAGTAATGAATGAATAAATACGGATACGTCTGCGCGTAATAAACGAGAGCCGGTTATTCTTTACCATATATATGTATGTACATTCCGACATCGCCAGTGTGACCGAGTACATTTGTCCATTTACATAGGAACATGTGTCATTTAAACGAACGCAATCTGTGAGCATGCTTTCTAGATTAGGGTCATCATTGTATTTCCCGCATTAAAAAGACCATTAAGTTTCGAGTGCCTGCCATTCTACTTACCAAATTATCGTATTGGTAAGATAATTTTCATTAACACATCACGCATTGTGATCGGAAATTAGCCGCCGAAGTTTCAGTATTTACTAAGACCGCTAGACGACGATGTTGACTCGTGGTGGAACATATGCGCAACGATAACAAACACAGATTTCACCGTTGTGTACTTAGCGTGTCACGGCAGCATACACAAATTAGGTCTACATGCATAAGTGACTGTGATCATATGTCACTTCTTGCAGTAACAAAAGAAGCACCATTATATCGCGCACGATAGAAAATACGGGAGGTGCAAAATGATTACGAGCAACAAGTTTCTCATCCAATCTGCTGGAAGTTCCACAATTAACACATTCGTTGAACGTGGTCGAACGGTTAAGGCGTTCGACTACGAAACCGGCGGTCTGCTTTCAAAATTCAGGCCTTCCGGCCTACTCAACAGGTCCGGCTGTAGGAGTTTTGCTGTCCTGTGCAATTGCTAATTTTTCCAGTTCTGCTTATGTCTCCAGGAATACAGGACTATTTGTTTCCTGTACTACAAAACTCCCGTTCGCCGGCGCCAACCGATAAACGGAATAAAAATAATAATAATAATAATAATAATAATAATGTCTTTGTTGAATACCAAATAATACAGAATATACTAATATATACCAATTTATGGCACAAAATATCATTTAACGTCCTTTTTTAAATGTAAATAGCATACTTCTCTAAAAAGTATATACAAAAATTAGAGGAACTACTTGCGTGCATCAAAACCCCGCCCATCGCTCAAATATTTCCTCAAACTGCTACTAAACAAACTACACATAACTTCAATATGCAAATTGTTGTACATAATATAAATCTGATCTTTCATGAAGTGCTGTCTTGTGTTGCGGTGGAGAAATCTCAACATCTCAATTCAGAGAAAGAAACAGCACTATCGCAGTCTTCCTAAAGTTTAGCGCCTTGTTCAAATGCACGGAATGGACAGTAAGGGAGTGGCTAAATCCTACTCACAAGAGAACACTGGTAAGTGTGTCTCAGCGATTTAAATGAAACTTTGTGGGTCTTGGATGCTCTTCACAATGGCGTAAATATTTTCCATCTAATAAGGGGGTGAGAAGTTGTTTTTAATAAACATAATATTTACATAATAATACATGATATTTGTTATAAGGAAAATATATGTAAAACGGTTTAAATCTTATCTTAACTTTTCTTTTGATATCTCTTATAATTATCGACTCAAACAGGCGAAGCATAGCGTTTAGCTTAGAGCGCTGTAGACCTCGCTAATGTAAGATTGGGCAATTACGAAAGTTGCAGTTGTTTTTACAATACAACAGTCTGTAAACCCACAAAGTTTCATTTCAATAGGTGAGACACACTTACCTGTGTTTCCTTGAAAATCAAAGGGCAATAATGGGCACCACGTATCATTCCAGGATGGATTAATACCCAACAACCACAACTATTATTACGGAATATGATATACTGAGGATTTATGCACTACAACGCGATATAACCCAATGTTAATTAAGTACAAGAGGGAAGAATTCCCTCTGATAGAAAAACTTTCGACTTGAACAAGACCGGTTGTAAGATTTCTAAACAGTGCTTAAAATTAGTCGTCATTTGGGGCGAAGTTCATTAGTCAACGATTCACTTGAAATCGTTTCATTTTACGTAGAATGGATCATGAACAATTCTTAACATAAGAAGACATGTGCAAAATCAAAGTTCTACACCAACAATGTTCACTGTTGTTCTAGAGTTCAACAAATAGGTCGCCCATGCCGTTTTGTGAGCAGTTTGATTAACTCTCCGTTCGTTTGGTGTGGTCTGTCCATGGCAAAATGAAAATTTTAGACAATCTTTTTATTATTTTATTAAAAATTTATATCGTTACATTACCTTTCGAGTAGCTGAATAACAACTGTCTTCCCCTATCAAAAATGCCTTTCAAAATTTCAAATTGTGCTAACAAATTCATACGAAGTCCAACGTGTAACAATATTTGCAATGTATCGGAGTTGGTAAGACGTGTAGACTATTTCAGCAATATCCAGATATTAAATTGGTGCGGGGAAATATCACGAACAGTTGATAGAAAATATGCGCACTTCGATCTTGAGGCTTTCAAATATCGAACAGGAGATGGTGTCAGAATCACAGCCAGGTGTAAAAGAGGGAACTTCAAACCCGTTTATTTGAAAACATTGCAAATCTTGATTCTGCACGGACCAGATAATGACATGCTGCAAAGATTGCTTAGAAAGCTTGTGCATATAATTTTATTTTATAGTTTGTAAATTTTTTTAAAATAATTTCTATATTTTGAGCTAAATATTCCGATGGGACCGTTTTATTTTCATTTATTTAGACGTTGTTCTCAGGCTTTGGGGAAAAATGTGACAAAATGAAACGCTTTTCTTCAAATTTAACTGACACAAAAAATGTGTTTGGAATTAGTCCTGTATTGGGCATTAGGTACAAAAGCGTCCATAGAAAACATATTTATGCAAAATTAGCAGAGAAGGCATGTTGGTGCTTTTCAGAGGCTATTTTATTGTCCAAAGGGCATCCGACAGGCGGGAGATTTGAAGATCTTTAAAATTACGAAAACCGCGCACAAATTTCACGTGGAGCAAAAAATTGAGCTGTAAGAAGGATCACGCACTAACAGATTAACTGAAGGTATTAAGATTGGAGGCCTAGATTGGAGGGCGGAAAACGCGATAATAATAGGAGTCGAGAAGGAAATGTAGACCGAGAACAAGGTGGTTGAGGGAAGTGGTAAGGGACCTGAGCAAAATCGGAAAGACAAGACAAAGGACAGGAGGAGATGCAGAGACATAAGCCGGAGAATGTGACCATGAGAGGACTGGATGATGGGAATTGACCCGCCCCTAACTCTGGATTTAGAGAGCTCCTAGAAAGCGGCGTTGTCCCTCCATGGGGCGTCTAGCCACAATATATATACATACACCCTCTGGCCCAAAAGTAACCGCAATGCGTCTATAAATCAGAAACCAGTGGCGTCATCTCTTGATAGTTGATTGATTATTGTAGTGGGACTCTTCCTTACCAACCTGACAAATTTTCATGACATTTGGTTCATAGTCAGCTGATACATCACGCATCCTGTGAGAGTGTTTTTCGTAAACGGTCAGAAAATGAGTCACGAACAACGAGTCAATATTAAGTTTTGTTTTAAACTTGGAAAAACTGCAACCGAGACGTATGAAATGCTGCAAATTGTTTATGGCGACGATTGTTTGTCGAAGAGGCAAGTGTTCGAGTGGCATCGACGATTTCGTAAAGGCAGAGAAGATGTTAACGATGACGAAAGAGCCGGTCGTCCTTCGACAACTTTGGCCGAGGCAAATGTGGAAAAAGTGCGCGAATTTGTGAAAATTTCGAAGAAATCGTCAGTGAGATTTATGGAAATGGAGCTTGGCATCCCTAAAACAACTATTCAGCGCATTTTGACTGAAACCCTTGGTTTGAAGAAAGTCAATTCGAAGTTTGTTCCGCACAAATTGACCGACGACCAAAAAACGCTTCGAATCGAACACTCCAAAGACATTATTGCACGAGCCCGTGCAGATGAAAACTTCTTGAAAACGATTGTGACTGGTGACGAGACGTGGTGCTTTCAATACGAACCAGAAAGCAAACGTCAAAGCGCAGAGTGGAGGTCACCAGAAGAAGGAAATCCGAAAAAATCACGAATGGAGAAGTCGAAAATCAAGTCAATGCTGATTTCATTCTACGATTCGAAGGGAATTATCCATAAGGAGTTCGTTCCATACGGCTCAACGGTTAATGGTGCATATTACCTCGATGTTATGAGGCGTTTGCTGGGTCGCATTCGTCGTGTTCGGCCCGAATATCGCGAGCCAGGCAGCTGGAGATTACTGCACGATAACGCACCGTGTCATCGAGCAACGATTGTCACCGATTTTTTGGCGAAAAATGAAATATATTCGATACAGCACCCACCGTATTCGCCTGATCTGTCCCCATGCGATTATTTCCTGTTCTCTCGTCTTCATTTGAAGCAGAAAGGAGTTCGTTATGCATCCGTAGACGCCATTCAAAGATCGACGACCGGCATCCTAAAGGCCATCCCAGAGATCGACATGAAAAGTCGTTTGAAGCACTCGTTGACCGTGCAAATCGATGTATTGTAGCACATGGAGAATATTTCGAATAAATACAATGATTTTTGTGGACATAACATACATAGCGTGCTTTATTTCGAACTATTGCGGTTACTTTTGGGACAGAGGGTGTATTAAGATTGGCAGTTTATCGTGATTGAATACACACATGCGCAGTCCTTTTTAAAGTCGTAGACTGTAAATATGTGGGCAAAGAAGGTAAGGAGTAAGGACCTGCACTGCCATCAGTTCAGACACCGCCATCAAAACAGGTACATACTCGATAGTTTGCCCGCGAGATGCGTCTCGCATTGCTTGATCTGAGGAGAAATTTATTTCAGTTGGTTTGATTTGTTTTGAACTACAATTTCGTCACTTATGACCCTTATCACTACATGAGTGGACAGTACGCTGTTCAAAGGATAGAAAAACCAGTGTTGGCAGACTGCAGTCCCTTGTCGTTTATATGTGTGTTTCCGTGAGATTTTAGACGACGGTTCTTCAGAACAAGCATAGACCTATACTTAATCAGATTGGAAAATCGGAGAACCAATTGCGCCATTGACAGCTAGACAAACTTCTCTTGCAGTGATCGTCAATAGTTCTAGTTTGGAAATGACAATTTTATGAGATAAACAAATACTATGTAATTCGCCAGCAAACCCAATTTTACGAGAAACATGAAATATGTATTAAGTAGCACCCGAACAGTGGATCGTTGCTTAGTTTCCGGTTTGTACGGATATATTCAAGTTTCGTCAGCTGTTAGAATGTATACGGATTTTGCAGTTGCCTCGGTCGAATTTCTTGAGCATTCCCTTACACCGCTTAACACGAACCTTCTCTTTGTGCTTCGGGTACAGCTAAATGCTCATTGAAAATCGAATATATTGCGGTTTTCGATATATTTAAGAATGTCTCTATTTCCACATGCGTTTTTTGGAATAACAATAGATTTTAGTCGACCTTTACGTAATTCATCACTGACGGACATACGACCACGACGAAATTCTGCGAACGAATTCTAAACAGTCTTTTCCGACGATGCTTCACTACCAAAAATTGAACGAAGCGATTCACGGGTGTTTCTTATAGAGTGTCGCAAGTTTAAATCATAATAAAACAAGGAAATATATTTTTAATATCAATGAAACGGGCTTTATTGGAAAGAAAATTTTATGAAATTAATGTTTAAATATGATTTCTGCTATGTCGCTGCCACGGCTGGCGCGTAGAAAGCGCAATCTGGAACACCAATTTTCAACAACTTTTCGCGGCCGTATTTCGCCGATAACTCTTCGAATGTTGATTTCCAGGTGTTCAATTGTTTGTGGTTTATCGACGTAGACAAGTGACTTAACATAACCCCAAAGAAAATAATCCAATGGGGTTAAATAACACGACCTTGGTGGCTAATTAATTGGGCCATTACGTGAAATTATTTTTCATCGAAAGTATTTTTGAGTAAATCAATTGTAGCGCCCGCTGTGTGGCATGTGGCTCCGTCCTGTTGGAACCACATATCAGCAAGATTAATGTCACGTAATTGAGGTACGAAAAAATTTCGAATCATATTCCTATACCGTTCACTATTGACAGTAACATTCTGACCATCATCGTTTTTGAAGACATATGGGCCAATGACTCCGCCAGCCCATAAACCGCACCAAACAGTAATTTTCTGTGGATGTAAGGGTGTTTCGACAAAAGCTTGTGGATTCTCCTCACTCCAAATGCGACAATTCTGCTTATTTACGTACCCATTCATCCAGAAATGGGCTTCATCGGAAAATAAAATTTTGAATGGAAATTCAAAATCAATATCAATTTGTGCTTTGGCCCATTCGCCGCATCGACGGCGAATACGATGGTCGTTTGGCTTTAATTCCTGCACAAGTTGAATCTCGAAAGCTTTTAAGCCAAGATCCTTTCGTAAAATCTTCCATAAAGTGGAAGGAGATAACCCCCAGTTGCTGAGAACGGCGACGAATTGATTGATTAGGATCATCTTCAATGCTTCCCTGTACAGCGGCTACAGCTTCTTCAGTGCGCACTGTTCGGCGTCGTACGGGATGCATATTATCAGTAACAGTAAATGTAGTCCGAAAACGATCTATTGTTCTTCGAATAAGCCGCTCTGAAGGACGATTATGTACGCCATAAAATGGAAGAAGTGCACGATGAATTTGACGAATAGAACAATTATTTTGATTAAAAATTTCAACAATTTGCAAGCGTGACACTCTAAAAGAACACGATATGAATTGTCGTCGAGTTAGGTCTAATTCGTTCAAGGAAAATCTTCACCTGAAATTTCCATTCTTTCACCAAATTTTCGTTAGTGACACATCCCAATAGTGCCGTCTAGTGGTCATCTGTAGAAATTTAAAAGGCACCCCTCGTATATTCCTTCGTCGAGGAAGCTCGCCACCAACTCGTTCAGTTAATTCTGCACAACGCCTTTTGATTCTTGAGCACTCTCCAGAGCACAACCACCTAAAGGTTTTCTTAGGTAAAAAGCACAAAAGAAAAGATTGGTCGGAGTCAACGTACGGTGGATGTACAAAAAGTTTTCCAAGCAAATCGTGCAAGAAAAGCACGTTAACGGTCTCGGCCTAACTTCAAGCGATGGTCATTTGTTGCTTCACCTAAAAAGCCTTTCGGGTAGATGCAGCTGAGAGATTGATCAATAAACAAAATACGCTGGACAGAATTGGTTGGAGGCGTTAGTGGTAAACGTATGCCATAATACAACTAATGCCTAAATAAATATGGCGACTACGTAGAAAAATGGTGTGATATATGTGACAGTTTATCAAATCTATCTCGAGGTCCCAGAATTGAATGCGCGATAGAAAGGTAAGGAAAAAAGCTCGCCCCCACCACAGTAACCTTTACATTCCTTTTACGCCCAATCGGCTCTTAGCTTGTGGATTTTCGTTAGCAAGTTAGGGCACCGACTGAAAGACGTAAACAAGCTGAATAAAAACATTTTCTTGCCCAAGTTTATAAAGCACCTGCCAATGATCTGCCGGTACAGTCACTTATGAAAATATCCGCCCTATTTTGGAGTCTACGTCTGAAATACAAGAAATTTTGTTAACGTCCATTTTAAAAATGTCTCTTTCTTTTTATTAATTTTGATCTAACAATGTACTAGGGCGTAGCTCAGGCTTAAGAATAACGTAAAGCTACATATTGTAGTGTGTATAATTTAACTTTGAAAATACATGTTTGTGTTTTGAAATAAAAATACAGTGTTCTCGAGTGTAAAAAGGAATTTATTTGAATGCCTACTTTATGGGGAGACACACGTAATCGCCTTACTATTTTTACATTTAAAAACAAGCTTTCATTACCGCATCATTTCTTCTTTAACGTTCGGCGCTATTTGCGTCCCAAACCGTTAAATCTAACGTGTTACTCGACCCTTAATGATCGACGTGTTGATGTAATTCCATCGAATCCGCTCCGAAACGAACTTACAAGTTCCAATTCTGTACCGCCCGAAATTAATGATTACGATGTTTTTCATATTCGAGGCCGCGATTAGCATAAGCTGGGGTACGAACGTAATTCATTCATCAATGTCGAGCGCGCGTCGGGAAGAACGAGCCGAGAAAATGATTCAGAAATTAAATTACCGCACACATCGAGCGAGGTAGCGCTATCTAACTTCATTACTCATCGTACTTTATAACGCTTTCGGATGCATGTGCAATGTGATTAGACTGATTCGTAATTAGGAAGTATGCTATTGTGGTTTTGCTTTTATAAGTTTATCCCATCCGGCCCCCAAAAGTTGGTTAAATTATGAAATTCTACCCCTTTATTCCGCCATTTTTATTCGACGTATTTTCGCGAGTTCTTGTTTTGTTTAGTTTTCTTTTTTCACTAGAAATCATTAAAAACTAAAACGTAATCGTTTTGTTTGTAAATGAAAATACGTCTGTGTTCAAATATCCAAAAAAAAAAAAGAAACAAAAACACAATTTCGTTAGTGGGTCAGTGATGACTCAATCTCAGTTGACACCGGTTAAAAAATGTTTTGGAATTGGTGATATAGCGGTCTCCTCCCTATGCAGCAAGCACTGTTACTTTACTGTACATATTTCGTCAAAAAATTATGATCATATGCAGTGAACAATACATTTTATCACAAATTCCTCAATCTGTCCAATTAAAGATTCTGTCTGATTGCAAACAAGACTATTCTCTCGAAAAAATAAACAAATCCTAAATGTTTCCGTTTATGATGCGCAGGTCACAAATAGCTCAGCACACAATAGTTTCCTGGTTGGATCATAAATTCCATAACATACACTACCGTCCATATATACGGGGACGACTTCAAAATTGACGTTTTCGTTGAATTGAACAGAAATATAGAGTAGATTTGTAGTGATATTTATTAATGTATTTGTGACATTGCGAAAACAATGTTTAATAACAAAAGAAGCACGCAATATTACAAAATAAAATTTAACTGATTTTTCGTCAATATGCCCACCTCGAGATTTAATAATTGCGGCACATAATCCTGGCATTCTTCTAATCAGAAACTCCAGATAATCGTCTGTAATTTCGGTACATGCTACCTGGAGCTTCCTCCAAGATCTCGTATGCTGCAAACTCCTTTTTTCGAATACTGCGGTCTAATTCATCCCACACTATACTCGACTCGCCGAACAGATGCAGTAGCAAATTATGGCAACCTTGCAATGCAAATGTCCGACTCACACAGCATAAATCACATGTAAACATATCAAAATAATAACCTCATTTTGTATTTGACATAAATAAAAATTGCAAAATAAGTACTAAAATAATTTTCTTATTTCTTCAAGTATGTTTTGTTGAATTAAATTATGCATCTCCAATATATAGAATTATATATAGTAAATAAAAAATACACAATGGTTTTAAGAAGATCTATGTAATATATAAATACAAAATAAGGAAACAAATAATTAATATTTTTTTTTTTTGGTGCGTATTTATATAAGAAACAGTATCCTAAAAAATTAACTCACTGTACAAATAGGTATAATCAAAAATAATAAATTTTACATATTACAAAAATTTAATACAGTAAAGGAATTAATTATGACACACTAAAACGTTCTTAACATGTATCTTCTTCGCTGTTAGATGATGTAGACGAATCATCATTAATTGTAATGATTAACGGCTCTATGTGTATATCTATGAGATTGTCAAGTTCCCACATTTCCTTCTCTGTTTGAATAACATGTTTAATAGCATTTTGCCAATTTTCAACAGAAATATTGTCAATACATCGTTGAAATAATTCTTTCACGTCTGCCAATTTAAATGTGGTGTTATGTCTCGCAACATACCCCTTCATTTGTGCCCATATTAGTTCAATCGGGTTTAATTCACAGTGATAAGGGGGAGTCTAAGTACCTTTCTATTAGTGTTTTCTATTAATTCATTAACAGCATATTTCGGAGGGCCAGATAAATGTTCTTTAATTAAAGCTAACAATTCTGCTTTTACCATGTATTCTTCATATGCAATACTATTTTCCCTCATCCAGTTTTGCATTTCTAATTTGCGACTATTAGTTGTAGGTGGCTTATTCAATTTACGACTATGGTACGGAGCATTGTCAAAAATTATAACGCAATTTTCTTTTAAATTGGGGAGAATACATCTCATCCACTCTTCAAACCTTTCTGCGTTCATGTCTTCATGATAATCTCCTGTTCTCTTTGATTCAAAGAGGAGTAAACCATTTTCTACAAATCCTTCATCCGAGCCAATGTGTGCAATTATAAATCTTTTGCCTTTGCCTGAAGAATTCTTAAGACCTGTGCTTAAATCTTCTATAAATGCTCGTCTTGCAGTGACAACAGACATATCTGTCCATACTTTATTTACAGAATGTCCAGCATTTACCCAAGTTTCATCCAAGTAATATATCGGGGTACCATTTTCATGATATTTCTTAATTTCACGAAGGTATTTCCGTCTCCAGGTAATAATGTCATCTTTTTCTTTTAAAATACTATTTCGAGCTCGCTTATTATAACTACAAACATAATTATCTTATGATTAGTATATAGAATTTTAAGTAATAAATATTTGTACCGAAAGTTTAGTTCCTTTAATAATGATCTGAGAGTCGTAATTTTGAAATTAGGAATGTCGTCTCTTTCATTTATCACTGTGAGAACTTTCTGAACTGTTGGAGGTTCATTTTTAAAAAAGAATGAATGTACAATTCTTCGTATAGCATTTTTCATTTCATCATCCACCATATCTAAAACAGCCCTTTTTCTATGATATTTTTTAGTGGTTGTAATTCGTGATTAGTGTTATATTCTTTCACAATATTGTAAACACTGCGTTCACTAATTCCTGTAAAAGATACTATAATAGTTACTATGATTTGGTTATCGTTTTTGGAAAGATACCTGCTGCTTTGGCTGTCATTTCAACACTAACAATTTTAGAAGTGCTAGGCTCTTCTTGAAATGTTTTAAATATATTCAAAACCTTCTGTTTATCTTCCACCGTAAAATGTTTTGAAACTCTCTTCTTAGGAGGTGAGTTTTCCATAATAAATAAGTATATACGATAATATAGCAAGAAATAATGTATAATCTACAAAACAATAATGTATTATTGGTGCACTAGAACGATCGATAAATAGTCTTCAGAAACACTGGTTTATGAAATATAATAGATAATAGATGATTTACAAAGAAAGCTAATAAAATCTAATATTCCAAATGCAATATGGACTCGATTTTTATTCTATTGTAAGCGGCCATCCTAATCGACCAATTACAAACGTTATTGGTTATGTGACCTATTAAACACACATTGTTGCCATAATTTACTACTGCATTTGTTCGGCGAGTCGAGTATAGCTCTATTGGCGACAGATCTGGAGATTGAGGTGGCCATATCATTCGTATCAACTCGTCTTCTTCTTCAAGAGTCATCAAATAAGTTCTACATAAACAATGTGAATGTTTGGGGTCCTTATCTTCTTGGAAAACGAAACCTTGGCCACGTAATCTTTCCCCACTTAGCACAAGATTTTCTTGTAAGCTATTCAGATAACCCTCCTTACGCAGGATCCCGCCTATTTTTTTCAAATCGCCTACAGCTGTACCACCAAAACAACCACAAACCATAACACTACTTCCAACGTGTTTCATTGTAGGAACCAGACATTGTTCACTTGCTCTTTCTCCAGTCTGTCGCCTCACAAACGATCGACGTTTTGAACCAAAGATTTGGAATTTGAATTCGTGGGTGCATAACACTTTATGTCATCTCGCTCAAGCGTCCAATCCTTACGTTGAATGGCTCATTCCAGTCTCTTTTTCTTCTTTTGCTGTTGTTCAGCAATGGCTTTTTCCTAGTTATTTTTCCCCTTGGCCTTGCTGCAAGAAATCTGCGTTTAACTGTGTGACAGATATTGGTGGATTTCTCGAAATATTGAGATGCTGAGTGATTTCTGAGGTGAGGTGAGAAACCTATTTTGTTTCAAAGTTACTATTATAAATTGATCTTCACCGGCTGTCGTTGCTCTTTGTCGTCTTAACCGTTTTCTATTCCGAAGTGAACCAATTTCCCGCATTCTCTTAAGAGTACTGAATACTCCTATTTTTTGATAGCTTCACTTTTATAGCAATTTTTGCTATTGAATATCCTTCGCCACGTAATTTTATAATAGCCGCACGTTTTTCAATTGATATTTCTTGTCGTTTTGGCATTTTTAACGACGATCTGACATGGAAGACACCAAATTTTAAACTGACGCTTTATTTGAAATGCTTCCATACATTTTCCGATATTTTTATAATTTCTTTGTTGGAATCTATTTGACTTACAGTGCGCACAATGTTTTCCTCAAATTTATTTTAATCTTAGTACTGTAGGGATTAATACAGTCCCAGGTATCGTAAAATGTAAAATAAAGCAATGGTGGTAATATGCAAATTACTTGTAAAATGTACCGTATTATGGGGTTGTTTGATTAAACTGCGCTATAAATTTACTAATTACATTTGTAATGTATAATATAAACTTTGAAGATATTAGTATTACTATTTCTATGATTTTCTTTACTTTCTATTGTCGTCCCCATATACATATATGGACGGTAGTGTGCATATACATATAATACGTGCAGTAGGCGGTAAAATATTTTAATGAGTAGATACACCGGGGGCAGGAGCACGAAATTGTCACCGTGACTAGTCGCAATGAATTGCGAACGAGCCCGCGCCGTAAATAGAGTCGCTTACAAATTAAATTGTAAATCATTCGATTTTTAGCCGCTGCTGCTGCTGCGGCACACGGTGCTATTCACCTCGACGTGCACGACTGCGAATGAAAATGCGCTCGAACGTCTGAGTAATGGTTCCACTATATCAATGATTCAGAACTGATGGCGTTCCCAACAGTTCGGACAGCATTATACGGCCGGGATTAATGCGTCCTCGAGCGGGAACCGCGAAGGGAGACGTCCTCTACTATAGCTCCGGAGTACTTTAACAAATCGACGACGAACGGTAAACAAATTTGAATAACAAATGCCTTCTTCGCAGACTGTTGGAGGTTTTCTTAAAATGGGCGAGGATTGGGAAAAAGACGGTTTGTTAACTAAGCGATTTCCGGGGTTAGGATCAGTGATGGGAAAACCCGTTCTTTTAAAAGAACAGTTCCAACCGTTCTCGTTATTTTGAAATAACCGTTCCAATATAACAGGTCATCGTTGTTTCGTACTCGACAGTTCTATTTGATAACGCATCATAAAATCAATAAAATATGTCATGCGTACATCGCCTTTGGCGGCCCTTGCTTGATTTGATATATAGTTTGCTTTTCCCCGACTCTATACTTTCCCATCACTAGTTCTAACATCTTGGTGATTTCTCGAGTTATATGATTTGGCATTGATGATGTAACTGTATCCTACGTACATTAAGTTTTCCGTTAGAACTTCCTATACAGTTTTCTTTTCTCACGATTCAGCGCTAGTTTACACACATGGTGTAAAATAAATATAACAAGTCCGTTTTCACTGTGGACACATCCGTTTGCTACAATCCGTAGCTGATCCATCGAACAACAGCTTTATAGTTAGGAAATAGGAACAATCATCAAGTAATCACAATTCATTCATCCGGAAGTTTTCCGGGCAAAATAATCATCATGGAGAAATATTTAATAGGAAAGAAGTCGATGAAGTGGAATTTCTTCTTCAACCGCTTACGCCGGAGACCGTCCGAAAGGAACCGTTCTTTACCCAGCGAGATAACAGTTGCAACCGTTCTGGATCGAGAACGGTTCTAAAATAAGAGATAGTTCAATAACAACCCATCACTAGTTACGATGCCTCGCGAAGTAAGTGCGTCGAATGTGCGCAATTACTCGGCGTTTGCTGCAATCTGAAGTCCTTCACCAGTGAAATGTGCCCAGATAGAATAACAACGACCCTTGCAATAATAATAATAATAATAATAATAATAATAATAATAATAATAATAATAATAATAATAATAATAATAAATTCTCTTTATTCCATAATACATACGTATAGAATACGTCATTAGCAATAATATAAAATGTATATAAAATAAAATAAATAACAAACATTATATACAATAGTTTGCAAAAGTACATTGACCGCGTTTGATCGTCACTTGAAATTTCATTAGGGCATAACAAACATTATTTGTATACCTAAATTATTTACCATCATTAATTTTTTCAGAATTAAAGTTGACACTGAGCCGAACAACGTTTGACCATATCAAACGATTTTCGGTACGATTTTAACCTCAAATCCTTGAATATCAACATTGAATAACCTCTTTCAATAAATAAATAATTTCTATTACTCTTAAACTAAAAATTCATGAGGTGGACAAACATAGTCAAATGATTATCTAAACGCTTTTGACTACCAATCTGAAAATATCGATTTTGTCAAACAATCTTTATGCATACATAATGTTTATCGCAACTTTATCGAAATTCTAGGCAGTGCTCAAACGATTTGCTACACGCGAGGGATATTGTATCATCGATTATTGACGGTTAAAAGAAAATTCGAAAAAAATTTTTTCCTCGATAATGAACGGTGACCAAACATGTCACACACATCTCATTTCCAAGAACTCTTCTCTATTTTGTGGGACCAACTTCACATACCTGTTGGGCACCACTACCAGTAGCTGTAATTATTACAAGGATGGTGGTATGGTATTTACTGATAGTCGATGACGTCGATAAATTCTTCACCGCATAACTGTTTATTGATTCCGGGGGCGCATGTTTCGCTGGCAACGGAGCCAGCATCCTCAACCCGTATCAACCAGAATCTTCAGGAAACGACCGATTAAAGTTACATCGCAATAAGTGAGTAGCTGTTCACTATAGGCTGGAAGGAAGAGGTCGGTGATTTTTGCTCAAAGATGAACAACGTTGAGTTCGTCCAATCGAAATTACTAGCAGCCAAACCAAAGCAGATCAAAACTGATAGAAGTTCATTTGACACAACGCATTACTTTCTGCTTCTTTGCGTCAATCGGAATAGTAAGAATTTCAACGATGATCATATCAAATCGCACTTAGAACGGCGTTTCTTTCCGATAGAACCGGAGAGTTTCCTGAGCGTGGGGTTACGGTATTGCTTGAAAAGGTGGCGAAAGATGAGTGATAAGAATGATAAGAAATTTTCCTTAAGGGGGTTATGACAGTCTGGAATTTTCTTTTTCGCCAAAAATTGTTGTGTGTACTCTATAGTGTTGAGATTAATGTACAATTGATTCTGAGGCGATTGGAAAATTATTTCCAAAACTATTCCGATTTGAATATGATGGTCCAATCGTTCACAAAAAAGAATGTGTTGATCATGTGCAGAAACGCATGGGCACTAGACTTCGAAATTTAAAGAAAAAAACACCTTTATTGGATTAGGTAGTAAAGGAATGCCGACAGGTAAACTTATTAACAAACTAAGAACTCCATTCGGAAGATGTAAAATGGCATTTTGGGCAATATTGTATGAAAAGATTTCAACGAACGAGGAGTCATAATATGACCGTTGACAGGCAGGACCAGATTCTTGGTGAACGTGGCAGAAAGCTAAAACTTCTAATACTTTAGCTTCATACGAGCACAAGCCTTTCAGAAGACGTTTTTTCGAGACACTCAACCGATTTAGGGAGAATTAAACGGCGATCATTTACTCAATCGCTGTTGTTGGAGTGCATTTATGTAGAACAGCAACGAATCCTCAACAACAGCAACAGTTTGGACGATTGCTCCGAAATCTACATCCAGCGGCAAGAAAATCCTAGATGTTGCAACCGATCTTGTAGTATGTATTGTTAAAGTAATATTCTACAAACGTGTTATTCGTCTGCCATTACGATCGAATGTGGGATTCCCCAGGGATCAGTGTTGGCTCCTGTATTGTTTCTCGTTTGTGTGAACGACTTGGTGTCTATTCGGGGCCCTTCGAGATTATGCCAGTTTGCTGACGATACGAGTTTCGTGCTTGCGAGATCTAATGCTGAGGAGTTGGCCCAGTCTTTGAATGACGCAGTGCAGGATATGATTGACTGGTGTACTAACAATGGCCTAAAATTAAATAATAAAAAAACAGGATTAGTTAGGTTCAGGTGCGCGTCCTCCGTCCCGGATTATAGCCTCTACGTAAGATGTGCGGGAAAATCTGTGCCTGAGAGCAGCTGTGTTGGTTTTCGTAGGGTTGTATGTGGATAGCAATCTGAAATTCTCCGAGCATTGTGCTTCCTTGGAGCGTGGGTTATCCTCTGCGCTATATGGCGTGCGGCGTCTGAGGGGAGTTGTTGATACTGGGTCACTTCGGATGTTTTATTTTGCGTATGTTGAGCCTCCGCTGAGGTACGGTTTGATATTCCGGGGTGCAGTGCCCTCGGCTGGGCGTATATTTTTATTACAGAAGCGTATTATCAGGTGCTTAACGGGGGTAAATTCCCTAATCTCCTGTCATCCCCTTCTTAAAGAATTGAGAATTATGCCACTATGGTCCTTGTACTTATACGAAATTGTTGTCTTCTTTAAAAAACATGAAAATAATTTTGTTAGAAACGGTGACATATACACTACCATGAGAACAAGATCAGCTAATGATATTAGTATACCATCGCATAGGACTAGTATGTACGAAAGGAATCCCTACTACAAAGCAATTATTTATTATAACCGGTCGCCTCCTGATTTAAGGAGCATTACACGTCCCGACGAATTTAAAAGGAAACTGAGACACTACCTTCTCGGTGAGTCATTTTATTACGAAGAGGAGTATATGTGTAATGTCTGATACTAGCTTTGTACTGTCTTATACTGTTTTTATTGTGTAGTGGGATGTCTGATATACTTGAGTCTTATACTGTTTCCTGTTTTTAATATGTAAATCTGACAATGTCAATATCCTCGGATTTATGACAATGAAATATTATTATTATTATTATTAAAGAGAGAAAGAGAGATGAATCTTGCAGGTCCTAGGAATAACTGTAGGCCCTGGATGCTACAACTTTTGCATTGGAACTGA
The DNA here is from genome assembly GCA_038088585.1 of Chrysina gloriosa. Lineage (NCBI taxonomy): Eukaryota > Metazoa > Arthropoda > Insecta > Coleoptera > Scarabaeidae > Chrysina > Chrysina gloriosa. The sequence goes on from CM076091.1 coordinate 964,557, forward strand.
CGAAAACCGCGTGAAATTGGCAGAACGCAGAATCTCCTTAAAGTCGGCAATAAAACAAGAAGAGGACGACAATTCCAATTTAGAAGGACAGCTTTATGGTACAGGAATTCCAGACTGAAGGTACGTTGAGTTAAAAGAGGAAGAAAAATCGATTTATGTATTGTAACAAGAACATCACTTGACACTTTAAACCAATTTTTCAAATTGGCTTGCGGCATTCAAGTTACTTGAAATTTTGTGAAAATGAAGGAAATTGAGTTCCCTACAGAAATATGTAGCCATTTTTTTTTCTTTTTGATATGGTGGTGAACTACTTTGTAGGCCAATTTTTGGCCAAAAACATGATTTTTCTTTTTCGAAAGCTTGCCATTTTTAAACGAGAAAAGATTTTCAGAGTTCCCTACATATTTCCATAGGTATTTTAATATAGTATAAGGCAGTCTTTGTTTTTCTGCTCTAGGACAACATTCACGGCATTTATGCTGCAAGCCTCGAAGCTTATGTCGACGAGCAGTTTTGATGTTTTGAGTCCAGATGGCGGTTATTCACGCCACCATTTTGATATCAAAATTTATTTAAAACAAGCATTTTCATTCTCAAATATATGCACAACAAAGCAATAGTTTTCGACTGCCATGGCCATCATATTTAATAGCCCATGATGTTTCCGTTGAGGCTTTGTTGTTGGGCGATTTACTAATGTATTCACATGTCAGGCAATAGCTACAGAAAAATTATCATTTAGAACCAATTCTTGTAGAAGTGTGACTGCTGGCCCTCCTGCGATGTGCTCAGATATTTTAGCCATGATCCCTTGCTGAGAAACTTATGATTAAGTTTCACTAACCGCTGCTGTTTTTTTTTTTTTTGATAGCCGGGCAAAAATCATCATTACCACACAAAATTTCCGAAATCGCCCTTTAAAAACCATCTCTACACTGTCATGACCCCTTAAAACGATCCACGCTGCGCCTATCCATTTAACGTACTAAAACAAAGCCTACGTTACAACCAACACACGTCCAATATCTAAAACTCCATTACGATCAATATTCGACAACAGTCAACTCCATTAACATTTACGGGAGACCTACAAAACAAGTTCATCCTTTTACCGTTACCACGGACTCTACTACATAGCTTTATCGCCTTTAACATTTGCCATATCACGCTCTAAAGCAGAAGACACACTTATAAACGAACGTCTTCGCACGCCGACCTCTTAAATATCTATTATAAATATATACATACACGGAAGCTCCGATTCGTATTAATCATGTACGCACGTATAAATTACCGGGATATTTCGTATTATAAATTGGTATTTAAATACATAGATAAATATCTACACACGTAGTACGTACCGAAGAAATATATTCAAAGTGTTCTTTCACTCGCCTAAGACCTTGGACTCGGATGCTGTTTAAGCTCTAACCTGCTGCGGATCGTGTAAGGTCACAAAAATGATAAAATATCCGCGATGCATGTTTGGTGTGGTGGTTTCGTTTCAGGACTATAATTCTTAACAGATCTGAAGCAAGTGTACTAACCACGGTCGAAGCGAATCACGACAAAATACGTGCAAATGCTTGCTAACACGAGACCTCTCTGTGACTCTAGTCGTTTTGCATACCGCGAAATCGGTTAAAAAGTTATTTCCTTTGGGAACGGGGAAAGGATTTAGCGATAAAGTTCGTTTTTAATCTACCGCACTGGATTGTTAGGAATTATTGCAATATACATATCTGCTTAGCGTTGCATCGGCGTTACATCGCGTTTTTGCTAAATACATAAACTAGAAATTTCATGGTTTGAAGCGAGTAATCAACGTAAGTGTATTTGTGTGTATAGAAATGATGCAATTGCCATGCTTCGTACCACGGACGTATTGAGTATACGTACATATACATAGGCTATATAGTTGTTTTACTGCTGGATTTTAGGTCAACCTGTAGGCGTTGTTTTAGAAAGCACCTGTAGATAGATGAAAAAGCAACTGGAAACTAATACGCATGAAGATCTATGTACAAATGACGATAATATCGATTGGATTTGTTAAATTTTGGATCGCCTAATCTTGTTTGTTTCCCATACAGTAGAGTCTCATTTATCCGACGCTTCATCTTATCCGGGGCCCGTAGAAAAACATAACGCAAGAAAAACCGACCAATAAGAAACTGCCGTTTGCCGGGCGTCTAGCCTGCGATTCACGAAATATATTAAAAATAAATTGCTGTATATATAACGTTACGGTACATTGCATTCTTTTTTTTTTTTTTAATGACTTGTTGTAAAAAGTATTATTTTGCTCCTTGATTTATAAAATTATAATGTAGTTTGACGTTTTATAGACTTCTTCTTAATTTCTCCATATTATCGCTTATCCGACGGACCGCACAAGATACAAATAAATACTGTATCTGCGAGCTTTATTCTACGAGGGTTGCCTTTTATATTTCGGGATTAGAGAATAAAAACAAATATTAATCATCGAAAATCACTTTATTGTTTTTCAAAATATTCCCCATGAAGATCTACACACTTTTGCATGCGTTTGAACCAATTGTCGAAGCACTTTTGCCACTCTGATTGAGGTATCTCCAAAACATGCATTCCGAATGCAGCAACCGCTTCTTCAGGTGTCGAAAAACGTTGATCTCTCAGTTTGGTTTTTACGTACGGGAATAAAAAGAAGTCATTCGGTGCCAAGTCAGGACTATACGGCGGATGACTTATCAAATCGATGTTTTGGGTGCTCAAAAATGCAGTTGTTTGAGCCGATGTGTGAGAGCTCGCATTGTCGTGGTGAAGAGTGATGCGCCTTCGGCGGTTGGTTTTCCTGATTTCTTGGAAGACAACTGGCAAACAAATGGTTGTGTACCACTCCGAATTGACTGTTCTGCGTTGTTCTAGTGGTACGGTTGCGACATGTCCAGTTTTTCCGAAAAAACAGGCGGCCATTTGCTTGGAAGTGCTTCGTGCGCGAACAACTTTTGTTGGATTTGGCTCATCTTGAAACACCCATACAGTCGACTGCTGTTTACTTTCGGGCTCATACGCGTAAATCCACGATTCATCACCTGTCACGATGTCATAGACGTGTTTCGAAGCACCGCGATCGTACTTTTTGAGCATTTCCTTCGACCAATCGACACGAGCCTTTTTTGAGCGATTGACAAATTGTGTGGGATCCAACGCGAACAAAGTTTTTTGACAGTCGAATGTTTATGCAATATTGAATGTATGCTGGTCCCACTAATGCCTAAGGTTGTCTCAATCACACGATAGGTCACATGACGATCTTGCAATATCAGTTCGCGCACAGCATCAATGGTTTTCGGAACAACAACTGATTTTGGACGACCTTCACGAAATTCGTCTTGGAGTGAACTACGACCACGATTGAATTCACCATACCATCGATAAACACTGGTCCTTGATGGAGCTTCATCGCCAAAAATTGAATTAAGTTCATCCATGCACTGTTGCTGAGTTAATCCACATCGAAAGTTGTAAAAAATAATCGCACGAAAATGTTCACGATTTAATTCCATTTTTGGGCCGAGATGAATCTTGTAAGTTACTGTAAACAACACAAATAGCGCTCGTATGTCAAAACGTTCTGAGTACGTATAACTTCAAAAATGTCCAACTTTACGATAGAGCTGTCAGTTGCCAGATTGCAACACTAGGGTTGCCAAATCCCGAAACATAAAAGGCAACCCTCGTATAACTTGTCGAAACCTGCAATAATTGGTGTTGGTTCACATATAAAGCCAGTGGTGCGCTTACGCACAAACAAATATTTAAGTAAAATAAGAGATAACACATACGATAAATCAAATGCGTTTATGCAAAAATGTAAACTGCATATTATGGACGTAATGAAAATGATAATAAAAATAAAACAAATTATTGTTTCGACATAAAATTACACAGCGTGTGTATTGAATTTCGGGGCGGCACAGGATTTTTGATTGGAAATGAAAATCAACAGTTTGGAGTATATAGAATTTTCTAATCCTAACAATAATCACACCTGTAAACGGATATTGAAAATCTTAACTGAACTTAAAAAGTCCTAAAATATGCGGTGCGTTGGCGAACTACTGGAATAAGATGGGTTAAATCAAGCTGACATAGACTACGATGAAGTAGACCCAAATGAATTAGAACATAGATTTGCAAGTTAATAAGAATGTAGACGAAACAAACACTAACAGCACAATACATTCTAATAACGGTAAAGTAGAAGTAGTAATCCCGTATAACAAAAAACCCGTATATTTAGCCGACAGACAAATCATTCTTGGTGCTTCAAGAAACGTAACAAAAGAATAGAATATTAATAAATTGTTCTAATAAATCTCTGTAGCAGAAGATTTATCACCCGAAGAAACCTCAAACACAAAAATATAGAAAGGAAAATTACTAAAATTATTCAGAAAAACGTAATAGAAATTGCTAAGAAATTCATAGGGGACGTATAAAATCCCGAAGAACAATTTGAAAAAATTAAATACTACAATGAAGGAGAAACGTGTTACAGAAGTATCATTGAAATATGTGGATCTCTAAAAAGAGAATACTACTGGAGAAATATGGAAAGAAACATCACCATGTTCATCAACAATTACGAAACATATCAATTAGCAAAACATGACAGAGCATCCTAAAAACAATCACTATCACATACCTATACTCCAAAACGTCCAATTGCTCAACCGAATAAAAAATGCGAAAGAGAAAATGTACCAGGTCTAGTAGTATGAAACCGGAATTTTTTGTAGAAATAAAACGATTGTTATTCAAAAGTGATAAAAAATATTTTATTCAAAATAACTTCCAGTGGATTGTACACATTTTTCCCACCTCTCCGGCAATTTATGGATGCCTTGCCAAAAACTTTTCTTCTTTCGAAGCGAACCAATTATCAAGCCATTTTTGTACATTTTCGTACGAATTGAAGCGTTGGTTAGCGAGAACGTGACCCATCGATGTGAATAAGTGATAGTCGGATGGAGCCAAGTCTGGGAAATAAGCCGCATGCAGTAGTAATTCCCAATTGAATGATTCAATTGTTTCCCTGGCCGGTTTTGCTGTATGAGATGGGGCGTTATCATGCAGCAAAATCACTTTGTGCTGCCTTTATGCATATTCCGATCGTTCCTCAGTTATTGCTCGGCTTAAATTTATCATTTGCTGTTGGTAACGTTGAGTGTTGACGGTTTGGCCAGGTTTCAGCAGCTCATAATAAATAACACCCTTTTGGTCCCACCAAATACAGAGAGCATCGTCTTCTTTCCAAAGTGATTCGGTCTTGCAGTTGATGTCGATGGTTCGGTTGGATTCAGCCATGATCCACGACGCTTAGGATTTTCAAAATAAATCCATTTTTCATCGCCTGTCACGATTCGATGGAGAAATGATTTTCTATTGAACCGGTTAAGCAGCATTTCACAGGTGGTTCTTCGGTTTTCTTGCTGTCTTTCGTTCAATTCATGCGGAACCCATTTTCCCACTTTTTGAATTTTTCGCATAGCTTTTAAACGATTGCAGATAGCTTTCTGCGATACATTTAATTGATCCGCGAGTTCTTGTTGAGTTTGAGCATCGTCTTCATCCAATAAGGCTTGTAACTCTTTGTCATCAAACTTTTTTGGTGGTTTTCCACGATCTTCGTTACTAACCTCAAAATCACCACTTTCGAATCTTTCGAACCACTCGAAGCACTATGTTTTACCGAGAGCATGTTCACCGTATGCTTCGACAAGCATTCTATGCGACTATGCAGCAGTTTTCTTTAAATGGCAACAAAAAATTAACGCTGTCCGCAAATCGTAGTTATTAGGCTCGAAACTTGACATGTTTGAGGTTATAAAAAATATACTAGTGTACGGAACGTGGGTTAATGTTTGTTGACACTCTTCGTCAGCTGTTAGAAGAAGACGATGGCTATGTAACAGGGGTCTTATGGTGATTAAACTGAACGCTGGCACCATCTATAGGGAAATTCCGGTTTCGTACTACTAGACCTGGTATATGAAATCAGAGACATTAACATTTGCGAAGACGTTCATATTAAACACAAATAATACAAATTAAAACCAAAATTTGATACAGAACAAATAACAAAAGTAAATCATAAAACAAAAGTCATAAAAGAGGCGCAAATTTCTCCAAAAGCGCTGTAACAGGGAAACGAAAATTCACAAAGAAAAATCTGTTGCAGGATGAAGACGATCCCGGCCTTGGTAATACTGATCTTAATGCAAATAGTCCTAAACCAAGTAAAAGTGTAGAAGATTGAAAATTTTATATTGCCCATTAAATTAGGCCCTGCTAAGATTATACAAAATGCGCATAGCTTTATATATAAATCAAGGTTCTTTTTTGTACGAGACAAAGATTTTTGGCTCCGTACAAAGATTTTTAGCGTCTTTGTACATTGTACAAAGAGCTTTTTGGGTAGTTAATAGCACGCATAGTTGAAATCATCGCTTTTATTATGTTGTATAAATTAAAAATCTCTCGTGCAAAGATTTTCTTTCGATCTTTGTACATGCACACAGACCCTCGTACAAAAAAAACACTGATATAAATTAGATGCAAGAGGTCCGTTCAATGTAGAAACAGAATTAGAAAATAAACAAAAACTCGCATATGCCTTTTACAATTTAGCTATGTTAAGTATCAATTCCTTTCAAAAGTCAACTGAATAAAAGTGAAGACAATGAAAATTTTATTCAACAAGCAAGAGTAGACCTAGAGCAAACAAAACAAAAACTTCAAAATATATTTCCTGGCTACAACGCACAAAAGGATCGTCGTTGCGTATAGTAGGGAACGTTGGAAATTTCTCATTCGAATTATAGATAGCAACGAAAAAAGCGGATAGACAAACAATTTGACATATCACAGAACAATCAACAAGATATAAATAAACAGTTAAAACGGAATACATCCATGTTAAAAACAATTGTTACCTAAAAACTTTGTCACTGGAGGTACAATTGGCTAGAGGGCACAACACGACAAGAACAAATAATACGCGATACATAGGCTTGTCACGACAGGCTAGCCAATGCCGTGCTCAGCTCAGTGGAAGGCCGTGTACGTTCCTTTTCAAGATATAATAAGAATTTTGCCACGCCCTTTTTCGCCCACAGGCCAAAAATCAAAAACCCGGCTACGTTAGGATTTAGCCTAAGCGTTTTACTATGTGCATGCCAATTTTCAGCTTTCTAGCCCATCAGTGGGCTTCAAAAAGCTCTGGATAGACAAAAAGAGGAACACACGAATAAGGAAATTATATATACAGTAGAAGCCGCTTATTGTGATCAATTTGGAACAAACCCTTTTTGATAACATTAACCGAATGATAACAGTAAGCGGAAGGTAAATATAAATGTATTTTTCTATGCTGATGTAGTCAATAATAAATATGTATGTATGTAATCAAATTATTTAACGACTTACAAATAAAATTCAAGGGAAAAATTAACGATTAATCAACAATTTTTAATATTTTACCAAATTTGTTTATTTTTTATCATCGATACAATACGTAGGTACATTTATTTACACTTTACGATTTCATTCGAAAACTGGTCGATCGTCGTTTGACGTTTATTTTTATTAATAAGATTTTGTATGTATATTTCAAAATCATAATATCTATCAAAATTACTTTCTCGGAATTGTACACCACGTCGGAGAATATTTAACGCTTCTTGCATCTGGCCATTAGTTGGCGGCTCTTCAGACATTTCCTCTTCTTCTTCTTCTCCTACTTCGGGTAATTCAGGATTACTTCCTTCGGACGATTGATCCACAACTTCCCGACAAATGTCTGATATAGTCATTGTGGCAGCTGTTTGAACATCATTGTCGATATCCACCCAATCGGAAAATTCGCTTTTGGACAGACCTTGAACTACAAAAAATTAAAAATATTAGTTAGATGTACAAAACAAGTTCTTTTTCATACCTTCTATAATGTCAGCGCACGTTTCATGGAGATCAGGTTCTTCATCACCAGTTTTGGAAAAACCTCCTTTTCGAAAACAGTTTCGGATCGTTTCTGGTTGAACTTGCCTCCATGACTTCACCAGCAAATGCAGCGCATCTAGAAGACTGATTTTTTGCTATCGCATCTGCAGTAGGTGCATCTCGATTCTCATCAAGTTCTTGTATAATTTGGGCTCGAATTTGCCCTCGATAGTATTCTTTGAATGTTCGAATGATTCCTTGATCACATGGTTGTATCAATGCCGTAGTGTTCGCAGGTAAGAAAATAAGTTGGATGTTCGTCAAAACTGCATTCACTTTGTGCGCAGTACAATTGTCTACTAATAAGACGATTTGGCGTTTCAACTTTTTGTCCCACCTGAGTAACCACTCGCTGAACAAGACACTTGTCATCCAAGCATTCGCATTAGCAAAATACTCCACGGGCAAAGTTTTAACACCTTTAAAAACACCGAGGATTCTTACTTTTCCTATCACTAGAAGTTCTTCCTTTTCACCTTCCATATTAACAGAACATAACACTGTTACTCGTTCTTTCGAAGATAAGCAACCTCTTACTTTATCGTTTTTGAACAAATAAGTATGATTAGGCATCGCGCGAAAGTAGAGTCCTGTTTCATCTGCATTGTAGATGTCCCGAGGCGGATATTTTGCAATAATTTCTGGCCATTCCGAACGCATCCAGTCAGCGGCTGCTAACGAATCAGCACTTTTTCTTCACCGTGCAGAGGTCTATAAACGATGTTTTCTCGCTTTTTCCACCGATTGAACCATCCGTCTGTTGCAATGAAATTTTCTTTCCCCATAGTTTTGGCTATATCTTCTGCTTTTTGACGCATGATAGTACCATTCACAGAGGCATTTTTTTCGCGAACATTTGTAAACCAAATTTTTAAAGCTGATTCAACTTGATTATCCTTTCCAGATCTTTCCCTTTTTCGTTTTATGTTTTCATTCGAACGCGCACACGTTTCTATTTCTGTACGATTCTTTAAAATTTTACACAACAGCGGTTGCGAAATTTTTTTAATTGTACCGCAGCATTCCTTTGACTCATTTTCGGAAGTTTATCGAAGTTATCGAGAATTTGTCGCTTTTCTTCGTTCGATAGATCGCGACGTTTTTTATTCACTTCTGCCATGACCACGGTGGTTTATGCGAAATTTCAATAATTTACCCGTACACGAAGACTGTAGAACGTGAGATTCGTAGAAGAGTATAGGAGAAACTGAATATCATTTAAACGAACGGACCTTTTATACATAAAGTACATCAAAAAAAAAAGATGACCTCTTCATAATATAGAAATAACAATTCGTTAGATTGTAATATGCGATATGAGAGTTTTAATTGAAATCGGCGAGAAAAAGCGGCTCGTTCAAAGGAGTTGCGCTGCAGACACCGTCGCCTGAAGAAACTTTCCGACAAAGGATACTATTCATAACTAATAACATTAAGCGGCTTTGATTACAATATGCGGCTTTCTTTCAATGAGTTTTAAATAGAGTGATTTGGGACCAACGGTTTTCGATAACAATAACCGTTTGATAACATTAACCGTGATTATAATAAGCGGCTTCTACTGTATATATATATATATATATGTATATGCTTACTACATGATTAAAAATAAAACAAGAAATATATAATGTAACTTACATATATTTACAAAAAATAATTTATATAACATTTCTTAAGAAAAAGTCTTATTCCACACAAAATGCGAATGAAAAATTTTGTGCATGTTTGGAACTGCCTGTTAAAAATTGTGCGGATCGCGTTTACAGTTTGCAACTGGTTCTCAAATTGTGTACATCAAACTACTGATCATAGAACAGTGCTGAAAGTTGATTTGGCCTGTTTGAACGCTCCGAAATGACCGCGCATGCGGTGTACAGTTTGGAACTGGGCTTGTATGCTGCTTGAACGAACCTAATATCACATCGGTAAACTCCTCGCCATACAATTATTTCATAATAAAATCGGTGACACGTGTTTCGCTAGCTCGATGGAAGCATCTTCAACAACCGTATAAACCGACGTGAAGAAATTCATTTAACGGAAGCAATCCAAAATGTCAATACCAACATGTTAAGCAATAAATAAATTGCTACAGGTATCTTTCTCAATGGTGCGCTGAGCTTTTCCTCGTACCTACACCTGCCGCTAACAATCCACCTTTACCTCGATGTATCGCCTAACATTCATCATAGGACAGACGGCGATAATTCATTTATACCACCCCGGGTGGACTTCGAATCGGCAGCTTGGATCAGTCCGAACAGCTCGCCCAATTTCACCTCGGGCGCTTTCAGCTATTCATGTACCACGCGCGCATTTAAACGCACATACATGTACATTCATACGTAATCGATCCTATAGCGCTGATTTATTCGTGTTGGCCGGACACACGGTCACAAACGAAACGCAAGCACGGCGCATTGTGAAGAGAACTAACTCGCTTAAGCGTCGTCGGTCGCCGCGGTCTTTACGTTGGCGATTGGGCCAGGCACGTGGCCTAGATTCTCGGTGAGTCACATCTGAGAGCGTGGAGAGCGGTATCGTAGGGTCGGTGAACTTCTGGTGCAACTCGAGCTCAACCGCCAGACAGCATGACGCCCCCTCTTCGTGCATTTCATGGGAATTGATTAACGCGACGTATACTTCGTGTGCTCGTTGTTCACGTGCATTTCGCGTATTCGAAAACGTTATGTAGATGGGAGTATCTCGCGCTCGAGTAAAAACGCGTTAAGGATATCGTTCGTGACGTAAAAATGCGTCCACGGATTGTCCGGTCGTTTGTTGGTTCGGTTTCGACGTGCATTTTCTATTTTGTCCTCGATTATACGCGTCGGTAAAATCTCCGGTACTTGTTTCATTGATATTACAAGAAACGAACGCTTTGGGACTAAAAATGCTAACTTGCGGGAATGAGGTACAATGTTTATACGATTTCATACTATATGTATATACATATATTCAGCATTGTATTATTCTATTTTTGGTTAGCCATTCTGTTGTCCTCCCCCAGTCACTTATTTCGATCTCCCTCAAGTCTCTCGCCATCGCTTGCAGCCACCTAATTCCTGGTCTTCCTCTTATACTTCTCCCTCGTCAACACCTGCTTTACTACCCTCTTCTCCTCCATCCTCGCCACATGCCCCAACCATCTCACTCTCTGAGTTCTCGCCATATCAGTTATGGATGGTTCCTCGTATAGTCCCATCAGTTCTTCGTTTGTTTTTCTCCTACTCGACCCCCCACTGCCCACCTCCTTCACACCATATATGTATTCTTCGTAGGACTTTCCTTTCAAAAATTCCCAACGCAGCACTATCTCTTCGATTTATTTTCCATGTTTCGCATGTACGAGGACGGGCCAATAAGTCCGTGACTTCTTGGACGAAACACAGGTTTTTGGATAAAGAGTCATTTTATTTTTCAGCTCTATACAGTTTGTCTAGCGCTTCTACGATTTTTTCATGTCTTCCAAAAAATAAGATTCGTCGAGGTCATCAAAATAGGTATTTGTTTGTGAGATGATGTCATCGTTGCAGTCAAATCTCTTACCGCCGAGCCATTTCTTCAAGTTTGGGAACAAGAAATAGTCACACGGAGCTAAATCCGGGGAATAGGGCGGATGAGGGAGCAATTCCTAGCCCAATTCATTGATTTTTGCCATGAAACTGCACATGTGGGTGCACCCTGTCAGGTCTAATAATTGATGAGGATTCAAAATGGTCCGTTCACATCGATAGCATATGTAAACGGCTTTCAAGCAGATGTTTTGCTTTATACCATTTAAAAGGTAGTTGCAATTTTAATACTGTAAAAACTTATTATTATTAAGATTTTTATTCAATTTTAAGATATGGCATTTTCACTGGGGTAGATGTATCTCGGTGCAACGTGTATTTTTATTACAGAAATGAGCACTTAGAATCGTGCTAGATATGAAACGGCGTGATAGTTGTAAGGAAGCATTCAAAAATGTGCATATACTGGAAGTACTTTATTTTGGTTTTAAATATAGGCCTGAGTTTCATACCGAATCCAGCTCTACTCATTCTACAAGGTACGTCAATTATGTTCTTCCATCTCTACATAAAACTGCTTTACTTCAAAAAAGTCTTTATTTCATGGGTTTTAAACTCTTTCAACAAATTACCATTGGAAATTAGAAATGAAACCGTTTTCAATCAATTTAAATCTAGCACTAAAAATCTACTTGTCTCTCTTAATTGTTATTCTCTGGAAGATTATCTAAATCCGTAATTATTAACTATTATTTTTATTACTACTACTACTGTTGTTGTTATTATTATTACTGCAATTGTTGTTGCTATCATTATTATTTTTTGTTATTAGTTTCCACTTGACCTGTTGCCGTTACACACATTGCTGTTTATTTTGCAATAAATTACATTATTATTATTATTATCCGGTACAAGTCATCACGACCATTATTCCGAGACTTTCCGAAACGTTACATCATCAATTTCACGATTCGAAACGCATTTTCGTTATTCCGACAAAAGACGTTCGTTATAGAAATTATTAGATAGAATGGTTTATTAGCGATTATTTATTATCGCCAGATGACAGGAAAGTATTAATTTATTTTAGAAAGTGGTGATAGTTTCGTCGCGGACCTTCGGCCAAAACTAATACTTGTTTCGAATATACTTTCTCTTGTTCGTTTTATAATAAATAATTTTTGTTATTGTGAGAGCAAGTAACGCGAGGAAAAGTAGAAGAATTATACGTTTCATTTGGCGTTATTAAAAGCGACTAAGTAACCGATCCTCTCACGACTTTACGTCGCACACTGGGGATTTTTGTATGTAGGTGAGGAAAAAAGGTATTTTTAAAAAATATAATAATTTAATCACTGAGTAGAACATAAAATAATTGAGATTATATATATTATGTATATATATGTATGTTGAGGACAAATTAAAACAACAGTAAGCCACCAGGAAAAATACACTTTTCAATTATATCTCTTCCGTGAATAAGAATTTTGTGGAGTGTAGGTGGCATATTGTACCACTCGTACAGTGCAACAAACTTTTTCCCGTCTCCAGACAAAACTCACCAAATTTTTTGGGTCCACTGCCTCGCTGATGGTTATAACTTCGAGAATAATTGAAAACCTTTTAATTATGTCTTCATCTAGACCCGTGATTTCGGAAATCAAAGTTGGATTAGCAAAGAATCTTCGTGACGTATTTCCTGAATTTGTCGTACCAGAGCCTTGCTTGACAGTATCAACTTGTATACCAATTTTCTCTTTAAGTTAACGTTTTATCAATTCCTTTCGGGCTTCCCTTATTGGACGAGTATTTGAGTCGACTCTCCCACGTTTAAATTCAATATTATAAGCTATATGCAAAAGACACTCCATCAGCTTAATACGTGCATGAAGTGGTGACATACCAAATTGCAGTGCTTCTTCATTTACAGGCCTAGCTTGCACTTCTTCGATTTTATTCATCTTGGAGGGTGTGGCTCCACAAATAAAACAAGAAGATGCTGCTGGTCTTTCTGTTACTGACTGTGCTGTCTTTCCATCAATCATTGTATAATATAATTCATATTTTACTTTAAAATTACGATTGCTTATTGTTAATTCAAATTCTCTTAGTTGCGATATTTCCCCATCGACCCTTCTATTTTCTTTTCGTATAACTTCAGGTGTCTCTTTAACGTATGCCAACTGTAATGTTCTACAGTACTGTTCAGAAAATTGGTTTGGAACCTTTGGTGTAACAAAGCAAACACACTGACAAAGTCAATGTACAAATTTCCACTATCACCAAACAAATATTGCATGTCTCTCGACGCGCTTCGCTAACCAAGTTAGCATCATCAGGAGATGATCAAATGTACAGTACTGTGTGGAAGAAGCTTTATTAATATTCCATACTGATTTATTTATGTCCTCACTGATTGATAATTTTAGTGGTACAACTGATGTCATATATAAATGTGAGTCAGATATTTTATCTTCTGAAAACCTCTGTTGATACTCACTTTAGCCAGATGCCCCATCACAGCCCCATTTACAGTACATTGTTAGATTTCCGCTTTCAATTTTGTTTATCTCTTCTACTGACTTGGACTCTAGGATTCTTTTAGCAGTATGGTCCAACAGATTTTGCAGAGGTACACTGCCTGAACTTTCACTAATAGCAATACCTTGAGGGTAACTGTTAGTTTTTCTTTCGTGAGTGCTTTCTATGGTACAAGTATGTCATACCCCTCACTTTGTAACCAATGCATTAGATATTCATATTTTTCTTTTGTAAGTTCAAGCTTTGTAAACATACCCAATGTTTTCTTTGTACAATTTTTTTGCTCGGTTTTGTGAAATACTAGAAGAAGAATCAATCACTTCTTGAGGAAATATAGCACGTAATTCATCTCTTTTGTATCGTTTGGCGCGATCACAGCACTCCACAAACGATTTTCGTGGTCGACCAACTACAGAACTAGTAGAACATTCACTCTTACTACATCCAATTCTAAACGTGCCTTCAAGCCAATTTGCATTCTTTTTTTCAAATCGCAGCTTCATACGACTAGAATCCTGCCATCTTCGTTTAAATTGAGAGTAAAAACGTTTGTATATTGCATCCAAAATTTCACATATTCTATCTTCGCTAAAGTCAACGTACGATTGTTCCAAAAACCGTTTTAATTTCGTTCTGTCATTGTCACATTCCATAAGCTTCGAGCATAAAACTGCGTATGAAATAGAAAAACTTGCCATTATCGTGTATATAGCTCTCAATAATTATCACAATCCGGAGTTTATTAATAGCTACTAGTGAGTGTTTACACGGAAAATAACTATAAAGTAATTGTTTGTAATAACTACCTTCAAAACGTTGCGTCAATCTAAGCAGTTCAAAAATACAGATCTTATTGGTATTGGTAGTGGTTTCCAACTGTAGGCAAATGTAGCTAAAATTAAAA
Organism: Chrysina gloriosa; assembly: GCA_038088585.1. Taxonomy (NCBI): domain Eukaryota; kingdom Metazoa; phylum Arthropoda; class Insecta; order Coleoptera; family Scarabaeidae; genus Chrysina; species Chrysina gloriosa. Next base: position 979,569 of record CM076091.1, read on the forward strand.
GTCCAAGAGTTTGGAGAAATATGGCTTTTTTATTCTATGTTCATAAAAACATACAAGTCATGAGTTTGAAACGGCTAAAAAAAAAAACTAGTAGTCATATCAAAGTAATTCTTTTTGAATTGATTGTAGCAGTTATTCCGAAATTTAAAAATACCATTGCATATTGCATTAATCCTATGTTGACAATTGGACTTTTTTCCGCGAGATCCCCACTGTGCGTCGCGGCCGGGTTCCATACAACTAAAAATAATCCTTCTTAGATGCACCTATAAAATTATATTCCTGCACTTAATGATCGCTTAACCTGAATGTAAATTAACCTAACCGTTCGTCCCTGCTTTATTTCCATTTTTTCTTCCTTTTCCTGTATGTATAGTGAGTCAGCACTTTCTTCGCTCTATACAGGGTTAGTAAAAAAGTTTGGAGAGGGAAATTATATTCAATACAATTCAATTTAGTTTTCTGCAATTATTTTTGAGTTATGTCTGTCGGCGTAATTTTGTTAAGTGGGAACTTGTTAATTTTACTCTACCATTCGATAGAGAATTTCTGTAAAAATCTTATTAAATAAATTTAAAAAAAAACTATTGTAAAGAGAAAAAGTTCTCTATCGATTAAACAAGTTCAAGCAATATAAAAATAAACGAAGAAAAGAAGTCGAATCAATCTAAAATGTAGATAGAAATGTTGAACATAATTTCCTAAAATGAATATTAACCATACTTTTAACTAACGCTGTATATACTTATACATATCGGCATACTAAATCTATTCGCCTTGATTGATTTGTTTATACGATCGAGGCTAAAAATAAAATCGCGTAAGTTTTGTTAATCTAAATTGTCTTCGCTTTTTCACTTATTCGCTCGAAGTACGAGCACGAATGCTAATTTATCGAATAAATCGCATTCGATTAGGAGCGATTATTTAAAGCGGTGCAAAACACATATTTACATACACATACCCGAAGTATTTAGATTTTATCGTGCAGTTTCGCGTGCAAGTGAATGTGTACGAGAAAAAATAGACACATAAACACACGAAAACCTTGAAGTGCCTATTAATACCTCGCTCTATTTTTAGCGGATGAAAATTCTGTTCTTCCAGAATTGAAATTCTACAAATACTTCTACGTATCGTTGAGAGAGAGGGAGAGAGCTTATTTTGATATGTAATGCGTTTTAGTAATGAACGGAGCGCATTTTCTATTCGTTCGTTGTTTCGATGCAAGAGAGTAGAAATGATGTATTATGTCGTACTTACATACGTGCATTGGTACGTATCTACTTAGAAACTTAACCCTCGGTAGACACACATGGGTCTGTGGTGTCCGCCCGTTTCTAGAAATCGGTAGGTCCTAACGGTTAGTCCATATTTCGGGCACTTACATACACCTAGAAAATTGTACTTAGGGGAGAAACTCAGGTACCAAACGGCGACCTTGCCCCTCAGGACGCTCAGTTCGTGGTGAGTCACCAAGCGGTTAGCATCTTTAGCGGACACGACAGACCCATGTGTGTGTCTTACGTAAGTATAAAAGTGTATAAAAATTGTTTGTTAACCTTCCTATACTCACGCATACGGTCTGTGAGACCGATTTATATAGTATAGTATACGTCTTTCATTTTGACGTGAGTATAGGAAGGTTAAAGTGCATTATTTCGAACTCCAAAAGTAAGTACACGTTTTATATACAAATTAGACATATAAAAAAGTTGTTATAAGCATTCTTTTTTCAAATTGCAAAATTAGAGAAGCGATGGAAAAAACAGAGTTCCTGAGACAAATGTTGGAGGATCTGTATGTTGCTTGCTCAGAAGATGAGAAGGACTTATAACATTTCGGAAAGTAGGGAAGAGAACTTGGAAGGTGAAGGGATATACTCCACTTCCGGGAATGTTGACCCTGTTTCAAGATTGGAAAAATCGATCTTGCGCAAACCTATATGTTTATCAATATTTCGATTATGAATGTTAATGATCCGAGCAATTCTCATGATTTGACGGACACATTGGAGAAAATAAAGAGGTGTTATTTTTGTCCCAGCGGTAAGGACAAGAAAAGTAGCTATTGCGGGCGTGTAAGAAACCCGTACATACAGAACACAAGATTTGTGTGTATAAAGAATGACTTTTTTAGTCAATTATTGTAATAAGAATAAATTAAAGTAATAATGAATAACATAGAAAATTTTGACTACCATAATGCTCGAACAAAAATCTCGCAGTTTTCACTCGAAAAATTGCACTTTTTCAATTGTTCAAATAATTATACTTTTTCGAAAATTTCATGATGCTGTATTTTTTTTTCATCCTCTATATGTCAAGAAACATATTATGTACTATTACTTTTAAGTGAATTCGTGAATTTCCCATGTTTCGTATCGATTTCCATTAGATGACAATAACAAAAATTATTTTTTATCCATTACCCCCATGCATGTTCTTTTTCTACAGATTTCAATCTACTCTCCTGAATTTTTCAGATTTTTGAAAGCGGTCTAAATATGGTAAAAACGGTAGGACACCGTAGACCCATGTGTGTCTAGGGAGGTGTGCAAATTGTAGTGTGTATACGGACAGTTAAGCATAAAACGTGTAAGATGTCACTTTTACTATTTTACAATCCCCATTTTTGCCAGTACTGTTAAGCAAGCGCTAACGTGCATTTATTTACAGCCATGACCAAATGTTATCAGCATCCCCATAGAATTGTGCTTACACAGATTGGGAAAATTTGGATTCTACGGGCCAAAATCTATCGGATAGCCGTGTTTTAAACGCGATTAGACGCAAAAGAATGATTTGCCAAAAAAAAATCTATCTCAAAACATAGAAATTCTATCAAATCTAAATCTGCACACAAAGAGCTATAATTTGATGTGTAATAAGTCATATCACCAACCGTTTCGATTTTCTTCGAAATCTCCAAGGAAATGGAGAAGGAAATTCAGGAAAAATTGAAGATGTTCTAAATTAGACGAAACTTGGTACATATACGTTTCCGAAGGCGTAAAGTGCGATTCCGACGTCAAAATCGGTGGGATTTGCTTCGTTTGGATCTTGGCGCATGCAGAAGCGTTTCGACCGGAACCACGTTTCACGTTCTCATCGAATATTTTCTTAATAATATGTTCCTCGTCCCGGAAATTGTTTTAACCGCAATCTCCACGGAAAAGGAGCTTCAATTTGATGTGTAATAAGTCGTACTTCCGACCATTTCGATTTTCTTCGAAATCTCCAAGGGGTACCCCTTTGGAAATTCGGGAAAAATTGAAGATGTTCTAAATTAGACGAAACTTGGTACATATACGTTTTCGAAGGCGTAGAGTGCGATTCCGACGTCAAAATCGATGGGATTTGCTTCGTTTGGATCTTGGAGCACGCAGAAGCGTTTCGACCGGAACCACGTTTCACGCTCCCATCGAATATTTTCTTAATAACACGTTTCTCGTCCGGGAAATTGTTTTAACCGCAATCTGCACGGAAAAAGCTTTAATTTGATGTGTAATAAGTCGTACTTCCGACCATTTCGATTTTCTTCGAAATCTCCAAGGGGTACCCCTTTGGAAATTCGGGAAAAATTGAAGATGTTCTAAATTAGACGAAACTTGGTACATATACGTTTTCGAAGGCGTAGAGTGCGATTCCGACGTCAAAATCGATGGGATTTGCTTCGTTTGGATCTTGGAGCACGCAGAAGCGTTTCGACCGGAACCACGTTTCACGCTCCCATCGAATATTTTCTTAATAACACGTCTCTCGTCCGGGAAATTGTTTTAACCGCAATCTGCACGGAAAAAGCTTTAATTTGATGTGTAATAAGTCGTACTTCCGACCATTTCGATTTTCTTCGAAATCTCCAAGGGGTACGTACCCCTTTGGAAATTCAGTAAAAATTGAAGATGTTCCAAATTAGACGAAACTTGATGCATATACGTTTCCGAAGGCGTAGAGTGCGATTCCGACGTCGAAATCGATGGGATTTGCTTCGTTTGGGTCTTGAAGCAGGCAGAAGCGTTTTGACCAGAACCACGTTTCAGGTTCTCATCGAATACTTGCTTAATAACACGTTCCCCATTCCGGAAATTGTTTTAACCACAATCTGCACGCAAGGAGCTTTAATTTGATGTGTAATATGTCGCACTTCCAACCATTTCGATTTTCTTCGAAATCTCCAAGGGGTACCCCTTTGGAAATTCAGTAAAAATTGAAGATGTTCTAAATTAAACGAAACTTGGTGCACATACGTTTCCGAGGGCGTAGAGTGCGATTTCGACGAGATCTGCTGATAAATCAATACGTACTTTATATTCAAGCAAAGTATTCTTAAAGGAAGACTCTAAGATTTGATTTAAAATTATATATTCAAATAAATGCATATATTTCTTCTAAGAAAAGATTTTTCTGTGTGTAGGGTGCTTAATGAGGTCTCAGGTGTAGGCTTCCGCGGTCACAGTGTCTAACTTGGTTCCCGGGTTGGAACCGTGTCTGGTTTGGCGTGGGTGCCGACGTTTCGTCCACTATTGCAAGGGCCATCTTCAGGGCTGCTTGCCGATGTTGATCGTATTGCTGTCACTCGAAGACCGACCCGGACTAGGAACTTCATGTCAATACTAGGGCCGGTGGGGATTCCTTACGCCCTTTTATCTTCAGGTGTAGGCTGCTTCGATCACGCAGCCTGGGGAGAGATGAGGTTGGTTAGCGAAGAGCTAACTGGGGAAGATGACTTTTCACCTGTAACACATACGAGAATTTCAGACTGAAAAATAGCCGTTTATCAGTCGTTTAGAGGACGATGATGGTCGTCGAGGGACCTGCGGGCATTGCCTTAGTCCAGATCGATGACACCTGCAAGGCGACGGACCTTCTTTTTGGGAGGGCTGACCCGGACTCTGAGTGGCACGACTTATATAGGGAGGAGGAGTGGGGGTCCCCAATAACTATTCCTTTTACTTTTGGGTTACATCTCTAACAAATTTCTCTTTACAAATGTGCAATAATTCAATCGCCATGCTACACGACCTTGGGAGTTAGGGGATTTACCGAAGGAATATCTAGTGGACAAGCCTAACAGATGTAACTATCTTCTTCCCCTTCCAAATCTTGATCTCAAAAATTTTTATCTACGCTATGTGCATCAGTAACATCACTTTTAAATGAATATGAGTACGTGGTGTAATGACTAGTTAAATACCACGAATGTTACTAGGAAAATCAAACTCTTCTGTAGGCCGTTCTATAAATATCCCGAATATAAAAATAAATACCTACGATCTTCATTTTCGTATTTACTCGCTAAGAATGCACCTACATTAGTGGGTACGTATTTGTTACACATCTGAGAACGCACACCCACATTCATTTCGTCCGATTCCACGCTCCTACACGGAGTTTCGTAAGACGTGAAAGTTGATGATCACTCCGTCGCGTCGTCGAGATAATGAAATTAGCCGTTTACCTTCGTTCGTTTATCGCGAGGGGATTAGGGGCAGTTGCGTTAGAAATTCAAGCCCTCTTAAAAGTATCCGCCCGTTTATAAAACTATAAGTCGCGTCAAAGACGGTATTTATTTTACCGCTTAAGAATGTTAACGAGCATTATAAAAGGTTTTGTTTGACGCACGCGGGAAAGTTGAATTTTTCTACGTAATCGTTAAGGGGGATTTCGTGAGAAATGTACGATTGCCATCGTTAGGTTAGTGGATACTTACTTGCTTACTTAATCTTTGACCCCTTCTACCGACATTGCCAGAATCCTTGTTTAGATTAGGGTATAAGTAGCTTTTAATTTCGATAGTAATTAGTAGTAGATATACAATGGTATAGAGCAGGGATCTCCAAACTACGGCCCGCGGACCAAATCCGGCCCGCGACAGCTAATAGCTTATTGTTGTTGTGATAAGTTTGATAAAAACACACAATGATAGTAACTCGGATTTATTTACTTGCTAGGTAAACCTTAATGACAAATATAATACGCAGACAATTCACTGAAGTAATCAGTATGGCCCCAAGGCTGAAAAGTTTGGAGACCCCTGGTATAGGGTATAGGTAGTTACCTAATATCTTATATATACTGAAATACTTACACAAGGTTCAACGACCCACCTACCGAAATGTATTTCGATGCGTTGAATCCGAATTTGGAGTCAGTTTGGACCGTACACCCTCAAAATTTCGTAAATTGCAGTTTCTTCGCGATTCTTGGCCGTTTTTTTAGGGTTTTTGTAATTTACTCGAAATTTTGAGCGTGTACGGGCCAAACTGACCCCAAATTCGGATTCAACGCATCGAAATACATTTCGGTAGGTGGGTCTGCTCAAAAGTACTGACCACTTCTTTCTTTTTGTATGGCGGTGTAATTAGTCACGAAAAGCGATTAACTTGTCACTTATCGCAGGGGTAAACTCCAACACATCAATTATTTAATTAAATGCGGGGACACGTGTTTCGCCAGGGGCGAGCAACTTCAAAACGCATCGTACCGAATTCGGCTTGAAGATGGTAGTGGAACACATGTAAGTGATTAGAACGTGAATTGGTGAAAAACCAGACAAACATTAAGAGAGGGTCAGGAAAATGCATATTTATTTTAAAAATTCATTCAATCAATTACAGCCCTCCACATTTATTTTCTCTAAAAATACATTTCCATCCCATCGTACACCAAACTTCGCCGCAACACCTCTGGCGCAACAGCAATATTCTCGCAAATAAACAAAGCACTAAAACGTCCCCATTAAAAGCGCAAAATTAAATATCGTCGGGATAATCGAAATCCCCGTTATTGAGTAGACCGTCGCCGTCGTCTCCTCGAATAAATCGGGCGAAATGGAGAATTGGCCGTTTAACGTAATAATCTCGATTTTACGCCCGATTAAATTAGAAATTAACGCGGTTTAGTCCGTTATAAATTAATTACCGTCGGCGATTAACTTTTACGCATTTAGAAACGAGACTGTTTCGCCGACTCCAAACTGTCTACACACAATCGCCAGCTGGACGTGTTGCAGCAGCACGCCAGCAACAGCGGCGATTGCATTACGAGTCCGCGGCTGTATAATCAATGAGAGTTTCGAGGTTAACGTCTTCCATAATCTGGACGACTTTTGCTCGCGTACTTCCGAACCATATGGTGGTTAAATGTGCGGCAGAAAGCAAAAGTATCCGAACGAAAATGGCAAAGTCAAAGCGAAAAATTCAAATTCCAATTTCTACACGGGTGGTTACTGGAAAAAATTAATTGAAAAATGCAGAATGCGACGAAAAAGTTGGCTTCCAAATATTTCGTAAAGATATGACTTTTATCGGATCCGATTCTTCTTGGAATACGCGAACGTTCGATTGTTACTTCGTTCCAGGCTCGTACGAATAAATCCATATCCCCCTCCCCCGAGTTAAATCATTTTCAAGGTCAAAGGTGAAGAACATGTTCGCGGCTCAATTCCAGTTTTTTCGATTGTTGACTTTGCAATTATATCTACATACTAGATGACCTAGCAAACTTCGTTTTGCCCAAGAATTTTTCGACTTTCCTTTCTTCCTAAACCTTCGCGTAGCAATTACGAGCAAACCCGCAGAAGGAACTATCCAATCTGGTCCAGTCGTTTTTATGTTTTAAGCATCCGAAAAATCGAAAACCACGGATCCATTTTTATATATACAGATGATAGTTTTCTACCACAATTAGATCAATTAAACGAGAGCGATTATGAATAGAAATAAACGAATTTAATAACTTTGTATAGACCACTTTATTTAAATCACACAGTGACTGCAGTTTCAATCGGGAACGGTCATTTTCAAACTGTACAATACATCAATTTTACAAGCTTCTTTATAAGATCTGTAGAACACTTCATGCACTCTTCGATAATACAGTTAAGAGAGTGATTAAAATAACAGTTATATTCCCAGAACGTTCACAACCGTCTTCGGAACACGCTCATCAGTGAAAATATAACTAGACAAACCTATAGACAAATAAAGGGTGGGCCATCTATTGGTCCGATTTTGAGTAGATCATTAAATAGACAAAAGCTGATTTCTTTTGCAACGAATTTCGCTTTATTTGCTACAGTGTTTCTTCCGATTAACTATGGGAAATGATTTCATTGAAATGCTGGCCACGGCTGGCTCGGCAGTAGGCCATCCTGGAACACCAATTTTCAAGCACTTTGTCCACTGTTTCCTGGTCACTTTGGGCAATTTCAGCACGAATATTCTGTTTCAAGTGATCAATTGTTTTGGGGATTGTCGGCATAAACTTTACTCTTCAATGCACCCCACAGAAAAAAGTCCAGCGGCGTCAAATCGCAGCTGCGAGCAGGCCAGTGGACATCGCCGAAACGGCTAATCACACGGTTGTTGAATCTTGTGCGCAGAAGGTTGATGCTGCGCGCGGCGGTATGACAAGTTGCGCCATCTTGTTGAAACCATAATTCATCGAGATCGATATCTTCCAATTCCTGCCACAAGAAGTCAGTTATCATGTCGCGATAACGTTCACCATCGATATTCACGGCGCGACCTTTTGCATTTTCGAAAAAGAAAGGACCAATCACGCCACCACTCCAAAATCCGCACCACACAGTGACTAGATCTGGATGCATTGGCTTCTGGACGACAACGTGTGGATTGTCCGTTCCCCAAATTCTGCAATTTTGTTTGTTGACGTAGCCGCCGAGGTGAAAATGCGCTTCGTCAGAAAAGATGATTTTTCGTGCGAAATTTGGGTCATCGTTCAACTCATTTAAAGCCCTCTCAGCGAAGCGTAAACGTTGTGGAAGGTCATTCGGTTTCAATTCCTGAACGAGTTGGATTTTATACGCAAACATACCGAGGTCTTTGTGCAAAATCCTCCTTAGAGTGGTTCGCGAAATGCCGACTTGTTGACTTCTGCGCCGAGTCGATGTTCTGGGGTTTTGACGAACACTTTCGGTCACAGCAGCGATTGCTTCGGCTGTACGCACCGGACGTGTATGCGGCACACTTCTGGCATCGACCAGCATCCCAGTTTCACGAACTTTATGCACCAACTTTCGAATTGCACGCGCGGTAGGCGCTGCATTTCTTCCAAATTTTGTACGCATTTTTCGCAATGTTTCACTCATGACAGAACCACATTCAGAATAAGTTTTCAGTATTTCAAAGCGTTGTTCCAAAGAAAACCGATCCATATTTGTTCAGCGGAAGGTTAGAACTAACCTAGAATCAACAACTTATGGTGCTAAAGTGCTAAAGTTGACAGCGCCATTATCGACAGGCTGTTCAAAATCGGACCAATAGATGGCCCACCCTATATTTGTATTTTATTCGGGAACTATCGACAAAATAACTAATGCCTAGGATTTTTCGATATATAGGATCTGTAAAAAAATGTATATTGTAAATAACTGCTTTAATGTGCGAACACATACGTGCAAACCATGAAAACACAAATGGCAGTATTTTTAAAATTAACTACGCCACTGCACCTGAAAATTTTTAATTTCTACAATTCCTGAAAGATCTGCAGCAGCCTATGTAAAAATCTAACGGTTCTAACTTTACAAAAGATGATTCTATTATTAGAACTGGCTTAGTGATTAATTCTAAGCAGGCAACTCCCGCCAAAGAAACATTGGAAACAAGGGATGCTTCCAAAGTCTGGGAGTTTGGCTATAATTCTTATTTCATCTGTTTTCATCAAAATTACGATGTAGTTCTTCAATATAACCTCCATTGAATTTAATACATTTATCCCAACGTGGAACCAATTTCTCTAAACCGCCCTCGAAGAACTTTTCGGTGTCAACACAATCCATCTACTCAGCGCTAGTTTAACTCCGTTTAAGGTCTCAAATCGAATATCCCGTAGTGCTTCTTTTAAATTTGGGAACGTGAAAGTCATATATTAGTCAAATTTTCATTATTATAATCTTAATGTCGCGTTGCTGCACGCTTGAACATTAACGGGTTAACACCTTGACCGTCAAGACCAGGGAGAGGGGGGGTCAACAAATTTACGTGTGAGCCAAACCGTCTTTTTCTTTTTTTTAGTTAAATGCGTTCGTTGACATATGTTTACTTGGTTCGTACCGATAAATTTGAATTATTGTTATTTTCTGTCACTAGAAACCAGATCTCCAGAATAGGGCAGATGTGGAAGCAATTACCAGGGCAATTCGTGTAAAATATCCTTCATTATTCGTACGCTACGGGGTGTTGCATCTTCCTGTTGCAATCGCGGACGAAGACGCAAATTTCCAGGCCATTTCTTGCAAATTTCCTGTCACAATGGACCAGATCATATTCTTCGTTAATTGACCTACCCTTCGGCAGATAATCCAAAAAATAATCCCTTTGGAATCTCAAAATACAGTTAACGTTACTGTTCCAATCCAAGGAACTGCACGTTGCTTTAAGGGGAGGCTAATTTTCTGCCGTTATGTCATTCTTTCAACTGATTTTTGGTCTCCGGATTTAAGCAAGATGGGCTGCTTGTGATATAGTCGCGCGTGTCGTGATTGCAAAATCGATGCTACGGAAATACGTCTCTATCACACAATTAGCTGAAGTATACTAAACAATATTGCACGGGAAGACTATGTAAACGTGTCACGATTTACCAAAGAGGCAAATTCCTAGAACACCCGAAATATCCCTCGTACTAAAAACATTGAATAGAAAACGCTAAAAAACTAGAAACCAAAAAACCTAAGAACCTAAGAAAAATGGGGGAAAAATCGCAAAGCACGTCCTCAAGGGTACAAACGGTGACTCCTCACTTGACAGTTGCAGTTTCCTAATCGTCCGAAGACTCTCAATCCGGACTGTACTTACGTACAAAGTTCGCCGTGCGATCTTTTACGCGGCAAAGAAACGCTCATTTCTGTAATAAGCTCGTTAATTACACTCCATTAAAACAAGGTATCATTTACAGCGAAGTAGATTTATTCGTATTCGTTCCGATCCGGCTTTTCTATTCGCTCGGAAAGTAAGAAAAGCTGACAGATCGGAATCGAATGTGAAGTATGATGATCTAACGTCAATTACATACGTATGAGGATCGATTACGGGCAATGTAAATATTGATATTCGCGTGCGATTTAATTTTATAATTACTTTATTGGGAATAAGTCCTTGAAAATAGGAACATTTCTAGGAAAGTGGTGATGAGCAATAATAGGTAAGGGTGATTGCAAGGACTGTGGTGTAATTTACTGACACAAATACCACATCGGTAAACTCCTCACCATATAATTGTTTATAATAAAATTGAAAGTTCGAAAAACCGAAGTTTATACGGTTTAAACGGTTGTTGAAGATGCTTGTCTCGAGCTAGCCAAACACGTGTCACCGATTTTATTATGAAACGATTGTGTGGTGAGGAGTTTACCGATGTGGTATTTGTGTCAGCGATAATAGAGGAAAAAAACAATCAATAGGACAACTTGGTAATACAAACCAGGACGAGGACTGGCAAAAAGATAATAAACCATTTTTGAACGTTAAAATCGAAGAAAGTTACAGTTATTAAATTTGTTACACCTTAAAACACTGATCACAAGCTCAAAATCATAATAAAGGGTGTTACAGCAAGAGCGCAAGATTTGAATTTTAAATAAAACATGGTTTTCCGTAGCAAAATTATTGAAATATTTATTGATTTATAATGTCGGCATTTTAGAATTAAATATGGAATAAGACGTCTCGTCAATGGCCGCCGTGGCTTTGTTGGCACACGCCTGCTCTTCCCGCGAAATTTTCGATAGCGGCTCTGCATACATTTGGTCTGTATTTCATTGATACAGCATTCGATTTCGGCCTTCAATACCTTGGGTGGTCGTTGGCAGATTGACGTAAACCAGAGACTTCAGAAAATCCCACAGAAAGAAAGTTCAAAGGTGTTAAATCGCACGATCTCGGCGGCCAATTCTGCTCAGTACGCGACAACTCGGCGATGTTAAGTCGGCGACGGTCAACTCGGCTACGGTCAACTCGGCGATGGTCAACTCGACGATGGTAAACTCGGCGACGATCAACTCGGCGAAAAGGAATACAATAATATATTATGTAATTATTTATTACAATACATTTATTTATTATAATAAAATATAATATACAATCTATTAAGAAAATTAGTTCATATTGTAATTGTGTGATATCCCTCTGAGATATTCGATCAAATTTTGCCTCTTATAATTGGCAACTTTATTAAAAATCCTCTCGTCGGCTTCCTCATAACGTCTCCTTTTTGATGCACCATTGCGCCCGGCAATTGCTCGTTCATAGTCCGCATCGTACGAAGACTGAACCTTTTTTAAATTTTCTATGAAGGTCCATAACGAAGGATGAGCAATGCCAGAACCAAAAGCCAGTTGCAACTTGCGATGACATGCTTCTGCAAAATTATTTGTCCTATCTCGTCCATTCAATGTCCGAAAATAAACGGACCAAACTGCAATCGGAAACGTTGCTGGCGCTCTGGTTCCATTATTCCTAAGTCGACCGATATAATTTCTGTTAAACCATTCTAAAATTGGTTCTAATATTTCTGGCAACTCATTTTCCAATTCGGCAATGGCATCAATCACATCCTCTTCTGGGACAAATGCCAATGATGTTACCATTTTTGCTTGTAGTGCAAATTCGGGATCAGTATTGTACATTCCTAGGAGATTGGAAGAAGATAAATGCTTTCGAAGATTTTTTACCAAGTGGAATAAGCATCCTCTAATTTCGGCTTGTGGGAAAACTTGTCTTACGGCCTGGTGAATTGCCAATTCAAAGTCTACACTGATGCTTTCCGCATTTAATTGCGGCCAAAGAACTTTTATCATGTTAAACAATTTGAGATATGTTTCTGCACTTTTATTAGGCAGCAAGCAATATAGTACAGGAAAAACTGGACCCTTCTCTTCATGCGTATCTTTTCTTGCCAGAACAACAAATATTTGAGCAAAAAGTGGAGGACACAATAAGAATGTGCCGTCAACAAATACTTCTTTCATGCTTGCACTCCATGTTGCATGGTATTCTCTACCAAATATCAGAATTCGATGTGGATCCACCTAATCTCTTCCGGAATCTACCAGTAAAAAATTCTCAAATTGAGTAGAGGTATAGTAATATTGCGAGTACACTTCTGGGATGATAATTTCACTAAGAGTTTCTGGATTGGCGGGTGCTTTGGACATGGTTACTCTTACTCTTTGAATGTTTCTCCGCATAACACTGGAACTTGGAAGCATTCCTTTAACCGCAGCTGGGACATTCTCCAAAACTCGTCCTCTGATTTGGGCTGGATTCTCCATCGTTGTCGCGGCCAGGTACTTCACAGTGGTATTCATTTTTTGCAAAACAACATTTGCTGCATTTCCTACCGTACTACATGTGTGTTCATTGCGGATGCATTTGAAAGAACCATCCATAATATTGGTCCATATTCTTCCTTTGCATCCTTCGTGCTTGTTTTCGCAGCGCCAGAATTGAATGGTGTTGTCCTTGTTCGTTTTATCCTTCGTGTACAGGTCGCCATCCCAGTAGTACTTTTCGTGACCCCTTTGGCTAAGAACTTTATTTTCCATCTTGAGTCTCAGTCATAAAAAAACTCACGCAGACAAACAAAATTACACACAATGTCTTTACTTCTGAGATGAATTCGGAATAGTAAAGAAAGTGAATATTACCAGGCTTTTATAGGATGTAGGTACGAGTAAGCAGGTAATTATAAGGTCACTATGAGTAATCCTAAGCTCTAAATTTTCCCTTAATATTTTAATTTGCTTTCTAATACTAGGTATTAGTTTAATTTTGTAATTCCAAATATCTCTTGCCATTACATTTTAATTAGTAATCATTTAAAATCTCTTTTATTATTATTGTTTATATATTATTGTATTCCTTTTCGCCGAGTTGACCGTCGCCGAGTTTACCATCGCCGAGATGCCCATCGCCGAGTTGACCGTCGCCGACTTTACATCGCCGAGTTGACCTGTTACGAATTCTGCTCACCAAAACGAAAGATGACACAGCCAGGAAAAGACTCGTGCAAGATCGTCAATGCCAGCCGAAACTAAATGTCTTCAAGAACAACATCTTCCAATTGAGGCACAAACATCGAGACAATGGCTTTCAATTTATAGGAGTGCTATTACATAATTAACTTATATGATAGATCTCTACCAGTAATAGGTCAATAAAACAAGAATTGCCTTGTTTTATTGACCTATTAGTGGTAGAGATCTATCATATAAGATAAGTATAAAAAGGTCACGAAATATATATATATAAACATTTAATTACATAATTAATTGAGGTGTACAACCATATTCCTGTTGGAATAAGAAGCTTGGGACGGAAAGCCTTCAAGAAGACGTCGTCGAGTGTACTAATTGAAAAAGCATTCTATAATATACAAGAATACTTCGAGGATGCCTTTTAGCTCTAACTATATGCATTCCTCTTTTGACTGCTCATTACCTTTTATCTCTGACAACTAGTGCTAAAAGCCAAGTCATGTTTTTATTATTAAGTTTGGACTAATTGTATGTTTATATATGTTTGATCGATTGTGTTTATCCATGAGCGACACATTCGAGTCAGTTAAGTTTTTACTTCTGGGAAAATGGCCAAATGGCGTAAGCCGAAGCCAGTAATACTAATACTAATACTAATAATAATAATAATAATAATGACTGACACGTTCAACATAGTTTCCTGTACTAAAACTGAATAAATCGATTTACAAAAAAGAAATAAAATAATAATAACTGGGTTATCATGCGACGATAATGTTCATCATTCACAGTTAATGCATCTTTTGAAAGAAGAATGGTTCAATGATTCCTCTAGACCCCAATACACAGCAAATAGTGACACGCCGGGAATACATTTGTTTTCTCACGAATCATTCGTGGATTTTCTGAGCCCCAAATGTGGCTATTTTGTGTATTAACGAAACTCCTCTGAAGTTGGCGCCCGAATTTCCAAAGAAAAAAAAATTCTAATTTATTTTCTGAGTTTCTGAGTTCTGAGACAAATAAGTATGGAGTATGGAGTTCTTGCATAAAATGTTCAATAGTTCTGCAAAATTACCACAAAAAAAGCAACCATCATGTTTCAGAGCTAGCGCCGAACAAAGTTGGATACTTCTGATCGTTGTTTTTTTTTCAGCTTACAGAGTTCTGGAGTTCTTTATTGTTTTCGGGAATGGTTCGACAAACATCTTTTGTTGCAAAAGTTGCAATTTTTTGATTTCGCAAGAATAATTCTGAATAGAGTTCTGGGAGGCGCTCGAAAAGTTCTATCGAAAATCATCATTTCGACATTTTTCTATAAAGTTGACAATTCAGAAGTTATTTGCAAAATTCAAACTAGCGTGCTATGTGAAGAAAAGAAAAAATCGCACAGGAGTTCTGATCAGAGTTCTGGGTAGCGCTCGGAATTTTTTTCTTTTTGAAAATTCGGGCGCCAACTTCAGAGGAGTATCAACGAAGTCATAGATGTAAAAACGGGTCTCATCGTTAACCTTCCTATACTCACGCATACGGTCTGTGAGACCGATTTATATAGTATAGTATACGTCTTTCATTTTGACGTGAGTATAGGAAGGTTAAAGATGATTTTGCCTTCTTCACTACTTATTGTTCAACGATTCAATTGGCGAGCTCTCTTCGCCGTGCCTGGCCCGTTGGCAGAAGTTGTCGTGTCAGTTGGACTTTGTAAGCATGGACATGCGCTTCGTTGACCGTTGAACTGGCCAATTCCTGTGCACGATGGTCCCCCAAGACTCTCGGCCGCACTCCCGCGAGCTACCGTGATGTTTCGTTCTGAACGACCGCTACGAGCTGGTGTCGTGTGTTTCACATCACCAACCGAACTAGTCCTTTCGAATTTTCCGATTCGTCTTTTCACAGAGGATACATTTTGAACATTATTTCCACCGAAATTTTTGGCGCACTTTACGAATCGTAACAGTCAAACTTTCACCATTTTGATAGTAATGTTCGACAATAAGGACTAACACCTTTTATATGCTCCATCCCGACTTTTAAATGGAGTATGGGAGACAAGACTGAAGAACTTTAGTCATTATTCTAACATAAACACCACTGATATTCAACAAATGTCCAACTCGACCCATAGAATTCTAGATATTCCAGTTCTCGAGTTACAGTTCAAGTAAATTTTGCTTTTGTAAGGATACACCATCATCGAAGATACTCTTTTAGGACATAGTGCAATCCTATGATGACATCCACATTTGAAATAGGTACGGATGTGGAATTTAACAACTCCATTCTATACAAACTTAGTAACCTTAGTAAGGTTACATCATATTTCTCCCTGAAAATATAATTAGTTGCCATTCAAACTGTTAAAATTCCCATCGACAACATAACTGATAACATTCCGACAAGTCGTTTAAATAATAATTCTTAACTTGTTAAATATCGCAGCAACTACGGTATCGAGTGGCCTCGCCGATAACTAGATTATCCTAAAACACACT
Organism: Chrysina gloriosa; assembly: GCA_038088585.1. NCBI lineage: Eukaryota > Metazoa > Arthropoda > Insecta > Coleoptera > Scarabaeidae > Chrysina > Chrysina gloriosa. The sequence continues at coordinate 996,068 of CM076091.1, forward strand.
TTTGAAGGTGAACCACTAGGGAAATAAGTATACGAGCTTAATTATATTTCGGTTATCACCTATTAATCAGCAAGTAAGGTATTAAACGATGCAGGTACCGAATAAGTAGGTACATATAAGTATTTATAAGTGACGAAACATAAATTTTAAGCCCCAACGACGATTATAGCCCGAGATAATTGTGTAAAATACGACACAAACGATCGCTTTATTTTCCCTCTTTCCTCTTCGAAAATCAAAACATCACCTCCAACGTTCCATAAACCAGAACGTCTCCGAACACAAGTACCTCGTAAGAAAGAAGAAGACAAGCACAAGAAGACGGGACAGCAGAGATGAGCGCACGAAAAGAAAGAAAGGAAGGCAAAAAAGAGAAGCAGTCCGGTATTGAATGAACGTATATGAATGGGCAGTAATTTATATGGGGCAGGTGAACAGTCGGTGAAACAATTGAATTACATCCCGCCGTCGAACGATTTATGGGTCTTGGATATCTCCTAATATGGAAAGACGAGTTACTTTCGTACGGTACTGACCGCAACGATTTTTATGACATATCACACGCCGCCTCTCCTCCTAGGTTTGCGAACGGACGAGTGGAGGAGAGTTCTGATGTTGTCATGTTGAAGAGGATTAAGCGAGTAACGTTTGAAATCTGCTTGTCGATAAAATCGTGTCAGTTTTGGAAAAAGTGGAATTAAGCGCGTCAAGAGAAATAAAATTTGGGGATTACGAAGTAGAAGATAATCCCGATCCGTTTTTGTTTTTTTTGATCGGAAAGACATCGATGAAATGTGTTTTGTTTCGCTTCATCCTTGAGCTTTATACATTGGACTAACATGAAAATTATAATATTATATAAATAAGGACAATGCCAAATTCATAGCTAAATACTATGGGAACAAATAACAAAACCAACAATTAAGTACCTTTGAGCGAAGCTGGTAGTGAGATGAAAGGATAGAAACTTCTGTCAGATTTTACAGTGTCACTATTTGATGCAGTGAGCAACAATGAAATTGATTCTTAAAGTACCCAATCCCGAATGAATTTAACGTGTTCAACACGAATATCAACTTTGATTAGTAAATTAGCTCTCGTTGCAGAGATATTGGTGTTTAGTTATTAGCTGGCAGATCTGCGCTGACCTGAAGGAAGTAACTCTCTTGATGAGTTTGCAGCAGGCACTGCTGTTTAGTATGGGACAGTAGAGCAATCGATTTGCACTATATTAAAACAGAATGGCCTTTGAGAGCATCTTTGAAGCCGGGAGAAACGAGTGTACAGCATGCACTATTGGTAGAACCGCATAAAATCAACATTTCTCGTTTACAGATCAAGCTCGGTTTTATCAAAAACTTTCTAAAAGCCACGGATGAGTATAAACCAAGATTCAAGTACCCGTACGAAGAATTCCCTCGTCTCAATGAAGCCTAAACTGAAGAGGGCTTTTTTGTGAGGGCTCAGATTAAAAAGCGCTTCAGAGATTCCAAGTTCGAGGCAGTTCATCAACGACGCGTTCTGTCAACTGGCAGTAAATTGCTTGGGCAATGACATGGCCGAAAACTACAAACGTTCTTGGTTGTGATTGAAAGTAAAGCAGAACCTCTAGCACACATCATCACCACTTTGTTGATACTTGATGTGTTTCCTGAAGAACTGGGGAATGACAACATTCCTATTGTGCAAGGAGACAAGAGTGTTGTTGACGTACATAAATAACTACAGATCCATTTCCGTTCTTCGCGCTATGTCTAAAGTGTTTGAAATGGTACTGACAGGCAAGCCAAAATCGAAGTGAAATAATGAGATATCTTTTGGCCAGTAGGTCATGGAAATCATAATAAAACAACTAATAATAATACAATTCCGACGTATCCGACGTCCTAAACGAGCAGAGGGATAATGTGAAAGAAAAAGAAGAAAATTCAGAAACTACAAATTAGGATTATATGTCCATTTGTGAGTTGTTACAGAAGGTTCTCACCCTGCTAATGAATTTGTCGATTAAATTTGGAGGTGTAGGTCCATGGAAGAATTTGATTGTCTCAAGAAGAATTGGAAATGAAATGTTCGAAAGAAAAATGCCTAAGTTCTGGTCATAATAGGTTTTTAATTCTGCGAGAGAAGTTGGCCCTCAACATTTTCAGTCCAATTCGAGGAATAGAGGAAGATTGTCTAAAAGTCAATTATTTGCAAACATCCGATTATATAAACAAAAACGGTATGGGAAGTGGACGAAATAGACGAATGGATAATGAAAATTAAAAATGATTTTAATATTTTGAGCTTAATCTGAGAAATTGAGGTCATCGGTAGCTGAAATATCATGTAAGGTACTCGGTTCTCAAAAGAAGATTCGAAACCAAAACAATTTTTCGCGCTCTTATTCTCAAAAAACATGAAATAATAGAATGGAATGGAATAAAGAGATAAAATAGGAATTTTTGTGGTTTATTCCTGACATTAATTAGCGCTTACCCATACGTAACCATTTTTTTGACTCCAAATACCTATATCGGCCTCAAAGTGATCATACAGAACAGGAAGGAAACAAGTACACGAAACGAAGAAAACGTGAAACGTGCTTTTCATTCAAAACATTTTTACCAAAGTTCAGCAAACAACAAAGCGCTGAACTGAAAGCATATTTTTCACAATGTACATAATGGGAAATTAGGCGATTTTTTCATTATTGGTTCCGAATCCTTCCGAATAATTTGCCTCGATCTTCGTCGAAAATTTCAGTTGCAACTGTAACAGTTACATCACATTAAATGCAACCTTGAAGCAAAATAATTTTAAAAAATGGAACAACTAGGAGCCTGCACGTCTTTTTGTCTATTTTATTCAAATTTCATCATTGTGAGAATCTGGCAATATATCACATCGGTAATCTTCTCACCATACAATTGTTTAAACCGAAGTATAAACCACTTCGGTTTATACGATTGTGTTAATGCTTGCCTCGAACTAGCGAAACGCGTGTCACGGATTTTACTTTTTTAAACAATTGTGTTGTAAGGAGTTTGCCGATGTGATATTTGTGTCAGTAAATTATATCACAATCCTTGCAATCACCTTCATTAATGAGAATCGGCGAAAAATCGGTGATAATTGAAAAGAACATTTTCAATACACGATTATAACCTAACTTTAACTACCAATTACAATAAGATAATATTTTATTATTATAATATCATTTAAGTATTTGTTAATAAACGCCCTAACAACATTTGTTGTTTATTTAACAGAATGTTAAAAAACTAAACAAAATCCGTAATACCTGAAACAGATGGATTTATGATCAAATTATCATAACCTAATGTTAGCTACCTACTAACTCGTAGTTCACACCGATTAGTAGTTAAAGCAAAACAATTTGTTGTTCTATTCTAATAAAAAATGGTTTAGTATTCTTTATTTATTAAAATGTGTGTTTAAGTGTTATTTATTTAGCAAACCCTAATCGTAAGATTCAGCGGGTATTCCCCAATTAAACAAACGATATTTTTCTCTGTATATTTGAGCCAAAAAGTTACAATTAACAAAAGTATACAAAGGGAGGTAGTAACAGCAAAAACAGCTGAGATTGTGTAGGGCATGATCCAACCGGCTTGCACGGATCAATATCAGCTGAAAAGGGAACTCAGTGGAGCAAAAGGCAGTTACAACGTTACGAAAGCCTCGACAATTATTCTCGAAACATACCACCTACCTTTTAGGCTTCCAACGTCGTTTTAAAACCCCGAACATGTGGAAAAAGTATGAGGAACGACGTGTACAAGCGGTGGTATCGAAATTAAGTAATCTCCAGAACCAACGTGTGAGAGTTATCTAACACAGAACAATACAATCGTCACCCTCATTTAATTCACACATCGTCAAAGAAGCGAATTTTCTTACGAGATCGGAAAACGTTGGAATTAGAACACGTTTACATTATTATGAGCTTTAAAAAGTTTATTTGTATAAGGGGAAAGGAAATTATTATTTTGGGGGACACCCTTCGTTTATCGCGTAGGCCGCAAAACGCTGGATCGTATCGGACGTACACCATACAATTTTACAAGAACAAAAGGAAGAAACTGGGGGCCGATATACAACTCTTCAAAGCGAGAACTCCACTCGAAGTACCGCACTGAACTAACATCGAAGTTCGTCCTACAACGCTCTGCTAGGAGCTCAAACCCAAAATAAACAAGAGAATGTTTATAACGCATCATGTGACCTCGGTATCTACCTATTATTGGCCGAAAGATCCCCATTATGAACCGCATGCGTTACTCCATAACCTCAAAGTTCTTGATGGAAACGGGGCAAAATATGGAGAACCTAAAAGATAAAGTGTATAGATATCTCATAAATTTGTCGTATATGGGCACGAAATTTAGGTAGGCCCCAGTAAGTAAATAAAGCAATAATAGATACGAATTGTGTATTACTTACAGGGGGCCCAAAAGCAGTCCTGCCACGAATTCCCAGATGCCGAGGACCCCCTATCGATACAAGGGCAAGTCGAAATCGGATTAAAAGCGTTGAAACCTAAAAACCCCATCACAACAGTGACATCCAGCCGGTAAACATGCCTACGGCACATAAATAGATGTGTCTTTACAAACAGATTGAATTTTAGGACCGATGCTGGAGTTCACGCGTTTCAAAGTACGATGCACGTCAATCTAGTTAGACTTAATGGAGAGCCTTATGATCCCATTACCATAACTGTAGTTCTCAATAAATATTTCCAAAAACATAGCCTTCCGATACGGATTTTAAGCACCTTTCTAGTTCCGGACACATTCCACAGCCGCAGAAGTGCAATATCAAGGACGTATATGTACCGCATAGTCACTGTTAAGACAGATTCATTGAATACGTCTCCAGTCAAGCATCACATTCCCATTGAAGAATATGATCGAGCAATGTTTTTGTTGTAGGTACCGTAGGGGGTGAAAATGACTTTTCTTGGCATTGTTAGCATGAAACATTCTTGTATTTTATTGTCATTTTTGCTGCTATCACCAGCTTCTGCAAGAAATTTAAACTAGTCTGGCGGTAGTATCACCATATATTTCATTAATGTCAGGGGCAAAATAATCACATGAATTTCGCAGTTCTCTAGTTGTTACTGAATTTGATACACACTTAGGTAATTTCAGAATTGTGAAATCCATGTATTCGTGTAATATGCTCCAGGTTAAGATTTTCAAGAATTAGCTATAAAGATATAAGGATATAAAATATCCCATTCTCAAATAAGATCGGTGAATAACAAAACTGATTTTGTATCTAAATTCTCTTTTGTTTCATTTCAAAAATTTCGTCGTCATTAACGTGCTTATCTGTGCTTCTATGTAGACCTATCATAAAACCCATTCTAATTTAATGAACATTGTTTCAGCACTAATAATTTCGATGTTGAAAAGTTTCGGGAGGCTACCAAGTTGTTCCTAGGATTGCACGATTTTCGTACGTTTATGGGAAAGGGATCCAAACAGCTGGATAAAGTAACTGTTAGATCAATTGAACGACTAGATATCGAAGAGACATCCTCATCGTGCTACAGCTCCTATAGTTGGCCGTATTGTATGCATAACAGCGTGGAGGATTATAAATTTTATCATATTACTTGTAAAGCATCGGGATTTTTGTATAACCAGGTAAGTTTGTATTTGTAAGCATGTTTCATAAAATCATAAAATAAATCGAAAAAGATAGGTTAGCATTTGAGATTCGTGTCATATCAGTGTTTTTGTGTTGGCTACGCTGAAATTTGTCGCGTACTGCCAACCTTGACAGAGCAAATATTCCAGGATTGGATAAATGTTTTTGTCTTTTTATATAATTTTGGAAAACAATTTTAATATTCTTGTTATTAGAAAAGATGCGTTTTTGAATATAAAAGGTCTAAATAAGTTTTTGTACATGTTACAAGTAAATTTGAAATATTTCGGAGAAATTTCAAAATACGGAAACGGATACGGATGAAGTCGGTGTGATTGCGTATGTTCTAGAGCAGTTTCTTGCGTCTCGTTCATTTTGTCGTTCTTCACCTCTTATTTCGTAAAATTTTTGCTTAAGTGTAGTGTTAGACGCCGGAAAAAGTAATTATGTTTTTGTTATATTATTTAGTTTCCAGTAAAATTGATGATTGCTTAAATTGACAAACGATTTGGACACGTTTCTTAACCTCAAAAAGCGTAGCACTTGGAGGGAAATGATCCAAAATGGCACCTCTCGCTGCTGCTGAGCTAATTCGTTGATAAAAGGTATTTAACTCGTTTTATAACTGTGTTTCGTATTTATACAGGTCCGCAGGACGGTGGGCGCATTAGTAGCTGTTGCACAAGGTAAAGTGACATCTAGAGATATAAAATTTATGCTAGAAGTTCCATCACACAATTCTTGGGATTCACGGATTAAACCAGTGCCAGCGCATGGTTTATATCTTTGCGAAGTAGCTTACAAAGACTGCGATATCCAGACGTTTAAGGCCACGATCGAGAAGTGAGTCTGTTAATAATTTTCTTTATAGTATGGTAGGGACACGGGTATATGTAGGAGGGCTGCCTTACGGAACCACTGAGCGGGACCTGGAGCGTTTCTTTAGGGGTTACGGTCGTATGCGTGATGTTCTAATAAAAAACGGATATGGTTTTGTTGAATTTGATGATTATCGTGACGCGGACGATGCAGTGTATGAACTAAATGGTAAAAAACTTTTAGGGGAGCGTGTGACCGTGGAAAAGGCCCGTGGGACCCCCAGAGGGCGTGACCAGTGGTCGAGCCGTACTGATTATCGCTCCCATGAACGATATGGCCCCCTACACGTACTAACCATCGCCTTATTGTTGAAAATCTATCCTCCCGTGTAAGCTGGCAAGACTTGAAAGATTATATGAGACAAGCTGGTGAAGTTACTTACGCAGATGCTCACAAGCAACACCGTAATGAGGGGGTTGTCGAATTCGCTTCCTATTCTGACATGAAAAATGCGCTTGAAAAGCTAGACGATACCGAAATTAATGGACGAAAGATTCGCCTAGTCGAAGACCGCAACAACCGCAAGAGTCGTTCCGGATCTTACAGCAGTCGCAGCAGATCAAGAAGCCGTTCGGCGAAGAGGTCTCGTTCCCACAGTCGTTCAAAATCGGGAAGTAAATCCAGATCCAAGTCGCGATCGGCCAATGGCAGAGAGAATAGCAAGTCAAGATCCCGTTCGAACTCTCGCAAGAAGATGTCGGTAGAAAGATCCCGTTCTAATTCGAGAAAGCAGTCCAATAATCATTCTAAGTCAAGATCCAAATCAGTGTCGAAATCTAGATCTAAATCTAGATCCAGATCCAGATCGCGCTCAGAAAACAAACGTTCTCCATCGAGAGAGCTCTCCAAAGATAGGTCTCGTTCCCGATCTCGCTCAGAGAGCAAAGATAGAAGCAAATCTAGAAGCCGTTCACCCTCAATTGATAAATAGGTCGCCTACATAAGTAACAAATTAATATACTTTAAATATTGGTTAGTAACATTTTAGTAGTTAACAGTTTACTTTTTGTAATTATATTCAAATAGTGGTTTCCTTTCTTTTTATACAATTTCATTCTTGACTTGACTTATATCATTATTGAAAATGAGTTTGTTAGAAGGATTAAAAAATATGAAAAACTTTAAAAAACACAAAAACTGTCGTTACTTGTGCTGATGGTCGACGATTTGTTGAGAGCAAACATGGTATTTGTGCAATTTCAAATACAACTGGCTTTGTAGTCGATACCAAACCTGATGACACCCCTGCATTGGTTATTCGTAATATTTACATTGGCTCTCAAGATTGTTGTGAGGAAGGTGTTTTGTTGAAATATAACATTGTAAATGTATTAAGCATAGGAGTCGATCCATTGTATAAATTGTCACATATAAATTATAAATATGTTGAATGTCTAGATCTACCCGAAACCGACATAATCAAGATCTTAACAAGTGATTGTATACCTTACATTAATAAATCTGTGTGTAGAAAGCAAAATATCCTAATTCACTGCAATGCAGGTGTATCGAGATCATCAGCCGTAGTAATTGGTTACTTAATGTTCCAAGATAATTTACATTATAATACTGCATATAACATGGTGAAGCAGGCTAGGTCTTGTATAAAACCAAATATTGGTTTCGAAAGACAACTGGTCACTTTTAAACAGTAGCATTTTGTTTTACAGCTTTGTTGTAGACGCCATGAAGTGTCAAATTTAAGTTTTGTTACAATTCAATATAAATGATAGTTTGTAATTCTATACCTGATTACCAATAATAGACATATTCTTGTAGTCAATAGATTATAATGTAGATTCTTTTCTGATTGTAATACATTACTTTTATAAATAGTTTCGCCTTTTCTTTTCGTACGATATCTCTTAAATATGTTTTGATGAAACTTACCAGGTGGAATTCTAGAGGTTGGAACTGGAAAAATATTGAGCCATGCTAATACGATGAATGTTTCCGAAGTTCTAAGAATTTGGTTGCAATTTTTTATTTCGTCCAATTTTATCAAAATTTAACTTAGTTTTTCAATATAACCTCCTTTTAATTCAATACAGTTATCCCAATGGATACTAATTTGTTTTGTACCGTCTCAAAGAAAACTCAGTCTGCAGTCGACCTATTTGTAATGTTTTACCCCATTCAAGGTCTTAAATCGAATTACATTTCGGCCAATAATACGGCAAGATCTTATCGAGAAAAGCTGTTCAGAGTGAATTTCACACACATCGGATCACTTTAACTAAGTATTGATTTAGTATTTGTTTGCCTTAATGGGCAGCTGTGAAATCACTCCAAATGCTTAGTAAATAACCACCGTAGACGTCAGACACACAATCAGGTGTTTCTACCATTCCCATATGAACTATCCACAGTTAAAATGGTACAAACTTTTACAAGTGAGATTATTGATGAAAAAAAAGATAAAATAAAACAAAAATATATGTATTTGAAATATTTACTTTAACAATAGAATAAAATATATGTGTACTAAATAATATTGGAATGTATTCTTCGTTACAATAATACCGAGGGAGAAAAATATATATAAAACGACTAACAATGCATTTGTAAATTACACATATAAAATATACAATTGTCTTAGAAATTTATAAAGCTCATGTAAATTCAATTTTATAAAATATCTACATCCATGTATAATTTTTAATGTACATTTGTGGAATTGGAAGAACGTTTTGTTTTTCGCTATTTTAATCAAACTATAGCAGCTATTTTAACGAGCAGTCTTTTATTAAACGGTTTTTTTCCCTTTCACTTCTGGAAAATGTTGAATACTGAGCGTGAGAGGACTTTGTTTATAAAAATGTCTCGGGGAGGAAGTATAAAAAAGGTATAAACGAGATCAACGTGTAAGATCGGAGAGGTTCCTATGTATCTAGTGGTGGTCGAAAATTATGTACGTATATCCAAGTAGCAATTTCAAGCCAACGGAAAAATAACCCTTACGAGTTATTTCCAAAGAAAAATTATATCGCGGGGTTAATTGTAACCAGAAGCTTTCGATTTCTTTCCCGTTCTCTCCAAAACGCCATGTGTTACCAAGTACGTAGCATTTGTTCTATTTTTGTTTTGTTTTTGTAAGAACTATGTTCAGCATCTACCGATATTTCAGACGGAAGTTCCGTAATGAATGATATACGAGGCGTGTAAATAAAGTAATAAAACTGGTAGCCAAATGTTCCATCAGACAACACTGGTGCAATGCGGGACTTGGAGGTGAACATGTGATACGCCATCAGTACGAGTTGAAACTCGCTAGAATCGCGTTGGTTGTCCGTAGCGATTGTTTTAGTAAAGACAATATTGTAATATTACAATAAAACAAGTGAAAAAGAATCGGTCCGAGTACTTTATTTACACAGCTCGTTGGACCTGTCTCTCTCTTATAAGTCAAATAACGTCAAATTCAAGGTTGAAGTTAGTTAAGCTTAAATTTGATTGTATTTACAGTGTTTCACTATCACTTTTTCTAGTTTACACCAATAATTAATCTTTGTACTTTAGCCATGACGATTGGTATGACATAAAAACAAAATGAAAGTCAATGAAGGTGATTGCAAGGACAGTGGTGTAATTTACTAACGCTAGATCACATCGGTAAACTCCTCGCCCCCCAAGTTCGGTTTATACGGTTGTTGAAGATGCTTGCCTCGAGCTAGCGAAACACGTGCCACCGATTTTATACTTAAAACAATTGTGTGGTGAGGAGTTTACCAATGTGATATTGTGTCAGGAAATGAAATCGCTACAGCAAGCATGTCTTCTTCAGAGAGGACATCACAGAAAGAACTTATATTTTCACTAACGAAAATGTTATTGTAGTTTTTGAAAATATGACTATTACCTCCAATATTGTTGTTTGATTGACCTATTAGTGGTAGAGAGAATCGATCTATATCTAAAAACATAAGAAAGAACTTATATCAGTGAAGAAGGAATCTCCGCCAAGAGTGTCGTAGTAGATGTTGATTCCCGAACAAAATTTATTGCAGCGGATTGTGCATATAGAAAGAGTGGCTGGCACGTTATTTGAAGAAAGGTTCTGATTACAATTTCAATTTACTAATAAATATACCCACATGACTGGCCTGAAATTGTAGAAATTTAAATACAAAAATCGCTTGGTATTTGGCTTTTCAAAAAAATAAAAATATATCGATTTCATTCGAATATGTACTTTAACCTCGTTCACCACCACATCTTCATTTATTGTTTCATAGAATCATCCAAAATGTATCGAAGATGATGACCTTGAACATGATAGAGTCCGATTATCTTCTAATACAATCATAATATGTCGCGTAATCGTAGATACACAAAATATCTTCTTCACAATCATATAAATACTAAAAAAAAAAAAATTACAATGAGATTTATAAATTAGCGGTTACACTAAATAACAATACGGAAAATATAATACATGCGATAGAGCCGTATAGTCACTATGAAACATTATCCAGAACGAGCATATAATTGGTTCGATATGAAAATTAAGGACAAATATAAAAATGAATATTGTTTATCAACCGATTGTGCGTTTTAATGAAGTTCTTGAAGAATGTTCCTGCATGTAGTTCATATATTTCGTTGGTTCATATGAGAAGAGGAATGAAAAAAACATATGGTGCGTTTTGAATGGAAGAAAAACAAGTGTCCCGTGACGAGACTCGAACCAGCGATCTCGCGAGTATCGCACCAAAACGCTATCGATTAGGCCACGAGTCCAGTTGACAATCGTATTATATCTAGGGGATTTAACTGGTGGGTGAAACTTCAACATCGATTATCTCGGTAATTTATGAACGTTGCGTCGAACTACTCCAAAATATTCTTATTTAAGGTCCAAACTACACGAACCATAAATATCAAAAAATTACAAAAATCCGATTACCTTGCCTTCTCCTTGTCAGTCAGAAAATAATAATTCAACGATGATCGCGAAACATATCCTTACATCTAACTCTCGTTAATTATCCTTAACATTCATATCGACCCAAATTTTTGCGATATAATCGCGGCACGTTTCGTACGTGTTGGACGAAGATATAATTCACAAACCGATGCGGCCAATCCCCAACTTCCATCTGAAATCACGGTAGTGCGGGCGAGAACGAATAATCGGCGACTATGAGCTCGAATAAGATAGAACTTGAGGTGTGTAGAGACGCCTGGCGCTCTATCTTATTCGATCTCATTATCACGGAAATGTTTAATTCGTTCGCGCTCGCACGTCGACGTAATTCCAGACCGAAGGTACAACACTGGTCGAACCGGTACACGCATCCTCTGGCAAATACGAAAACGATGATTGAAACTTTACATTGAATGAGTATTTTATACAAACGTATAAGTAAGAACGTTTACTTGTACTTATAGTACTTTAATTTTGAGTTTACTCAGTGCGATGTGATGTCCGGTAAAAAAGAAAGGGAACACCCTTCGTTTCACTATACATCGAGAACGATACAGTGAGCGAGTACGAAATCATGTGTACAACGATAAGGAATCTTAAATCGACAGCTTTAAACTAGCAATGTTAGGAATGGTATCAAGGTATCAACTCGAGTCCCTTCCCGTGGTGGAGAAAAGCACGCGCTTAAGGATTTATATAATTTAATGATAATAAATTTATTCGTGTGTATGTGTGAAAGCCATCAATTTAAAATCCTTCATCGCCGGTACTTATCATATAAGAACTGGCAAACGCGATGTTTAAGTACATACAATATACACGTAAATACTATTAATATCTCTCTCTCTATCAATATATATATATATATATATATGTATATGACATTTATCCCATTATCATCGAAAAAATTAGCGTTTATATAGCTGTACGACTAGCACCGATACCTCTTCCTGGCAAAGAATTACTTTTCGCCGGTAATTCCTTCGCGTGGGAGTGCGCCACGACGATACTGAGGCACTGGACCCATTCCTCGGCGTTTTTCCGTCTTTCGGTTTTAGGATCAGCGTCTGGTTGCCGGTGAATATTTCGAAAGCTTTCGGGATATTTCGCGCTCCCCTGGATACTTTAACCGACTGTATCTGGTTGATATCGATGCTTTCGCCACCGCTCTAGTAAAAAATATTATATTAACTTACAAAAAAAGAACCCCGTCGTGGAAACGGGGACGAAACATGGACAAGACAGATAGAGTTGTTTCGTTATCGTTTAGCACCAAACTGCGCGTTGATTTTTGACGATCCTTTATACAGACCTTTTAAAAATATTGGGTTATTTCGATCTCTTGTGCGAATATGTGATGTACTGTCAAATGAAAATTTATTTGAAGGTTTGACAAAAATGCAATTAAATCGTTTGAGGTTAAAGAATAATATAAAAACTAGACATACAACGGCAACAATAACGACAGAAACAGAAATCAGCAAAAATTTGACGAATATTTTTAGGTTGTCAATATATACAGCGGTATCTCTCTCATATCATAGCTCTGTTTCGTTTTATCGTCAAAATTCGGTAACTGAGTCGGTGCCAAAGAATAATGAAACAAGTCTAAGACATGGCAGTATAATACGCGCAGTGGAGATGCAATATCTTCAAAAAATAAAGGGAATAATAAATTATACAATAAGAGAAGGAACCATAAATCAATAATCAAAGTGATTGAAGAGAAGCAGTTGGGATCGTATGGGCATATATGGATTGATGGAGGAAATTCAATTGATCGAAAGAGTGTATAAGGTAAACAATTGAGGAAGAGGAGAAGAGCAGAGGCAGAAACAGGATGAAGGAAACGATGAGACAGATGAAGGAAATAGTACAGGAAGAAATGGAGCGAAGAATAGGATGGAACTACCATACTCACGGGCATGAGGAGATGGGAAAAAATATAGATACAGCATGTCCCGCGATATGACCGCCACATCTTAAGGATATGTTACTGAGGCAATTTCGAGGTTAAAAATGTCTAATGAACATATCGTAACTGAGCTACAAGCATTTGAAGTTTTAGATTGCTGCTCGGTCTTCGGTCATCTAAAATTAAAAATCTAAATTTATTTCGTAAACATATACCATAATCTAGTGGTTGAAGGAAGGAATTTCTAAAATTTCTATTCCAATTTTTTCTTCTTTTTTTTTATTGCCAAAAATCAATTTGTCTGTAATAAATATTTGCAAGAATTCTTCGTTTAGTTACAAGTTTATTGCATATATTTTCGAAATAAATTTGAATTTTCGATGACCTTCGAGCGAGCAACGATGGTCACCCCGAATCCCCTCCCGACGGAGGATGTACGGGAGAATAACCATCACACTCATAATATTTTATACTTGTTTTTTTTTAATAAAATTCATGTCAGACACAAGTGTAAAGTGCACTCAATAAAACCCACAAAGATTGTTTGAATGCCAAATACGTACTTAGTGCAACAAAAATAATTTTGCCCCCTTCCTCCCCAAATACAGTCGGGACCCAAACTATCTTAATAACTGCGTGTATATAAAATAGATAACTTTTTGCATTAACAGAGGAATTATAGTGTGAAAAATGGAAAGTATACTTACAGAACCACGGCAAGACAAATGTGCACCGGATAACGTGAAATACCTAGTTCTCCACCGCCTAAACAACCGCCATCTGCCTTTCTTTTCCTTCAGTTGACCCTCGATTACGGGCTGAGCATCGCCTGCCATAAAACAAAGACCAAAATAATTACACAGGTGCACAATTCAGGAATTTTTACAAGTATCTTGAAGTTGTGACGTGTAGGACACGTTACAATTATTAGAAGGAATGTGCTATAGCTGCACCACGTACATCAATATTAATTTATATCATTTTATGAATAGACCGTTATTTTTATGTTTTTTAAAGCTATATTTAGTGTTATTTTACGTTGAAATAAATGAGCGACTTATGCACATTTCAGTTTGTTTTCGATATACACCGTTCTACGTAAAAATCCCACGATTTCGATTTACCCGGTTTTCTAAGGAACCTATCTTCAGTGTAAATGGGGGAATAGGTGTATATAAATAAACAGTGCACACCTGACCTTGAAGCGCGTTCCTATATTTGACGGACCGTACGTTGTATACTACGCGCGAATTATTTTTTCCGCCAAATATCCACAAATTTCTCGCGAAGAGATGTAAGGTACATATTTGTGGCATGCACAGCTGTCGGGGCGTTTTCTTTCTCGCATAAATTAGGCACGTTTGTTTTTGAAGCGGTCTAATACGCAGTCTTCGCGAAAATATGCCGAACTTTCTCGCGTGAGATTTACCTCTTAGAAATCCCACAGCTCTCTCCGGATGCGCGCATAAGAAACACCCCCATTGAAACAGATTCGTTTCCAACTGATCGGCGGATCCGCCCACGTTTCCGGGACATAACTGGAACACGTCGAAGAATCCCGAATGTCTCAGTTCGTTCAGGAGTGTATCTTGGTCCTTGGAGCACGGAAAGGCGCTGGTAACGACGGTCAGGAAAGTCTTATTCTCGCACTTCAGCATGTCCCAGCAATGTTTCAAACTCGTAACGCTCGGATCCCTCGAACTTAGGGCGTGTGGCGATTTGGCCTGAAGAAGTAGTAATAATTTTTTAAAGTCAGACGTGTAATAAGAAAAATTGATGGATCAACAATTTTTCCCCATAGCATGTGTCCATACAATTCAATTATAAAAATGTTATTACTAGGGCGCGGATGTGTCTAGCCAAAATTGTGTCAAAGTGACCCCAGTCAACTGTTTCAAAATATATTAGACCGCCCTTACTGTGTCTATACGCACGCTAAGAATGCAGTAGATGGCGATCAGAACCGAGGCACGATCAAAATAGGATAAACTCGTCAGCTAAGTCATGTTATATAAGAAAAAGTGACAACTACTAAGTGCTATGTCAAATACGCTGCGTTTTATGTGATGTAAGCGTGGCTATTAGCCAATCAGGTTCAAAAATTGTATAGACTGGAGGCAGACTAAGTTTCATTGCACGTCATCTATTACGTATTTATGACGTCACGCTACTATGAATTCACATAACTTTAGAAATGCCACAAAATATTTGATAACCGCCTGCGTAAAGTAGTACTAATTATGTCTAACGTATATTTTGTATGTTCTTATATTTAATGTGTGCAGATCCTTATTTTTACATACGGATAAATTAAGGAAATCATAATTTCTTTTTGCAAACTTTTCTTACTCGCGTCTTAGTTACAGTGGTGATAGGCAATTTGTTTAACATACAAGAATAGTCGGCATTTATGTGAATTGCTACTGAAATAAAAATATCAAAATCGCAATGATGATAGGTATACGTCTAAAAATTACAAACCTAACAATAAATATTGTAGTTTATAAACGATATGCAACACTTGAAAAATCTGTAATAATTGCAAAAGTGACCATTCACATTTCTAATTCTTAATAAAAACTATAGATGGCCCTGTTATGGTTGCAATTAAATTTGACAACATATACGCATATGACGTTACTTACAATGAATGACGTGCAACGGAAGTTAGGCTGTTTTCTCTATAGCTCTATCTATTCGCACACTGCATTCTTAACGTAAACGAAGCATAGACACGTCCGCGTCCTACTTATTACCCACATGGGAACCCCATATAAAATGTATTACTATTTTATGTAATTATTACCTTTTCTAATGCGACACAAAGTCACACGATCGCTCCAATCGAAGCATATTCTAAATACTAACTAACTACTTCGCTTCACTTACTTGCAACGCAATGAACATCAAATGAATCCATATCCGGGGATTTCGAGTGCGCATGGTGAAGAACGTCCTCGAATACAAGCAGTGCTGCCCTCTGGATTGACAGGCGAAATGTAACTTGGCCGATTTTTTCTGCCGTTTCTCCTCGATCGTACACTTAACCGGTGGCGGTATTTTAACGGAAACTTTCTCCATGTAAGATTTAATCTTGTCGAGATGTTTCTCGCAAAAATGCTGTATCGTATCTCGCATGGGATAAGGCTCGAAGACGCTGACGCGTTGCGAAGCCACCGTTTGATTTACGTTTACGAACGTGATGCTAGTGTTATTCGTTCTTCTCGACGTTACGGTGGTGGGTCCGGTTACGTTTATGTGTCCTATTAAACGTGGAATTATGTTTTTAGAAACGAATCGTTTCGAAAAATTGCAATTAACAATCCCGCCAATTGTGAACTATGTGCTTTTATCCGATTTCTGCGTGCAAATAACATGAAGGTTGCTAAGATTCATCGTGAACTTTGTTCTGTTTATAATGCAAAATGTCATGGGTTTCCGTGTGGTTAAAAGTTGGTGCCGTATGTTTCGAGAATGAGGAACTTATGTCCATAATGAAGAACGGAGTAGAAGACGAACTGTTGTGATCGACGAACGTTTGAGTAATGACCAAGAGAAAAGGCGTGAAAATCGGCGATTCACAATCACAAAACCGAGAGCCTTTTTCCCTCAAAGTTCACGTACAGTGTTACAGCATGGGTTAATTCATAGGCGGCAGAATTCTATGAAGAGGGTATTAAAAACTTGTTGTCTCAATCTCAATGGTAACTACGTAGAAAATAGCTGAAAGTAATAGCCATAAGTTGTATATAAGTAGTAAGAACTTCTTCGTGTATTAGGTTTTTTTTTAGTAACTTTACGAACCGTCCTCGTACATTGTAATTATGATGAAAATTGACGAAATAAACAAATTATAGGCAAACTCGTAGACATGTGCAAACATCCCTCGTATGTATATAATATCTATACATAATATAATTTCCTTATTTGTGTGTTCCTCTTTTTTGTCTATCCAGAGCTTTTTGAAGCCCACTGATGGGCTAGAATGCTGAAAATTGGCATGCATATAGTAAAACCCCTAGGCCAAATTCTAACGTAGCCGGATTTTCTATTTTTGGCCTGTGGGCGGAGAATTAAGACGAAAAGGAGGCGTGGCAAATAATTTTTTGCTTTTTTTCTGCCAAGTAGATTTTCTTTTTCTCCCTGCTTGGCAGGGCCAGACTTAACAGCTAGTAAGTATATAATTTCCTTATTTGTGTGTTCCTCTTTCTTGTCTATCTAGAGCTTCTTGAAGCCCACTGGTGGGCTAGAATGCTGAAAATTGGCATGCATATAGTAAAACGCCTAGGCCAAATCCTAACGTAGCCGGATTTTTGGTCTGTGGGTGGAGAATTAGGACGAAAACGGGGCGTTTCAAAATTCAATTTTTTAACATTATAGCTTATATTTTCTTTTTCTTCCTGCCTGGCAGGGAGAGGCTTAACAGCTAGTATTTATATAATTTATAATTTTATTTAAATGAGTTGAAAAAGAACAGCTACTTACCACTTCCCATTACGGTCGTCAAATTACTAGAAATCGAGTCAGATACCGACACGTGATTGGTAGATCCGACCGGAATAGTTTGACTGGTAACGTTACTACTTCCGCTCGTTAGAACCGAAACCTGCCCACTCGATACGGGGCCATTATACATCGAACTAACTGTGACGGAGTTTGTATTTGTACTTCCTAACGAACTTGTCACTTGAAGAGGGTTAATCGTGATCTATGAAAGGTAAAAGAATTAATTTATCATTGTTTGCAGATCTTTCCCGAACGTACAAATTTTATTGGAGCAGTGGCGTGTTGTTGCAGCAACAGACGTTAGTCTTTATATAACAACTAAAGAACCTGTTTGCAGAACGTTAAGATTAAGATTTTTTCCAAGAATCGCGAGGCAAACCGAAAAATCTTTGAGAATTCCCGGGTGACACGACTTATTTCGACACCAATTTCGAGTTATTCCATGCGAAAACGTCACCTATTAAGACATGTCATGACGTTACAAAAAAAAGAGTGCCTCGGATCGACTTTGAACACCGCATCAACAAATCAATACAGTATTAATCTAGGAATTTACATATATAATCTTACATGATTGGTATGGGATGCCGATGAGCTAATGAGGGTCAAAGGACCTTGACTGTGCGGCCTTTGCATTCGAGGCGGAGAGATCGTGGTGACCGTCACGCCCCCGCTCAACACTCTCATGTTCGGTATACCCCATTTATTCGTTCCCGTTACGATGACGTTATTGGAAAGTGGAGGTGTGGGCGCCGCCGTCGGAGGTACGGGAATGGCGTTTATTTGTTGCGAAGAGCTCAATCTCGTCATACTTTTGTGTAAACCTCCTACAGATCCTCCTGTAATAAAAATGATTACAACGTAATCTGTGCTGACCCTGTATAGGAAGGTCAGTTGAGTTCCTGGATTTTGTTAAGCCATCAACCTGTGCAAAGCAATCTATATACCGTGCGTCTCAGATCGGGTGGGATTGCATGGGTAACTTTCTTATTACTGAAGATGGAGTTTTGGTGAAATGGGATATGTTTTGCAGCATTAAATGGTGATTCAAAGTTTGTTTGAAAGAATTGAAAATGTCAAACCCGTCAGAAGTTATTTAAAAAAAAAAAACAGAAAACTGTCATTTCTTCTATGTCAAATATCTTCATAAGTATAAGAGATGTGATTCAATCTCGGTAGGGTGAAGGTACTCGGGGAACGGTTTAAAATGAAACAAACCGGGAGTCCCTAACTCTTACCGTTTCGGAGATATGGTACTTTGAAGTTTGATAAAATTTCGTATCTATCATTACCATAATTTCGTTCTAGCGCCAAAAATATGAGAGATGGCGCGTTCGTTCTTGTGCCATTCGATTCCTAAACTAAATCTACTAATAGAGAAGTCTATTCGATCGCGATCGAGCCGGAAATAAAATCGCAAGAACGATTTGAAATTTCGTCCGAAATAGAAAAACGAAACGAAACCGCCAAGGCTTGTACAAACATGAATATTCTGGACGAACTCACCTGCAATATTTAGCCTTGTCATACTTCTGTGAGTATTATTGTTAGCTGCGGTATGTAGCCTTCCCGTACTTCGGGAATCCCCCAGTTTGGCCCGTCGAGTATATCCACCTTGGGGTGCCGTAGTAGCTTGAGTTTGAGAACCGCCGACCTTAACGATCGTCACGCCACCAGATGTCACCTGATTCTGTGCCGGCGTAACGGGAATTATTTGATTCGTCTGGTTCGTGCTGAAATTTCCCAAATTAAAATTTCACTCACTCAGATCTAGAGCTCGTTCTCCTAAAAAATGGGCACATTACGTCATCGACTTAATTTTTGTCCGCCAACCACTACCGGTTGCCTAGTAACCGAAGAATACTATACTCAGTTCATTCGACAGAAATAGTTAAGCCACTCCCCTACAAGAGCATGCGCTATTTCGATGAAAATGTTTCTATCGGTTGTATTTCTAAAAAACCCGTATTAGACCGACGCGTAGAGTTCTGCGGGGACGAGCTGGCCAACGTCACAGACCACTTCATTACGAGATTTTGACAGTTGCAGCGTCTAATTTCATAACCTTATTCCAAATTTCCCGCGCTTTTACTAATTTGTAGCATGTCAAACTGTCTGTTGCGCTCATTGGTATACATTTATGGGGAGTGCCTTAACTATTTCTGTCGAATGAACGGAGTATAACTAAAATTCATCTGTCTCTCGGTCACGTGACGTAATATACCATTCTTTAAGGAAACCAAAATTATACGACTGCGGATTACCTCGTTTGATGTTTTCGTACGCCCGCCAATACTTTATCGGTAAACAGAGAAAATAATACTGGATAAGAGCTGCACAGTAGCGTGGCTTCGCGTAGCAAAGTGCTTTGAGATCCTCGATCCGCTTTCGGTAGATACTCCAATACGAAATTTAAAGCGTCTTGCGCTCGCGCCTGTAAGCACGGTTATCGAAATTACTGTAGCGAAAAATATCTCGCCGCGTCCGATTTTACCTTACTCAATTTACCGACAGCGCCGATCACTTGAGCCGCCAAACAAACGGTTTGTGGATGCCTTTGCGCCGCCTGTTTCATCGCCGACACGTGATCCGCCAACAAGGACGGTTTCTTCTCGGCCATGTGCAAGAATACTTGTAATGTCGGTGCTGCCGTCACGGAGCTGCTTAAATATTCGCAAAGTTGCGGAACGCTGGCTTCTAACAGCTAAAAACATCCGATTCGCAATGAGTGTAGGCAACTTTCAAATACGACACGTCTAAGTTTGTAGTTCAAGGTCGTTAGCGGTGCATTCCCTATTCTTTAATTCTTCATCGTATTCTATGCAATATAAATATTGTCCAGGATATACGAGGTGTGGCTATAAAATAACCAGACTGATGCTACTTTAGGCAAATCACGCACGCGCGAAAGTCGTGTCATTACCAACTGTCTAGCGCAGACATGGCCAACATGCGGCCTGCAACTAATCTTTCAATATTAGCGTAAGATTTAACCTATGTTTACAGAGAAAGAATGTATATGCTCATGATTTAATACAAAGGTTAAAATCTTTTCAAATGAAGCTTTGCCTCTTTTCTAGAAATCTGGTTGAATGCAAATTTGGTTATTCCCCCAACGTTAGAGACCATATCTTTAAATATTTCCAGGAAAAAGGTTGAAGAATTAAATAACAATATTCCTGCACCAATGATCAATTTCGAGGAAGGATTTAATTGCTTCAAGAAAATTGATAACATTTTATCTATTATCTGGAATCCATTTTCATTCGACATGTAAATGACCTTCCAGTTGATATACAATTAGAAATAATTAATTTGCAATGTGATGCGGAATATCGCAAAGTACAAGGAAATTTGTGCAATTTTTATAAGCAATTTAATTTTTTTAAAAATGTTCTTTACAATCCGGCCCGGGGGCAAAAACTGTTAGCCACACCAAGTGAAGCGTGAAATATTTGTCTGATCGTGGCCTTCGTTTGTAATTTCTTTTTGCCGGAAAATAATAATTGTGTTATTTGTTTTATTAATAGAAGTGAATGGCAATTAATGTTTATCACGTGGACGGGTGTGTAAGAGATTTGAAGGTCTCCAAGATGACCGAGAAGACGTTGAAGACGATGCACGTCTAGGACGCACTTCCACGTCAAAAACGTATAAAAATATTGAACAAATCGGCAAGCTGGTCCGATCTGACCGTCTGTCAACTCTAGGAATTGACAAAGAATGCGTAAAGCAAATTCGACGTAAAAAGTTGAAGATGGGAAAACGACCCAAATTTCTTGGGAAGAGTCATGACAAGTGATGAATCTTGTTTTTTCACTTATGATCCAGAAACTAAACGTCAATGCATTGGAAAAGCCCATTTTCGCCGGGAGCTAAAAAAGCTCGAATGATCAAAACAGAATTCAAAGCAATGATGATTGTTTTCTTTTCGATACGAAAAATCGGAAGAAAAATGGTCCCGATTGTGGAAAACAATTCTTCATCGGAACAACGCACCGATTCGCTGTTTTAAACAATGGAAAATTCGCGTGCAGCTTTAGAGGGATAGAGGAGGGGTATATATTGAAGGGGATAATGATATACATCTTTTTCTTTCTCCTGCCTCGCTCAGTGGCATTTCCTTACTTTTCGCAGCATATTAGAGGCAACAGATCTACCAATTACAACTCAACAACTTCTTTAAACACATACGAACTAACTTAAGAATTTGACAGAACTGACAATTGACAAATTGTGAAGTGCTGCAAATCATCCAATTACCAATCCTTCAAACAAACGCAAAATAACTGAAATATCTAACAAAATTAACATACTGTAGTAATATATAAATGTATAAATAAAATAAAAAAGTTGTACAGCATCAGTCGTAATATTTTATAACCACACCTCGTATGCATATCGTTGAATTAAAATAGTAACGCCTGCACAAGTAAGCTCCGTAATTATTATAACAGCCGTTGACAACCTTGAACCGCAAACTTGGACTTGTCTGTCTTCTATAAGCAAATCTGTTTCATACCGTTGGATTATCCTTAGCGATTAACGAAAATAAATGCAACAGGGCCAATTTTTCTTGGTTATCACAGTGTGGGAGGAGAGAGACTAACGCCATTGCGTGACCTTGCAATGGGTCTGGAGATACTTCGTAAATTTGCGCCAAAACTCGACATAACGGGTAGTTGCCTGAAAGAATATCCTCTACTACAACGATGTTTGGATTAACATTTGGCGGTAAATCCCAATACCCAGGAAGTTACTGTTGATATCGTAATAAGCCGATCAGGCGACTTATTATTGGACAATTCACAAACTTCTTCTTGTGTGAGGGACTTGTCTCCAAAACTAATAATCATTTAAATATCTATTAAGAATAAAAAAGTAGAAATCTGCAATTTCTCCAATAAATGACCTACACTGAGGTCCGTTTGTAATTGTAACTTTCTCAAGTATCTTTTGAAATTAGCTAAAGTTTTTATCCTTTGAGTTTCACTTAAACATGGCAGTTTTTAGGGTTTTTTTTTAGAAATTTGCGCTTATCGAAGGTGATTTTATCCCAAAAAAGGAAATCTACTGTAATATGTTTTCTTCTCAATATTATTTTAGAATTGTAATTGTTAAGAAGATCTATATACATTAATCTCGGACACCTGTACGCACTAAATAAATTTTTTTTTTATTTTTAAATTTAATATTTTAATATTTCACATATCAATATTATAGAAAATGATTTAATCATATCATGGTAGTGTAATGAAGAAATCGTCGGATAAACTCTGATATTATCTCTTTCACATCGTATGCAAATTAAAAAAATTAAAGAATGAATCTATTAACATTTCATGCCTTCTAGGAATCCATAAAATTAAAATTTAAAACCAATAATGAATAAGCCGCACCTTTAACACACATCAGATATGTATGTATATACGTTGCGCACGCCAGCAAAGAATCTGTTAGAAAACCCGGAAAAATGCCTCTCTTACCTGATATGATCGAATCCATTATCGGTTGGACGTGTGGACTAAGTAAAGTGGCATGATCTATAGCTGCTAGAGATAAGTACGAAGCCATATTCCTCGATAATTCGCGATTCCCTTTGTGTAAGAACTTGACAGCAACTGGTAAGGCACGTTGCATCACAGATCTTTTACTATAGTTCTGGAAGAAATAATGGAATGTACCAGTCTCGAACTAGTTGTAATGAACATTGTTTTTCTGAGAAATCAGAAATCCCTTAAGAGTAGTCTGAGCAGTAACAGCGTACAATTACGAAATAAGTTACCACAGCATCACCGACTCCCCATCGTCTTATCTAACTGTAGTAGCGAGTAGTTCTGTGCATATGCAGGCTGTCGTAACTTATTTCGTAATTATCGCTGTTTGCCCAGACCATAGATCAGTATTTTTAGAAAACTAGCGTTATTCGTGACGAATAGTTTAGATCATCTCCTTTGTTAAGATATCTCGGTGGATTAGAGAAAGATAGCGCTAATAGCTCTTATTAAATATAATAATGATTTTCATTGACTTTTTAGACGTTCCAGATCTCTACAGTTGTTTGGTTTATTAAAAATGTGCTGCCTCTTACAATTAGCTTGCTAAATACTAAAAAGATACATACAGCTTTTTTACAGAAAGATACGTTTTAAATTGAAGTGAAATTTTTCTAACTACATTGGATTTTTGCGAATCCACAGATCCTCAATGATGGCACGAATAAGTAGGTATTTACAAAAAAGAATGGAGATTCCACATATTTCCGCTTAAAATTGGATAAGGTAGTAATAAAGCGGACATTTTGCTACAAAATAAAATGCTAATACAATGACTCTCATCGACTTTCTGGTGAATCCATAGATCTCGAAGAAGACAGAAGATATTTCTACCGTTCTTTCATCTATCGAAAATGTCTTTTGGTGATTTTTCTGTATTTTATAACTTATTAATAAAAACAATTATGATAGCTGATTTTTTTACAAAAAAGATCTGATATAATTTAAATTGAAACAAAACTCCGGGCACACCAATGTATTCTTGCAGAATCAGAGAAACTATCGGGGTCAAGGGGGCACAAATATTAGAGAGCTATCAATTTAATAAATATAAGAATACTTACTAAGAATATACATGATATGATATCGCTAGATATTTTGGCATGAGGTGGATCTTCACCTCTGGATGATAGTTGGAGATTGTGATGCAAGCATGACTCCAACAGGATCACGAGGGCGTCGCAATGTTGTTCGACACTGCCGGTTTCTCTTATACATGATGTTACTCGAGTGACACATATTTCGACGACACTCTGATCGTTATCGTTATGAGCATAATCAGGTAGTGATGCTATTGCTGTGATTTCAGTAAGCTAAAATGCAAAGAATGTGTTCGTTAGGATATTGTTATACGAATGAGGGGTTTCGTGGTATTGTTATTAAATAAAACATTACTCACCACCTGAGTTAGATCATTGACAATCACCACGTCTGGTACGGAAAACAAATCTCCCGCTCTAGATAAGTCGCGGTTTTTTAACACTTGCATAAACAAATCGTGCATTTTAGTAGATTTAATTTCATTGATGTTCATTTTAACGTTATGTACATATTTGCACTGGAAATATATAAACAGGATAACGAGCGTATGCGACAGGTTAACGTGATAAACTTGCGTGTGTGTGTTTACATTCGAAGATCTTATCTATCTTGTATATCTGGCGTAATCTGCCACATAAGATAATCGCTCGTTAACTCGCCTCACCAGGAGTGCTTTCACTCACATCGCCGGGTTTATTTCAGTCGATTGAATAAATCGCAAGGGACGTCAGGCTGAATATCGATGTCCATTGCGGAGTTCACGGTTTTCGCTAGAAAACTAGAAAAATGAACATATTTCTAAGTGGTTCAATGAACTTTTAGGTGAAACAAACGTTCGTACACGACGTTCTAGGTGTTCTACAGGTGGTTTCGTAATTGCGCATGCCCACAACAGCTTTTAAGTTACGTGTGCACGTAATTTTTGCAGGTGATACACTCTACCTGATTAAGAAAAAAATCGTACTAGCAATTTCCTCGTTTGACCTCTGCGTTTAAGAAACGCGTCTACGGTTACTCCTTCCGAGTAATTATAACGTTATTAGGTTACAAAACTGCGCCCCATCCGGTATTTCCCAACACCAAAAGTAAACCTTTATTCTTGCTTAAGAAGCAAAGCAATACTGGAATTTATATATATGGATTATGATATTTTTATTAGGATTAAAAATGCGCTTGTACTATATATTTTTCAAGACTTTTTCTTCAATTCCGATACAAATTGGAACGATAAGTCACAAAAAAATTATTTCTTAATTCCTATGACACGCGTTTTTCTAACGATGGGGCCCAACACCATCTGAATGCCATAAGAAATCTAACGCCCAAATCCAAAAGAGATTTTTGGATTGACATATGACAGTCTGAAATGTCAAACGACAAAACATACTACCAATCCATCCTTCCATTTTCCTCCAGCTTTCTATTTTAATCTTCGATTTTGTCCTTATTTCATCTCCGCACGTTTCTTTATACTATCCGCCCCTTTTAATTTTTTACTTTTCTTTTCGATTCTATTTCGCCTAATTTTTCTTGTACGGTTCTTCATATCATTTCCTCTCTTCCATTACCCCTGGATTAAAGATGCGCATGTATTATATATGCTTGCAACAGTTTTCTGTTCAGTTTCGATCCGAATTTGACCGATAACTCACAAAAAAATAATTTCTTAAGTCCGGCGACAAGTGTTTCTGTAACGATGGGGGCCAACATCATCTGAATACCATAAGAAATGTAATACCCAAACCCAAAGGAGATTTTTTGAATTGACATATGACAGTTTCAAATGTCAAACGAGAAAACAAACTACTAACCTATTCTTCCATTTTCCCCCAGCTTCTTATTTTTATCTTCGATTTTGTTCTTGTCTTATTTTATCTCCGCACGTTTCTTCGTGCTATCCGCTTTTTTACAACATCTTCCAGTTTTTTTACATTTTTTCTCGATTCTATTTCACTCTTTCTCTTAAATTTTCTTATACGGTTCTTCATATCATTTCCTCTCTTTCATTACCCTTGGATTAACGATTGTTCAATTCGATATGGATTGGACGCATAATTCACAAAAAGATACATTTCTTAATTCCGATGACACGTGTTTTTCTAACGATGAGGCTCAACTTCATCTCAATACCATAAGAAATGCAATACCCAAACCCAAAAGAGATTTTTGAATTGACATATGAAATGTCTGAAATGTCAAACGATAGAAACTAAAAAAACATACTACCAACATTTACTTCCATTTTCCTCCAGCTTTCTATTTTCATCATTCTTTTAAATCATTTTATCCCTACTCATTTAATCTCTTTCATTTGTTTTCTTTCGAAAATTTAAGTTTTACCAATATTTTCTTTCCTTTCGTTTATTTTATTTTACGTGCTAAAATAAGATACAATTGGATGATCGTTACACCGAATGGTATAAAGAATAAAAGATTAAGAAAAATTAATTATGCTAGGTCAGCGAAACACATGTCTTGAAATGAATAAGCGATTGTATGGTTAGAAGCTCAAACCGTTTCTTGTTAATCCATCATTTATCAATAAAAGAGAACGCTTTCATGAAATTTAGGGTATCGTACAAGATTCGGAGTGAATCACGGTGATTCCCCCGATTCATCTTTATCTTTCCTTCGATTTTTCTTTACATTGGTAGTTTCTAATCCACGCGTTTTCTCCCATTGGTCGCACTGCGATATTGCTACCAACTTTTGACCGGTCATTTCGAGGTCATAAGACGTCTGCTGTCGGATTATTTAGAAAATTAGGACAATATGCAATCACATATTTTAAAAGTAATAGGTTCTTCTGTGAAGGTAAGTCGCACATATTTAGTTTACCATTAAACTTATACCGAGTCATATTTGCATTTACTTGTAAAAAGAAACAAATTCAATTTACGTAATATAACCTCAAAAGTGATTTCCAATTTTGTCAATTTAGATCGCTATTATTCGTGTCCGTATTTATTAATATTTCAGAACCATTGTATAAGACGATGTAATCAAGGAGCAATATTTATACAACAACGAAACTACTCGTCGTCCGGAGAGGAAGCGGATATTGTTGTGATAGGTTCAGGGCCAGGAGGATACGTCGCGGCGATTAAAGCAGCGCAATTAGGCTTAAAGGTATTTCTATTCACTTATCATGAAGACTTTAACTTATACTTGATGGCATTTAAAGACAGTATGCGTGGAAAAAATCCAACGTTAGGTGGAACATGCTTGAACGTCGGATGTATCCCATCAAAATCCCTCCTAAACAATTCACATTATTACCACATGGCACATTCAGACTTTAAAAATCGAGGAATTCTCGGTACGTAAATATCTCAGTTGCATCTGCATTCGTATCTTATCTATGATCGTTACAGTTGATAACGTTAGGCTGGATCTAGATGCATTGATGAATGCTAAATCCTCAGCTGTGAAATCACTCACGGGAGGTATCGCGCAGCTTTTTAAAAAGAACAAGGTCGGTTTGATCAAGGGTCATGGGAAAATCACTGCTCCTAATCAAGTGACGGTATTGAAAGAAGACGGATCTTCGGAATCGGTGGCTACGAAGAATATTTTAATCGCTACCGGATCGGAAGTTACGCCTTTCGCTGGTATCGAGGTAAGTTTGAAATCGAGGCGGTTTTGGATTTGATCACTAACTAAAGCGTGTTCCTTGTAGATTGACGAGGAACAGATCGTATCATCGACTGGTGCATTGTCTCTGAAGGAAGTTCCTAAGAGATTGATTGTTATTGGCGCTGGTGTGATTGGGTTAGAATTGGTAAGTGTTATAATTAGCGATAATAGGGTGTGTAGGTTTTTTATTGAATCCTGATTTTAATTTTAAAACTTCAGATTAGATAATTTAGGCGTTTCTACTTGATTTTAGGGCTCAGTTTGGTCAAGATTGGGTTCAGAAGTGACAGCTGTAGAATTCCTCACTTCAATTGGTGGAATTGGTATTGATGGGGAAGTTGCCAAAACTTTCCAGAAAGTATTAACGAAACAGGGATTAAAATTCAAACTAGGCACAAAGGTGACTGGCGCATCGAAATCAGGGGAGTTATCAAAGTTGCTGTAGAAGACGTACAGAATCCTGACAAAAAGGAGGAGGTAAATGATTAATTCACACCTATTTTATTGTCTTGTACCATATATGATAAACATATTAGCCAACTTTTGAATACTATTGCTTAAGTGAAATTTTTGTTCGTTTCTTTCTAACAACCGGTTCGAAATTACTAGTATCAAGTTTCTACGAAATACTTTCACTAAATCAGAATTACGACAACAGGAATCTTAATTAAACAAATTAATACCCTAGAAAATACTAACACTTTGTGATAGCTGTAAAGCAGAAATGAGCAATTCTGCCCTCTTATCTTAGGCGCTCCAGATCATTGCCTTGTTTTTCTAATGGGAAATCGCGTGTCGTGTGGAATTCTACTGTTCTTAATAGGATTTTCTTTTTAATTTTCAGCTGGAGTGCGAGGTATTGCTCGTATGCATCGGTAGAAGACCTTACACCACCAACCTTGGATTGGAAGAGTTAGGAATTGAAAGAGACCAACGCGGACGTGTTCCAGTTAATTCTCTATTCCAAACGGTAATTCCCAACATATACGCGATAGGCGACTGCATACATGGACCTATGCTCGCTCACAAGGCAGAAGATGAAGGTTGGTACCAATTAGGTCAACCACGTTCATATTGCTAGCTTCTTCAATATTCCTGAAACCCGAATGATTGTTACCGACCGTGAAAATCTACGAGAATATTCATTTAATGTTGCTGTCGTTATTGCAGGTATTGTTT
The DNA here is from genome assembly GCA_038088585.1 of Chrysina gloriosa. Classification (NCBI taxonomy): domain Eukaryota; kingdom Metazoa; phylum Arthropoda; class Insecta; order Coleoptera; family Scarabaeidae; genus Chrysina; species Chrysina gloriosa. Next base: position 1,025,373 of record CM076091.1, read on the forward strand.
GTGTTGAGGGTATCAAAGGGGGACCCGTCCATATCGACTACAACTGCATTCCATCTGTCATTTACACACATCCGGAAGTCGCCTGGGTAGGAAGATCCGAAGAAGATCTAAAAAGCGAAGGCGTCGAATATAAAATCGGTAAATTCCCTTTCCTGGCCAATTCCAGAGCGAAAACGAATAACGAAACCGACGGCTTCGTCAAGGTGCTCTCTGACAAGGCCACGGACAGGATCCTAGGCACGCATATCATCGGCCCATCCGCTGGTGAACTCATTAACGAAGCGGTGTTGGCTCAGGAGTACGGCGCAGCCGCGGAAGACGTCGCCAGAGTTTGTCATGCGCATCCGACGTGCGCAGAAGCACTTAGGGAAGCTAATTTGGCGGCGTACTTCGGAAAACCCATTAACTTTTAATAATTTTCCATAAATAAATCGACTTAAAAGCAATTCTCTTTCACAAAAATGAAGTATTTGTGGCACACGAACTGCCTTGTACTATGTATTTATGTTTATTATCTCTTTGCTTATATACATATACTACATATTCTCATGTCACTCATGTAAATATTATTATATAATTTATTCGATTAAAATCATATCTCATCACATTATTTCGGAGATATTTCTGGATGTATAGAACTTATTTTATAAATATACCTATTGTTATTGGATGGAAATAAAACGGTTATCATTTTAATCAATTTCTTAAACTTTCGTATTGTATACAATTGTTTTCGCAATCATTCATTATTATACATAACGGATATAATAAAAGCTGATCGCGCATTTCTTTGTAACCGAGACTGATTGAAAAAGAGGAAACACGCCATTTTATACTTGATAAAAGCTGGTAAGTCGTACTCCGTTTATGTCCATTACGAACGGCATAAATGATAGAGAAAAATTCGTCGAAGCTCCAGACGCATGCGAAAACTGTTGTCTCGTTTGTTTTAGACTGTACAGTTCGGGTTGGAAATAATCTGAATTCAAATTCTAGTTCAACACCCAAGCTAATTATATGTAATAAAAGATGATATAGCGATCTTTCTCTAACGGTAAAGACTAAACGACGAAAAAGTAAGATAAAACTAGGTCGTTATAGTATGTATTTTGAAAGATGACGACTGCGTCGTTGACGTTTCTGTGGTTTCAAATCACAACTAACAAGCATGAACTCCTTCTGGCGGGAGAAAGTACACGGTGAGAGACGTAGATGGAGTTCCAACGATGGTAACGATGTAAGTCGTCAAGAAAAATTTGTTAGGACTTGTAGGGATTGCAGACGCGAGCGAAAATCGAAAACCCATTTCGGCATTAGCATATTAATGGGACATAAGACGTTCAATCCTACATCAATCGACACGTCTTGACGAGGCGAATTCCACGACATAGGATCTTTTCACTTCACTCCAACGGTTACCGAGAAAATCGTAAGAAACCGCATAAAAACGCAAAAAATCGGTAAATTGCACCTCCGGAAAAATCCTTTTCAAGCTATGACATTTTCTTCTACGCCATTCGAAAGAACGCATTTTTCGATTCCGAATCACCCCCGAATCCTATTTCTATCGTTAATAGATTAAGCGCCACGAGCCCTTTATTCGGTCTATTTTGAACGTTTTGCCCGAACTTCGAACGGCGTTTTCTCAAAATCTCTGCGTTCCACATCCGAACCGATACGTTTTATGTCATTACCGACCCGAATATGTATATTCTGACGCAAAATAATTTCGTCAAAATTCCGTTAAGAATGGTGATTTTCATTTTGGTCCAAATTTCAATTCGCCCTCGTCACTTTATTTATGGCTTCGTCGCGATCGAATAGAGCTCTTTATAAGCAGATTTTGCCTAGGAATCGAATGGAATAGGAACTAACGCGCTATCTCTAACAGTTTTCGCGCTAGAATGAAATTATGGTAATTTTAGGTAAGAAATTCTTTCAAACTTCAAAGTACCATATCTTCGGAACGGTACGAACTAGGCACCTTCGGTTTGTTTCATTTTAATCAGCTCATCGAGTACTTTAAGCCTGCCGAGATTCAACTCGAATGTGATAAAATTTTAATGTTTTGAGGTAGAAATTTTTTGGACAAAAATATTTTTTGCGTCCAATGGCGTTCAAAATATGTCTATCGGATAGATTTTGGCCCGTAGAATCGAAATCTTCCATCCCGGACGCTGTATCTCTTACCGTTCTCGAGATAGAAAAAGTACGTCCGATTGCCTTCGAAATAGGTCTATCGGATAAATGTCGTCCAGTACATTTCTCAATATGGCATTATAAACTGTTTAAGGTCAGTGTCAAAAGACCTTAAACTCATTGAATTGACAATTTTTTATTTAAATTACCTGCTAGAATTTATGAGATAATTTATTTAATTCGATATTTCCTCATTACATCAATTAAATCTACGTCAACATTCCAGTTTAGGAAACACAATTATTTGTCCCCTTTTAATGTATGTAGGCGACATATTTGCTGCTACAAAAGGGAAAAAATTGGAACCAATTTTTGCTCGTTTCCTTTATAACTGCAAATTATATATGTGTACCTATAAGGGTATCCATTCTTTTGTTCAAGACAAATAAACTAATCGATAACTGCAATATAATTACTCCTAGGAAGAAAACTGATAAACTTAGAGAAGAAGAAATATTTTATAGAAAATTACTCGCGTTTTGCTTGAATATCTACAACTATCGAGTGGTTGTGTAGGTGTTAAAGAAATTACGAGGGATGTTTCCAAAGTTCTGGGAATTTTGTTTTAATTTTCTTATTTCCTTAATTTTCATCAAAATTACAATGTAGTTTTTTTTAAAATATAATCTCCAATTAATTGAATACACTTATCCCAATGTTTTTAAACGGTTATCAAAGGACTTCCTCGTAATCTCTGCCATCCGCATATTTATAGCAAGTTTGGCCTCATTTAAGCTCTCGAATCGAAGACCCCGTAGGGGTTTTTTCGAATTTAGGAACAGATGAAAATCGTTAGGCGCCAACTCGAATGGCGAATAGGGGGTGGATGTGGAAACAATACCCAGCACGATTCGTTTGAAATATCCTTCGTTTTTCGTACGGTATGCGGTCTTGCATTTTCTTGTTGCAATAACGCACGTTTATGCCACTTCCCAGGACGTTACTTGCAAGTTTACGCAATTCCTAGAACATTCGGAACGTATCTCGTAGTTAAGTTAACGTTTAACGCTTTCCTTTCGAAAGAACGGATAAATCAGGAATAAATGTATCCTTATCGTTGCTTCGTTTATATTATAACAAACCCAACAGCGTTATTAGAATCTGAGCCTCTACATTTTACAAATCGATGAATAACAAGGATATATTCATTGCTGTTTTATTTTTCCTACAAGTACATAGGTACATTTAATGCATCAGGATTTCCTCAATCGAAAGCGAATTTATAGACTTGGCATTATACTTTAGTTACTGGAGCTTGGTCTTTGATTATTTAATTGGCGTCACGCGATTCGCGATGGTGACTGAATAAGCAACAAATACGTTTTGCGGTCTAATTTTCCAGAATTTATTTATTTTTGAATGCGAAAAGTGTATGTGCGAGACGTCATAGAAATGAGGAGAAATGTGAGTATTGTAATATTGATTATTAGGTAACTGAGGTCTGGGTATATAAATCATATCGCCATTGGTATTAAAAATCAGACTAAAATTTTGAATTTCTCAGAATTGGCACATGAAAATTCTAAATCTGCAACGTATTTAAGAAACATACTTTTACTTCAGTTCCACGCCGGTTTTTACAAGATAGAAAAATAAAAATTGCAGATACATAAGCTTAAGTTACTGGTTATCAACGCCTAAACAGGCACAAAGAAAACGATAATTGTACAATGACCCGATTTATTCGTGATGGATTAACAAATTTTTTCTTTTTAATCCAATACCACAGGAGAAAATAATTTTAATGTTATCTGATGCTGCCCCTTATATGTGTAAAGCCTCGGTTAATCTCAAAATACTTTTTCCCAATTCAATTCATACCACTTGTTTGGCTCATGAAATTTTCCTAAGATCATCATTGCTAATTCAATTTTACAAAGAATCATTCCCCAATTTAACGTTACCTCCATAACCAGTTGTTACGAGATACGGAACAAGGTTCAATGCCTCAATTTTTTATTTACAAAATCATGAAAGGATAAAAACAAATTGTGTTAGAATTATCTGATGATTCAAATGCTATAAAAGAAGCGAAAAAAGGTTTCAAAAGTAATGTAATACCAAGTCAATTAGCATTTATTGAAAGCAATTTTTCCGTAGTAGCAGACACAATTTTGAAATTAGACTCAAGAAGAATTGTTTTTGACAAAATCTGTAACTTTAATAAGCAAGTGCTATAAAGATTTGTCAGCTGTTAAGGGAACAGGTCAAATAATTTTTAAAAAGCTTAGTATTAGAGAAAAATGAAGGATTCACAATTCTTGATGATTTTTCCGTGCATATAATCCGAGCTTTACTAGTAACTTAAGCTTGTGTATGTGCAATGCTTACTTTCCTCTCTCGTGGAAGCCCGTATGTAACCGAAACATAGCACTAATTGCGTATAATCGAATCAGCATATAAAGAACCGCGTAAAATGAGGTACTCCTGTATATAATAATGGTTGCATTTACCTTAACCTTGGTGGTAACATTTACGAACATTCAACTCATTGATTTATTATTCTAAAGACTTTCCTAAAAATTCATTTTTCAAAAACACTCCAGAAGCTTTAATTATCTCGTGCGAAGACCAAGTAGGTACATGTAGGAGACATTAAGTTCCCTCGCAAGAGTAAGGTATTTTAATTCCTTCAACTCCATCAAATCAAGGAAAACCGAGCGAACCAAAGATTAACAAAAAAACTTTATTTCTGCGGTCACGAATTCCACCCCATCTTTGCCACTCCAGAGGCTTTCATTACGTTGTAAGGAATGAATGAATGAATGCAATTTAATTTCATTTCTTTAACTCCGCCAAATTAGAAAAATCTTCAGAGACTTCTATTACCTTGCGCGAAGACCCCTGTTTGCACATATTAAGTTTGTTATTCACCGAATATAGTTGTAAAGTTTTTAACCATCTTTGAACCAGCGTTAGATAGAATATTTATACGGGATACTGTGTTCTATTTCTTGAATTCTAAGAACGTTTTTGGTAAAATCTCATCCGTCCTGGCAGACGCTTGTATTCAATATAGCGATTACTACAGACATAATAATACACATTTGCAATAGTGTTGCTGATTTATTTGGTTTTGCTATTTCGATTTGATCGTTCCTATCTGACGTGCAAGATTGAATTCCCATCGAATCGTTAGGATATTGTAATATGTCTAGGATTCTATCGCAAAATTCATTTATAATGCAAACACTTCCAAAAAAACATATATATTGTAGTATAGTAATACTCGAATGTTGAATTACCATTAGAAAATTCATCATTTATTACAATTCAATATATCAAAATTCACAGTTAATGTTGGGGTTATGGTCTTCAATTGTCATACGGTTTATTTTGGGGTTCTATTTATACCTTTTCGACACCACGCCCTTCACCTTTTGAGCATATTATTACCCTACGGATGTTAGCTTCTTATTTTAGCTCCAGCTAGAGACGTTTAATGGATAAAAAAATGTAACTAGAAATAAGATTATTAATTATTATAAAAGGCATATATTAATGGATAGAAAGAATTGTAAACATTCAGACACATACATACAACACTTTCACATTATCAGAATTCCTAGTAACCATTGGATATATATATAACCAAGGATACATCGAGATTCAATAATAATAATAATAATAATAATAATAAATTTATTCTTCTCAATAAATACATACATACATGTCACTATACATAAGCATTTACGAAAACAGTCAATATGACTAAAGAAAAAGAAAAAAGAACATTCAAATGACATTACATAAGATGACGTATAAATCATTCCGGAAGCGGTACACTCAAGGACATAACACTTAGTTCATAATAGTTCATAACACTTTACCAGGAGAACTCAAAGAAATCCTCGATGTCATATATGACGCGATCTATCAGCATTTCCCTCATATGGGATTTGAATATCTTAAGTGTAGATATATTTTTTACTTGAGTTGTTAAATGGTTAAAGAACCTACAAGCATTGTACTTTGTCTGTTTTTGATATTTTGCTGTATTATGCTGTTCGTTAACTAAATTGACATTTTTGTATCGCGTGTTATAACCATAATCAGCACTCTTAAATTTTTCTTTATTCGAATAGGCAAAGCACAATAGCTCATGGATATATAAGGAGGGTAATCTCAATACTTTTAAATTCTTAAATGCGTCTCTGCAGGAGTCGCGTGAGGACATACCACATATGGTCCGTATAGCTCGCTTCTGCAGAACAAAAATCCGCTGCATGTCTGTCGATCGACCCCAATGCGTTATTCCGTATTTTATAAGGGATTGAAAACATGCAAAATATTGAGCCATCAGGACATCCATGCTGCAATAACGGGACAATGTTCTTAATGCAAAGTTAATGCTTGCTAGCCTTTTGCAGAGGCCATCTATGTGCTCACGCCATTTTAATCTATTATCAATTGTAGGGCCCAAAACCGAAGCCGATTGACAGAGAGCGAGCGTGGTGTTACTTTCCTTGAGGAGAAACCCGTTCGGATACAATTCCGAGTTGCCAAATACAATTATTTTAGTTTTTTCGGTATTTATCTTAAGTTTATTACGTATTGTCCACTTTTGTATTAGTCCAAAAGCCTCGTCTACTTTTACTGAAACATCATCCCCATTGCGGCCAAATATCAATACATTTGTATCGTCTGCATAATTAACAATTTTCATTGAATCTTTTTCCATGTGATAAACCAGATCGTTTATAAACAGAAGGAAAAGCGTAGGACCCAGAACGGACCCCTGCGGAACTCCCACATCGATTGTCAAATTTTCAGACTTCGTATTATTTACCCGGACACACTGAGCCCTGCCAATCAAGTAGGACCTGAACCATCGAAGTGCAATACCCCGTATACCATAAATAGAAAGCTTGTTTAATAAAATATCATGGTCAACCATATCAAACGCTTTCGTAAAATTTATCAACAATGCCACAGGTAATTTTCGTTTATCTAGGGAACAAACTATTGCATTGACAAAATCTTCCAGTGCCGTATTAACACTTTTGCCCCTCATAAAACCATGTTGAAATGAGTGGAGCACGTTATGTGAAAACAAAAATTTAACAATATTATCGTTAACAATTACTGCAATAAGTTTTGAAACGCTGGACACGAGTGATATTGGACGATAGTTTTCAATTACTTCTTTGCTATTCTTTTTATGAAGTGGGATCACTGTAATATATTTTAATTTATCAGGAAAAATACCTTCCTGGAAAGAACAATTGAAAATGTGAGCTAATGGAACAGATACGTACGTTTTAACTTTCTTCAATAAATTATTTGAAATATTATCGAAACCTGCTGAATTTGTATTTTTAATTTGTGTATGTATGTCTCGATATCACTGTACTGTAACAATACAGGTTTCTATAACAACGTTATGCCTTGGATGAACTGGAGTCAAGGTGAATTAAAATTTTCGTTTCGTCGCCAACTTATAAATAAAGCAGTGTAGTCCTGGTTTCCAAAAGAAATAAAAAGTTTGTTTGGTTAACGACGAAGAAATTTGACAAGATAGATAAATCAACAAATAAGTCAAAATATATATTTGGAATAAAGGGGTTTTAAGAAGAAGTACCAGTGAATAAAAGAACCTCAACAGACCGGAGAAGATGGAATCTAAGAAGGGGAAGAATCCATACAAATTAAAGGTGCATCGAGAATAGAAGTTAAGAGAGGAGATATAGGAGAACCATCATCGAAACTCACACACACACACACAACACTAGGTAATTATCTTGATTCTATGTTAAATATTTCTCAAAAATTTGTAAATATAATTTGTTATAATTTATGCTTTTTATTTCATTAATTAAGAGCTAGGCCGGTGCAATTTTGTTTAAGAAATTTAACTAAATTCTCAGTATAATATGTAATTGCTACGCTCCCTAATCCCCTATATCGCCCCATTGTTATTAAAGGAATTCGTATGTGTCATAAGAATGACTAGATTAGTTTGATTTATATAATCGCACGGTAATTAAATAAAGTGTATCTGTTACGTTCGGCAAATACAACATCACCTTATTTTCTACGTAAATTACTGCAGCTCTAGTCTAGAAACTCGGGACTTTTCCGTGCATGCAGTTCCTACGAAAGCAAAATAGTATGTTTGTAATTGTAATGTGGGTAATTAAACCCAAACGAGAATGTTGCGGTACGATTCGAAACCAATCGGTAGCATTGAGATAAGCACATAGGATAATTATATTTTCCGTCATTAAGCGAGATTATCCGGCTATTCTATTATGTTAATAATTTGTTTTCGTTTCTTTAATTTTTTGTATCTAGGTCTACACTAGACGGACAGCATGTCAACAATTTTAAATTTATGTAAAAGTTCGTGGATAATGGATAGTGCATCTTATACTTACAAAGTTCATAATTTTAATCGTGGAAGTGCGCATTTGAAAATGGCAGAAAAGAATAATTTTTATGGTCCGTTTGTCGCGCGGTTCACGTAAAAGCGACCAATTAATCATTTTTACTACGGCACATAGAATTTAATTGCCTTTATTGAAGTAAATACAAAGGAATAGAAACGCTTGTTCGTATCTTACATGGTCAAGTGATTGGCGAGCGGCTTTGCAGGGACGGCATTTATAATTGTCATTGTTTATTTTATGTAGTACATATGTACATGCAATTAGTTTAAGACTTGTAGGCTTTGGTAAGGAAGAAAATGACCGGCAATAAAATGTGTATGATCAGAACTAAATACATTCATAAGGAAACGACGTCCTTAATTAAGATTGCGCTATTTAATATCTAGAAAACATTCTATCGCATTTAATTATAACGTTAGGCATATCCTCAATGCGGAAAGTTAGACCTAATCTTATTGTAACTTCCTCACGAAAAACTTATTTGGTGTAAAAGTCACTTGCAACGCCCTTAATTCCTTGAAGCATTTAACGTTCGATATAATGAAGATCGTTATAGGGAAATCACCTCGAACACAGTACATATGTGTACATCTCATAGAATGAACTCTAAGCCGGAAAATCAGCACAAAATCTAGATTCTATTTAAGAGGGGTTTTTCATTTTCGTTGTCCGGATCTTCTAATTTAATAAAAAGCAAACGGATTTGAATTTTGTTAAACTTTTATTACGAGGGTAAATTGAAAAGTTTCCGGAATGCCAATGAAAACAAAATAGAATTTCTTGTATTCTTCTTAATCGTAAGCCTTCCAATTTCCAGGACGAGAGACGTGTTACTAAGAAAATATTCGATGAAAACGTGAAACGTGCATGTGGTCAAAACGCCTCTGTATGCTCCAAGATCTAAACGAAGCAAATCTCATCGATTTTGACGTCGGAAACGCGCTCTACGCGTTCGAAAACGTATATGCACCAAGTTTCGTCTGATTTAGAACACCTCCAATTTTTCCTAAATTTCCAAAGGGGTACCCCTTGGAGATTTCAAGGAAAATCGAAATGGTTGGAAGTATGACTTATTACACATCAAATTGTAGCTCTTGTCGTGCAGATTGGGGGTAAAACAATTTCCAGGACGAGAGACGTGTTATCAACAAAATATTCGATATAAACGTGAAACGTGGTTCTGGTCAAAACACTTTTGCCTGCTCCAAGATCCAAACGAAGCCGATCCCATCAATTTCGACGTCGGAATCGCACTCTACGCCTTCGGAAACGTATATGCACCAAGTTTCGTCTAATTTAGAACGTCTTCAATTTTACCCGAATTTCCAAAGGGGTACCCCTTGGAGATTTCGAAGAAAATCGAAATGATTGGAGGTACAACTTATTACACATCAAATTGTAGCTCTTCGCGGGCAGATTGCGGTTAAAACAATTTCCGGGACGAGGGACGTGTTATTAAGAAAATATTCGATGAAAACCTGAAACGTGGTTCTTGTCCAAACGCTTCTGCATGCTCCAAGATCCAAACGAAACTAATCCCATCGATTTCGACGTCGGTATCGCACTCTACGCCTTCGGAAACGTATATGCACCAAGTTTCGTTTGATTCAGAACATCTTCAATTTTTCCTAAATTTCCAAAGGGGTACCCCTTGGAGATTTCGAGAAAAATCGAAATGGTTGGAAGTACGACTTATTACACATCAAATTGTAGCTCTTCGCGTGCAGATTGCGGTTAAAACAATTTTCGGGACGGGAGCCGTGTTATTAAGAAAATATGCTATTAAAACCTGAAATCTAGTTCTGGTCAAAACGCTTCTGCATGCTCCGAGATCCAAACGAAGCTAATCCCATCGATTTAGACGTCGGAATCGCACTCTACGCCTTCAGAGACGTATATGTACCAAGTTTCGTCTGATTTAGAACATCTTCAATTTCTCATGAATTTCCAAAGGGGTACCCCTTGGAGATTTCGAAGAAAATCGAAATGATTGGAAGTACGACTTATTACACATCAAATTAAAGCTCTTTTCGTGCCGATTGTGGTTAAAACAATTTTCAGGACGGGAGACGTGTTATTAAGAAAATATTCGATGAAAACGTGAAACGCGGTTCTTGTCCAAACGCTTCTGCATGCTCCAAGATCCAAACGAAACTAATCCCATCGATTTAGACGTCGGAATCGCACTCTACGCCTTCGGAAACGTATATGCACCAAGTTTCGTTTGATTCAGAACATCTTCAATTTTTCCTAAATTTCCAAAGGGGTACCCCTTGGAGATTTCGAGAAAAATCGAAATGGTTGGAAGTACGACTTATTACACATCAAATTGTAGCTCTTCGCGTGCAGATTGCGGTTAAAACAATTTTCGGGACGGGAGCCGTGTTATTAAGAAAATATGCTATTAAAACCTGAAATCTAGTTCTGGTCAAAACGCTTCTGCATGCTCCGAGATCCAAACGAAGCTAATCCCATCGATTTAGACGTCGGAATCGCACTCTACGCCTTCAGAAACGTATATGCACCAAGTTTCGTCTAATTTAGAACGTCTTCAATTTTTCCCGAATTTCCAAAGGGGTACCCCTTGGAGATTTCAAGGAAAATCGAAATGGTTGGAAGTACGACTTATTACACATCAAATTGTAGCTCTTCGCGGGCAGATTGCGGTTAAAACAATTTCCGGGACGAGGGACGTGTTATTAAGAAAATATTCGATGAAAACGTGAAACGTGGTTCTTGTCCAAACGCTTTTGCATGCTCCAAGATCCAAACGAAACTAATCCCATCGATTTCGACGTCGGAATCGCACTCTACGCCTTCGGAAACGTATATGCACCAAGTTTCGTCTGATTCAGAACATCATCAATTTCTCATGAATTTCCAAAGGGGTACCCCTTGGAGATTTCGAAGAAAATCGAAATGATTGGAAGTACGACTTATTACACATCAAATTAAAGCTCTTTTCGTGCAGATTGTGGTTAAAACAATTTTCAGGACGAGGAACGTATTGTTACGAAAATATTCGACGAGAACGTGAAACGTGGATGTTGTCAAAACGCCTCTGTATGCTCCAAGATCCAAACGAAGCAAATCTCGTCGATTTCGACGTAGGAATCGTACTCTACGCGTTCGGAAACGTATATGCATCAAGTTTCGTTTAATTGTAATAAATTATAAAAATGTTACAGAAGCTGTAATTGTTTATTACTAACCAGTGCATATGAAGTTTTAAAACATTCCGAATAGGAAAGCGCAATAATGTACACCTTTCTGCTGCTAACAACTTACTGCACTAAATCACATGAACAGAAAGTTTGATTATACAGGTACATACGAAACAGGGAATCCTCATTTTTAGATCGGAATAAATGGAATTCGGAATAGAATGGGATTAAAAATCACTGCGGAAATTTCTTGTTTTCTGTTTTTAAATCTCCTATCTCCTAAGTAGCGTGTAAATCGGGGGATAGGTGTATAATGTTGAAGAAAATCATTTAAGAAACACAGGCACGCAAGATTATAGCCTAAAAACACTATCGACCTATTCAGACACGGAAACCAGGTTACTAGAGTGCGGGCACCACACGTACTTCTTTCCCAAAACGTTTTCGTGTCGGGCAAAGAAGAAGCAAAACAAGACAGCAAAGGTCTTTTTTCGTATTTAAGCTGTCCCCACTTCGTGTGTACGTGCCTTATCTCGTACTACCAGTTCTCAGACGCGAGCGAGCGAGTACTTTTCTCTTTCCTCAAGATTAAAGCGGAATTTGCGTTCGATGTAGTTTTCCTTTTGTGATACATAAAAGTAATTTGAATACGAATCAGTTTTAACTGTATTATAGTACCTCGTTCTCCCCGGACATCCACATCGATAAACTAGATAATTATGGTAAGTACAAAAGAGCAATCAAATGAATCTAACAGGATTAATACGTGACGCGATACTTCGCTTGAAAGGGGACTTGATAAATAAAGTTACTCGATTAAAAAGGGTCCTAATTGAATCAAATTTTAAATTGGTCCCCCGTGCAATTTACATATTAATGTAATTAATGGAAAATCCGAAATTTTACGCGAGGAAATTTCGTTTTGCAACATCGTTCTCGGTACTTCGTAGAATTTTCACGCGCTCATATTAGTAGCAAATATTGTGGTCGAAGATGCGGTCGACTCGCCCGCCAAAGGTTATTTGATAACGGGAATCCGCGCGCCGTACGAAGGATTTCGTTAACGATAAACAGAGATGATTAACGAAAATTCCGAGGCTCCATTTACGAAACTGAAGGTCGACGGCGATAATTACGGGGAAAACTAATTGCACTCGGACAAGTTTGGATATCGCATGTTTACATTTTCTGGTCCGCTCGTTATCGTTTCGTATCGTCCCGTACGTACGTAAATAATTAAGTGTCCTTTGATACGAAATTATTAACGTTAAAAGACGAACGTACACACGCGTCTAAATTGAACTTTTCCGTTCCCCACCGTCTCGCCGGACCCGTTTAACGCGCGCTTTCCGAAGAGCGATTATCAATGTTGTACCCCCTCTTGAATATCTTCAACTCTGTATGTGTAATAAATTAGGCGACTGCAGGCCTTTTTCTCATATTATAACAGTAGTTCTACGGTGCGTCGACTTCATTTAGTATATCAACTGATAGATACGTGTGCGTGCTGTTGTTTTGTTGTTATTGAAGTGCGTTAAAATTTTCGAATTAAATTTTTGGTATCCTCTTATTTAACGTAAGTATTATTATTATTATTATTATTATCGGATTTAGTCGATAAACCCCTTTTCCTTAGATGCTATGTGACTAGGAAAGAAAAGCAAATCACCCAGTAAAAGTATTTATTTTTAAACTAATTTTTATTAAGTAATAATATGTAGATGATGTCATTTTCGCGTGCTTAAAAATTAACTGGATAATTTGCATGAAATCTCGTTGTTAGTAATTCCACAAGTTCGAAGAGAATATTTCTCGGATAAAAATACAAAATGCTGGAAACCATTTATTTATTGGAACAAAAGCGACAAATTTCTAACATTAAAAATTCCACAACATGCATTTTTACCCCACTCTTTACTGTGACCATGTGTTTGCATGCACAAATATTTTCCCTCTCAATGACGGCTACGAACGCCTTTCACCCCCGCAAAACCCAGTTGAGTCAAGTGGACGGCCAAGGGAAAGTACCTGCTACCCGATGTTTGAACGTTAAAGATTTACAAATACATGTATTTGTAAATCTTGCTTGCCTCGAGCTAGCGAAACACGTGTCACCGATTTTATTATAAACAATTGCGTGGGGAGGAGTTTACGGATGTGATATTTGTGTCAATTTAATGTGTAAATATACATGCAAACTATGAAAATACCTAGAAAAACATTATGTCAAAAAGTCTTTGTCGAAACCTTAACAATTCTGTTCAAGGAGTAGGGAAAATCCGAATCAAAAACCTAGCCAAAGATTTCCTTCTTAACCTTCCTATACTCACGTCAAAATGAAAGACGTATACTATACTATATAAGTCGGTCTCACAGACCGTATGCGTGAGTATAGGAAGGTTAAGGCACCACACCACGGTTCGCGCGCGGTGCGAGGGTATATTTTTCATAATTATTTTCAAGCAAACGATGAATGCATTTCTTTTTATTAATACTCACAGTGAATATATACATATGGAACACTGTGTACAATTTTTTTACTCGAATCTGAAATATGGTTCGCGGTGTACGGCGCTTCTAAAAGGGCACTCCGACGAAATTGCTGCGCTTGGCGGGTGACAGGGATTAAGCCATACGGTTCATATGAAAACTAAAATAAAAATATATTTAGTAACTAGACATATAGATTTACAACATCACGTAGGGAAATTTCGATATCTAAAAATAGAAAAAATGGCGGAGCAGCGAATTTTATTTCCGATTTTCATGGAAAATTTTCATCGTTCATAAAAGGAAAAAAAAAGGAAGCGAGCCCTCTATAAGAAAATCCCTACGTGGTGCCATAGAGAGTGGACTTTCGAACAGTTTAAGACTTGGTGCATGTAAATCGGATGTATAGTTTTTTCAATATGTTGTCAACCAGGTTGAAAAACGTGGTTTCGAGAAAAACGCGTTCAAAGTTTTGCTGAAGGATAATTGAACATACAAACAAAATTTTTTATTTGTCTCTTTCTTTTTGTTTCTCACCATTAATCAGCTATTCCTGGACCATACAAAAGCTCCTCAGCATCCAAACACTCAACATCTTTTTCATGTTTTGCCCGAAGACGACCCTTATGCGTGCTTTTTTCGGCTTCGTGCTCAGCTTCGCATATTCGTTTCTCGTCGATGTTTTGACAATATTGGTAGAGTGTTTCACAAATTTTTATGTTTAATACCTCCAATACATTTATAAGTCCAATATGGCCATTGTTAAAAAGTATTGAAGCAATATTGGCGGCAGTTTCAACTGTGGGTCTACCGCTCCACGATGTCTTTGGCGCAAATTTCCATATAACAGAGTTCAAACACTCGTTGTTATTCTGGTGAAAAGCGCCTAAACATCGTTGAAGAAGCTAGTCCTTACTAAGGTTCACGTATATCGGTTTTATTGCCTCGATGACATCTGCAGGCAATGCAAGTTTATGTGTGTATTCATTCAAAATTCCTTTGGCATTTGCTTGCTGCCACGAATACCACGAGTGTTCTCCTTCCGGGCAATACTGATGTTGGGGAATTGCATCTGTGGAACATTTGTGATAGAATGTGGCCCAGACAGCTTTTTCATATCTTCCAACGAATCACGATTCCGACGAATTGCAAGACCGTAGAAAGCAGTTAATTCTTCAATGAGCTTTCCAGTCAGCTTTCCTCTTCCACTGAGGCCCTCATTATCTTTTTTACAATTTCGCAATCTTATTCCCATCCGTTTTTGAACATGGTTGACGCATTCTTTTTCATCACATCGTACGGAAGAGCTTGTACGATTTTGTCGTAAGTCTTCGAATCGCCATCCCCGATATAATTTACGTACTTCGTTCCGTGTAATTCCTCCGCTCTTTGAAATATTTCAAGCATAGCATCAGCTTCCATTTTGCATGCACAACCGACGTGATTTGCTTCACAGGATTCAGCGTGTTTTTCTAGCCAATTTTGATATTCCTCTGAATCAGTTTTGTTTTTCCGCAGAGCACATGCCTTACAGTACGCAGATTTCACACAAATATCAATTACTTTCTTAGAGTAATAACCAATGAGTGTGGTGACCCCATTTAACGAACTAAAACCGCGTTTACGCCAAGTGCCATCACCAGAAACTGTCAATCCATACTTACTTTTCCACACTTTTCGGCGGTTAATTTTTTTCTTCTTCACCAGCAAGTTTTAATGACATTGTCTTTATAGATGCTGTAGCATCCCTAATCTGTCCCACAATAATATCGTAGAAAGATTGAAAGATAGGGCGCGGCAAATCCATGAAAGCACAAAATTTTTCTGCTCCAGCCAATGATACTCCAAGCAATCGCATCGCAAAAATAAATCGCCGATTAACTTCGTATGCATTTTGGATTAACGGGCATGATGTGATTTCTTTTGGTGTACAGGACTTGCAGTTTACCACAATTTTAAATCCAAGTCCTCTTCGACTAGATTCACCGAATTCTACATTACTTCCGCACAATTTACATTTAACGTGCTGACTTATTGCTGTAAAAACAGCAATGAAATTTATGAGTCTGTACCCGACACTTGGATTTACTATAATTGAATCTAGTTTTCCGCTGCTCAACTTTCTCGCAGAGCTGCTAGCTCTCGGCTCTTCTCTCTCCACTTCATATTTATTAGGTGGACCTAAATTCTTCCGTTTCCTATCACCCCTTTTTGTTTGTTCTCCGACGACATGTCTTTTTGATTTTTATCCATCACGATACACAGAATACACGATACAAATCGAATGATAGATACGAACTCTACGACTGCCGGAAATCAACTGACTTATTCGTAAATTTCCTACCTCTTCACTACTAGAAATACAGTACTTTAATCGAAATATATTCCAAGAAGAAGAAGAAGAAGAAGAAGAAGAAGAAGAAGCCAACAAAGGATGGCTAGGTAGCAGACCCATTCGACAGCCACACATCCGTCGCGTCGTGCACTTGGCACGCTTTCACATAAAATGATATATCTCCGTCAATTTTACCAATTTCTTAAAAACATTTAGTCAGAGCATTCTTAACAAATCCATCTTTCAGAAAATAGAATAAAAAAAAATGACATTTTTGCTTTTAGCGTGATGTAGGGCCTTAAGAAATGTAAATGTCATTTTAACAAATTTAGTGTGTGTTTTAGTGTCTTTCTGTATATTTATCATTTCGTATATTAGTCTTTTTTTTTTAAATATAATTGCGTTTTCAAAATCAAAGTAATGTCCCAGATCTTTGTAATGTTTTGTTACAGCGGTCATTGTACCAAAATCATTATTTAAAGAATAGTTACGGTTATACAATCTTTTCTTTAAATATTGTTTTGTCTGACCGATGTAACAACCATCGCAGTCTCTACAGTTTATTTTATAAACTACATTACTTTGATTTTCTTTATTTATTTTAGCTTTAGTGTTAGTAAAAAGGGATCCGTTACTATAATTTGGAATGAAAGTTATATTTATATTGTTTCTATTAAATTCTGTTTTTATTTGGTCACTTAAACCTAAAGGGATAGCGTTATAACTCTTATTGTCATTATTTTTAATGCCTCTATTATATAATTTGTTAATTCTATATTTTATCATTTCTTCGTCAAAGCTATTTGGATAATTATTTTTATCTAACAAGGAGAAGGTAAGGTAATTGGATTTTTGTAATTTTTGATATTTATGGTACGTGTAGTTAGGACCTCAAATAAGAATATTTTGGAGTAGTTCGACGCAACGTTCATAAATTACCGAGATAATCGATGTTGAAGTTTCACCCACCAGTTAAATCCACTAGATCTAATACGATTGCCAACTGGACTCGTGGCCTAGTCGATAGCGTTTTGGTGCGATACTCGCGAGATCGCTGGTTCGAGTCTCGTCACGGAACATTTCTTTTTCTTCCATTCAAAACGCACCATATGTTTTTTCATTCTTCTTCTCATATCAAAAATTATGAACAAACGAAATATATGAACTATATGCGGGAACATTCTTCAAGTACATCATTAAAATGCACAATCGGTTGATAAACAATATTCATTTTGAATTAGCGTACCAATAAGGTAATAATAAAAAAATGTTGCTTCCCATGTTTCTATGATAACTGCCATTCTGGCTCGTGCCACACTGCGTAAAATGTCGCATACTAGATATAAAATAATAGAAATTTTCATTTCCTACCTGACTCCCTTCGTTTTTTTTTTGAAGAAACCTTATTGTTAATTCAAAATGCATATTGTTTATCAACCGATTGTGTATTTTAATGAAGTACTTGAAGAATGTTCCTGCATATAGTTCATTTATTTCGTTTGTTCATAATTTTTGATATGAGAAGGATGAAAAAGAAAAACATATGGTGCGTTTTGAGTGGAAGAAAAGAAATGTCCCGTGACGGGAGCCGAACTAGCGATCTCGTGAGTACCGCACCGAAACGCTATCGACTAAGCCACGAGTCCAATTGACAATCGTATTATATCTAGCGGATTTAAATGGTGGGTCAAACTTCAACATCGATTATCTCGGTAATTTATGAACGTTGCGTGGAACTACTCCAAAATATTCTTATTTAAGGCCCAAACTACACGTACCATAAATATCAAAAATCCGGTTATCTTGCTTTCTCCTTGTAAGATTTCTTTAACTTTGTTTAAATTCTTTTCCCTAAACTCGGAATTAGCTAATCTAATCGCTTGATCAACTAATCCGGTAATTACATTAATTTTATGTAATTTTGATGTTTCTGAAGAATAATTTAGATGTCTTCCTGTATCGGTAGATTTTATATGCCAATTCGTTTTTACAATACCGTTATTGCGCATGACTATCACGTTCAGGAAATTTAATGAGCTATTAGATTCCTCTATATCGAGAAATCCTATTCATTAGTTATTTTGTTGATAGTTCCCGAATAAAAAAAAACAAATGTTTGTTTATACATTTATCGAGTTATATTTTCACTGAAGAAGGTGTTCCGAAAACGTTTGTAAACGGTCTGAAAGTATAAGTATCATTTCAATCATGTCTTGTTTAATCGACCTAGTTGTGGTAGAGAGCTATCATATACGATTATTTATTTATTGAATAGTAAAAACCGCAGTTATGACAATTGTAAAGAACGTTTTGATTTTTGCGACAAAATTGCCACAGGACCGCTGTTGCGAGCCTTAGGAGGGGCATATTCTTTTGAGGCCCAAGTTTCGTTCCGTGTTCCCTCATTTCTTCAATTATTTCTTTATGATGGTCTTCGTCCACTTGCAAGTAGTTGGATATTGACTTTCCACTAGAATGGCCTGTAATTTTTATTAGATTTTGTCCTGAGATTCCGGTTTTGGCGAGTTTTGATACGGTCGTGGCCCTAAGTGAGTGATTTGTGATTTTATTTTTGGGGTTAAACCCTTATTTTAATGCTTGTTTTTTTGTTCAAGTTGAAATGTCATTTATTCCTACAAGACTATATGTTTGAACCAATTTCCGGTGATTAACCAATGTGGATTTGTAGTCAGAAACCATTGGCTACTGGTGTTTTTTCCTCTTTTATCTTGGTGTTTTAAAAACAGTTTGATTGGACGAAAGTTGGTATCTAAATCGTTCTTTACAAACCATTTTCTTTCGGCTACTTTTCGGCGATCTCCTCGCGTAGTTTTCGAAAAAAGTGGGGTTACATTGGACACTGCTCCTTTTTTCATTGTGGCCTATTTCTGAAAAAAAAAAATAATAAAACACGTTTTCCGCAAACCTTGAGGTACTGTGCCGGTCCCTAAACACTCCTAGTCTCCTAGGCGTTCAGTGCCTCTTCTACGATGTGGCCTAACTTCCTGAGAGACCAATCTTTTAAACAACAAAAAACTGTAGCAATATTTCTTTGTAATCGCCTGGCGACTTGAAACCCCAAAGGAGTTAGGTACTAAAACACCAGCGAAACGAGATCGCCTACCGAAGAAAAAAAGCCCTCATCGAATGAGGATAAGGACTTCTGTATTACGTATTAGTAGTTTTTCTCAAAATCTCAATATTTTGAATAATTTTATTAAGGAATTCTTATCTGCAAAATCAAAATGTCTGCATCAAAAAGGAATCGTTCAAGTACTAACAATATTCATTACGAACAATTCAAAAAAAAAAAATTGAAGAAGTACGGTCAAATAGTTTTTCAACAACCGTGATCACGGCAAAGACGCTTTCGAAAAAGCACTATTTCGAGATAATCGAGTTCAAAGTTTCAAGTTTAGTTTATGTAAACATTGAAGTCGATAAGGTAAACTTAGAAATCATCGTCGATTTCGGGACTATATAGCGTGTTATCTGCACTCGATGCAGCCTCCAATATGTCCATTAGGTGTTGTCTGCTGGCCATTCGTCTCTCCTTCGTCGCATCTTGCGCTCGCAGCTCGGCCGTCGAAACGCGCCTCCCGCCCTCCTGTGACGTACTCATGAAATTTGCTGCTATAGGGCACTCCCATTGCCTCGAACATCTTCAATACTGATGTTTACCCCTCGCTCAAAATGCAGGCTGATGTATAAGCTGAAATTTTCACTGACACTACACCTCCTGGAAGATGTTTTGGACTCAGTTTCCAGATCAGTTGGTTGTAGCTTTCGTTGTTATTCTGTGTGAATCCACCGAGGCACCTTTCGAGCAATTCGTCCTTAGATAAGTCTTCATATATCCCTTTTATAGTGTTTAAAACATCATCGGGCAAGGGTTGATAGGAGTGGACAAATCCGAGGACCTGGTTTTTCTTCTTTAGATGCTTGTTCTGTAGCGAGCAAGAGCTCTCTGCCACTCGCACCATGACTCATCACGAGCAACAGAGAAATATTCTTCGATGCTAACACTTCGGAAGCTTGTATACAACTAATTTATAACGGATCTGTTTAGTCAAAAATGGAGCAGATGTTTGAGTTTATAGATAAACAGCGCGGAGCGCTACTTGGCGCTGTACACTTAGTCTTGCGGCCGTAACGAGAAGCTCTTCAAAATGCTGCAAATCTATAGCTCGGATCTCTATGACAATTTAGGAAAATGTTTTCGAAGAGTTTTACTTTCAGATAAAACAATAAATTATATATGTATGGTATATAACCCCTTAATCAAAGTCTCTCGACAATTATAAAATAAACCCGTTAAATGATCAGAAGCTCGTAAAACTAGCAGCGGGATACGACACTACTTAAGAATCTACCGTTTAGTAAACGGAATAAAAGTAGGTAATTAAGAAATATGCTGATAAATGCAAGACATTTCACAAAAAATTCTGCTGGTTTTGTGTGTACTTGTGTAGAATTTTGAGGTGAATTTCCCCTTTACTGTTGACAAACACTTTCAAAAATTCGAACGAGTTTTTCGAAAATCACAACATAAATCTATTACTACACTTTTAAGTAATTTCCTGGTTATCTTTCGGCGCGGGATTCCCAGATATCATTTTTGAAACAGGGGAAAACATCGGCTAATTATTTTCTATTTATAAGGAAAAAGTAATATTTTAATGAACGTAGAAGAAAACGGCTTCGTAAACAATACAAACCGCGACTTGTTTATGCATAATTTCATTGACCTAAAGCGATCGAAACTTCCGCGAGAACTCGCCGATGTCCAAGCGGGAAGCGTTACTTAACGCTCTCCGAAGAGAAATCTTCAAGGTTGTCCTTTACGAGCTGCTACTTCGCCGTCAGCGGACTTTCGGTTTCTCGACGTTTCCGATTAGTACGGGGGAACAAATGCAAAATCCGATACCAACATTTTTACGATTTTCTCGTTTACGATCCTTCTGCGTATATCGCGATGAATAACACGTTCATCTTTCCCCTATTGGAAAAAATAGCGGAGCGTGCGACATTCTTCAAAGCGTTTATGACTCGGATCGAAGTATAATTACCTTGATTACCATTACATTGTTGCTAATGTGCAGCTGAGCAGCACGTTTAATTGCGTTATCGTTCCGTTGCATAAATGCTTTTGCATCGTTTGGATTTACCATTTCGTGCGGTTGCGATACGTGTCCTGCGGTTTCTTCGAAGCATCCTTTTCATTACAATCTGATGACACACAGAAGGAATATCTTTAGTTTGATTGCTAAATGCGGTTTTTCAAAGTATAATTAAATGGTAGCATTGTATTACCTGATCATTTCCAGGTATACACGCAAAAATTTCTGAAACTTAATCTAACATGGACAAGACAAGATAATCGGATTTTTGTAATTTTTGATATTTATGGTACGTGTGGTTTGGACCTTAAATAAGAATATTTTGGAGTAGTTTGACGCAACGTTCATAAATTACCGAGATAATCGATGTTGAAGTTTCACCCACCAGTCAAATCCACTAGATCTAATACGATTGTCAACTGGACTCGTGGCCTAGTCGATAGCGTTTTGGTGCGAGACTGGCGAGATCGGTGGTTCGAGTCTCGTCACGGGACATTTCTTTTTCTTCCATTCAAAACGCACCACGTTTTTCATTCTTCTTCTCATATCAAAAATTATAAACAAACGAAATATATGAACTATATGCAGGAACATTCTTCAAGTACATCATTAAAATGCACAATCGGTTGATAAACAATATTCATTTTGAATTAACAATAAGGTTTCGAAACGAAACGAAGGGAGTCAGGTAGGAAATGAAAATTTCTATTATTTTATATCTAGTATGCGACATTTTACGCAGTGTGACCCGAGCCAGAATGGTAGTTATCATAAAAACATGGGAAGCAACATTTTTTTATTATTACCTTATTGTTAAGTTAATTCAAAATTAATATTGTTTATCAACCGATTGTGCATTTTAATGATTTACTTGAAGAATGTTCCTGCGTATAGTTCATATATTTCGTTTGTTCATAATTTTTGATATCAGAAGAAGAATGAAAAATATATGGTGCGTTTTGAATGGAAGAAAAAGAAATGTACCGTGGCGAGACTCGAACCAGCGATCTCGCGAGTATCGCACCAAAAGGCTATCGACTAGGCCACGAGTCCAGTTGACAATCGTATTATATCTAGTGGATTTAACTGGTGGGTGAAACATCAACATCGATTATCTCAGTAATTTATGAACGTTGCGTCGAACTACTCCACAATATTCTTATTTAAGGTCCAAACTACACGTACCACAAATATCAAAAATTACAAAAATCCGATTACCTCACCTTCTCCTTGTAAAATAAGAAATACTCTACTAATCTACTTTCGTATTACTTCCTTTCACGTTTCCCAAAATAAATCATTTGTGCCGAAGTGACTTGGATATCTTCAGTTAGGTTATCATCTTTAGTCGAAAAAGGATAAGGAAATGAAGCGTGAGAATTAATACAAAGGTAGGAAACGAAAATAGGTAATATTCATATCCAGGCTGGACACTAAATAAAAGGGGAATTGCAAAGCAACCAAATAAAAATCAATGCTTTTATTCTTTTTCGGAAGTTTCCAACAATCCAAAACCGATTCATTCTCGAGAACATCGAAGGAATTCTAATATTTTTATTTTCATTTCTAAATTCTTTGCTATATTTGCGAACATCACATAAAGGAGAATCCACAATTTGTTTGCGGAAATATACAATTCAACAAAATCAATTACGTTGGTAAGGACACATTGAAACGATGGAGGATAACAAACTAGTAAGTAGAAGGAAGAAAGGAAGACGCCGAAAAGCTTGGAAGGATGAACTAGGAGAGGAGGCAAAAATTAAGGAAATAGCTTGCGTCGAAAGAAATGGAAAAAAGATGGAAAGAAACGTAACTCATCTATCCTACTTCTACATCGAAAGGTAGAAGAAGCCTACAAGCCGATGGACACCGACAAGAAATTCTTGACAAGTAAGTTGTAAAGAATTCTTTCAAAGTCCGCGGTCACTGTCAACTTGTTATTATTTGCAAATTTTTAGGAAAGCAATCCTAAAAGTTAATAATAATTAAACTGTTTGACCTCAAAGTGCAAAAGTGCCATGAAACTAGACTTGATTAGACTGAGCCACTATTTCAACATGTTTGTTTGAGTCGCGAACCTGCCTTTTCTCAAATGCACATGTGAAGCTTCTCACTTGTATAAATTCATGGAAAGAAAATACGACAGACACCATTTTTCCTGGCACAGTTCCAAGTTAGAAGTCGGACTTTTCCATTGCAACTATCACCCTTTAACGCGTGTAATTTTGGAAGAAAGAAAACTTATACAAAGTTTCCATCGGCTTTAAGATTAAGATGAGATAACTGGAAGTAGATCGTTCTGTCGTTTTCTCCATCGCCAGAATAGTAAAAGAAAATGAAAGCAAATATGATCGATTCTCAAGACAATTGGACGAAAACTGGTATTGTTGTTTTCTTTCCCAAATTCCTTCCTATACTCGAAGAAATCAAATGGAAGGAATATATAAAATAAATAAAACTGCCGTTACCACACATTTCGGGAAAAAAACCAGATACGTATTTCGGCAACTAGGTTGCCATCCTCAGTGGAAAGCTGGGGAATTTAGTATCATTAGCGAATCCGGCTAATGCCCAAGACAAACACTACGCAACGAATACTGTACAACGCTAAAACACCGCACAATGAACCACACACATTGAACGCGCGAAACACAACTTTAGTTTCCTCATTCTTATTTGAAATGGAAGGAAATCCAAAGTTTTTTTTTTTTTTGGAAAAATGCAACTGAAATTCTGATCTTCCCGTTGCTTTCGAAATTAGGATAGTTATTAGAGAACATCTAATATTTTTGTATTCTTCTCTAAATTTCTGACCATACTTGGAATATGACATGAACGGGAATCCAAAAATGTGTGGAAAAATACTACTAGAAATAAATGTTTTGGGACTTCTTTCGGAATTGAGATAGCTTTGGACATATGTGCCAACGCTAATTGGAAGAAAATCCAGAAAGTCAAGATGACTTCACCTTTTGTTTCCTTCAAGTGAAAGGCAATGAAAAATTTCGGAACTTTCCAAGCTTACCGACATTTTCGACTTTATTTGTCACACTGACATTCATCCTTTTTTGTTTTTTTTTTCCAAGAATTTTTCGTAAAAATGTAACGATACCTCATCGCTTGATAATTCACTTCTCAATCTTAAGCTAGTGGCTCTGTCTAGTATGCATCTTTGTTACGAACTTCTAAGTTAGTTGTGAGTTGATTGCCTTTACTTCTATCGTTACCTGAAAATAATCTAAGAATTTGGAAAAAAGAGCAACGTTGACTGGTACTTGCTCCACAAAAGTTACTTCGTCATATCCATCGTCTTATCCATTATTGTTATTGTGGCAGGACACCTTTCTAGGGGGTTAAGCTCTGTTCTGAGTTAGGAAGATCAACCCCCCACTTTCTGATTATATTTCCTCACACATTCCTTTCCACACTTTTCGGTCGTTTGTCTTTGTTCTCCAGTTGTTGATTCCGGTCGTTCGTAGATCTTGCCCCATTTCCTGTAACCACATACTTCTCGGTCGTTCACGCTTTCTTCCTAACTGACCTTGACCCTGCTCCCCTTACGTGACCCAGCTATTTTGCTATCTGTTGTTTGATCCTTTCCACTATGTCATTCCCCATTTCCAAAGTTCACGGTTGTTCCTTTTTCTGTATTCAGTATCATTTGTCCAGCAGTGTACTGTATGAATTTTCGACGTTCAAGAAAATTGCTTTTCTCAGCAAACAATGATCCTTTTTCTTCTTGTTTTGGCTCTATTCTTGGGCCCTGTCTTGTGAGTCTTTAACTTACGACGTGCCTTAATCTTGCGATGATGATGATGACGACCAGTACTCTCTTCATCATATTGGAGTTCTGCATGTTGCTCCTGTTAGGCGCAGAACGGGAGTATGTGGTGGTTTTTGATACCTTTCTACGCTTGAAATTGAACTATCACGGTTGGTGGAAGGCGGAATGGTAGACAAACAAAAAGAAGTCTTTGGAGTGGCGACCAGGATCTGTATCTTTCAGAAATGGAGGAAGATTACCAACTCGTTTGGATGGCAATATAAAATGTCACCTTAGTAGCTGGATGTACATAAGTTGCTTACGATCAGAAGAAGTGGGGTGTGTGTAAGAGAGGTTTTTGTCCAGCAGTGTACTGTAGGAATCTTCGAAGTTCAAGAAAACTGCATTTTTAGCAAACAATGATCCTTTTTCTTCTTGTTTTGGCTCTATTCTTGGGCCCTGTCTTGTGAGTCTTTAACTTACGACGTGCCTTAATCTTGCGATGATGATGACCAGTACCTTCTTCATCATATTGGAGTTCTGCATGTTGCTCCTTTTAGGCGCAGAACGGGAATAGGTGGTGGCTTTTTGATACAGTTCTACGCTTGAAATTGGACTATCACGGTTAGTGGAAGGAGGAACGGTAGACAGACAAAAAAAGTCTTTGGAGTGGCGACCAGGATCTGAATCTTCCAGAAATAGAGGAAGATTACCAACTCGTTTGGATGGCAATATAAAATGTCACCATAGTAGCTGGATGTACATAAGTTACTTACGATCGGAAGAAGTGGGGTGTGTGAAAGAGAGGTTTTTGTCCAGCAGTGTACTGTAGGAATCTTCGACGTTCAAGAAAATTGCTTTTCTCCACAAACAATGATCCTTTTTCTTCTTGTTTTTGCTCTATCCTTGGCCCTGCCTTGTGAGTCTTTAACCTTCCTATACTCACGTCAAAATATGAAACACGTATACTATACCATATAAGTCGGTCTCACAGACCGTATGCGTGAGTATAGGAAGGTTAATTTACGTAATTGTTATATTCTTGCGATGCTTTTGACAAGTAGTCTCTTCATCATATTGAACTTTTACCTGTTGTTCTAGAATTGTCGTCTTTTCTGAATTGTACCATTTTTATCTTGCCCATTCGTTCTACATGGTCATACTACTGCTCACAGTATTTTGTAGCTATATTTTGTCCTAAGTATACCATATTGTGATCTTGCAGTTGTTATACTATAATTCGACTTCAACTTATCGATTATCAAATTATTTATTGATTCTGGAACCGAATCAGCAATCCAAACTGCATTTCCTTTCTTACGTCCTTCCTCAAATTACATTTCCACCGGAACCAATGCGAGTATTCGAAACAATTTAGTAAGTCGCGATTTCATTTCACTTTTCACAACTTTTCGGCGTCCCACGACGTATTCGCGAAAAAAAACTCTCTTGTTTTAGCAACGCTCGAAGTGAATAGTAAAACGAAGTAGGTACACGGTTATCCTCGCGCGAAACCGAAATGTCGCAAGAATACCATTTCGTAATGACACTTTATTGCTTAATTTTTTTTTCTTTAATATTCCGTTCTATACAACGCTCCATTCGAGCGTACCGCGAGAAACGGATTGGCGAAAATCGCGCCTTACAATTTAACTGACCTACATCGAATACGTTGTATATGAAAAGAGCGTAAATAAGTAATGATATTGGCGTATTTAACGATTGCATTAACGCACAGAAGGACGCGACGAATAATAAGAATAAAATAAAGTTTCGGAGCAAATCGTTGAATAGATTAGGAGGTCAGATGGTTTTAGTGAGTGGTCAAAGATACATCATTTTTGTTATTGCTGAAGCAAGACATATTTATGAGAGAAAATGTGTTCCTTAGTAACAAAGGAGGTACGTACGAATTGTTTCTATGAATTTGAAGATGTAAACAGAAGGTGATCTAGACTAACAAAAGAGGTGTGTAAAAATTGTTAAATCACTTTCGTAGCTATCCGGGAAAATCCAAAATTTATACGTAGAATTTTGAGAAAACATGACAGAAACGAATATCGAAAGAGGTCACTACCCGAGATTTCAAATTTTGATAATGCATCGGTAATAAGATAAAATAAAAATAAGTGATAGTTACTACGGAGCAGATATGAGATAAATATAGTTTCAGATAGATGAAGGCTAAATGTTGAATACAGAAATGGAAATGATGTAAAAAAGACGCGCATTGTGAGCATGTATATTTTTGTTATTTACAAATGTTGAGTTCAAAACAATATTAGTAGTACTTAAATCGAAAATGCAGGTAGAAACGTAAGCTGACAAGGTAATTAACGATCCTAACGTCCCTGGTTGCCAATATGTTAATAGAGTAATTAAGTTTTTTATTTTCTTGACGCCATGTAATAAAATGGAATAGTCGTTTATCACCCGCAAAAGCGATGTTGTTGCTTTGAGTATTTCTACGATAAGAAATATTAAACAATATATTCAAATTCATGTTCTGGATTGATATATAGGCTGGGCAAACAATGGTAACAGCGTACTATTACGAAATAAGTTACAACAGCATCGTCGACTCTCCACTCTAGACAGTACGCTATACGCGAGCAGTTCTGTTTATATGTGGACGTGGACGCCTTCGCGGATATTTTCTCCTATGCGTTTCGTCCTGTATCGACGCTCACTCCTAATACATATAACGATAGTTATCCTATTTCCTTATATCCTGTTATATCTGACGACGTACTGCGAAGTATTCGCAAACTTAAACCGAATTTATCATCGGGCCATGACAGCCTTCCGGGTTTGTTCGTCAGGGATTGTGGCATTGTGTTTTCCGAACCGTTGGCAACTATTTTTAATTTGGCCATTACATCGTTTACTTTTCTTGAGCTTTGGAAGGTTGGCAGGGTTATTCCCGTATACAAGAATGGTGATCGCTCGAATATCCATAACTATAGGCCTATAAACATCCTGAGTAATTTTACCAAAGTGTTTGAATCCTTGATTTATCACCAAACTGCGACACTCACTGAACACCTTCTATCCACTCACCAGCATGGCTTTGTTCACGGACGATCCATCACAACGAATTTATCTATTATAACACCATTCATTAGTAGAGCTATTGATGATCGACGGCAAGTTGATGTGATTTATACAGATTTCACTAAAGCCTTTGATTCAATTGACCATTCATTACTTTTGGCTAAATTAGACATCTTTGGACTTTCCCCATCTTCGGTGAAACTTATATCCTCCTACTTGAGTCATCGTTCTTGTTATGTGTGTTTTAATGGGTTTCACTCGTTTCATTTTACTCCTACATCTGGTGTGCCTCAGGGTTCTAACCTAGGGCGTCTGCTATTTAATCTCTTCATTAATGATCTCTTAACCTTGTTGGACTGTGACGTTTTGGCCTATGCCGACGATTTGAAGATTTTTGTGGCGATTGGTAGTGATGCAGACTGTATGAAACTGCAGAACAATTTACAGTTGGTGTATGGATGGTGCAGCGATAATAAATTACTTTTAAATGTAAATAAATGTGCTGTGGTCACATATTCTAGGGCTTCCAACCCCATTATTTACAATTACCATGTTGACAGTCTAGACATTCCACGTAAAACACAAGTGAAAGACTTAGGAATCCTATTTGATAGTTCTTTACAATTCACTGACCACATTTACGCTATATGCTCTGCTGCCACGAAATTCTTGGGTTTTTTGATTCGCACCTGCCGGCAATTTAATAATCCGTCGACCTTGAAGGTTTTGTTCTGTGCCTTTGTTAGATCGAAACTAGAATTTTGTTCTGTTGTATGGTATCCTTTTTATATATAGCAACAGATGACATTTGAAATGGTTCAGAAGCGCCTCCTCAACTACTTGAGTTACAGATGTGACGGCTGTTATCCGCCCCGTGGCGTGGACTATAACTCTCTTCTTGATAGACATGGTTTTCAGTCATTGACGGTTCGAAGAGAAAAGGCCAGTCTAACTTTCATGCTTAAACTAATTAACAACTATATCGACTCTCCAGCCCTGTTATCTCAAGTCAATTTCGGCGTGTCTACTCATAACACACGATCTTCAGATGCATTTTTGTACCTAGGGGCAGAACAAATATTTGGAAAAAGGTTCCATTGTGTCATATGATGAGCAATGGTAATAAACTCGATCTTGACCCCTTTGGCTAATCTTATTGTTTTTGTTAATATATAGACATATATATATATATATATATATATATATAGTTATTGTTTCTGTAAAGGACTAATATATTTGTTTTGATTTCTGTATCGTATATGTATGTAATATTTTTCACATTGTCACTTTTTTATGTTGAAAGCATATGTAATAATTTTTTTCTCTTTATTTTGAATCATCCTATAAATTGGAATTTTTATTCTGTTGGATAATAAAGATTATTATTATTATTATTATTATGTATTATATGTAAGCTGTCGCAAATTATTTCGTAATTACCGCTGTTTGCCCAGACATTATGACATATAATATTTCCGTCCTTCGGGACTGCCTATAGCTTCCGTTAAATTTCGAATCTTTATTTACCGCGACAATCGGCGTTGTTGATTGTTTGACGAAGTTTTTCTGTTGATTAAGAAATGATAAAAATGTTCTAACCATGTTGACATCAGAGGCGGTTGGTATATAACAGCACAAAAGCACGCGAACCTCTTTGCAATAATTGTATTGACAGTTTTGAAGGATATCGCATATCACCTTGCCACTCTCGCCTCCTCAGATATCCTTAAACTCACCTCGACTTCACCAACTTGCATGTATTCTTTCGCTCTTAGGTTCCAGCCGCATCTGATTAACACCTGTGGTGCGTCTCTTTCTATCACTATAATATATCGATAACGCCATCTCTATGTCCGGTTGCGACGTTGCATGTTGTATCGAACGCAAGTGCTATTAATAACGCGAAGAAATGACTGGAATCACAACGCTTTGAGAGCGAATGATATGAAGAGGTTGCCCTTGTATTACAACTGTCATTACGAACCGGAAACATGATGAGATGATTTGGCAACTCCGCATTCGGTACCCATAAGATCTGTACTGTATCTTACGGTTGAGACGGACTATAGGGGATTTACCGGAATTAAGGACAAAAAAACATGTTTCAACCGAGTAAAAGTGATTTATTCATTTATTTCGTAAGACTTTACAAAGTATAGGGAAGGTCAAAGAAAAACGAAATGAATAAATTAAAGAATCGTGAACAGATAAATTAATCCAGACATGGAGTGAATTTTAATAAATTTCTATTCGTTGATGGCTCTAACGACGAGGGAAGCGGCCCAAATTCCGGTGTGCTGCAAGATACAAATAACTCCTTTGTTTTTCTTATATTTTCCTTAACAATGTTGTACGAATAAGAAGTATCAATAAACGTTTATTTACCCGGAGATCACGGTTTTCGCTCAAAAGGGAAAAGGAACCGTTGACATTTAACGCAATTTGGTGTTCCGCAGGGTACAAGTATAGCACCTGCGCCCTTTTGTTTTTATTACTTTTCCGCTATTGCGACAATAAATAGGTTTTCGTAGTTAGGTTCTATTTAGCGACGATTTAAGATTTTCGCTCAAAAGAATTGATGCGTTTTCTGGTATTCCGCAGGGTAGGAATACGACGCCTGTACCCTTTTATTTTTATTACATATTTGCTATCGTATAATCAATAGGTTTTGGCAAAGTTCTATTTATAGATAATTTAAGATTTTCGCTCAAAGGAACGACAAAAAATCTACGCATTTTCTGGTGCTCCGCAGGGTACAAGGCTGGGACTTGCCTTCCTCTTTTTATTACTCGTTTGCTATTGCCCAATAAATAACTTTTAAGCTATTACAATATAATAATAATAATAATAATCTTTATTGTCCAACAAATTACAATTCAATTACAGGACAATTAATGAAAATACCATAAGCAAACCGGTATAACCCTACAACAATACAATAATTCCAGAAGAGCCTATACAAATGTATTGAAATGACGCTCACAACAGCTGACAATATTCCGCAATGAGTCATGGTTGATATCACAGACAGTCGAAATTATATTATAATTGTAGCACATCAAGTATATAGGCGTGGAAGATCCAATATTTGTTCTACATCGTGGTAAATAAAATGTTGGTGGATTACGAGATAAAAATTGTGGCACATAAAAGTTTAGTAATTGCAAAAGATTAGGACAGTCAATGTTACCATGAATTAAATTATATACATATTTAACACTAGAAGTAATTCTTCGGAATTGAAGTGACTGTATCTCAAAGCGATTCAACAAAATTGCCTGATCTACATTTCTAGCTGGATAAACATTATCAATTTGAAAACTTAGGAATTTTAAAAATCTTCTTTGAATTAATTCAAGATCTCGTCTGTGTGTTAAATAAAAAGGATACCATACTACTGACACATACTCTAGACGAGATCTGACCAGAGCAAAGTACAAAGCTTGTAAAGCCTGACTATTTTTAAGACATCTGCAATTCCTAATAATGAAACCCTACATTCTTCTCGCCGATGCAGTAATTACATCCATGTGATGATTAAAATTAAGTGTAGGATCAAACCAAACACCCAAGTCCTTGACTAACGCACACCTTTCCAACTGATTCTCACCAATACAATAAGGGAAAGAAACCGGAACGGTCCTGCGTGTAAATGATATTGTCTTACATTTAGATATATTTAGGGGTAGATTATTAGATTCACACCACAAAGCAATATTATCCAAGTCAGCCTGGAGGCCAAGGCAGTCCGATACTGATGAGATTTCTCGAAACACTTTAAGATCGTCGGCAAACAGCAACTTATTTGAGTTAATTACAGTTGTAATGTCATTAATAAAAATATTGAACAGCAAAGGACCCAAATTTGAGCCCTGAGGTACTCCTGACAGTGCTTGAAATGATCCCGACGAGTAGCCATTGTAGAATACATATTGTGGTCTACTCGTTAAGTATGACTTAAAAAAACGAACCAAATCTTCACTAAATCCAAATGCCATCAGTTTTCTAAGCAATGCTGCATGACTAATACGGTCGAATGCTTTAGAAAAGTCAGTATAAATGGTATCTACTTGGCCACCAGCGTCAAGTGAGCTTGCCCCGAATTGTTTAAAACAAGCCAAGTTTGACACGGTCGATCGTTTCGCCATAAAACCATGTTGATGAGGAGAAATATGATGAATCATTATAGGAAAAATATGTGAATACATAATTAATTCCAACAACTTAGCGAAATTAGAAAGAATAGCGACATGTCTGTAGTTCACCACATTACTCACATCACCGTTTTTGTAACAATATGCATAACATTAGATATCTAAGAATTTCTGGACAAGGTAAATACACCTCTGTTACAATTGCAGTTTAAATATGTTCCAATTCACCTCTTTAAGGATGTTTGGTAACTTATTATATAAATAAGGGTGATTGCAAGGACTGTGGTGTAATTTACTGACACAAATATCACATCGATAAACTCCTCACCACACAATTGTTTATAATAAAATCGGTGACACGTGTTTCGCTAGCTCGAAGCAAGCATCTTCAACAAACCGAAGTAGTTTATACGGTTATTGGTAATACTTGTCTTGCGCTAGCGAAACACGTGTCACCGATTTTATTATAAACAATTGTGTGGTGAGGAGTTTACCGATGCATCGCAATGTGATATTTGTGTCAACTTATTATATACTCTAGTGCTAATCTAGATCTTAGTAATCTGACCTAGAATATCTCTCCCAAAACGTAATATATCCAAAAAAATTATGTTTGATATTGAAACTTGTCCGAAGCTATAGCCAAGTGTGCCACCGATGATTCATACTTCTTGCACGTTGTGCGAAATATCTCTTAATTACGTCTATATCATATAATTTTCAAACTGAAAATGAATTGCGAAGTCGTGTTAGTGGTCGGAAATATTAAAGACAGTAGGAAAAAGGAAAACAAAACGGCAATAGGAACGGACCAATATTCAGCAGTTGAAGTGAATTTAATTTGAGATTAGACTTCTCCAGTTTATGACCTGCTTTACTATTCAGGTATGCGTCGAAAGATTTCGATTTGAGACCGCGGTGAATTCCCCGTGAGAATGGTATGTAACAACGCTGGGCGTGAATTCGATTGCGCAATAGTAGCCCGAAAAAAGGAACTTGTTTTCAAAGACAATGGTAAAATGAATCGAAATTCAAGGCTGAATAATTTACTTACGGTAGCATCGCCGAAACGACATCGCCAATGGAAAAATGTTGGTCATAAGTCGAGCAGCTTACAAATTCGTTACACGATCCATTTCGGGACGAATGAATTTCCGATGTGGAGATGCTTTATCTTAAAGTCACTTGAAATAGGCTACAAAAGAGTTTTATGGATAGCAAGCAATATTTGAAAATGGTGAATCAATGTCCGAAACCCGTGGTGAGGATCGATGGAAAGAAGAATTATCAGTAACAAATACTAATGTCGTGCATTTTATTGCTCAGTTAAAGTAACTAGGGCGGAGGATGATCAAAACGTCTATGTACCTACTTGTTGAGTTGGGTATTTCAAAAACATGTTAAAAATGTATAATCCTGGTGTTGATAAAAACCTTCTAAGTCAAATAAACAACAAACATAGGGAAAATTCTCCTTTTCTTCTGTGGTACCAATGCCTTTATAAAATTGTTCTATTTCTTTTGGTTCGTGTTTAGAATCTACCGTGGGAGCTCTTACAAAAATGTATTCTGTTCTAAACACCAGCTAAAAGAAATATAACTTCATGGGAAAATTGATACGATAGAGCATTTCCGTATGATGAAATACATATAAGCTGTATAAGTTTGAAATTTGTCTTTTATTTGATCGGAAAAATGGTGGATGTAATCCAAAAGAAAAGTGGTAATCTTCGGATTAGATCTTCAACTTGCCGGATAACCTTCCCCAATCGCTTACAATACGTAGACATTTCTTGCTGCTCCGTTTGGGTTAATTCAAACCATCATGCCATTCAAGTTGTCCACTTAATCTCTTCGCCATCATCTGTTTTTTTTCTATTAACAATTTTCAAACAAAGCTTGGAAGATTTTTTGCTAGTGATTGCAAGGATTGTGGGATAGTTACTGCCACTATATCACGTCGCTAAACTCCTCACCACACAATTGTTTCATAATAAAATCGGTGACACGTGTTTCGCTAGCCACGAGGCAAGCTTCTTCAAAAGCGTCAACTACCAAATAGAACGTAAATTCTTTAAGTTCCAATGTAGCGAACTAAATACCCCAACCCCATTCGTGGTCATACGCAAACTGCGAATAACGTGTGCTTCATCTCGAACGTGCGTGTCTAATCTTCGGACGTAATTTCTAAACACACCTGGAAATGTATTAGGAAAGTGTTTCTATAGAGTGTCCTTTTACAAATCTTATCAATTCGATCTTCCTTGCCTAAACAATGACAAAGATAAATTGCACTTTGACTTACGCATGAGTGAGATAAAATACATATAAAGCCGGATTTACAATCAAATAATAACACACCACGGGGATTGACGGTTTTTTGAAAATGCTTGCCGCGTTGCTGGCGAAATACATGTCAAATTGGTTCGGAATTTAATCAAGATGAGAGTCGAAAGGCAGGTTAAAAAAGTATGGGGGAGGGGGATTGGAAAGAATTGCAGGGAGGCAGACATGAGCCGGAAACAACTTGGAACAGCACTATGGCGAGGACGTGTTACCCCCAAAAATGCGTTACTACTATCTCTCCGAGATAGCAATAACTGAGGGGAACAATTGGCTACAGTGCACAAGACGACAAGAACAAAATAAGAAGCGGTACATACGATTGTCGCAACAGGCTAGCCAATGCCGTGCTCAGCTCAGTGGGAGGTCGCGTCGGTTCTTTTTCAAGCTCTAAATAACGGTCGCTGCATACAACAGGTCTTGTCAGGGAAAAAGATAGTATGGGCGCCAACCATGAAATTTGGGTCAAAGGTCATAAGAACTTACCGGATATATTTTCATGGTCAAATGATCGGTACCTTTATATCGATCGAAGAACTGTCTGACGTCAGGAGCGACCAAGATCAGCTGGAAAATGCACGTTGATTCTATATGCTTAGATTCTGTTACGAAAACAATAACATTCTACTTGAAAAACTACACCCGGTTATTCAAGAACTTGTGTATTTAGCCTTTAGTTAGAATTCATTAAGAACATTGAAAAACTACATAAAATTTGAGATAAAATTAGCTAAATAATGCGAACAGTGCGGTAACCGTAAGTCAACATAAAACGTTTTATCTAAACTTTCACAATATAAACTAGAAAATGCGTGATGTTAATTGTTACTGTGAGTTATACAAAATACGATACAGGCCTAGTAGGAATTTCGATATATATATGAATATCAATTTAATAAGAAAATACGGCCATCTAGATAATAATGATTTTCAAGCTAGTGAATATTAACGTTGATTTTAGTTGAAATTATTGATACGATATATGAAATATTTGAAACAAAGAGAAAAGGTTTAAGACATATAGAATGAATGCTTAGCTGTCATGGCTTCCGGGTGATGTCATCGCATAAGGTTCTACCCTTCGTCTGCCTCGGATGTTGAAAATGGCCTTTCGGATTTGTCCGACGGATTAGACGATCGGTTTTCCTTCGTTTAATACCTCGATGGGGAGGTATAAAGACAATGATGTTCTATTAGGCACGACGAGGTGTAGGAGGGTTCGATCTCGTGTTTCTTTTCCTCCGCGAGCGGGAGATGTACTTGAACAATACACTAGAGGATTTACTGGCGAATTCCCCACCACAGGGTAAATACTTTCTTGATGATAATTCGATAAACGATACACACACTTAAATTTTCTCAGCCATAACCTCTTCCGATCTCGTCACCGGTCTTTTACCACTCGCTACCTAATGCCTAATTCCCTCTTTTTTTTTTTGTTACTACGCCGAAGCTAAGATTCGCTTAGCGTTCTCGTGATTGGACGAATTCGAAAAACTCAAGGGCAACTAACACGCGACGATATGATGGGTTCAACGGGAATATCGTTAAGCGATATTAGGAAATAACTATTGTCCGAAAGGAGTAAAATTTCGGCCTATATTTCTAACAAGTTAAATGGAATACGGAACTGAACTATTGTAAGTGAAATTTGTGCACGTATAGCTCTCGCAATATAAGTTGGCGAGCGATGGGGATGCACCGTAAACGTATTTAGGACCCGTACCTCCCACCCGTCTGATTCAGATAGTGCATAGGATACGGGAACGTTGCAGGACGAATGATAGGCAATCTATCCGTCCTCTATCTGCGCGAACTCACTCCCACCCTTCGCCAACTTATATTGCGAGAGCTGTAACAGACCTTAAGATTAGGAGGAACTCATCGATAGAGTTGTGATGAATGACAAAGAATAAGTAAGCGCAAAAACACTTTTCCTAGTTTTGTTTTAAACATAAAGGCCGTTCAAACAGTAATTACTGCAAGGAAATAAAGTGTTTGAACATATATTTGTTACGGCTCGCATATTAACGGAACGGGAAGGAAAGAAAGCTGAACGTTAACGACAGAATTGAAGGAAAAATAGAAGCAAGAACTAAAACAGGAGGTAGATTTTTCAACAACATTAATGACGAAAAAGGAAGTTCCACAAGGAGTTGAAAAAGAAATCTATAAAAAGTAGCAACGCCAATTTGAATTTCATTCATTCAATCACTCCTTTAGGATTGGTTACAAATACTTGGAAATTAAGCTCTTTGTACCGCTCCCCAATAATACTCTTATTTCCGTTCGACTAACCCATTCTCCTTCACAAGGGCCACTATTTTCCTCAGTAGATCCGTACCGAAATGTTTCCGCCCGAGTTCTTTCAGTTTCTCACAAGCGCAGATAATACTACGAGCGTTGTTAAGCAAGGAGTGTAATTATATTATATAGCAAATCTTCGCCACCTCCTGATATAAATATGTACATATGTATGGGAGGAATATGAGTATGTATGTACATACATGTAAAAAACAGCACCAATTTATTCCACCTATAGATTGTTTTTTTACTCCGAATTTATAATCGCTTAATTACGGACTTGTGATTATATACGTATAATCATAGCTTTCGAACGACCTGAATAAATTACGGATTTTTTTACAAAAGTCAATTAAAAAAAAGTCGATACCTTGGTGGTACGAAAATCCGTTCAAGGCGCCTCTCGAGTCAAAAACGTACCGTTTCGTTAGAAAACGTTATAAGGTTACTTGCGATCCTTCGAAATCAAATTATAATAATTTATTTATCCGCATAATTATCGTTTAAGGTTCGAGCAAGCGGATTATGCAATGTCATTGCTTTCTGATATTCCAATAGAGCAACCGCATTTCCCGTCAACATTGTCGTCGTCGTTCGTAGCAGCACTTTAGAAACGTTTACGTAGTAGGAAGTTGTGGTCTTGAAGTGCATACAATTTGCATAATGGGAATATATGTAGATCGATTAAGGAATATGAGAGATGATAAAATTCAAGTTTTTTTGTAATTTAAGATTTGCAAACTTTTTTTTCCATTCATAAATCCACTGACAATGTTCAAATGCGATATCGGTCTGGGTGATATCCCTAAACGTTCTTCCTTTTCGTTTCAGATGGGTTCACTTCCTGACTTGTCCGTCATCAAAGGACCGACGAGCTACGTCCAACCAAATTTACTTCACCGTCTATTCGAAGAAATCGCAGCTAGCAACGAGGAGAAACCGGCGCTCATATACGAAGGTGAGGTTCCTCCTCTTTTGCGAAAGAGAAACTCCATAGTTTTTACCGGTAATTTACATAAAATCGTCGTAAATTTTACTCGACTACAAATCAATTTATAACATATCGCAATAAGAACTCATATTACATCATTTAAATTGTCGCTTATATCGCAAAAATGTTAACTTTATTCAGGACGTGAACATTCCTTTTTTTCTTCTGCAATACGCAGATTAAAATTAGTTTAGATTAGACATGAATATGTAAATAGTACTCTCGGGAGGTCCTTGAGAGGCCTATCAATAAGTAGCAAACGAAATGGGACTTTTTCGATTGTAATGGAAATGCGACTATTTGTTACAATTAAATAACAAATGATTGACCGAAACCAAGGTTTTGTTCGTAAAGCCCACGCTCCTGTACATTGTTATTTCCACTGGAGCGAGTCTAGATATTTTACCTGCTTAGACTTGATTGGCATGTTATATGCTGAATTGATTGAAGGATTGTGCTGTGTTGTGTTAATTATTGGAACAAGAAACGTTTTGGTTGTAATTTGTTTGTTTATACGTAGTGACTAGTCGTATTTAATCGAGGTCGCCGAGGAAATAAGAAGGTTGAGGTTCATCGCTAAAAATTATTTTCCAAAATACAATCAAAACAAAGGATAGCATCATGTATTTTTGTTCTGACTGTGTTTTGGATTTTTTTTTATAGCGGAGCTCAGTACATCATTCTTGTTTTTCGTTTTATAAAAGGATCACCCAATCATCCTCCATTCCCTATTAAATATGTTAGGAATCAGCGGGAGTTTATTAATGATTTTGAGCGAGATCGATTACAAGCGAACGAATATTGGAAATGGAAATTAGTCTGTTTGTGTTATCGTCTAAAGTATAGATGGGCAACCTCCGGGCCGCGGGCCACATGCGGCCTCGAGTAAGATTTGCCCGGCCCGCTACTGAATTCTTTCGTTGTATATTAGCACGGCCCGTCTAAACTTAATTCATAATTAATCATAAGGATACCACAAAAATGTATATTTTTCAAGATTACTCGTAGCATAAAACTTCTACAAAAAAGGTTGCCCATGCCTGGTCTAAAGCAACGTTTCTAAAGGTTCCTTTTAAATTTCTAGTACGTCTTATAAAACGAAGAGTGTTTTCAAATACGAGGGATGTGTCAAATGTTCGATCCACACCTTGTCTCAAAACTAACAATAAGACTAGTTGACTGGCTGCTTAAGTGGCTGTTTTAAACTGCCGAAATCTAAGCGATTTGGGTAAACTCTGTTATATTGACATAATCATGAACATAACCAATAAAATGAATTGAAAAAATGCGCGTTTTATTAAACTTGTGACGAAGTAGTGGATGTTCTTAAAGTAAACTCTTAAAGTAAGCTCTTTGAGGACGGTTTAAAAAGATAAGTTTTACGTTGGGATAAGCATAATCAATTTAATGAAGATTATATTTATTGGAAAACTACAAACAACAACAAATAAAAATATATAGCCAAATTCCTAATTACTAGTTCTTTGGAAACAGCCCCTCGTATTATATTTTAAAAATT
The DNA here is from genome assembly GCA_038088585.1 of Chrysina gloriosa. Lineage (NCBI taxonomy): Eukaryota > Metazoa > Arthropoda > Insecta > Coleoptera > Scarabaeidae > Chrysina > Chrysina gloriosa. Next base: position 1,065,200 of record CM076091.1, read on the forward strand.
GAAGAAAATAAACGAAAATCAATTGGGCCAACTTCATATTGGTTTGGTAGCAAAAAGTTTATGGGTGGTACGCTGGCACGTCAAGAAAATGATGATGTTAAAGTTGCAACAGTGAAAATGATCTGTCAAAATAATAGTTTCTGTTTATTTTTGCCATAATCGTCAGTTTCAGGGTTTCCATTTATTTTTACTGCCAATTGTTAATGTTAGGAGCTTTTGTTAATGTTTTCAATAGTGAAAATTATCTGTCGAATCAATAGTTTCCGCTTATTTTGGCTATAGTCGTCCGTTTCAGGGTTTCCATTTGTTTTTATTGCCAATTGTTAATGTTATGAGCTTTTGTTCATATTTGCAATATTGAAAATTATCAGTCAAAATAATAGTTTCTGTTTATTTTTGCCATAGTCGTCCGTTTCAGGGTTTCCATTTGTTTTTATTGCCAATTGTTAATGTTATGAGCTTTTGTTCATATTTGCAATATTGAAAATTATCAGTCAAAATAATAGTTTCTGCTTATTTTTGCCATATTCGTCCGTTTCAGGGCTTCCATTTGTTTTTATTGCCAATTGTTAATGTTATGAGCTTTTGTTCATATTTGCAATATTGAAAATTATCAGTCAAAATAATAGTTTCTGCTTATTTTTGCCATAGTCGTCCGTTTCAGGGTTTCCATTTGTTTTTATTGCCAATTGTTAATGTTATGAGCTTTTGTTCATATTTGCAATATTGAAAATTATCAGTCAAAATAATAGTTTCTGCTTATTTTTGCCATAGTCGTCCGTTTCAGGGTTTCCATTTGTTTTTATTGCCAATTGTTAATGTTAGGAGCTTTTGTTCATGTTTGCAATAGTGAAAATTATCTGTCAAAATAATAGTTTCTGCTTATTTTTGCCATAGTCGTCCGTTTCAGGGTTTCCATTTGTTTTTATTGCCAATTGTTAATGTTAGGAGCTTTTGTTCATGTTTGCAATAGTGAAAATTATCAGTCGAAATAATAGTTTCTGCTTATTTTTGCCATAGTCGTCAGTTTCAGGGTTTCCATTTGTTTTTATTGCCAATTGTTAATGTTAGGAGCTTTTGTTCATGTTTGCAATAGTGAAAATTATCTGTCGAAATAATAGTTTCTGCTTATTTTTGCCGTAGTCGTCAGTTTCGGGGTTTCCATTTGTTTTTATTGCCAATTGTTAATGTTAGGAGCTTTTGTTCATGTTTGCAATAGTGAAAATTATCTGTCGAAATAATAGCTTCTGCTTATTTTTGGCGTAATCGTCCGTTTCAGGGTTTCCATTTGTTTTTATTGCCAATTGTTAATGTTAGGAGCTTGTGTTCATGTTTGCAATATTGAAAATTATCAGTCAAAATAATAGTTTCTTCTTATTTTTGTTGTAGTCGTCAGTTTGAGGATTTCCATTTGTATTTATTACCAATTGTTAATGTTAGGAGCTTTTGTTCATGTTTGCAATAGTGAAAATTATCTGTCAAAATAATAGTTTCTGCTTATTTTTGCCGTAGTCGTCAGTTTCAGGGTTTCCATTTGTTTTTATTGCCAATTGTTAATGTTAGGAGCTTTTGTTCATGTTTGCAATAGTGAAAATTATCTGTCGAAATAATAGTTTCCGCTTATTTTGGCCATAGTCGTCAGTTTCAGGGTTTCCATTTGTTTTTATTGCCAATTGTTAATGTTAGGAGCTTTTGTTAATGTTTGCAATAGTGAACATTATCAGTCGAAATAATAGTTTCTGCTTATTTTTGCCATAGTCGTCAGTTTCAGGGTTTCCATTTGTTTTTATTGCCAATTGTTAATGTTAGGAGCTTTTGTTCATGTTTGCAATAGTGAAAATTATCTGTCGAAATAATAGTTTCTGCTTATTTTTGCCGTAGTCGTCAGTTTCAGGGTTTCCATTTGTTTTTATTGCCAACTGTCAATGTTAGGAACTTTTGTTCATCTTTTCAACAGTGAAAGTTATCTGTCAGAATAATAGTTTTTGCTTATTGTTGGCACAGTCGTCCGTTTCAGAGTTTCCATTCGTTTTTATTGCCCTTTTTCTATTCACCATTTATTTATTTTTCGTTACATCCACAACCAGTTTCTTCTTTCTTACAATATATTTGTAATTTTGTGCAAATCACATTTAATATCAAATTGGGGATTATGTTTATTATGGTTACCATACGAGACGCTGATTTATATATTGATATTATCGAAACCAAGCGGTCTAGTACCAACTTAAACAAAAGGTAACACCAAACTGAGTAATTGTAATTTTCATTACATTACATTATAATATTGCAAGGCAATATTCAAATTTTCCAAAAACCCGGAAGTTAGGTTACGATTTTCATTTGTTTTTTTTTTTATTTTACATCATATGGGGTTATACATTCCTGTCGGAATTTCGAACAGTTCTTTACGAGATCTCTATCGATTCCTTTGATGTGGTGAATCATTCGTTTCTTCTCACACTTCACCAAGAGTGTTCCTCCAGTTTTTGCTTTATTGGCTATTTTTCTCCAATCGCCTCTACTAGCAACGTGCTTCTTTTCCAATCCATCCGATTGTTGGTCACTTGATCTCCCCATCTTGTCCTCGGTCTGTGTGCTGCTATTTTATGAAGTTTATTATCTCTACCTCGAGTGATTCTCCAACTTCAAAATTAATCATTCTACTTTTATAGGACCAATTATGATTCTGCCGATTGTATGTTCAGTTTCGTTTTCCTACGTAGAGGTTATATCGGCCAGCAGCTTTCTATAGTAGAAGAAAGCTCGGTTCCATGCTTTATATCTGCTTGTAACTCTTCTTTCCTGTCATTATTTCCGTTAATGTAGGTCCAGACATAGTTAAAGCTTTTAACATCTTCGTAAATTGTATAGCCCAATTGTTGTCTGTCCTACGTGGTCTCCTTTTTTTTTTTCTGGTACATATTACATACCTATATATATTTGGTTTTAGATTCGTTTACTATTAGCTCTCTAGCCCCTGCTGCTTTTTCCAACTCAAACAGTTTGGTGTTTCTTTACGACTTCTCTGTGATTTCTTGCTTATAGTTTGTAATTCTTTGATGGCTCCATCCAGCGCTATGTTAAGTTAGGTAGTAGATAGCAGGTCTCATTGTCTCACTTCGGTGTGTATCGTGATAGAGTTGTTAACGCCGAACTGTGCCATCAAAATTATCAATCGGCATTTATTCCATCCATTAACTTTTTAATTAATTTAATCAGCTTATGTGAGATGCTTGTTTTTGTATTTCTCTCGTTACCGTAATTCCGTGTAAAACCAAAAGGGAACAATACAGTTGATAATAAACAATTTAGAACACTAGTCAATGGGACTTTTTTTATCTTATCCAACAAAAGTTGTAGATAATTTTTTTACCGACAAAACAGAGAAAAAATGTGCAGTCGAGTCTCGTTTATCTTGAGGCTCATGTATTTTGAGTTTCATTTATCTTAACTTGGGAGTCTCGCTTATTTTAAGTTGGAGGGGAGCGTGCTCCCCTCCATGTTCCACAATTTCACTGTCACGCTGGAATCTAGAGTAAGGTTGGAAGAAATGGGAAGAGTGGAGGTGACGCAATTCCAATTGGCATGGCAACGGTGGCGGTAGTGGGGACGGGATCCCTGCCGACTTAGATAACCGGAACTCGTTCCCTCGACTGTAATTAAAATCCGACAACCAGGGGTCGAGATATCGAGGATTAGCTGTTTTTCAAGATGGCGGACGATGCACAAGGGCATTTGCGCTGCAAATATGGTTTTAGTCATTTTCTATAACCCTCTACTTGTCCTAAAAAAAAAAATTCGCATTACAATCCGTTTCGCAAATGTTTGGTATGAACTTTTTCATGCTAATTTTCTTGGACTACAATTCGTATTGGCAAATGACATACATGAAAGACCAGTCAATTCAAGCTGCGAATAATAATAATGGACTTATGTCATCCATAGACTCGTAGACTCCATAGTAGCGTGGTTTATGAAATTTCAAGGCACCAGAAATTTATTCGCATTCCGTGTTTTTAGTGCCTAGTCATTGCCAACTTCCAAACAGGTGAACTAGACGCGAACGTAGAATAATTAATGAGCTTCTCAAGACGTTGATGTTTTAATATCCCGTTAATTATCGCCTAGGTTGCTAAAAGCCTTGTTGATTACTAAACTCGAACGTTTGTGCCGTTTCGTATCCTAGTGGAGTTATTTTCATGTTATTAGTCACTTTCATTACTTTTACAAGGATACATTACAATTTTATCTAAAAGAACGCGTATACTTGAGCGGTAATTTCCCGCTTCGGATGTCGATTATCAATTAAGTACAAAGAAAAATGATGAAATAATTAATAATACGCGCCTGCTTATCTACCTCTAATGGTATTAAATAATAAAATTCTTATCGAAAAGATTTATAACGCCTGCACAACATCAAGGTAGGATCGATCAGACGATACTTTTAAAATACCGGATACGCACGTTCGGAAAAATCGTAAAATCTTCGAGAGAACGTAACCGCGCGCAGCGTAATTAATCTTCATTATTTGCAATTTTTCATTGTTCGCCCCTTCAAGGATTTCGAAAGTCAATCACTTACTTAATCGAATGGAAATCAGTTAATTTATATTCAATCTCAAAACTATAACTTGAATCTATATTATTACATACATAGATATACATTTCGTAATTTGTTACAGATGGAAATATCTTCAAGCAATACACTTACAAGGAATTGAACGACTTGTCCAACAGGCTGGCCAGGGTATTGCGTACGACGATCGTTGAGAATGATCTATCGAGAAATAACGATGACGATTACATCGTTGCTGTTAGTATGCACCCTTCCGATAAGTTGATAATCACTTTATTGGCGATATGGAAATGCGGCGCAGCATATCTTCCTTTGGATCCTTCGTTCCCGAGACCCAGAATCGAGCATATCCTTACGGAATCGAAGCCTGCGATTGTGGTGTACGATGAAGGTCTGTACGGAGAATTATACACGTAGTCTATTTGATTTGTCCAGATTTGTAAAATTGTTCGTAATAGTAACTTCCTCAGTGTTCTGGGCAAAAATTCTGTTTGTTCAAGTATTTTTAGCGAAACAGGAAAACCTATGAAATGGGATACACTTTTAACGGTTCCATCTCTAATATAAAATATATCGTTCGTTCCACAACTTACGCATCAAATTAAAAATACCGAGAATGTTTGAAAATGCAGAAATTATATTAATATCCGAAACCTGGCAAAGGTTCGAAAATCGTTACATCATTTTGACCTATAAGTTTATTACCTGTCATCTCTAAACTACTCGAAGGACTACTATCGACTTAGCAGTTATGCAAAGAACTCAATCGAAAATAATTCGTATGTTAAGAGACGCGCCGTGGTACGTGGAAATAGCCCATGTTAACGATGTCATTCAGGAAAAAAGTATACTGAGTGACATAGAACTTGCAACACCAAGAAGGAGTAGGATATTTTTGTTGAAAGTTGGTAGATTTGTCTGCCATACTTACAAGAGCTGGAAGATCCATTATTCCAGTAGGATAATGCACGTTCTCATGTAGCAAGGGTTTCCTTCAACTTCCTTGAACAGTAAAAGTGATTGCAAGGACTGTAGTGTAATTTACTGACACAAATATCACATCGGTAAACTCCTCACCACACAATTATTTTATAATAAAATCGGTGACACGTGTTTCGCTAGCTCGAGGCAAGCATCTTCAACAACCGTATAAACCGAAGTGACAAATTTCTAACATTAAAAATTCTGCAACCTCCATTTTTACCCCACTTTTACTGTGACCATGTGTGTGCATGCACAAATATTTTTCCTCTCGGTGACGGCTCGGACGCCTTTCATCTCCGCAAATTCCCATATCAAGTCAAGTGGACGGCCAAGAGAAAAGTACCTGCTAAACCCCAATTTTGAACGTTAAAGATTTACAAGTACGTTGTGTGAATTGGTTAATGCCCGAAGAAATTAAATTTTAGTTAAAATTCTTTCATTTGATCATAATAATCGGAATAAACTGGATTGAATCGATCCCGCGTACCGATTTAGAAGTCTTTGAACAGGCCCAGGTTAATCTTTTGCATTGGCCTCCAAGATCTCCAGATCTTTCACCCATTGAACACGTTTGGGACATAATGGGTAGAGGGTTGCAAAATTTGCGGCGCCCTCCTTTGACTTTGGAGGCTTTGAGACGTGAGGTGCAACTTGCATGGGAGACAATACCCCAAGAAGAAACAAACCACCTTATTCGATCAATGCCACGACGTGTAAATGAATGTATAAATCAGAGAGGGCGCTCCACACATTATTGACAATAATTACTAAATTTTGTTTAACTAATAAAGATTTTCCTTCCGAACTTTGATCATTTATTACTATAACATAGGTGAATATTCCAACCGAATTTTATTCAGAAATTCCAACCCCTTCTTGGTGTTGCAATTTCTATGTCACTCAGTATACTAAGCATCGCAACAGATTGGAAATTTGCAAAAATACACTACTCCAACCGCTATTAGAATCGTACCTCGGAAGAAGACTTAACCTTCCTATACTCACGCATACGGTCTGTGAGCCCGACTTATATAGTATAGTATACGTCTTTCATTTTGACGTGAGTATAGGAAGGTTAAACGAAAATGACCAGCAGATCTAATAAATGGGTGAAGAGTACTTATGAATGCAGAAGACCTCATCATATCAAGGGCATCTAACCAGCGCGCTTAAGTCAACCAATTAGCTCATTGAATACTGTTGCATTCGGATTGCTAATTCTACATACTATAAAAAAAAAAATAGAACAGAAGAAACTCTAAAAAATCGAATTTGTAAGAGAAAATATTTTCCTATTATCAGTGGAACGCCGAAATTAATTTTTAAAGTCTCGCAAGGAACGTTTGGAGAAGCTCTGATAGTATGCGGTCAACTAGAATGTTTATTGTCAGACGTAGAAACGTAAACGCTAGTAAAATTCAGGCCATAACAAGACCAAGGGGATCGTATCACTTCGTGTACTAGCTTTATTGTCGGCGGACTTTCATAGACCAAGGCAATTTTGCGAATGAAGTTTACAACAGCAGCAGGTAAATAACAATTTCAACTATGGATGTTGATATATGATACCACCATTGATAAAATAGGTACGAACGCAAACTGTAATAACATAGGGGAAAAGGGCAACAAAAACTGCGCGCGGTTTGCTGTGGAATGGCAATATTGGACAATATGTGGAAAGGAGAATATTTCACAGTATAATCGAAAATGTAGTTTTGTGTGGGAGTGAAATGTTGCTCGTCCCTAGAAAATTTAGAGAGTTGGACTGTATGCAACGATGCCTATAAAGCACTAGAAGGGTCAAACTGGGAACTGAACTCGATCATTAGAAGCTTAGAAAATAGGGCGCTACAATGGTACGGGCATGTCAAGCGAATGCCTCACAATGGATGGCCCCAAAAGATTTCGGAGTTGGGGAAATAGGAAAAGAGAGGAAGACCTGCATTTGAATGGGAAACGTATACCAAGCAAGAAATGGCTGAAAGAGACCTAGCGACAGGCGATTCGAAAGGTACGCGGCTGTGAAGACAGAAAACGGCCAACTCATGATGAGAATACGCTGTAGAAGAAGAAGAAAAATTATGGATATTTGATTTACCATTAACCTTCCTATACTCACGCATACAGTCTGTGAGACCGATTTATATAGTATAGCATACGTCTTTCATTTTGACGTGAGTATAGGAAGGTTAATGGCACTTTTAATACATACAGTAAGCATTACTGAGCAACAGAGAATCCCCATCGTAATCGGCCAAGAAATTTCGGGACAGCCACTTTTAATGAAATGTCTGGGTTGAAACAATCAACAGTGATTTAATCGGAACTCCTGCTTTACCACTAACAGCGACGACATTTATTCCAATTTTTTACGCAAAAGTTTTGCCTGTACTTCTTGAAGATATTCCTTTGAATATTAGACAACGTACATATGAGGTTTATGTACGATGGTGTGTCGCCCCAATTTTCTATACAAGTTCGACGGTATTGAACGCACAATTTTGATGGAAATTGGATAGGTTGTGGTAGTTCGTCTAATTTAGATTCGATAGATTTCTATTTATGGGGACGTCCAAAATCATCATTTTATCGAGTACAGTTGCTCAGTTTGCGCCAATAGCACTACAACCATCCGAAACGACTGTATCAGAATAAAATAACCATCGGTATACACGCTCTCAGCTTCAATGTATAGTATGAAGCGCCATCTGTATTCGTATAGCGCAATGTTATTTTATTCTAGTACAGTCGTTTCGGATAGTTGTTGGCGCAAATTGGGCCGCTCTATTTATGAGACAGAAATAAATGAACGTCATCGATGAACAACAAAATGGATGCGTCTGCAAATGTAGGGCAAACACGTGAAACACTGACAAGGAGTAGTCTGTGCGGTGAATCTCTGTTACGTGGTACGGTAATAAATAACATCTGTTGTGATAAGTAAGTCAGTGGATCTAAAACAAAACTTTTATCTGCCTATTTTGTTCTAATAATTTTTTTCATTCGCACTCATTGATTTACTTTTACCTCTTATAATCTCATAAATAAATTTGAAGCATTAGTTGTAAAAAGAACCCTGTATATTGCTTACAGGGAAATTTATGATTTAAAATGAACTTAAATGAGATAGCATGTATTTGCTTACGTTACCACATTAATTTTGATTAAATATATATATATATATATATATATATATATATATTCCGTGACCTTTTTATATTTATCTTATATGATAGATCTCTACCACTAATAGGTCAATAAAACAAGGCTGGTTTGAACGATAGTTATATTTTTAGTGGTAGAGATCTATCATATAAGATTAATTTTGATCAAGTTCAAATACGTATACATTTCTGCAACTATGTTATGTCATCTTAAACTCACAATCAGTGTCAACCTCCGAATATTTAACCCTCCCGCTGAAGGCAGGTTCGTTGTTTCTTCATTTATTTTACTTTTTATTTATTTATTTATTTGTCTTTATTTGCCATGAAATCCAAACAGATATGGGCTTCGTCAAAAGGTTAATATATGCACATTATACGAACAAAAATATATGACCTGTATACATATAACAATCAAAGAAAAATATATATAACAATACACCCAAATAAAACAATACACATAAATATATATCACATATAAGCAAATGTGTACAGACATGAGACACCAAAATATAAGAGACCGAATAGAAGATCCGATCAGTTAAAGAATTCGGCGATATTATAATAGCACCTCTCAGTGAAATACTTTTTTAATGTTCTCTTATATTTATTGAAATCCAAGTTTTTATATCAAACGGAAGCTTATTAACCTTCCTATACTTACGTCAAAATGAAAGACGTATACTATACTATATAAATCGGTCTCACAGACCGTATGCGTGAGTATAGGAAAGTTAAAAACCTTGATGCAAACATATGTAGGACTCTTCACGTAGAGCGATAATCTATGGGCCGGCACACAATAGTCGTCCATATTTCTAGTACAGTAGGCGTTTATTTCACCATTTCGCACAAAATCTGAGCTGTACTTTCGAGCATAAATAGCACACACATATAAGAATAAGGATGGCAATGACATAATGTTGTGACTCACAAACGCCGTCCCACATGAGTCGGTACGTCTCAAAGAAAACATTGCTCTCATTATTCTCTTCTGGAGTACGAAACAACGTGAAAACTGAGATGATTGCCCCCAAAATATAATCCCATACCTCAAGCTCGATGCTATGTGTGCATGGTAAAACATTAATAGTGTTTGCGAGCTAATACAATTCTTTAATTTGTTGACTGCGGAAACGAGTGACGATAAATTCGAACACAGACCGGCTACTTGTTGATCCCACGACAAGAGATTATCAAGCTCACAACCCGGGAATCTTGTATTGGACACGGTTGGTACCGATTTAGAATTTAAGCGTACCAACAACGACCCATCAGATGACTGCCTTGAAGTTGTGAAGGTTACTACTGATGTTTTGGATGGGTTCACAATCAAGCCATTATTCTCACACCACGAGGACATGTTCTCAGCAACAGCACTACCAGCGTTTGCAGCATCCGTCCCAGAATTTCCCGAAAATACAACTGTAGTATCACCGGCATACTGACAAAGTTCTCCGCCCATCAAGGAACGGTGAAGATCATTGCTAAATAACAAGAATGAACATGAACATGGTTCCTTGCTGAAGATGGCGATCTGGTTTTTAACGTGTGTATTTGGACTTATCCATCATTCTCGCGGTATTTTCCTAAGCTTATATCGCTTATTTCCATTAGATTTGCAATTGCAAATTTTCTCGTCGCGTCGATTGAGTATGACGTCTAAATATTTGAACTTGACCATCTTGAATGTTTCATCGGCAATTGAAAGATATGTTGTCTCCTATTTAGCCATACAAAAATCGGAGGTGCTGGATGTGTCACGAAATACATTTGCTTCAATCCTTAAGAGTTTAGTCGGCATTTATATACATATACATTTATTACTACATATTATTACTTCTTTTTAATATATACGTGAATGATCTTTTGCTCTCTTTGGATTGTGACTTCCTTGCTTATGCAGACGATCTCAAAATTTACAACAAGAGTACTTCAACGTCTGATTCCTTGATTCTACAAGAAAACTTCACAGCAATTAATGATTGGTGCTCTTTCAATAACATTCAATTGAATGTTGATAAATGTGCAACACTTACCTTCACTCGCTCTTCTCAGCCAGAGATATATAACTACACAGTCTCTAATGCTATAGTTCCTAGAGTGAACCAATTCAGAGATCTTGGTGTACTGTTTGATACACAGTTGTCATTCTCTTTACACATGCAAGCTATCGGTTCCTCAGCTTCTAAATCACTTGGGTTTTTATTTCGAACTTGCAGACACTTTTCCGATGATGCAGCGTTAAAGGCTGTTTACTACTCGCTTGTTCGCTCCAAGATGGAGTATGCCTCTATTGTATGGTATCCTCACTACCATCATCATCACTGCAGCTTGAAGCGGTTCAAAAAGATTTTTGAAGTACCTCTCTTATAAATCGGATGGTGTCTATCCTCCTCGTGGCATTGATTATGGCAGCCTACTTCAGAGGCACAATCTTGAATCTTTATCTCGCCGCAGGGAAGTAGCTAGTGGTAGGTTTCTCTTAAAGTTGATCAACCATGAAATCGATTCGCCATCTTTACTTTCCCAAGTATCCTTTGTTGTTCCTCAATACAATTGCAGATCTCTGGATACATTTTGCATTTCACGAGCACATACTAATGTTTTACTTAAAGCGCCACTGAATCATATGAGTAGGAATGCGAATGGTGCGTATCCTGACCCTTTCAATCTTTCTGCCGCACATTAGTATTTCTTTTTCTTTTTCTTTTTGGTGTAAACTATTATTTGGAAGCTTCTTTTATGTTTAACATATTGTAGCGATCAGTTTTTTCAATCTTTTTTTTTTTGTTCAAATTGTTCCTTTTTAGTTTAGCTTTAGTTTAAGTTTACGTTTAAGTTTTTGATTTGTAACACTGCATTGTCGTTTCTTTTTGTAAATTACCCTCTTATTGCATAATCTGTTGGGTAATAAAGTTATTATTATTATTATTATTATTATTTATTCATATTTGCGGTATAAACCCCGTCGACGCGTGTCTATCATCCTTCCTCCTTCAATTGCTATAATTTCCATCCCCAATGATTTTGATATCTTTTTTATTGTGTACTTATTCTAACAATTATCCTCTGCAGGTATTCATTGAACTTCTTTATATTTGCAGCACTTACAATCTTAGACATACTTTTGCGTATTTATCCAATGTTTGCACGAACATTCAAATATAGCTCCACGATAAATAAATAAACGCATTACCAAAGCGATTCTTCCGTTTTCCTTCTAGATTCGACCGCATTTTCTGAAACCAAGAAATTCTCCTACGATACGCTCCTGGAGGAAAGTTCAAATCACGATGACTCCAACTTATCCGAAAACGAGTCGTTAGAACAAATAAAAGACGACTTGGCCATCGTTCTGTATACTTCTGGCAGCACCGGAGTACCTAAAGGTAAGAAACCATAAAACACGTGTACGAAACGAAATCGACAAGATCCAATCGTCGCCAATTTGCGATTTGTGCCCGCAGGCGTAAGGTTACCTCACAAAGTCATCTCGAATCGATTGCAATGGCAATTCAGGACGTTCCCATACAGAGCGACGGAGAAGGTCGGAATCTTCAAGACGGCCTTAACATTTGTGGATAGCGTATCGGAAATTTGGGGTCCTTTACTGAACGGACTCGCGATTTTGATGGTGCGAAAGGTCGTCACGCAGGACCCAGAAAGACTGGTCGCACTCCTGGAGAAATACAAGGTTGGTACGGATTGTGTTAACGACCTCAAAATGTACGTACGTATTCGCGTTTATACACAATGCGAAAGTTTATTAACTGTTGTTTCGTACGTGTGTGTGTGTATGTATGCATATATATACAGAGCGAGCGGTGAAAATCGGGAAGGAGTGTGATGATTGTTATGTAATTTTTCATTACGGAGAAACAAAGAAAGTATTTTTAGTTGCAGTACTTAAATCCTTGCGAAAAGTCTAAATTTCATGATTAAAGTTGAAATCGATGATAGTTCTTTTTGTAATATTAATTACCTGATATTTCATGATTGCCCTCGAACTTCAAGCTTTTATCAAAACTTCCCTGAAAAAAGAACAAGATGGCATTTCGATCAAAGCCATTTCCTACATGCTATCTATTCAGATCTTGCATTCGTTCCTCACGGTGCGACCTCTCCCTGTATATAGGTCATTCAAATTCAATTCAATCCAACACTTGTTCGTGCTGAAATCCAAATAAAACTTCAGTAAAAGATAGCAGTAGCACGGCCGTAATTAGCGTTCGATAGTTAACCGTTTTGTAATAGGAACGAGATACTTGGACGGTGTATAATTAATCGATTCCAATCTGATTTATGTATGTAAAAGCACGATACAGCACGTACATACAGGGTGATCATTTGAAAACTTCCCACCTTGAAGAACTCTTTAATTAATAAAATTATCAAAAATCACTAAAACAGGTCAATGTTATTTTGAAGGGGGACATTTAATAACCTATTCCAATCAGTTGGGAAACGTTCACCCTCCCTTTCAGCTACCCCCATCCCAAAATTTTAAATGGCACTACCCCATATGTGATACATCATTTTAAAGGGTATAAAATTCTCAATATTTTAAAGCAAAGAAAATTAAAATCGGCCGAGCCGTTCATGAATTAGAGACAAAAATGTATTAAACCGGAAAATTAACTGACAAACATTGACGATATCGATAACAATCACCTATTTATGAACACAACAGTTATTTAATCTACCTGATTATTTAATCTATCTAATTACGTGTCAGATTACGTGTCTTGATAATGCCCATTTTGAGTGGTTGATCAAGCCATCTACCTACGTTTTGCTTTGAAACAAAAGAACGTGCGTCGTACAAGTTCAAAGTGTCAATTGTTGTAGAATTCAGGAATTAAATATCGCCGCTTCAGATAACTTTAGATTCCTTTGATTTGGGGTAGCGTTTGTGCTAATTGTGTCACTAAAATGACATACACTTTAGAAGAGAGAATTGAAATAATTTTCATTTATGGAGCTGAAAGTCAGTGTGCTCGACGAACAGCCAAGGAATTTAATGCAAGACATCCAAATAACCATGTATCCCATCGATACGTTTTAGATTTGGTAGGAAAATTTAAAGAAACTGGATCAGTAGCAAATAAAAAAGGACACAACCTCGAATTGTGAATGAGGACTCTCAAATAGAAATATTAGGACAATTTGCTGCAAATCATACGAGCTCAATTCGGCAAGTGTGCAACATAACTGGTTTTTCGTATGGGTCTGTTCAGAAAGTTTTAAAACTTCATAAATGGCATCCATACAAACTTCAAAATCACCAAGCTCTAATTGAAGATGATTTCGATAGACGACTTCAATTTTGTGAACAAATGACTGTGATGATAAATACCACTCCAAATCTAATTCAAAATATGTATTTGCTTCAGTGACGAATGTACTTTTTTTGAATGGCTATGTTAATCGTCATAATTGTCGTTATTGGATTGATGAAAACCCGAATCTATTTAGAGAAACGCATACTCAGTGGCCACAAAAAATTAATGTGTGGGCTGGTATACTGGGGGACTCAGTCATTGGTCCGTTATTTATTAATGAAAATTTAAATGGTACTATTTATCTCAATATGTTGGAAGATGTCATAGATCCCTTGATTACGGAAGCAATAGAAAATCAAGTAGACGACGAAGGAAACTTAATTTTGGATGAAAATCAAGTTTATTTTCAGCAAGATGGTGCCCCACCACATTTTGTGGTACCAGTTCGAAACTGGTTGAATAACAAGTTTTCAGAGAGGTGGATTGGAAGAAGAGGAGCAGTAGAGTGGCCAGCAAGATCTCCTGACCTTTCCCCCTCGACTTTTTCCTTTGGGGCTACCTTAAATCCGTCGTCTATAAAACTCCCCCAGCCAACATCGACGAACTGAAACAACGAATAACATCCGAATGCCGATTGATTCCGCGGCGAGTTTTCGAAAATGTTAGAAGAGAGTTTGAACATAGGCTTTATCATTGCCTAGCAACCAATGGAGCGCAATTCGAGCATCTATTACGATAAATTTAATTGTTTACGTTTTTGAGTTTTAGTTTTAGGTAATTTGTAAACTCTTGTTAATTAATGAAAGTTTATTTTGCATTGTTGTAGTTAATTATTTGCAACTGTTGTGTTCATAAATAGGTGATTGTTATCGATATCGTCAACGTTTGTCAGTTAATTTTCCGGTTTAATACATTTTTGTCTCTAATTCATGAACGGCTCGGCCGATTTTAATTTTCTTTGCTTTAAAATATTGAGAATTTTATACCCTTTAAAATGATGTATCACATATGGGGTAGTGCCATTTAAAATTTTGGGATGGGGGTAGCTGAAGGGGAGGGTGAACGTTTCCTAACTGATTGGAATAGGTTATTAAATGTCCCCCTTCAAAATAACATTGACCTGTTTTAGTGATTTTTGATAATTTTATTAATTAAAGAGTTCTTCAAGGTGGGAAGTTTTCAAATGATCACCTGTATATATTTGCCCGCAAACCCGCTAAGCGGTCCGAATATGTTATGCTTTAGTCTATAATTTGAACTGTAAAGCTCCTCGAACAACTTCGTTAATACTCGCTAAATATTAGTAAATAAATTTTCCACTTCACTAACAGGAAAAAACAACAACAACAATAGCAGGTGCCTTTCATCACTGTTGTCATCAACATTACCGCTGCGTCACGAAATTTCTTTATACCATTCACAATTGCCACCTCGTAAATTCCTTCGACGAACTTCTGCGAAATTCAGCTAATCTTCTACGGTGCGTTTATGGGCAAAAACGATTTATTCCGAAATGTACGGCGCATTATCCATTATAGAAAAACAACTCGTTCTCGCTACTTGGCGCAAACATGTTTAGATGCTATTTCTATGAAATGCACGTTCTTCACATAAATTAGTAGCGTACAAGTGTCCGATCGTACTCGGTGTGTTTACGCTCGTTTAATCGGAATATTCGTGGAAATTCATTGTCTTAATCCTGCTGTTAATCTTGTATTAAGAGACCAATTCGTCCATACTACACAAATACAATTTTTTAATGAAAATTGATTGAATTCTTTAATGTAATTTATAAATATAATTATGAACCGTTAATAATTTAAACTTGCCATCCATTTATCGGCTAATTGGGCGCTCTAATGTGTTTATGTTAGCTCGAGCGTCTAGCTGGTTTGTGTCGTTGTATTTGTCACTGTTGCACATCCTCCTTGTAAAATGAATTCGCTTTGATTTGTATAAAATTGCAAATATGCTAGATATATCCGCTTTGAATGCATACATACTTTTTCTGAGATCGATGCTTCATGGGCACCGGCTGATCGAAATCGCAGGAGACCAGAGTTTTTACGGAAACTAGCACTTACTTTGGCTAACGCCCATGTGATAAAACGGAGCCGATTACCTCAACAACAGTTTTCAGCGAAATTATTGACTGATATACAAATGTCATCCTCGAATTTTGCAAGCTCTTCAAATATTGCTTCTTCTAAAGCGGGGAATATGTAGTTGCTGCAAGACTAAATCCGATATAAAATGCTACATATCCGGAAATTTTATTTGCAAACCAAACCGCAAAATATTTCGTTTAGCACGTAATGGAAGACACTTTCAATGAAACCATACCTTTTTTGTAAATAAGCTTAGTATTTCGTATTCTATCGAATTGAAATATTCAGTGGACCAAATGGTCCGTGATACAAGATATGTAACTTTTCAATTTCTTCAGTTCAGGCTTATGTCAGATACTTAAAATTATGGATTTAGGCTTGTTACAAAAATAAAACACGTGAGTCGAAAGTTCAAAGCAATATATTACACCGTTAAAAAGTTATTGAGATTACAAAAAAGAATTTGGACCAAATGGGCTTAATCTAACAGCACGGTTAATATTGACAAAGGTAGTATGCTCAATTATTTCGAAATAATAGTGTAGTAATAGTATAGTATTAAATTCGGGATTATAGGTTTAACATCTAAAAGATTAGTTTGGCGCTTTTGACCAATATCCATTAATAAGGGTGATTGCAAGGACTGTGGTGTAATATACTGACACAAATATCACATCGGTAAACTCCACACCACACAATTGTTTATAATTAAATCGGTGACGCGTGTTTCGCTAGCTTGAGGCAAGCATCTTCAACAACCGTATAAACCGAAGTGATATTTGTGACAACAATATCCATTACTCTTCTGTTTTTAACAACGTGGATTCCTACAAGTCTTTTGGTTATCTCACACTTTTGTAATGTCTTATCGTGGCGTAGGAGTTATCAGTAACTTCTCAAAAGTTTAGACGAAATCTACTTACTTTTAGTACAACCAACTAACCCGTAAGCTGTATTTCAATAATTGTGATTCGTCTATTGATAATAATTGCAAGGAGTGTGGCGTAGTATTATACATGCATATTGGCTTTAAAAGTTTAAGATACAAAGTATCGACCGTTTATTTTGAGCTTTTCTGATCCATTCTACGCACTGTATCAATCCGTTTTCTCTGTTTTTCCGCTTCCTCTGTCAGAGATTGTTATGCCTTTCCTTCGATTTCATATTCTTTCGTTTTTTACCACCAATTATGTGGTGTTTATTAATCTAATATCTTCACCGACTTCTAGACAAAGAAATGTAAACGATGGTAAAATCGGATCATGTGTTTAGCAGGTTTATCCCTGCTGTTAGATTAACCTTCCTATACTCACGTCAAAATGAAAGACGTATACTATACTATATAAGTCGGTCTCACAGACCGTGTGCGTGAGTATAGGAAGGTTAAGCCCATTTGGTCCAATTTTTTTGCTGGAGCTGGACGCTCGAGCTAACATAAACACATTAGAGCGCCCAATTAGCCGATAAATGGATGGCAAGTTAAATTATTGACGGTCTATAAGTATATTTATAAATTACATTAAAGAATTCCGTCAATTTTCACAAAAAAGATTGCATTTGTGTAGTATGAACCAATTCGTGTCCTAATACAAGATTCATATATTTCCTTTAATCTAACAGCAGGGTTAAGCACGTTTCAATGCATTCGTCTGTTCTTCCTTCCAACGTATATGACCGTAGTACGGCCTATTCTCGAAACATCGGCATGCAACTCGCCAGGTAGAGTGTTAACGTTCAAGCAGAATAGGCGGTGTCAGTTCCTTCTTCTCTTTAACATTTATTAACTTATTTTTTGCCTCATACGAGCGACGTCTGTTAAGTTGTGACGAAACCTAGGAAGGAAAAGAATTTTTTTTTTGGAACAAATTGTTTTATTGCTTTTTAAAATATTTACCTTTACGATTTATATGATTTTGGAAACGTTCAAAAACTAATTCTCGAAAAAGAATTTCTAGTCGTAACTTGGTATCTTATAAAAATAGTTTTTGAAGGCTTTAACCTTCCCATACTCACGCATACGGTCTGTGAGACCGACTTATATAGTATAGTATACGTCTTTCATTTTGACGTGAGTATAGGAAGGTTAAGAGCTAATAATTGCTGTCCAGGTAACAGGAAGAAATCGTTTAGCGATAAATTAGGCGAATACGGGCAATGGGACATTAATTCGATGTTTCTCTCCTCCAAATCGTTAATTGTCTGATGCGCTGCGCGAGAGCCGGTATTGTCGTGATGCAGAACGACGCAAAGTTTTCGTTTGTTTTTTCCGATTTTGTCGATGACTTCTAACGAAGAAATTATTGTATATCATTCATTATTAACTGTTCATCGATCCCCTAAACTATAGATGGGCAACCTCCGGGCCGCGGGCCACATGCGGCCTCGAGTAAGATTTGTCCGGCCCGCTACTGAATTCTTTCGTTGCATATTAGCACGGCCCGTCTAAACTTAATTCATAATGAATCATAAGGATACCACAAAAATGTATATTTTTCAAGATTACTCGCAGCATAAAACTTCTACAAAAAAGGTTGCCCATGCCTGCCCTAAACGAATGGTTGCGACACGTCCAATGCAACTGAAGAAATAAGCGATCATTTTTTTGGAAGTGCTTCGTGAACAAGCAATTCTTGTGGAATTCGGTTCATTTTGGGATACTCAAACGGTGGTTTGTTGCTTAGTTTCGGGTTCAAACGAATATATCCAAGTTACGATGTTGTATATGGATTTTTCGAATATTTCCTTCCACCAATTGACACGAACCTTTTTTGAGCTTTTTTGATACTCGCTCTCTCTCACAAATTGTAGCTCACAATGATATTTATGTAGAGTGATTCCTTTCTCTTGTGACGCGCTTTAATCCCGGAAATAATATTGTTATAGATTCTGGTCGTAAAAGCCTACGTTATTGTAAAATAAAACAAATTTATCTGACTATGACATGGGAGTTTAAACTGGATTGTGTTGTATGCAATATTTTTAGAAAACAAATAAAAACTCGAACATTAACCAACTCCATCAACTTTCAAGAACGTTATTCTTGCGAAAAATATTTTCTACATATTCATCATTGTTAACATGCTGCTTGCAACGATTTATTGACCGTATTATGTTTACGAATAAATTCTGCTTATATATGTACAATGTACACTCATGGAAACTCTAAATGTCCGCCTTTTGAGTGCATACGCCGCGATTGTCACAATCTAAACGCTCGTCCCAAAACCTGCGAGGCTACTGTCGGTTCGTCCGCACGAAACCGTTGTTTAAACTAGAAAATATTATTATTTAATTTGTGTTATAAAAATAGTTTGTGACATGTTAAAGGACAAACGACAAATAAAATAATATAGTACTTAATTAATAGGTCATTTATTCTTCTTATTATTGCCTGTGGTTTGTTATTTTAACATTTATGAATAAGGACATGTAATTAGAATTACGGTTTCAATAATTGAAACTAATTTTTTATAATTACTACACAACATAATTTAATTCGAATGTGGAATATAAATAATTCATATGTGCAAGTAACTTTGGTATATATTAAAAACCACGCCATACATTACGAAGTTTTCGTACCTAGAAAACTTTAAGTTTAATAAAAACTGATTTTTATGAGAAAAATTGTTTCATTAATATAGTGGTAAAGAATGTAAAACTAAGATTCTAAACAGTAGTAAGTTTAAGAATATCTTTAATCAATTTAACAACATTCGCTTTAATAAAACGGTGTATGTAGATATAAAATATAACATTCTTTCATATTAACAGTAAAAAAACGATAAATTTAAACAGAAGGAGGGGCCAATCTCACAGTAATTTGTGTAATGTAATTAAAATGTTACATTTTCTACTTTAAACAACTGTTTCGTACGGACCAACCGATACTAATCTCGCAGGTTTTAGGACAGACGTTTAGATTGTGACAATCGCGGCGTATGCGCTCGGCAGGCGGACATCTAAAGCTTCCATGAGTGTACATAGATAGACGCAATTTACTCGCAAACATAATACCGTCAATAAACGTTCTTGAAAGTTGATTATGTGGTTAATGTTCGAATTGTTATTTGTCTATTTTTTATTTCTAGAAAATACAATATCACATACAACAGAATCCCGTTTAAAGCCTCGGGTAATAGTCAGATAAATGATTTTATTTTACAATAACCTAGGCTTTTACGACCAGATTCAATAACAACATTTTTCTTCGGAATTGAACCGCGTCATAATAGAAAGAAATTACTGTGGTCATAAACACCACTGACACCTACAGTTTGTGAGAGGGAGAGAGTATCAAAAAAAAAGATCTCAAAAAAAGAAGACTCGTGTTAATCGGTGGAAGGAAATGTTCGACCGAGGAACTGCAAAATCCGTATACAACATCGTGACTTGGATATATTCGCTTAAACCCGAAACTAAACGACAACCCATATTTTGAGTATTCCAAAACTGAACTGAATTTCACAAAAATTGTTTGTTTACGATGCACTTCCAAGAAAATGATGGCTTGTTTCTTCAGTTGTATTGGACATGTCGCAACCATTCGTTTAGAGCAGGAGTCTCCAAACTTTTCAGCCTTGGGGCCATACTGATTACTTCAGTGAGTTCCAAGCGCCAACAGCGCTTTAATTTTTATGTAAATAAGTCCGAGTTATTATCATTCCGTGGTTTTTTATGCAACTTATCACAACAACAATAAGCTATTAGCGGTCGCGGGCCGGATTGATGATACTGGCGGGTCGGATTTGGCCCGCCGGCCGTAGTTTGGAGACCCCTGGTTTAAAGGATCGATGAACAGTTAATACTGAATGATATGCAACAATTTCTTTGCTAGAAGTCATCGACGAAATCAGGAGAAACAACCGAAAACTTTGCATCGTTCTGCATCACGACAATGCCGGCTCTCGCGCAGTACGTCAAACAATGGATTATTTGGAGGAGGGAAACATCGAATTAATGTGTCATTGCTCGTATTCGCCTAATTTATGGCGTAACAGCGATTTTTAACACTTCTCGAAGCCCTCCAAAACCATTTTTAAAAGATACCAACTTACGACTAGAAATTCTTTTTCGAGAATTAGTTTGAACGCTTCCAAAATTATATAAATCTTAAAGGTAAATGTTTTAAAAAGCAATAAAACAATTTGTTCCAAAAACAAAAAGGCGTTTCCTTCCTAGGTTTCGTAACAACTTAACAGACGTCGCTCGTATGAGGCAAAAAATAAGTTAATAAATGTTAAAGAGAAGAAGGAACTGACACCGCCTATTCTGCTTGAACGTTAACACTCTACCTGGCGAGTTGCATGCCGATGTTTCGAGAATAGACCGTAGTCAGATACGTTGGAACGAAGAACGGACGAATTCATTGAACCTTAACCTTCCTATACTCACGCACACGGTCTGTGAGACCGACTTATATAGTATAGTATACGTCTTTCATTTTGACGTGAGTATAGGAAGGTTAAACGTGGTTAAATCTGGTAAACATATGATGCGATTTTACCATCGTTTACATTTCCTTGTCTGGGAGTCGGTGAAGCTATTCGACTAATAAATATCACATAATTGGTGGTAAAAAAACGAAAGAATATGAAATCGACGGAAAGGCATAACAATCTCTGACAAAGGAAGCAGAAAAACAGAGAAAACGGATTGATCCACCGCGTAGAATAGATCAGAAAAGCTCAAAATGAGCAGCCCATACTTTGTATTTAAAATGTTAAAGCCAATATACATATATAATACTATCCCACACTCTTTGCAATTATTATCAATAGACAAATCACAATTATTGAAATAGAGCTCGCAACTAGTCGGTTGTATTAAAACTTAGTAGATTTTATCTAAACTTTGGAAAAAATACTGATAACTCCTACACGACGTTAAGATTTGACAAAAATGTGAGATAATAGTTTCCGATTATCCAAACACTAGTAGGAATCCACGTTGTTAAAAGCAGAAGAGTGATGGATATTGGTCAAAAGCCCCAAACTAATCTTTTGGATGTTAAAACTATAACACCGAATTTAATACTACACTATTATTGCACAATTATTTCGAAACAAACGGGCGCTCTGATTGTGACAATCGCAAAAGGAAGACATTTAGAGTTGCCATGAGTGTACGTACATATCGCCATTCAAATTACATCATTAACTGCCAGCAATATAACATATTAACTCTTCACTAATTACAACATAATAAGATATAACCTTCGTTAAAATCTTTGTAATAACACTCAGCGTTAATTCTATGCGCTGTTATTTGCAGATCGAGCGGCTCGTCCTTGTACCGTCTCTTTTGAGGTCTCTTCTTATGTACCTGCAATTACAGGTAAGTTCCGTTAAAAATGTTCTCCTTTAGAATACATTGTTCGGCCCGAATTATTAAGGGCATATCCACTTCGTTTCCTCTTCCATTATTCCGCGCCATTTATATCCTTAATTCGTTTTATTCCTTCGTAATGATTACCTCGATTTGAGCTATGTAGACGTTTACGCGTTCGTTACAGAAACGAAAGGATGCCTTGCCGTCGTTGAAACTCTGGGTATGTTCCGGCGAAACGTTGACCGCTTCTTTAGCCAAGGAGTTCTACGCGTACTTTCCGGAGAACGAGCATCGATTGTGCAATTTTTACGGGAGCACGGAGATCATGGGCGATATAACGTATCACGTCGTTAGCGGAATCGATCAGTTGCATCAGGATAAAGTACCGATAGGTATGATTATCATCGAATCCTTCAATCACGTTCGTTTCGTTTTAATAAAACCGATCCAATCGTATTGGTAGGAACACAAGGAGTTTAAAGGTTGCGATTCTGAGCAGTAAAACACATAAAGATATTCGATTTTATGGCCGCTTCAGAACGCATTCGGTCGTAAAATCGAAATTTCAACAAGCGGTCAAACGAGTTCCCTCAAACGAAGACTTCACACTCGCATCAGAAATATTTTTAGGACGGCACTTTGAAACGTAAACGAAATTTTAATAACCGAGATAATGATTTAACGACGTACACAAACTAAGAGTAGTAAGTCGTTAAAAACAACCGAGCTTGAGTTCAGGCTGATTCTAACGATGTTATTGAAAAATGTTTCCAATTTCGCAATGCTTAGTACGCCACTGTGCAATTTTTTACAATTACTTTAAGTAGCTCGTTCCTAATTACACTATCGCATCACGAATTTCACGTAATAAACAACACCTAGAAAAGTCATTTTTTTGTAATGAACAAAGCAAATGAAGATCTAATACGTTTGTAATTAATAAGATGTCCAGTGGTCATTATTCTTTACGGCGATTTCACATTGTTAAGGCATACTCTCGACTAGTTTTTCTACATAATTAACGGATAATGATCGCCATATCTCCTTAACCTTCCTATACTCACGTCAAAATGAAAGACGTATACTATACTATATAAATCGGTCTCGCAGACCGTATGCGTGAGTATAGGAAGGTTAATTTTATGACATAGCGATTTCGATTTAAAAATACGTTTATCCTTTAACCTTCCTATACTCACGTCAAAATGAAAGACGTATACTATACTATATAAGTCGGTCTCACAGACCGTATGCGTGAGTATAGGAAGGTTAACAACGACCACACATTTTCCGTTAGTTTGACGTCGTAGGATCGCGAAGGTCAATCCAATCAATTCCAGGACACACAAAACCCATTCCGACGTTTAGGATCAGCATCTTCGAACTATGATTACTAGGGCCCGAACTTTCGGGCGGTTAAAAACTTGAAAGTAACGGCCTGCATATCGCCTTAAAATTCAGAAAATAGCCCCTTAACTTTCGGAGTAGGAAAATAATTATAACTGCGCGAGATTAGATTAGATTAGATTACTTGAGGTGGCAGTACTGCCTCTTCCACTGCGACCTTTACAGATTTATTGTGGTCCTCATTCCTCCTTAGAGTACGTTCTCTAGCTTTATTCCTTTAATTAGACTTATTAGCTTTGAGAGCGGTTCTTCCGCATATAGTCTCGCCTCGGGATATTCGTCTCCCATGTGTGACAGCCGCGTCCTTACCAGTACCTCGCATTGGCACAATACATGGATCGCGGTTTCTTCCTCAATTTGACAGAATCTACATATCGCTTCCTCTGTCAAGCCCATTTTATTCATGTGCTTATTGAGCCTGCAGTGCCCTGTTAGTAGGTTCACTATCCTTCTGACGGACTTTCTGTCCCTGCGTAGTAGGTCCTCTGTAAACTTCGGCATTTGCTCTCCAAGGAACTGTTTCGCCGATCTCTCGTCTGGGGAGTTCCTCCATCTTTCCCGAGATTTATCCTCGGTCCACTTTCTTATGGCCGATTTGATTCTTGTTTTTGTAATGCCGAAAAAGGCCTCCGGTCCTATGAATACCATCGACGAGGCTTCTCGGGCCAGTTCGACAGCTTTTTCATTTCCCCGGTAGCCCTCGTTCCCCGGAACCGAAGCTATCGTCACTTTCGCGCGACTGCCGAGTTCCTTCAGAGCACACACACAATCCCATATAAGCCTTGAATCGACCTGTACCGAATCCAATGCCTTCAGCACCGCTTGACTATCGGAGAAAATGGCCACCGTGCGATTGGAGCCGCGCTGCTTATTGATTTCTCTGACGCAGAGATGTACCGCGGCTATTTCCGCCTGGAAGACCGTGGTATCTTTACTTAGACTCATCTGGACCGTCGTTCTTTCTTTGAGTCCGTATATTCCTGCCCCAACACCTTTATCTGTCTTAGAGCCGTCCGTGTACCAGGTAGACCTCGCCTGTACAGCTGGACCTTGTTTCCATTCCTCTCTATCTGGTATAACTATTTTATAATTTTTCCTAAAGTTGAATTTGTGAACCATCCGTCGGCATCCCCGTGAGGGGATCTGCCTTGAGTTCTTCAATCAACTTGTGGTTTTCAGTGCCATGGACTTGACTTATGGGGGTTTGCCCTTGCATCAGTCTGTAGGCTCCTGACCTTGCTACTCCTTGTATGTGGATATTTAAGGGTGGTAGGTTCAAAATCACCTCCAGTGCGTCTGTAGGAGTTGTTCTCATTGCTCTCGTGGCACTTAGACATGCAAGTCTTTGTACCCCGCCTAGTAGCCTGATAGGCCCCTTTTGCCTTGTTTTTGGCCACTATACAATTGCTCCATACGTTACCATGGGTCTAATTACCCTTGTGTATAACCATAGAGTCATCTTAGGACTGAGGCCCCAGTTTTTCCCACACATTCGCCTACATCTGCCAAGGGCAATTGTGGCTTTATTGATGGTTTTTTGTATATGAGAGTTCCACGTTAGTCTTTGATCAAACAGTACTACCAGGTATTTAGCCTCTTTTAACATTGGAATTTCTACCCTATCTAGTACTGGCGGCCGTAAGCCTTCGAGCGCCTTCCTTTTGGTGAAAGCAACTATCTGAGTTTTTTGAGCGTTAATAGATAACTGCTCTTGCCTGCATCAGTTATGCACTATGTTGTTATGTTAATAGCGGTTTGCGTTCTCTCTGAGATGACACTTGCAAACCGTCCTCGTACGACGATCGCTAGGTCATCTGCGTATCCTAGGCAATAGAAGCCCTCGTTGGACAATAAATTAAGGAGATCGTCCACTAGGATGGCCCACAGAAGGGGAGAGAGAACTCCCTCTTGTGGACATTCCCCCGCCTCCCGCCCTGGCCTCGATGGTAGCCTCGCCTAGCGAGGATATTATTATCCTCTATAACGGGTGCGACTCCTTTTCTTTCTAAGGCCCCCACAATTGAGTTTGTAGTAGCATTATTGAATGCTCCTTCAATGTCTAGGAAAGTGGCTACCGCTATTTCTTTGTCTTCAATCGACTTTGACAGTAGCCTATTCAGATCGTCCAACGCTGAGTCCGTTGATCTTCCCGGTTGGTAAGCGTCCTTTTACTTAAAGGCTGCTCTGCTAGGAGTGTCTCCCTAATGTATCTGTCTACCAATCTCTCCAACGTTTTCTGCAGGAAAGATGATAGGCTGATTGGTCTGTATGACTTTGGTGTTTGGTCTGCCACTCTACCCACTTTGGGCAGCTATATGACCCTCACTTTTTGCTATACCGTCGGTATATACCCCCATGCCACACAAGCTTTGAAGATCTGACACAGGTATGGTATTAATGTATCTGCTCCCATTTGAAGTAAAGCCGGGTATATTCCATCCACCCCGGGAGATTTGAATGGTTGGAACCTGCTTATAGCCCATCTCACTCTATTTGGTCTGGTGAAACTGCGCGAGATACTATAACAAGGTCTGCATTGACCCAAGCAGTTTTAGTCGCATAACTGGTAAAGGAATATATATTTTAAACGTCGTGGGTAAGAAATAATAAAAGTTTACACATTAGGAGAATTCCATGAGTATCAGCGTGAAAAAAATAGAGATAAAAAATTATGATAGAAAAACGCGATTTCGAGTCAACGAGTGAGCCGTTTAGTATACTTTGAAGGCAAAAATGACAATTGCGGCAATTTTAGATTTTTTCCCAAAGTAAATCGTTAGCAATTTTTTGAATCGGATTTCCCAGACGAAAAATAATCAGGTTTATTTTAGGAAAAAGATTCGCAAAAACGCTTCAAGCCAATTTAAGTTATGTCATCACCAAGTTCTATTATTTACTTTATTGAGAATGAAGTATTTTTCCAAATTTTCGGGTGTGAAACTTTGCCCCTATTCTCGCCCTATCGACACTTTGATATTTGGAAAAGCTTCTTTCCACATCGCACGATGTGACGGTGGGCAAATTTGAATATCGTGTCCCCTACGTCCGATTTGTGATCAGATACATCGCCGGCAGAAAAAATCTTACTACAGAGATATTGAAAAGACGCTGGTAATATTCATTTTTCTCCGTTACTTCCCTTAAATTTCTGCTGCCACAGATTCCAGTGCCATTTCAAGTGTTTGCCAAACGCTTTACAATTGCCGAAGATTCTCCAATGTGGATTTGGAGTTAAAACTAGTCGATTGCTGGTGGCCCTTCCTCTTTTATCTTCTTAGAAACAGATTGGACCAAAAGTTGGTATCTGAATCATTCTTTACAAGGCTATTTTGTACGAGCTAGTGCTCAGCCACCTCTTTGTGTGGTCTTCGAAAAAAGTGGGGGTTTTTCGCCGATGTTGTTTGATTTCTTCTTTCCACTCTTGCGCCTTCGCAGCCTCTCCAAGCAAGTTCATAGGACAGTATAAAAGAAAAGTATTTTTCTGTAGACGTTCTGGCGTTTGCTCATCGCACGCTTTGACAAGTTCTTTCAGTTCATTGCAGGTCAAAAAAGGAGTTGCAGATTCTTTACATTTGTCTTCCATGCCTTGTAAAATCTTTCTTCTGGCATTTCTTGCATCTCGGCCAGCCTAGAATTGAATTTTTCGAAAGGATTTATTTTAATTCCATATTCATTATTCCGCTGGTAATTTGGCGGTATCATTCCAAAGGACTTTTACTGTATGTTCTTTATATCTCTCACCGTTTTGCTTTCTCGTATCAAAGGCCTAATTCTTCAAAATGAAGTTCGGATAGTTCGAATGTGTACTATTTTTGTTGGACGCAAAATGCTGTCGGTGCTCTTTTTCGTGTTTTCGGGCGTACTTGTAATGACCTTATCGTCGATTTCTCGTTCTGGAACATCCCCAAATCGATTCGTAGCATTTAAAAGGAAATTGTTTTTTCGACCTTGACGTTCCGGTTCTAACAATGCCATAGCAACGTGGAATTTTCACTGTAATTCTTTTAATTTCCATTTAATAATTTAGTATACCTGTCGCGCTGTTACAACAATGTACGAGTGAAATATTCAATTTCTTCGCGTGTAACTCGTCTATTTCTATCAATTTATTGGGCGTGCTACATTTTCCGCTTCGGTTGTTCGGTTGTTGAAGATGCTTGCCTCGAGCTAGCGAAACACGTGTCACCGATTTTATTATAAACAATTGTGTGGTGAGGAGTTTACCGATGTGATATTTGTGTCGGTAAATTACAACACAGTCCTTGGAATCACCTTTCTTGTAACATGTTTAACAGTTTACGAAAACTTGCCACATCTGGCTCATCTTCTTTCCGTGTGGCGTTGATAATATTATCCTACTTGCTAGAAAACAGTTTCTATGTGCTTCGCCCAACACAAAGATCATGTCAACCAGTTCAATTTTACTGAAATTCATCATTAGTGATGAAAGCGTCGTTAACGCATTAACATACAATTTTGATTGACGCATATTGTAAAAATTACAGCGTAGTCTATGTTTGGGCAAAACGCCGCTTAGCTCAAGAAAACTTCAAATTACGATTTTTTTTTAAGTTTAAAGAAATTTTATTAAATAACTTTAAAGCGGCAGCAGATAGGTATAAGGAACCCTTGATATTAGTTGTGTTGCAAATTTTAAAATGGGATAGTTATAACGCCGCGTTCTTAGAAAATATGCGTCAAAAATGGTTCGACAAGCTCTTTGGCCCGAAGTAAATCATGTACAAGGCGAAAATTTAAAATTAATTTAAAATGAAAGCTGAACTGTTTTTTGAGATAAGAATAACGGTCGATGCAAGCGATATTTGTCGATGCGTCGGACAGTTCTTGAGTGTCAGCTCTTGCAAGCAACAGATATCAATTTCAAAATTACGACGCATAGTACAGGCCTAGTGATGGTCCTCAAGAAGCTTCGAAACAAAATAGGAATCATTTATAGGAAATATTATTCGAATTCGTACAATTTTAAAAGTTTTGATAGGTGGTTGAATTGTTTTGAAAGTCTTGAAAAGTCTTTAAAGGCACCAAGTTTATCAACTTCTTCGATTCTGCAACGATCTGTTCATTTGTTCGCCATTTTCTGTGAATAGGGAATAGGATTATTGAATAATTTAACGCAGCATGCTGAAGAAGAGCATTGCATGGCATTATTGCTTGTACAAAAACAAAAGGTTGTTGACGGTGCTATCTTTCAATCTATTTCTTTTCTTGTCAAGAACGGTCAAAAGAAGATACCACCATCAACAAAATTTTGTTTTGAACAAATGAACAACAAAGTACTTATTATAATAAAATAAGACGTAGACGACTCTCTATAAGCGACCTAATAATAAATTCGGTGCAGTTAATAAGTAACCGTGCAAAAGCTTACAAAGTAAGCACAATTTGTATATACCAATAATCCTGCAGGAAATTTTGACTATGTCAATCGCAAAACGCAGCTGTAGACGAATTAGTTTCGTCCTCATTGGGACTCGTCAGTACAGTATATCGTTCTGCGAGTGACACAGTAAAAATTTCCAGGTAATACGTCGATATCTCGTTGAACAAAGTACTACAGAATCCAAGAGGTTGATGAACTTGATGCCTTTTCAAGATTTTCAGAATCATTCGAGACCTATCAAGACTTTCAACATTGTACGCATTCGAATAATATTCGAAGTGATTCAAAACTCCCCAAAATTCCTGAATTGATCGAATATTCACAAGAACGAGGATTGGATGCCCATCAGCAAGGACCAGGGATTACGAAATATAACTGGTTTTCCAGGAAGAAGCGGGTGCAGAGATTTTAAGAGAATTGCTCTCTTCTGTTACTTACTGTACGCTGCTTCCCAGATTAATGTATAAACATCGTCCTCGGTTTGAGATTTAAAAGTTCAAGGACGTCGCAAAAATATAATATAATCTTCTTCAATCTCAAAGCGTAGATTTCAAAATTTAATTTGGACCAATACTTCTTAATTAGCCTCCTCAAATACGTATCTTATCTTTGTACATTCTGAAAACACGCAGATTTTTGGTTAAAATCTATAAGCCGTCTGGAATTCTCAGATTTTTCACAAAATGTCTGTTGTACACTTGAAGTTTCCACAAAGTTTCTTTTGAAGTACCTTCTGATAAATGGCGTGAAATAATTACACGTGCGAGTTTATAAACCGTTCGGAAATCAAGCCACACACTTCGGCCTGCTGGACGATCACCTTTAATTCGATTTTCAGGTCTCCCCATCGACAATACGGTGATATACATCCTCGACTCGAACTTGCGTCCGGTCAAAACCGGAGATATCGGCGAATTATTCGCATCCGGTTCGAATCTAGCCGAAGGATACGTTAACGGTCGCGATCCGGAGAAGTTCATCGAAAATCCTCTGGCCATTGATCCCATCTTCGCAAGACTATACAGGACCGGCGATTTCGCGAAGATCGAAAAAGGAACGATATTGTACGAAGGCAGGACGGATTCGCAGGTCAAAATTAGGGGGCATCGGGTGGATCTGTCGGAAATCGAAAAGGCTGTCAATTCCATAGATGAAGTCGAAAAGGCCGTAGTTCTCTGCTATCAACCTGGAGAAATAAACCAGGCGCTCTTGGCGTTTGTTACTACCCGAAGTAAAATCGGTGAAGCTCAATTGGAAGATATCTTAAGGAAGAAATTGACGTCATATATGGTACCGCAAGTGATCATCTTGGACGATGTCCCTTTGCTTGTTAACGGGAAGGTCGATAGGCAATCGCTCTTGAAGAGCTACGAGAATGTGAATAACAACGGTGAGGATTTGTCTGCTTACGTTTGCGAATCGCCATCGTTAGTTGACGTTTAATTTCGTTTAGATATCTCTTTCCAAACGGAAGTCGATTACGAAGGAGTCCCCAAGGATAAGATGGAAGCCGCTAAAGTCTTATTCGAGACCGTAGCGTCGGTTTTGAATCGTTCTGCTAGATCCGCTATCCGCATCGATGCCAATTTTTACGATATCGGAGGAAATTCGTTGAATTCGATTTTTACTATAACGGCGCTTAATGAAAAAGGATACTATATAAGTAAGTACCTAGATAGTAAAGTCAATTGTAATCTAGTCATCACGCTTAACTTCAATGTTAAGAACTTTGATCCTCGTTCTTCTAGGTATTTCCGATTTCATCGCTGCCAAAAACTTGGGCGAAATTTTGGATAAAATCCGCGTTAACCAAGACGCCCGATTGATAACGGAACCGCACGTATACACGTCAGAATTGCTCAAATACGAATATAAAGCGGTGGTTTTAGAGTAAGTTCGATTACCCTCCACCCAGACGCGATTTTTCTCGTTTAACAACAAAATCCTCCGTAGCATGATGACGACCAGTTTCTACGAGAAAGCCGATCTGGAGCAATGGCTGATGCCTAACATTTTCGTCGAAGATTACGCGGATATAATGGACGCCCTTTGGGAACCGCTCCTGGAGAAAAATATGAGCTTCGTCGCCAAAAATAAAGACGGGGAAATTCGCGGAGTCGCCCTGAATTTTGACGCTAGGGACGAACCGGAGGTCGAGATCAAATCGAAGTTGAATATCGTGTTCGAATTTTTAGAAAGCATCGAAGGACCGGTGAAGTATTATTTTCGATTATGTGGATATTACAGGGAATGATTAAATTTCGGCGATATTTCAGGGATAACGTTTTACCTCCTGGAATAGGGAAAATCTTACATTCTTTCATGATGGCCACGCATTCTACGTTGAGCCCCGGAGAAAATGTGTCGATAATGAATTTTATGGAAGATGAAGTATTGAAATTGGCGAGGGAACGTCAATTTGCCGGAATTTTCACAACGAATACGAGTCCATTAACGCAGGTAAATCTTATCTGAGGAAAAAGTCTGGCGATATTAATTTGACGGAAATAACGACGAAAAACGTCCTATTTTGTTATTACACTTCCTGTTGATGTTTGTACATATGAGAATTTAATTAAGAAATTCCCCCATGTGTAATTGAGTAGTCCGTTAGCTTGTGGTAGTACATGGTCGCTTATGAAAAGAAGAACACTACTTTGTTACGCTAGGACTTTGTTTTTATTTAAAAAACGTGACCGCAGTTTCGTAAGCTCGAACTCTTCTAGTGTAACAAAGTAGTGTTTCTCTTTTCATATACAGGATGATCATTTGAAAACTTCCCACCTTGAAGAACTCTTTAATTAATAAAATTATCAAAAATCACTAAAACAGGTCAATGTTATTTTGAAGGGGGACATTTAATAACGTATTCCAATCAGTTGGGAAACGTTCACCCTCCCTTTCAGCTACCCCCATCCCAAAATTTTAAATGGCACTACCCCATATGTGATACATCATTTTAAAGGGTATAAAATTCTCAATATTTTAAAGCAAAGAAAATTAAAATCGGCCGAGCCGTTCATGAATTAGAGACAAAAATGTATTAAACCGGAAAATTAACTGACAAACATTGACGATATCGATAACAATCACCTATTTATGAACACAACACTTATTTAATCTACCTGATTATTTAATCTATCTAATTACGTGTCAGATTACGTGTCTTGATAATGCCCATTTTGAGTGGTTGATTAAGCCATCTACCTACGTTTTGCTTTGAAACAAAAGAACGTGCGTCGTACAAGTTCAAAGTGTCAATTGTTGTAGAATTCAGGAATTAAATATCGCCGCTTCAGATAACTTTAGATTCCTTTGATTTGGGGTAGCGTTTGTGCTAATTATGTCACTAAAATGACATACACTTTAGAAGAGAGAATTGAAATAATTTTCATTTATGGAGCTGAAAGTCAGTGTGCTCGACGAACAGCCAAGGAATTTAATGCAAGATATCCAAATAACCATGTATCCCATCGATACGTTTTAGATTTGGTAGGAAAATTTAAAGAAACTGGATCAGTAACAAATAAAAAAGGACACAACCTCGAATTGTGAATGAGGACTCTCAAATAGAAATATTAGGACAATTTGCTGCAAATCATACGAGCTCAATTCGGCAAGTGTGCAACATAACTGGTTTTTCATATGGGTCTGTTCAGAAAGTTTTAAAACTTCATAAATGGCATCCATACAAACTTCAAAATCACCAAGCTCTAAATGAAGATGATTTCGATAGACGACTTCAATTTTGTGAACAAATGACTGTGATGATAAATACCACGCCAAATCTAATTCAAAATATTTGCTTCAGTGACGAATGTACTTTTTTTTTTTTGAATGGCTATGTTAATCGTCATAATTGTCGTTATTGGAATGATGAAAACCCGAATCTATTTAGAGAAACGCATACTCAGTGGCCACAAAAAATTAATGTGTGGGCTGGTATACTGGGGGACTCGGTCATTGGTCCGTTATTTATTAATGAAAATTTAAATGGTACTATTTATCTCAATATGTTGGAAGATGTCATAGATCCCTTGATTACGGAAGCAATAGAAAATCAAGTAGACGACGAAGGAAACTTAATTTTGGATGAAAATCAAGTTTATTTTCAGCAAGATGGTGCCCCACCACATTTTGTGGTACCAGTTCGAAACTGGTTGAATAACAAGTTTCCAGAGAGGTGGATTGGAAGAAGAGGAGCAGTAGAGTGGCCAGCAAGATCTCCTGACCTTTCCCCCTCGACTTTTTCCTTTGGGGCCACCTTAAATCCGTCGTCTATAAAACTCCCCCAGCCAACATCGACGAACTGAAACAACGAATAACATCCGAATGCCGATTGATTCCGCGGCGAGTTTTCGAAAATGTTAGAAGAGAGTTTGAACATAGGCTTTATCATTGCCTAGCAACCAATGCAGCGCAATTCGAGCATCTATTACGATAAATTTAATTGTTTACGTTTTTGAGTTTTAGTTTTAGGTAATTTGTAAACTCTTGTTAATTAATGAAAGTTTATTTTGCATTGTTGTAGTTAATTATTTGCAACTGTTGTGTTCATAAATAGGTGATTGTTATCGATATCGTCAACGTTTGTCAGTTAATTTTCCGGTTTAATACATTTTTGTCTCTAATTCATGAACGGCTCGGCCGATTTTGATTTTCTTTGCTTTAAAATATTGAGAATTTTATACCCTTTAAAATGATGTATCACATATGGGGTAGTGCCATTTAAAATTTTGGGATGGAGGTAGCTGAAAGGGAGGGTGAACGTTTCCCAACTGATTGGAATAGGTTATTAAATGTCCCCCTTCAAAATAACATTGACCTGTTTTAGTGATTTTTGATAATTTTATTAATTAAAGAGTTCTTCAAGGTGGGAAGTTTTCAAATGATCAGCCTGTATATATAGGCTATATAGTATTGTCATTTTACCTTAATTTAACAGGAGGGAGGTTTAAAGATGTTGAGTACTTATTTTTAAAAACTCTTTTGATTTGTGAATCTATAGATAGTATGTAGTAAGTTCTTCACATATTGATCTTTGGTACTAGTAATTGTTTATTGTGTAGTAATTTAAAATTCTCGATCAAATTAGTATTTTTTAAAGTTATATGTGACTTGGCTCTGAAAGTGGACTTAAGATTTTGTGACTTAATGATCTTTGTATTGACTTAACACATTATGATTAGAGAATTTCTACCTCGGATTTGTTCCTCAAAATAATAGTAAAAATATTGCTCTCTACCTTTGCTTCAAAACACACCA
This sequence comes from Chrysina gloriosa, assembly GCA_038088585.1. Taxonomy (NCBI): domain Eukaryota; kingdom Metazoa; phylum Arthropoda; class Insecta; order Coleoptera; family Scarabaeidae; genus Chrysina; species Chrysina gloriosa. The sequence continues at coordinate 1,099,725 of CM076091.1, forward strand.
TCTTTTTTATGGAAAGCAATATAAAGTACGCTATTAATTTGAATCTCTCTAAGAAATCAATCATTCTTTAAATTTTGACGAGGAAGATTTTTAAAGAAATTGTGAAATCTATGAGGAACCCATGTAAATAGCTTTTGCAAATCGTCATATGTATTTCTTTGTAGATATCGATCTTAACGTATTTCTTATGGGTGGTAATAACAATATATTGTCATTATCTCTTAAGATTTACTCCGCCACTATTGTAAATTCTTCAAACTCCTCTTGTTTGAAATTAGTTTTGAAAATTTGAAAATCCTGGTGATCCGTTCAAAAATTTCATATAAACTACTTTGTATATCAAGAATTTATTATTTTTTGTGGTGTTCTTGTTTAACATAAAATCTAATTGAGATTGTTAAAGTTTTTGCAGTCGCTAGTATCCATTTCAATCACTTCAATGTTGAGATGACTTAGTTTACGCAAATATTTTACTCGTTTTCGATTATTGCTAATTATGGAAACACGCACTTCTGTTGTACAATACTAAAATTACAAACATAACCTCACATTTGGACTTGATACCTTACTCTGCCTTACTCATTAATTAACATTTTTAGAGCTAAACAATATTAAGAACCATTAATACTTTATGGTCCGATTAACAAGTGGACTTACTACTAGTTTTATTGCTTTATTATATTAATGACTCAAGATAGGACTTAATACTCAAAACCATTAGACAGAGCAGTGAAAATTATATAGTATTAATCTACAACCTCAGAAAGTGCAAACTGTGGACTTAATACTGTACTGCTCTGAGGTCCAGATATAGTGCTTATGTGGAAATGAAAACTACTTCTCACAAAGTCGCACTGATGAGCGGTATAACCGCGAAACGCGTCGGCGAATGGTGAAAGCAGTTTCCTAATCACACACTTCCCGTTGCTGTACTTTGTCTATTTCTACGCTTTGATTGTATTGTATTGTTATTGTATTGTAATGAGGTGGAGTCTGGCCCAAAATGGCCCTTTCTACGCTTTGATAATAAACTATTCATCTTTCTCCGTTTCAGCAATTGGCTTCTGACGTTTACGGATACGAAACCATTTACGACTGTCAAGTCAACGAATACGTAGCAAGCGATAGTACAAAACCGTTCGGCTTAGCGCCCGATTCGCAGCGCGCCAAAGTTCAATGGAAGCCTGTGTGATTTAGATTAGATTCTATATGTGGTTTTACATGTATATATATTTTTTTTCGTTGTTATGAGTTCCTCTAGAACATAATAAATGTTGGCTAAGCTAATGTAAGAGTAAGTTAAGGGATTTTTTTCGTTTTGTAAATACGTCTATGTATAAGTTATGAAAAATAAAAATTGTACATTTTGGTTATCGCCTTCTTATTCCTGATTCGCAAGATTTGCGAAAATATGCGGTCCAAGGGATATCATTGCATCGTAGAAAGTGTCCAGACCGTAATGGTTGTTTAATTTTCGAGTTTTCGAAAATAATTCGAAAAGGAAAATGGCTTGGAGCAACTCTTGCTAACAATTGTCGATTTATAAGGTGTCTGATGAAGTTGAAGTTCAAGATCTGTTCTAAAATAATTTTGGAATTCCTTAGTAGAAATAGCGGTTTTAGTAATAGCAGAAGGCTGTGGCAATGCAAGTTGTCCACTTCTGTAGAAAAAATAACTGTAAAAAATGCGTAATACGTGCATTGTGAGAGAATTCATATCGAATCCCTCTCACATGTACAAACATCAATGTTCAGACCATATATACATAAAATTTGTATACGAAATTAAGCTCTTGCAAAGCCGTACTGACGAGCGGTATAACCGCGAAACGTACGTCTACGGATGGCAAGAGAAGATCAAGATTTTGTAGTAATAATAATATAATCTGTTTTGTCCAACAGTTGTACAACGCAGGAAAACAAAATCGATGCTACAAGTGCAACAATAAGAAATTGATAAAGTCACATGCACACTAGCGTATTAAAGAATAAAAAGGAGCAAGGATATAATAATAATAATAATAATAATAATAATAATAAAAATAAAAATAGTAATAATTTTCTTTCTGAACCATAAAATACATAGTTAATTAACACAAGAATCATAATAAATAATAATAATTCATAAAAAAAGGTCATAATAAGTAACAATTTTAATAATTCCTATGTTTCAGTGGTATTAAGCTTTTAATATAAATATTATTAGTAATAATAGTATCTACTAATATAATACTAACAATAATACGATATCAAAAATGTGGAAAAAGGCACAATTCAAAATATGAATTAGGAGTTGGAAAAAATGGGAAATATGATTAGAATCCGAAACACCGCTGAAGTTCATTGACGTTAACGGGGATATGCGTTATGAGCGCTTTTTTTCTCTGATGTTTGTCCGAGGCCTACGAGCGAAAAATAAGCAAGACGATCTCGTAAAACGAAATGGAGTTACAAAACCGAGGTTTGAAAGTCAGAAAAAGGGAAATCAAAACGGTTACTAATAAGTTTGATAAAGAAATCAGTACCAAATTTTTCACGCCGCCGGGACATAAGGGATTCAAATTGATGCCTACACACAAAAGAAATCTATACATTTATTTGAATATATAATTTTAGGGTCTTCCTTTAAGAATGGTTTGCTTGAATATAACGTATGTATTGATTTATAATGAAATAAGGATGTATTTAAATCATACGTTCAAATTGATAAGTATTGATTGCTTATTGCAAATTCTTGGTTGTATTGAAATAAATGTATCGAGACTGTTAACTTAAACAGAGCAGTATGATCACTATCAACGTAAATGCTTTATGCATATGCTTGATTTTAAAGTTATATTTAATTCAAAAATAGGCGGAACAAAGAAATCTCCTTCAAATAAGTCGTAAGGTTGTTATAATGCATGGCGTACTGAGAATTTAGTTAAATTTCTTAAAGAAAATTGCACCGGCCTAGCTCTTAATTATTGATATAAAAAGCATAAATTACAACAAATTATATTTATAAATTTCGAGAAATATTTAACATAAAATCAAGATAATTACCTAGTGTTGTGTGTGTGTAAGTGTAATTTCTTTTATGCGATGATGGTTCTTCCTATATATCCTCTCTTAACTTCTATTTCCGATGCACCTTTAATTTCTATGGATTTTTCCCCTTTTAGATTCTCCGGTATGGTGAGGTTCTTTTATTCACTGGTACTTCTTCTTAAAACCCTTTTCTTCCAAATATATTTATCGACTTCTTTGTTGACTTATCTATCATGTCAATTTTCTTCGTCGTTAACCAAACAAACTTTTTATTTCTTTTGGAAACCAGGACTAGACTGCTTTATTTATAAGTTGTCCACGAAACTAAAACCTTAATTCACCTCCACTCCAGTTCATCGAGGTATATCGCTGTTATAGAAACCTGTATTGAATGTCGGTGTATTCTTGGTTAATTCCAGTAATTTGTTATGAATTCTTATAATGTAAAAATGTTGTATGTACGTGTCTGAATGTTAGCAATGCTTTTCTATCTTTTAATCGATGCTTTTTATAATGATTATTAAGTTTATTTCTAGTGACATTTGTTTCTCCCATTAAACGTCTCTGGTTGGGAGTTCAAATAAGAAGCTAACACTCGTAGGGTAATAGAACGCTCAAAAGGTGGTGGGCGTGGTGTCGAACGCCAAAATAAACCGAATGACAATTGAAAACCATAACCCTAGCATTAACTGTAAATTTTGATATATTGAATTGTAATAAAAGATGAATTTTTAATGGTAATTAACCATTCGAGTATTACTATACTACAATACAATATTAAAGGTACTTGCATCTGGGTAAAAGATTATAGGAATAAGCATTACTTTTGGTACTAGATTTTCTTTCAAAAATCAGTCTCTATTGAAGAAAATATTTTTATTTCAAAACTATAAGACAATTAGTTAGGAGAGTACGAGGTGATGAAGAAGAAGATCAAGTTTTTGTTTGTTGAAGGGAAAGAATAATACCAAGAATTTATTTATAAGTTGTCCACGAAACGAAAACTTTAATTCACCTCCACTCCAGTTCATCGAGGTATATCGCTGTTATAGAAACCTGTATTGAATGTCGATGTATCCTTGGTTATTTATATCTAGTCGTTATTAGGAATTCTTGTAATGTGAAAGTGTTGTATGTATGTGTCTCAATGTTGACAATGCTTCTCTATTTTTTAATCGATGAGTTTTCTAATAATTAATAATTTTATTTCTAGTTACATTTTTTCTCCCATTAACCGTATCTGGCTCGACTTCAAATAAGAAGCTGACACCCGTAGGGTAATAAAATGCTCAAAAAGTGGTGTATGTGGTGTCGAAAGGGTATAAATAGAACCCCAAAATCTGACAATTGAAGACCATAACCCCAACATTAACTGTGAATTTGGATATATTGAATTGTAATAAAGTATGAATTCTCTAATGGTAATTAACCATTCGAGTATAACTATACTACAATAGACTAATAGTAAATTCCAACATAACCAATGTTTCTTAATAATAAGTTACGACAGCATCGCCGACCTCCCATTCTATATGAAAATAATTCTATGTATATGTAGGCTGTCGTAACTAATTTCGTAATTATTGCCGTTTTCCCAGAGAATACCATATGGTACAAACGAAAATAAAGCTATTTAATGGTGGAGATTTTATGAAAACCCTTAAGTGACATAACGATAAGAACAAGGAATTTAGAAAGCAAAATTTTATCAGCTGTAGGATTGTGTTTACGGGTAAATCTTACCACAAGGTTTTTCTCTGTTCTGTCGGCCCATTCATCCAATCCGACGATACTTATTACGTTATTACTCCTGTTCTTTCAATCTTCCCGTATCCCGTCCAATTGTCTATGTAGAAAGTGGTGATGATAAAGCATCTCTCCGCTTTACTTCTTTCTCTACATGTATTTCCTCTGTTGTTCCTTGTCCCGTATTTATAACTGCGTACGAATCTTCCATCGTAATTTTTAATATGTTTCTGATCTTGTTTGCTATTTCGATAATTTATTACTATGCACATTTAATTTATTTTTATGCACATATAAAAGGAAATCGTAATAATTATCGTAACAAATTCGTAAAATTGTTAAACGTCGAAAAGTTACTTCAATTTTATTGAAGACATAGGGGAATTGAAAAATTTTTCAAACATTCAAGAACAAGATACAGACGATGTTAACAGTTGGGTGGAGGTCAAGAAACCTTATTTTTCTCGCATGTTTTTCGAACAGCGACTAGCAAGGCGTACCGTTTCTTATCTTCAACGCTGTATATAGAATAGATTCGGCGGTCGCAGCTACATTTCCTCATTTGAACAGTAACTCCACGTGCGCGCTGTTATTTTGTCGTAGCCGTTGAACTGCAGGTAAAGTGTCCAATTAAAATCTTCGATATTTAGCGTAAGTGTTACTATACTTTTTCTATTTAAAATTATCTCAATATATGGCTTCTTTTGTTTGATAACAGCAGTAGTAATAGATAACGTAGAAATTATCATTTAAGCTTAAGTTCGTACAATTACTATAAAAAGTCTGCGTACATCATAAAGGAAAAAATATGTATTAAGAAGAAAATTGAATTGTTGAAAGAAGAAAAAATCTATTTTATATTATGACATACTTGCACCCATATATAATGAATATTACAATAACTAGAACACTCATAGCAACATAGCAATCATAGAACAATAAACAAATGATTAAACATTAAACGAAACAAAAAACAATTAATATTTTATGAAATAACTATGAAGAAGTATAATCTCTCTTAATCTTTTATTCCTAGACAGTACCAATTTAGAAGTCTCACATATGAAGGACGATATTATTTACCTTAACTGACGAGGTAAAGAAGTCATTTTTGCGCTTTTTATGTGCCTTTGCATATAAAATTAAACAATTGAAAATTATATGATCATTTAGTTTAGTTTAGTTTTTTATTTGTCATAATAATAATATAGGTTACATGACACGTCAAAAAAGATAAAAATAAAATATAAATATGAACACAAATGATGACTCACACAGAACAGACGTCAGAAACAAGAACTGTATATTAACCTTCCTATACTCACGCATACGGTCTGTGAGACCGATTTATATAGTATAGTATACGTCTTTCATTTTGACGTGAGTATAGGAAGGTTAAAAGAAAAACAATTATGTCAAAAAGTACATTCCAGGTACTCTTCGATTGAATTTATTTCTCAATATTTTTCTTAACACATCTCGCGCCGAGCCCCAAAATCGCAATTCACTCATTCGGGCCAAATTTTGTTTTTTCCTGATTCTGTTTAGGTCTACTTATTGTATATTTGAAAACAAAGTGAAAACTTTCACTTTCTCCATGGTTTTTCAGCAATTTTCCGCGTGTGCACCGATGATCAATTTTTACTTCCTGGGGCCGCGTGATCACCAGTGCAGATTTAACATTTTTTTCTTTCTCCATTAATTCAGCTAATTTGAAAAGGAAATAAAGGATGTCAAGGAAAAAACTTAGTGATACAGAGATAAATGAAACTTTGAATGCTGATCTCTGATCTGTCAGATTTTGGTGACTCAGAAGATGATGATGATGTTGATAGAGACAGGGATTACGTTCCTTCTAGTAGTTGTGATGAACCGTCAACATCTCGTTCATCCAACATTCCTTCACCAGATTTCAGCTCTAGACCATCAACATCTCGTTCATTCAACATCCTTCTACCAGATTTTAGTTCAACGCCATCAACATCTCGTGTTCTTGAGGAGCAAGTGGATGACCCGGACAATATTTTTGAGGAAAATAATATAAATCCGGATGTATCAGAAACAGTTTTGAGTCAATATGGCAGTCAGTAGAAGGGGAAAGAACGACATTTCCAGATGTAATACTTGGAAACACCGGAGTTCCACCTGATATCTACACGAAATTACATCAGAAAGGACCCATTGAATGCGTCAATCATTTACTGGACGATGAAATAATTGGTCTATTGGTCATTGAAACCAATAAATTTGCGGCGCAAACTCTGGCAGAAACCTCACTCCCTAACGCTAGAGTCAAAAAGCGGATTGATACCAATGCTGTTGAAATGAGAAAATTCATTGGAATTTTATTCTGGATGGGTCTTGTGCCATTGCGACATCTAAGAGATTATTGGTCGAATGATCCTATTTATAAGAATGGTATTTCAAGAAGTAATGAACAGAAACCGATTTGAGTTGCTGTTATCTATGTTCCATCTTTTGCAACAAACTCCGATGTCTGACCGTGTATTCAAACTGTATAAGTTTCTCATTCTTCTTCAAAGAAAATATCAGACATCATACATTCCAGAAGAGAAATCCTGTATCGATGAAGGTAATGTCCCTTTTAGAGGACGACTTTTCTTTAGACAATACATACCCAATAAGAGGCACAAGTATGGCATAAAGTTATTCAAACCGTGTGTCGGTGGCGCATATACCTGGAATTTGAATTATACTGGAAAAGAGAAAGTTGACGAGACAGCTGTTTCTGAGAAAATTGTTATGGAACTGTTTGGAGAGCTTCTAGACCATGGAAGAACCCTCTATACCGATAACTGGTATACCAGTGTGAAATTAGCTCAAAGAATGGTAGAAAGAAAAACGCACTTGGTTGGAACTTTGCGCAAGAATCGAAGAGGTAATCCCTCTGATGTTGTACAAGCAAAATTGAAAAAGGGGAGAACAGAGAGCTCAGCAAAACCAACAAAAAATTGTTGTTCTTAAATGGCAAGACAAACGGGATGTGTTAATGCTGAGCACGAAACATGGTGATAGAATGGTGACAAGGGTAAATCGCGGTAAAGAGATCACAAAGCAAGAGATGGTGTTTGACTACAACATAGGAAAATCGTACGTTGACATCTCTGACCAGCTCTCAGCATAGTCGCCATACTTGCGCCGGACTATAAAATGGTACAAACGATTAGCTTTCCATCTAATCACTGCAACAACTGTTGTCAATGCTCTGCACCTGTACAACAAAGTCAACAATAGCAAAAATGCCCATCAAAAAATTCAAAGAAAAGCTAGTGAGAAAGCTGGTTCTAGGCCAATCTGACTAATCAGCATCTGAGGAAGAAGAGCAACCAGCTGATATGTCCGTGGTCTCTGAGCAACCACAGCCACCGCAGATGCCCCCTGTTACAATCAAGCATATTCTGAAGGAAGCTGAACGACCCAAGAGGCAGACTAGAAAGAGGTGCTCGGTGTGCTACAAAAGGATGGTTGAAGAACGGGAAACTCCTTATGCTCGAAAAACTGCAAAAATGATCAATACCTTCTGTAGCAAGTGCAACATACCCATTTGTATCAAGTGCTTTGAACAACACTCTGCTTGGGTCATGTATAGATTACATTTTGAAATTTTGAGTACTAAATTTAGTTTTTTTGCCTAATACTAACAGATACAAGTAAAAACATGCATAAATTTGAAAAATAAAGAAAATCGGATTTGAATGTCAACATTGTTGTGGCATGGTAAAAAAATGTTAATTTCAATATAAAAATGATAAAAATACTATTAAAAAAATCTATCCACCTGTTCTCATTGAACCAAATAACCCTATATATTGTCCGTTCCTGACGCATTATGGGTATGCAAAACGCTCGGGCCAAGTACAAATCCACGTTCTCCTGGGGCCAGAGATTCATTCCATGTATATAAACCCAATGTATATGGTGTGCACTATGCCACATTCACGTTAAAGACATCAAGGTTGCGTGTGGATATGTGAACACGCGGCCCGAACGAGTACTCAGGTCGCGTGCACCGGTGCCGCACATGGCGCCAAATGTGTTAAAGGTCGCGTTAAGAAAAACTCCGCTATACGCGACATTACCCATTAAACTCAGAATTAATTACAATATTTCTTTTTTTTTTTTTTTTTTTTTGAAAACTATGTTACGACTTCATGAGGTTGTTTTAACAATTTCGCGTTTCTTTATGTTCTGATTAATTTTTCTTTTTATGCTGATCGTTTACCATCATTCGGAGCGATAAAAACTTGTTTCATTCGTTGTTTATTCAATAAAAGCCTAATATTTCCGACTCCACAAGCTACCATTCGGCATGAAGAGGTAATTTCATGCCCAATTTGACGTTGGGGGGTTAATAAGTCCGCGACTTTTTGAATTTCCCGCCTCTTAACTGAAAAGGCAGCACTGCTCCTGTCAACTGTCAGTTGACTCCTGTCAAAATTTGAACAAGCTGTGGGTTTCTCGGGGTAAATCGGCGCCAAAGGAGGCCAAGGTGGGTTTGTCAGCCAATAAAGTCATGGCGACCGTTTTTGGGATGCACGTGGTATAATCCACATTGACTACCTTTAAAAGGGTAAGACAATCAATGGCGACTATTATGCCAACTTATTGGGTCGATTTAATGAGGATTTGAAAAATAAGACGCCCACATTTGGTCAAGAAAAAGTTCTATTTCACCAGGACAATGCAAGGGTGCACACATGTGCAGTTTCCATGGCAAAAATGAATTGGGCTACGAATTGCTCCCTCATCCGCCTTATTCTCCGGATTTAGCCCCGAGTGACCATTTCTTGTTCGCAAACCTGAAGAAATGGCTCGGCGGAAAGAGATTTGACTGCAACGATGAAATCGTCTCACAAACAAATACCTATTTTGAATGACCTCGACAAATCTTATTTTTTGGAAGGCATAAAGAAATTAGAGGAACATTGGATAAAGTGTATAGAGCTCAAAGGAGATTACATTAAAAAATAAAGTGATTTTTATCCAAAAACCTATGTTTCATCCAAAAAGTCACGGACTTATTGACGCGCTCTCGTATATCGCTCGTTGAATAGAGGAATATGTTCTGCCAGTAAATTTTCCAATTCCTTGTGAACTTTGTCCTTCGTTTCTGTCTTATTATTACACGATTCGCAAGTCTTTTGATAGTTCTATTATTAGCTTCCATTATGTTTTGATTAAGTAAACAAAAATTACCAATAACTATCCTTATTTCTCCATCAAAAATCATCGTTCTTGAAGTCCTAACGATGAGGTCGAAGCATAGGAGGAAAACAAAATCAAGAATATCCGTTTATTTACTTATCCGATTAAATCCGATTTTTTCTTTTGCTTTCAGATGGATTCTTTTGCTGACTTATCGGTCATCAAGGGCTCAACGAGTAACTTTCAACCAAACTTATTGCATCGACTATTCGAAGAAATTGTAGCTTGCCATCGAGAAAAACCAGCGCTCGTATACGAAGGTAAAGAAACTGTTTCTGCTACTAGTTTGCATAAATTCATTGTTATTACTCGACTACAAAATTAATTTATGTGCAATTTACCTTGCCGCAATAAGAATTCGTTTTATATTCTTTACATAGGATATCGCTTATCTGACAAAAATATTAACTGTATTTACCGTCATGAATATTCCTTTTTCTACATATATTTTTACGTACGAAGTTTAAGGTTTCTTTTGGTGTAGCTAACAAACAAGAGCACTTTTTCAATTGTAATGGCAATGCGATTATTTCGTCCAATTCAATAAACCGAGGTGTTGCTCCTCAAGTCTAGATAAGTAAATTTTCTCTCGTTTGAAACAAATTAGTCGATTTTGATAAGTGCTCTCTTGCGTTTCTATGAGAAGATGATCATTTGGCTGTCAAAATACAATTCCGATAATTCTGATGATCAATAAGCCAAAATTACTGCTACCAGCCGATGAATATCGTCAAACGTAAAACGCTCCCAAACATGTTACTGTCAAAAACGTCGGATTAAGGTGTCAGGGAGTGGGAATGGTAACTCAATCAAACACCGGCTAATACCGGCTAAATATTCATGTTAATCAATACAATGCAAGTGTTATGTTCCAAAGTTCCGAACCTTCAAAAAGGTACCCCTTGAAATTTTGAAGTAATTCGAAATGGTCGCAAGTACGACTTATTACACATCAATTTAAAGCTCTTCCAGTGCAGATTAGGGATAAAATAATTTCGGGTTAGACGGTTCATGGAGGAAATATTCAATGAGAAAGTGGAAAGTGGTTCTGGACGAATCGCTCTGGTACGCTCTAACACCCGAACGAAGCAAGTTTTACGGGTTTTGACGTCAAATTCGTATTCTACATCTTCGAAAACATCTGTACAGAGAATTTCGTCCAATTTAGAACATATTGATTTTTTCTGAATTTCCAAAGGGGTACCCCTTAGAATTTCGAAGAAAATCGAAATGGTCGAAATTATGACTTATTACACATCAAATTAAAGCTCCTCTAGTGCAGATTAGGGATAAAATAATTTCGGGTACGATAGACGGTTCATGGAGAAAATATTCAACTAGAAAGTAAAAATTGGTTCTGGACGAATCGTTCTGGCACGCTCTAACACCCGAACGAAACAAATTTTACGGGTTTTGACGTCAATTTCGTATTCTACGCCTTCGAAAACATCTGTACAGAGAATTTCGTCCAATTTAGAACATATTGATTTTTCTCTGAATTTCAAAAGGGGTACCTCTTGGAAATTTCGGAAAAAATCGGAATGGTCGGAAGTACGACTTATTACTCATCAAATTGAAAGCTCTTCTAGTGCAGATTACGGATAAAATAATTTCGAGTACGAAAGACGGTTCGTTGAGGAAATATTCAACGAGAAAGTGAAAAGTGGTTCTGGACGAATCGTTCTGGCACGCTCTAACACCCGAACGAGGCAAATTTTACGGGTTTTGACGTCAAATTCGTATTCTACGCCTTCGAAAACATCTGTACAGAGAATTTCGTCCAATTTAGAACATATTGATTTTTCTCTGAATTTCAAAAGGGGTACCCCTTGCAGATTTCGGAAAAACATCGGAATGGTCGGAAGTACGACTTATTACACATCAAATTAAAGCTTTTCCAGTGCAGATTACGGATAAAATAATTTCGAGGCCGGAAAGACGGTTCGTTGAGGAAATATTCAACGAGAAAGTGAAAAGTGGTTCTGGACGAATCGTTCTGGTACGCTCTAACACCCGAACGAAGCAAATTTTACGGGTTTTGACGTCAAATTCGTATTCTATGCCTTCGAATACATCTGTACAGAGAATTTCGTCCAATTTAGAACATACTAATTTTTCTCTGAATTTCCAAAGGGGTACCCCTTGGAGATTTCGGAAAAAATCGGAATGATCGGAAGTACCACTTATTACACATCAAATTAAAGCTCTTCCAGTGCAGATTACGGATAAAATAATTTCGAGGCACGGAAGACGGTTCGTTCAGGAAATATTCAACGAGAAAGTAAAAATTGGTTCTGGACGAATCGTTTCTGGTACGCTCTAACACCCGAACGAAGCAAATTTTACGGGTTTTGACGTCAAATTCGTATTCTACGCCTTCGAATACATCTGTACAGAGAATTTCGTCCAATTTAGAACATACTAATTTTTCTCTGAATTTCCAAAGGGGTACCCCTTGCAGATTTCGGAAAAAATCGGAATGATCGGAAGTACCTCTTATTACACATCAAATTAAAGCTCTTCCAGTGCAGATTAGGGATAAAATAATTTCGGGTACGATAGACGGTTCATGGAGGAAATATTCAACGAGAAAGTGGAAAGTGATTCTGGGCGAATCTTTCTCTGGTACGCTCTAACACCCAAACGAAGCAAATTTCACGAATTTTGACGTCAAAATCGCATTCTACACGTTCGAGAACATCTGTACATAGAATTTCGTCCAATTTAGAACATATTGATTTTTCTGTGAATTTCCAAAGGGGTACCCCTTGGAGATTTCGGAAAAAATCGGAATGATCGGAAGTACCACTTATTACACATCAAATTAAAGCTCTTCCAGTGCAGATTACGGGATAAAATAATTTCGAGTACGAAAGACGGTTCGTTCAGGAAATATTCAACGAGAAAGTAAAAAGTGGTTCTGGACGAATCGTTCTGGCACGCTCTAACACCCGAACGAGGCAAATTTTACGGGTTTTGACGTCAAAATCGTATTCTACACCTTCGAAAACATCTGTACACACAATTTCGTCTAATTTAGAACATATCTTTTTCTGAAGTTTCAAAAAACATCAAAAAGATTTTCTACAACCTAATCCTACTGATTTCCAAATCATCAAAAAACACGTGGAACTAAAACGCGAGTACCTCCAAGTAGGAAATACGACAATTGTTGGGTATTCATTTCACACGTGCGTAAACCACACACACCAATTTTTTTATTCCACATTAAACTATCTATAACTTCAATCTATATTATTATGTAAACATTTCGTAATTTGTTACAGATGGAAATACTTTCAAGCAATACACTTACAGGGAGTTGAACGAGTTGTCGAACAGACTCGCCAGAGTATTACGTACGACGATCGTTGACAACGATTCATCGAGGAATGATGATGGTGATTATATCGTTGCTGTTTGTATGTGTCCTTCCGATAGGCTGATAATCACTTTATTGGCGATATGGAAATGTGGCGCAGCCTATCTTCCTTTAGATCCTTCATTTCCTAGGCCCAGAATCGAGCATATCCTTACGGAATCCAAGCCTGCGATTTTGATATATGCTGAAGGTATGCACGAAGAACTATAAAAGTAAATATCTGGTGTGTGTAAATTGGTGAAAAGCTGCACGTGACGTAACCCTTTATGAAATTCTGAATCGAAAATCTCAACTAAAAGTTTTGTACCGCGCTTCATACGTCCTCACGAGGTTCTAGAAGTTTGGACTTTTATTCCACAAATTAACGTTATTATTCGATGTCTGTTAGAGATAGCTGCAATTTAGAGTAAAGAAGACTTTTTTATACTATTTGTTGGTAAACGTTTTCTTTTCGGCATCCAATTATGTTTCTAACATTTCTTCATTAACATACTTTTACGAAGAACACATCTTGCAAACGTTGTAGAACAAAATTACTGTCAAATTTTGAAACTTATACGTATTTCATTCGATTTTTATGTTATAACTTTCGTGTGACCTCCGCATTTTTCGTGATTGCTCGTACAGTCGTGATTAGTTCTAATGCTTCTTTTGTTCTTTTATTATTATTTTGTTTACTCATAATGAATTTCACATTGAATGAATATGCCGATGTGTACATGATGTACGGTGTCTGTAACAAAAATGCTCATACGACAGAACAAGAATATCGCATATTTCTCCCAAACCGGAGGCATCCTAAAGGAAATGTATTTCGAAAGTTGGATCAACGTCTTCGTGAAACTGCTTCATTTAATATCAGATAAATACGAGGTACGTCCAGAAAGTAAGTTCCGTTTGGTAATAAAACTAAATTGTGTACAGATACAGAAAAATTATTTATTGCACAAAATTCTACAACTCTTAAACTTCTTGTCCACATAACTGCCGAAATTTTGCAGGCATTTGTCATAGCGTGGCACAAGTTTTTGTATACCTTCTTCATAGAAATTTGCCGCCTGTGTCTTCAACCAGTTGGAAACATTTTCTTTCAGCTCTTCGTCATTGTTGTAGTGTTGACCGCCAAGGAAATGTGAGAATGAGATGTAAGAACAGATGAAAGTCGCTAGGAGCGAGGTCAGGGCTGTACGGAGGATGGTCAAACACGTCCCAGCCAAATCCCTGTAGGAGACTTGTCGTCACATTTACAGTGTCTGGTCGTGCGTTGTCGTAAAGAAAAACAACACCTTTTGACGGCAATCCTCGGCGCTTATTCCGTATTGCGCGGCGCAATTTCCTAAGTGTCTCGCAATGAACATCTGGTTTGATTGTTTGACCACGCGGTAAGAAATCAATGAGTAAGATGCCTTTCCAGTCCCAGAACACTGTGCACATCATTTTTCGAGATGTCAAGATTTGTTTCGGCTTAACCTTTGCTGGGGATGAAGTGTGCCTCCATTCCATTCATTGCAGCTTACCTTCAGGGGTGTCGTAAGAACCCCAAGTTTCATCTCCTGTGACTATCTGTGTCAGAAATTCTTCACCGCCTTCATCATAACGGGTCAAAAACTGAAGTGCACTACCCATCCGTTTTGTTTTGTGTTGCTCAGTAAGAATATTTGGTACCCAACGTGAGCAAAGTTTACGAAATTTCAGTTTTTCGCTAACAATTTCATGAATTAGTGATCGTGAGATTTGGGAAAATTCCATAGCGAAAGCGCTAATTGTAAACTTGCGGTTTTCCTGGATCTTGTCATCAATCGCGTGAACCAGTTCTTCTGTAACCAAACCACTTCGTTCTTCATCGTGCACTTCACTACGTCCTTCATTGAACTGTCGGACCCATCTTCTCACCATTGAATCACTCATCGCATTTTGTCCGTAAACTTCGCAAATTTGCCGATAAATTTGAATTGGTTTCACTTTCCTAGTATTCAGAAAACGAATCACAGATCTGATTTCGTAAGCGGCGGGATTTTCAATCAACACCGACATTGTAAACAAGCACAACAGAGCGTACGTGGCTGGCAGCGATCTCAAAATGGCGCACGTTTCTTCTCCTTGATAGAGAGCGTCTACCGCGCATGTGCGGAATTGCGATCACAGCGCTGCAGCGGAGTTAAATTGAAACGGAACTTACTTTCTGGACGTACATCGTATTAAAAAATGAATTATACCTATTATGAAATGAACTGCAATTTTACATTTTTCAATATGTATTATTTTGACTATAAATAATTTCAAGAGCAAATCATATCTCGCGTAATGTGTCGAATTTAAAACGTAAATTTTGGCCGATTTGATGCTACTAATGACGAGTAAAATGTTTGGGAAGATTGAATTTCCGAAAATATTACGATACCTACTATCAGAGTCACAAAAACGTACGAAGTATGGTACAACACTTTAAGATTAAGATTTTCGATTCAGAAGTAAACGAAGGATGTCGCTGCGTGTAGCCTTTTCGTCAACTTATGTACATCCTGTGTATTAAGATTTGAGCTGTTCGGAGTTTTAAATCGTTCATAATAATAACTTCCTCGGTGTGCTAGGCAACTTTTTTAGTAGAGCGTGAAGACACGAAACGTACTCATTTCTACCAAAGAAAAATTCCTAAACAAAATTTTCGCCCAACACTTTGAGTAAGATATTAAATTTTTTTTTTCCTATAATATAAAACAATAGGGAAATTTATTTATCACTTCTTATTCATAACATCATGAACATCTGTACAAAATGTGGTTTACAAATCTAAATTTTTATAGGGTAATTCGTTTTCTCTTTCTCACATAGTAACTTCTTCTGGAGATAGGATCATTATTTCTTCCTGGTGACGATTGCATTTTCTAAAATACGTGTTTGGACTTATTCACCATTCCCGTGGTAGTTTATACGAGTTGCTAAAACTATCTTTCGGCATCTCGTTCTTGGTCTTCTTCTGACTTACTTTAGTCTTCTCCTTCCTGGCATTCGCTCAAGCTTATTTTAGTCACTGAAGTATTATTTTTAGCCTCTCTTCTGTGATTCGTTCATCGTGTGCTTCCTAATTTATTTTTGGCCGTTTGTTCCTGGGTCCTGTGAAGGGTCGAGATGGCATTTCTTCGGATGAAATCCTGAAGTACATCCATTCCGCGGTCGTTGTGAGGGGTTTCGTTCTCGACGGACCAAGGGATCGACTGACTGACTCGACATCTCTTAAATATACATTGAAACATGCGCGCACAAGTGAAAGGGTTTACTTCTGCAAACATTCACGTAATAATTTGATTGTCACAACACCGATTCAATTTCTTTGACGCTAAATAAACAAAAGCATTACCTTTGTTCGTTGTTTCTTCGTGGTTTCTTGCTGAAGATGGCGATATGGTTTTTAACGTGTGTATTTGGACTTATCCATCATTCTCGTGGTATTTTTCGAAGCTTATATCGGTTCCCATTAGATTTGCAATTGCAAATTTTCCCGTCGGTTGAGTATGACGTCTAAATATTTGAACTTGACCATCTTGAATGTTTTGAATTGACAGATATTTTGTTTCCTATTTAGCCATAGAAAAATCGGAAGTGCTGGATGTGTCACGAAATACATTTGCTTCAATCCTTAGGAGTTTATTCAGCATTTCTTCATATTTGCGGTATAAACCCCGTCGACCCACATCCATCCTCCTTCCTCCTTCAATTGCTATAATTTCCATCTCCAATGATGTTAATATTTGTTTTTTTTTGTGTGTGCTTATTCTCACAATTACCCTCTGCAGGTATTCATTGAACTTCTTTATATTTGCATGCATTTTCATTCATTATATTATGATTCAGCACTTACAATGTTAGACATACTTTACGGTATTTATGCAACGTTTGCAGGAACATTCAAATATAGTTCCATGATAAATAAATAAACGCATTACCCAAACGATTCTTCCATTCTCCTTCTAGATTCGGGCGCATTTTCTGAAACCAAGAAATTCTCCTACGATACGCTCCTGGAGGAAAGTTCAAATCACGATAACTCGAACTTATCCGAAAACGAGTCGTTAGAACAAATAAAAGACGACTTGGCCATCGTTCTGTATACTTCGGGGAGCACCGGAGTACCTAAAGGTAAGATACAATAAAGCACGTGTACGAAACGAAATCGAAAGGATCCAATCGTCGACAATTTGCGATTTGTGCCCGCAGGCGTAAGGTTACCTCACAAAGTCATCTTGAATCGATTGCAATGGCAATTCAGGACGTTCCCATACAGCGCGACGGAGAAGATTGCCATTTCCAAAACAGTCTTGACATTTGTGGATAGCGTCTCGGAGATATGGGGTCCTTTATTGAACGGACTCGCGATTTTAGTAGTGCCAAAGACTGTCGCGCAGGATCCGGAGAGACTTGTTGCATTTCTGGAGAAATACAAGGTCGGTATCGATTCGCGTTTACACGCAATGCAAAAATTTGTTAAATAAATTTAAAAGTATACATTTAAGAAGAAAGAGGAAAGAAATTTTGTTATATATTTTCTTGTAACATTTCTTTGTTAGCTGTTGTTCGGTCTTCCTGATGTTCTGCGTATGTCAGAGATGTCGACAACTCTATCTATCAAGCAATTACTAGAAGGTAGTTACAGATGGAAATATTAATTTACTGCCATTACCTTCCCATTCTGCTGATTTATCACCTACTGAACATGTTTGGGACATGATAGATATAAGAATATATCACTGTCCAAACGACATTCATGAACTCAGCTAGTAGGCTCCAGAAGAGTTAATAAGTACAGAAGAAATTGCGTTGGCCTTTACTTACCAAATTCTAATCATTTCTATATCTACATTCGTACATTTTAGGACAAAATCCGAAAATAAAAATATACAAATCTCTTATCCGTCCCATAATGATATTCAGAATCAGACAAATTCTCAAGAGAAGGAACGTACACACTTTGAGGAAGATAACAGAAGAAGAAGAAATCTTTCAATTATCCTGAGCGTTTCGGGAAAATTAATGAATAAATATTGCATGTGTTCGGATTTTCATGGAAAAAGTACATTCTATCAAGGATACGAACAATGGTCCCAAGATGAAGTCTTGAGGCAATGAAATTTTTGCTACACGCAAAAATCAATCGAATAGATGCGCGATTTTGGTCGCTTTTCAAAATTCAAGTTTGTTATGTTGGTTGAGCATGGGCCACGTGCCGCGTGCGACCTGCGATTTGCGCGTGTGACGTGGTTACTGTAAAGCATGGTTGCACAGACTTATGAAGACTAGGGGCCACTCGGGCAAATCATGAACTGATGGCGGGCCGGCCGCCAGAAGTATAGGTAATTAAAGACAATAAAGAATTGATAATAATTTATTAAAATTCAAAAAGAATTTATTAATTTGAAGCGTGGCACTGCATAGTGCTTACAATCTTTTATATTTGGCTCAAATTTACTTGTAGCAACACGTAAAACTGCTTCCAAACTTTCATTTGCAAGGCGGTTTCGATTTTTTGTTTTATTATTATTTAGTATTGAAAAAGTTTGTTCGCATATATAGGTAGAACCAAATAAGCTGGCACATTTCAGAGCGTTTATGCGCAACTTTTCGTACATATTTTTATCAATGCAGCGGTAAAAGTTCAGCAAGTCTCCTTCGTTGAATTTGTTGCGTAAATCTTGATCGTTTTGAATGTCGATAATTTCTAACTGCATTGAATCTGGCGCATTTTCAACTGAAATCGTGAAAGGATTGCTGAATATGTCCAACAGAGGTTTCACTTTTTAAACTCCGAAAATCTGTCTTGAAAAGATTGAATCAAAATATCTAGCTTTTCTACATAACTGAAATTAATCGCAGTTTTGTTGAATTTTTCAGCCATTTTCTTATAATTCGGAAAATGATTGTAATTTCCAGAATTCAATTGTGATCTGAAAAGTGTCAGCTTGCATTGAAAGGATGATACATGAGCGTAGAACTGGGATATCAGTTGATTTTTGCCTTGAAGCCGTGTGTTCAAGACATTCAAATGATTTGTAATGTCAACTAAAAAGCCAAATCACACAACCAATCAGGATTTTTAAGTTCCGGGACATCCCTTTGCTTTTCCGCCAGAAATATTCCAATTTCTTCTATTAAATTTAGAAATCGTTCCAGTGTCAATCACGGCTTAGCCACCTTACTTCTGTATAATACAGTAAATCTCCGTATTCGCTTTCGATGTCATCAAGGAATTGTTTGAATTGTTTGTGATTGAGTCCTCGTGATTTTATGAAATTTACAGTCGAAACTACCACTTTCATGACATTTTGAAATTCAATTTTTTAGAACAGAGGGTTTCTTGGTGTATAATGCAGTGAACCTGCATGAGATCTTCAGCGTTTATGTTTTTTCCTTGCAGATGCTTTTTCAGTAAAGTAACTAGCCCGGAATTGACACCAATCATCGAAGGAGCACCGTCAGTCGCAACTCCCGATAATTTTGATAAGTCCAAATCAGTTTTTGAACACTCATCCAAAAGTACATTGAGTATATCAACTCTTTTGGTTTGACCTTTCAATGAACACATTCCGAATAACTCTTCTAAGACTTCAAAATCTTGAGTAACACCTCGTATGAATATGAGAAGTTGAGCTGTGGAACTAATATCAGTGGATTCGTCGAGTGCTAATGAAAAAATTCAATGATCTTAGTTTTTCAATTAATTGTTCCGCAATATTACCTGACAAAGACATAATTCGTCTTTGGATAGTCATACGATTCAGTTGAATTTTCTCAAACTTTTTGCTGCTTCTGGACATATTTTCTTAGCGGCAATTTCTATGCATTCTTTTACAAAATCGCCATCATTGAAGGGGCGACTTCGCTTTGCTATCATTCGAGAAATTTCATAACTAACTTCAGTAGCTGTTTCTGAATCTTGAATGGGTTTTGTAAACATAGCTTGCTGACCAATAAGCTCCCGTTTTAAAGACAACATTTTTTGCTTTCTTAATTCGCCTGTAAACTTGGTAAAAGAAGGATGCTGCGTTTCATAGTGCCTTTTTACATTATATTCCTTTGCAATCGCAACAGAATTCTTGCAAGTTATACAAACGACTTTGTTATGCGACCATACAAAAAAGTATTTCTCAGTCCAAATTTCTTGAAACTGCCGATTTTCACCTTTAACCTTACGTTTTTTACTAGGTCCTGGCTTCTCCATGTTGCGTTCTAATCCTGGCTAGGATTAACACAGCACCTAAAAACAATTACAGTACCTACTTAAATTACCCATTCTTTTAAATTATCAAAAATAATTGATTAAATTCCTCAGAAATTTTAAGATTTTTATACAGATTTTATATCTGAAATAATGACGTAATTATTACAGTTAGAGAAATTCTGATAAAAATAGTAATTTCTTTGTTTTATTTTAATATTTGGCCAACATTAAAGCTAAATTTGATTAAAATTGATTAAATAGGTAGGGAAACACTTATTAATAACTGAGTTTTACTTACGATATCACAACACAATTATACACGGCACTTGACGGGTTAACAGGAAATCTACGTTGAATGTGGATCAAAATATATGACACCGGCTAGTCGAGTTAAAATCTACACTAGAACTATTGCCTCCCCAAAACACTATTAAACTGCACTTATTCTCAATCACTTATTACTTCGCTTTGTATTTTCGCGCTTATTTCTTCCTGTTGACATTTCACTCAAATTAAAACCGAACTGTCGGTCGCTGCGGTTAGCGTGGCTTTTATACCGCGCATACGACTCTGGAAGCTTCGTGTATCTACTCGTACCTACGCGAGCAATCGGGAATTCGGGACTATTGCTATCTCGCTTGCTCACACCGCGCTAGAAAATTCTTGATTTCTCTACTATTTTGAACTTTATATAAAGGCAGCAAGCGATGTTACTTGACTTAGCATTTTTGGGCGCTAGATTCAAATAGCGCGCGCGCGAGATTCAAATTACTTTTCGAACATATTTTTTTGGTTTTATTCGGGAATAGAATTAAATATTCTTCGAATGTACGAGAGTATTATTTTTGCTGTCGGCGGGCCACCAGTATTCGACAGGCGGGCCGCGGGCCGCGGTCTGTGCATCCATGCTGTAAAGGATATCTTCCATTCCAAATTTCTTTCATAATCCTCTATAATTATTTTCAGATCGAGCGGCTCTTCCTTGTACCGTCTCTTCTGAGGGCGCTTCTTATGTATCTACAATTACGGGTAAGTCACGTCACAAAACCGTTTCCGGAATGAGACCATACCAGAATAGAATGAAGTAATATAAAACATGCAAGCAAGCATTCTAGATCAGCGAAATCTAGAATTGTTTAATTTATTTAATGTATTTCACTTATATATTTATTTATTTCAGTTATTGTGCTTATTTATTTTATTTTCTTTCATATTAGTTTTCGTTTTGTACATATCATTATCGTGATTTTTAAGTTTTTTGGTGTTTTATATCATTTCATTCTATCAGAAATAGTTTTGCTACTGACCTGTAAGCTCTTTTGGTGTTTTTTGTCGGCACGCATCCGATTCATTTTCAGATTTATTAATCGGCGTCATATCTGCGCTTTAAATTTACTTAATTCGTGTACATCATCGCCGAATTTACGATTAGACGATTCTCGTTGCAGAAAAGAAAGGGCGCCTTGTCATCTTTGAAACTCTGGATATCTTCCGGGGAAACGTTGCCCGCTTCCTTAGTCAGAGAATTCTACGCGTACTTTCCGGAGAACGAGCATCGATTATGCAATTTTTACGGGAGCACGGAGATCGGTGACGTAACGTATCATGTTCTTAATGGAATCGACCAGTTGCATCGAGATCAAGTACCGATAGGTATATTACCATCGTAATTTTCTTTTAATCGTAATTAAATGTTTGTATAAGCATTTCGTGACCGATTTAGATCCTTAATTCCCGGTTTGCGTGTATCGCGTTTTAACGGGGACTTACACCTTGACGATTTCGAAAAATCGATTTCTTTTGTTGCGTGATTCTAATCTAAAGGGTCTCAGAAATGAGCCTGTGAAAGGATTTTTCAGATTACACTCTAGTTCGAGAGCTATAGCTGATTTAACATGACGGCGCCGGCGCGCGGTTGATCGCGCTCCCTAGAGGTCATCCTAGGGCTATTCTTGATTGAACACGTTGCTACTGGTCCTGTGCATAGTTTTTTAGCTCGTCCAATGTTCGTTCGTCAACGCCTCTGTCCATGATTGTTTCGAAACAAAGGAAGGATTCTCCGAGTCTCTCAATTTTAAACGATCCTCCACGTTGCAAATATTTCGGCTACTGCGCTATATCAGTTTTTGGTTTCCAGTGCGTTATTTTTCAATTTTATGTGTGTGTGTTCACGTAGAAAAACGGATGGGAAGACGCCTACGGATTGCCAAAAAGAATGAAAAAGGAATTGGTGGAAAAAGACGAGAGAAGCTAACGGACAGAGACATCGGGGAGTTGACCAAATTCTATGGCCTCGCGATTCGAAGAAACTCAGATTCTCTCGAAAAAAATGAAAGACGCGATTTTCGCGTCGTTGCATCATTGCAGCTCGTCGGATGAAAATCCAGAATAGACGCTATGTCCACCCGGTCCTGACAGCTGGTGCAAGTGGCGTCAAGCGGAGGCAAACGGCACTTTGGCGCCTTTCAAACATCGGTCGGAATCCCCTGAATCCTTCAGTTTTGAAAGTCATAACCCCGATTTACGTAGATTTATCGTCAAAAGATTTGCTAGAGCGATGTTTAGGAGCGCACACTCAAAACAGCAATGAGTCATTGAATAGTTGCATTTGGTTAATCGCGCCTAAACATTTGCATTCTGGGAAGGGTGTGGTTGAAATCGTAACTAGTTTGGCTGTCATAACGTTCAATGAAGGACAGAAGGGAATATTAAAAGTAATGGACGTCTTGGGGATCACGTTGGCACCGCAAGCGGAGGCGCCACTCAACTGGACGTGATACGAATCGACCGCGCCGAGCGGAGGATGAGCGACGAGGCGAAACAAGCAAGAATTCAACGCAGAGAAGAGCAGGTGGCCATCGTGAATTTCTCCTTGATCAGGAAGGGGAACTGTACGGACCAGGCATTGTGGACTAATCGTAAGTCGTAAGTAACTTCAAACGCGTTTTCCCAAAAGTCGCATTTTTCAAACTGGTGTGCACGATTACGGGAGAACAACTGAACGTATCGCGATGAATTTTTTAAATGCACCGGATTCACTTACCAAGGTCCCGATCGTTCATTTTTGGAAAATTTCGTTTTGCTGATTTTTGACAGCTTCGAGTGGGACAGAAAACATAATAAAAGAATGACTTTTTGGAAAAATGTTCGCTATTTTGCGAAAAATCGGAATTTCGAAAAAGTGAACGATCAGGACCTCGCTGACGTAACAACGATCAAAAGCCTTATTGAATTTTTCATTTCAGATAATTAGGGTGGACCCAATTCTGCACACCGTTTGGCCCTTCACTTTAGACAGAGGCGCTGTCAAAGCCATCTTCAGGTCTTAAGAGTCAACATTGACATTAACAAGAAATCACGTGTGATGTTCAATTGATGTATGATAACATAAAAAAAGTTCGTATCGAAATCCTCTCTAGGTATTTTACAATAAATTCTTCAAAATTGGCTCTAAAATTTGCCTACAAGGTGTAAGTCCCCCTTAAGTCCTACAAGATGGTAGAGATAATCCGAAAGATACTTCATTACAATAACACTGATACAATACAATAGAAACTGGAGGAGTTTAGAGACTTCGATTTTGAAAGGTCAAATCTAAAGAAGATACCAAGATACCAAGCTTATTTCCGATGATGCTTCCAAATGTAAAATGTACTTTTTTCCATGAAAATCCGAACACGCAATATTTATTCATTAATTTTCCCGAAACGCTCAGGATAATTGTAAGATTTCTTCTTCTTCTGTTATCTTCCTCAAAGTGTGTACGTTCCTTCTCTTGAGAATTTGTCTGATTCTGAATATCATTATGGGACGGATAACAGATTTGTATATTTTTATTTTCGGATTTTGTCCTAAAATGTACGAATGTAGATATAGTAATGATATTGGAATTTGGTAAGTAAAGGCCAACGCAATTTCTTCTGTGCTTATGAACTCCTCTGGAGCTTACTAGCTGAGTTCATGAATGTCGTTTGGACGGTGATCTATTCTTATATCAATCATGTCCCAAACATGTTCATTTGGTGATAAATCAGCAGAATGGGAAGGCAATGGCAGTAAATTAATATTTTCGTCTGTAACTACCTTCTAGTAATTGCTGTCTTGTTGGAAAATCGGATTATTCAACTGTTGCAGGTACGGCAGTAACACGGACGCTTAGCAATGAATACTAAAGATGACATACTACCACATGCAATGGCACCCCGAACCATTACGCCCTGCGTGAGAGCAGTATAGCGCCTAACAGAAAATTCTACGTTTTTCCTAAGTCGTACAAAACTAGGTTGACGTTGACGTTGGTCTTCTTATGATCATTTCCTTCAATACTGTACAATCGTTGACACATTACGATTTAAGCAACCGGCTATATCACGGAAGGATTTACCGATTTCTTTGTAATCAACAATACGACTTCTTTCAGAGTCTGTTTAATTGGTGAAAAGCTAAACGCCGGCGGGTTCGAGGCATTACAAGAAACGTATTTAATTAACTTCTTAACCTAAAAACTAATGAAATGTTTGACTATTACAGGCACAAAGTAAATGATACATTTTGAAGACAACAAACAAATGAGAAACCCAACCAAACTTCAAAATTTTGTTTCCAAATTTTAATCATTTTCATATCTATTAATGTTGCGATTATTCTGAATGTTTCAACAAAATTGGTTCATGAATAAACTGGGTGTTCGGGTTTCTATGGAAAGCAATACAATATACTAGAATCGATTTTTTTTTTTAGAATTACTTTTAAGCAGCTTATTCTTCATTATGTTGCTTTGTACGAGTAAAGCCTAAATTTGGTTCCAGTTCTAAATTTAAATTTTAGGGTACTTCTCGAAAATAATTATTAATTTTAATCTGTAGGATTTGCAATCTTGTCAATAGGTATCAAGCATTTTTCAAACACAAGAAAACTGATTAAGAACGATGAAATCAAGCACTGCTTTTTTTGTACGAGCCTCTTTGTACATGTACAAAGAGGTTCGTTTGTACATGTACAAGGAGGCTCGTTTGTACATGTACAATGTACAAAGACGCTAAAAAATCTTTGTCTCGTACAAAAAAAAAAAAGACCAGTGAAATCAAGTCGTTTGATGGATGGTTGAATGACGATAAATCTCCTGAAAAACTCTCGCAAAGTGTATAAGTCATTTGATATACATGCATACACAAACTTGTTGAAAACTCTCCTGGAATACTCGGATTTTTCACATATCATCTGGAACACTTAGAACATTCATCTCCTAGAATACTTTGCGGGCAAAAACATTTGCTCTTGTAATACTTGGACATAATACTTTTAAAATACCCAGAATTTCAATGAAGTTCCTACGTTTTCTACTCACAGTTCTCACGAAACCTAGAAGTCGTAGGAACTGCTCGTAATACATTGTCTAGATTATATAGGAGTTTCTTGGAATACTCATAAAGAAAACCACTCGCTTCAGTACGTCACCTCCTCTTTAATTTTCAGGTCTTCCCACCGATAACACGATAATATACTTACTCGACTCGAGCCTTCGACCGGTCGAAACCGGAAATGTTGGCGAACTATTTGCTTCTGGTCTGAATCTAGCCGAAGGATATGTCAACGGTCGCGATCCGGAGAAGTTTATCGCAAATCCTCTAGCCGCGGATGGCATATTTTCCAGATTAAACAGACCAGGCGATTTTGCAAGAATTGAAAACGGAACGATATTGTACGAAGGCAGGACGGATTCGCAGGTCAAAATTAGAGGTCATCGAGTAGATCTATCGGAAATCGAAAAAGCTGTCAATTCCATAGATGAAGTCGAAAAGGCCGTAGTTCTTTGCTATCAACCCGGAGAAATAAACCAAGTTCTCTTGGCGTTTGTTACTACCCAAAATAAAATTGGAGAAACCCAGCTGGAAGATATCTTAAAGAAGAAATTGACTTCGTACATGGTACCGCGGGTGATTATTTTAGATGACGTTCCTTTGCTGATTAACGGGAAAGTTGATCGGCAATCGCTCTTGAAGAGCTATGAAAACGGTAAGAACTGCGGCGAGTATTTTCGCTTCTATTGTCGATTACAAACAGTAGTTCTTGTTTAGATATCTCTTCCCAAACGGAATTCGATTACGGAGGAATTCCCGCAAACAAACTCGAAGCCGCCGTAGCTTTATTCGAAGCTGTAGCTTCGGTTTTAAATCGTTCTGCCAGATCCACCATTTGCGCGAACGCCAATTTTTATGAAATCGGGGGAAATTCGTTAAATTCGGTTTCAACCATCACGGCCCTTAGTGAAAATGGATACCATATAAGTAAGTAGGTCTAGTAAATCAATGACAATCGAAGAGCTCGTTTAGAATTTCTGATATATTCCATAATTTGCGACGAGCAATCATCGTGCTTAACTGCCGTGTCAAAAACTTTGATTCTCGTTTTTAGGTATTTCCGATTTCATCGTCGCGAAAAACTTAGGCGAAATTTTGGATAAAATTCGCGATACCGAAGACACCCAACTAATTACGGAACCGCACGTGTACACCACAGAATTACTTAAAGACGAACACAAACCTGACGTCTTGGAGTAAGTCCAACAACATTTATACATTTACATTATGCCATAAACTCCTTTGCCATAGGTAATCACCAGAATATTGGACAGAGAAAGGTGTCACATGGACTCAAACTAAGAAAATAGAAATAGACATAGAGTATTATTATTATTATCGAGGCAATTGGATTTATTCATCTCTCTCTGTCTATTTCTATTTTCTTAGTTTGAGACTTTGAGTCCATGTGACACCTTTTTCTGTCGATATTCTGTTAATTCCGTATTCCATGTGCCCCCTCGGCCTTTCTCCGCCATTTTCCCCTCGCAGTCTTGGTTCTCGTGCAAACTTCACCAGATTTGTTTCTTCCAAACTGGTGACGTGTCCAAACCATCTGAGCTGTTGGGTTTCCGTTTTGTTTCAGACGTTCTCTATTTCCAACTTCTCTCTCTCCCAACATCTAATTTTCTCAGTCTCTATTTTGTCCTTCGTCATCTTTCAAAAATATTCTCTACCTCTTCTTGGTCAATCAAACAACAAATTGGAAATCAAAAGCTGTATTTTCATCATCATCAGGGTCTCACATGCTTGGATTTTATTTTTCGCGTCCAGGATTCACAGCTATACACACGAATTTTGTGTATATTTTTGTCTGCGTTCTCCTACTTTTTCGTTTTTGTTGAAACAGCTGCTGTAAAGTGCTCGGCAGATTTTGGTGTTCCCAATTGTCTTGTTTATTTCCCTCTCTACGGCGTCCTTTGCTTTTCCTATTGATCCTAACTATTTGACAGAATTAGTTTGTTGTAGGGTCTCTTCTCATCCCATATTCACTTCTTATGTGTCTCCTTCTATATACATTATTTCCATCTTTTGCACATTTATCTTTAAGTTGTTTTCACTTAGGCCCTTAGTTCTTGCGGTTATTTTGTTTTTCTTGGAAACTGGTATGAGATCCATTGCATATTGTAGTTCGTCTATGTAGGCCAGGCATGGGCAACCTTTTTTGTAGAAGTTTTATGCTGCGAGTAATCTTGAAAAATATACATTTTTGTGGTATCCTTATGATTCATTATGAATTAAGTTTAGACGGGCCGTGCTAATATGCAACGAAAGAATTCAGTAGCGGGCCGGGCAAATCTTACTCGAGGCCGCATGTGGCCCGCGGGCCGGAGGTTGCCCATCTATAATGTAGGCTGATGTTAGTTTTCTACGCCCTAATTTCGAACACTTACAATTAGTATTTATTCTTGGCCTTCCGGGCTAGTTCATCCATGAATAGCAAGAAAACTGAATATGCCTCCCTGTCTTACTCCTTCCTCCGTACTAAATTATCCTGTTTCAATCCCTCCTATTCGTGCCATATTCTATCGTTCTTTGTATAGACTAGTAATCATTTGCGTTGTCCTTTCCTAAAGATTTCCAGATTTTTGATCTCGACACGCCGTCCAATGCTTTCCCCAAATCGAGTGCCATTGATTTTGATGAATATTTCTCTGTTGGTTCCCAAAACTGTCCTATACTTTTTTAAAAAAAAAAACAATAAAATCCTTCACAGCATGACAGTCAGCATCCACGAGAAATCTAACCTAGGACAATGGTTGGTGTCCAACATTTCTATCGAGGACTACAAGGAAGCAGTCGAAATTCTTTGGGAACCTCTGCTAGATAGAAATTTGAGTTTCGTCGCCAAAAATAAGGACGGCAAAGTTCACGGAGTCGCCTTGAATTTCGATGCCAGAGACGAACCGAAAATTGCGATCAAATCGAAATTATATATCGTGTTAGAGTTTGCGGAAAGCATCGAAGGACCGGTGAGGTAATTCCCCCGAACATGTAGAGGCCTCGTGGAAAATATTAAATCGCCCGGTCGTTTCCGGTAATATTTTTAGGGACAACGTTTTACCTACCGGTAAAGGGAAAATTCTGAACGCTTTCATGATGGCCACGCATCCCGCGTTGACTCCCGCAGAAAACGTCTCGATAATGCATTTTATGGAGGGCGAAGTGTTAAAATTGGCGCGAGAACGTCATTTTGCCGGAGTCTTGACGACGAATGCCAGTCCATTAACGCAGGTGAATTTTATTTGGGGAAAAATTTGTCCGTCGGTAGTTTTTCTTCGGTTATACTTAAATTATTTTGCGCCCCACTTTAAGCGAAACATTTCGATAATAAACTATTGGCTTTTTATGTTTCAGCAATTGGGTTCTGATGTGTATGGATACGAAACTCTTTATGATTGTCAGATCAACGAATACGTAGCAAGTAATGGAACAAAACCATTTGGCTTAGCGCCCGATTCCCAGCATGTAAAGGTGCAGTGGAAGCCTGTATAAATTAGATTAGATCCTAGGTATGTGGTTTTGCATGTACCATGTATATTATTTTCTGTTATCAGTTCCTATTAGGATAATTTAAACGGTGGCTAATTGTAAGTTAAGATCAAAGTGTAACTAAACGAAAATCTGTTGTAAATACGTGTATATGTATAAATTAAATGAAATAAAAGTTGTACATTACGATCCTCAATTTATCATTCTAGATACACAAGATTTGTGGATATAGTGCAACGGATGCAATCGCATCATTAACCATAATTTCGCTCAATTTGTTTTTTTCTTTTTTAATAATTTGGAGAGAAAGGAAGAGTCAGAACTGGGCCATTTAAGGGTTTGACGGTGTAACCTAAACGATCAAGCAGATTGGAGAAGTCAATATTCGGGTTTTGGTTGGGAAAAGATAATCCCAGTTTGTTCCATCAGTCACCCTATTTCAGTACGCAATACGGTTTGGAATATATAATATAAATATAGAAAAAATGTGCACCGAAATGTTAGTTGAAGTTGATATTTTTGTTGTTAAGGTTATTTGTGTGTGAAAATTTCAAACTTTGTTAGAAGATGTACTATGCGACGTTTAGAATTCCATTAAAGGTCAATTATTTTTGTTAAAAAATAACATCGTGGAAAATTATGTGGCGTTCTCATGCGCGACGAATTTAACCTGTTTATGCAAATTAAAGACGAGACATTCAAATGCTGTATAGAATACTTCTATCAGTCGTTTACCATCCACGGACTTGAAAATGGCCATTATGTTCCCTTGGATTTCTTGTCACCTAATAAACAAGTTAATAATAATAATAATAATAACACGTACGCCACTGCACGGAACTGTATAAAGTGTTTAAAAATAAGAGTGACTTTTAATGCAGAAATCGTTTATGCCGATTTTGAAAAGGCGGTTCATGTAGCTGTACGTAAAGTTCTATCTTCAACTGTATTAAATCGATGCAGATTTCATCTTGGACAGTCGTGGTAAGTGTTTTGTAAGAACTTATTTAATATTGTATAAAAATTGTTTAAAAATAATATTCTAATAATAAACGCTCAGCTTTATAGCAATTGATTTTTCTTCCGCATAGGTGGAGGAAGATAAAAAATTGGGCTTAACAGCAGACTACCGATGTTGGGAAGTATTTTGGGCTTCTATTTCTTAATCCCTCTCAAGTTGGTGATTGTTTTGCCATAGATGTTGGGGAAATTTCGCCAAACATACTTAATACTCTGCCAATTTGTTGATTATTAATTTTTATTTTTATTTCATTATAATCAACACCAACTTGTACGTATTACCTCTGACCATTTACTTTATTTTGTCAATATTTACATTTTTTTAAATAGTAAATTTCTGTCGATTGTTTTGAAGCCTCTGCGAAAATATCTAGAACTAAATATAATTTTTGAAATATTATGTGGTATTATTTCTTCGTATCCGTATTGTGACAATTATGTATATAAAAATCTAAGAAGGAGAGGGTAAGGTAATCGGATTTCTGTAATTTTTGATATTTATGGTACGTGTACTTTGGACTTCAAATAAGAATATGTTGGAGTAGTTCGACGCAACGTTCATAAATTACCGAGATAATCGTTGTTGAAGTTTCACCCACCAGCTAAATCCACTAGATATAATACGATTGACAATTGGACTCGTGGCCTAGTCGACAGCGTTCTGGTGCGAACAGGTGCGATAGTCACGAGATCGCTGGTTCGGATCTCGTCACGGAACATTTCTTTTCTTCCATTCAAAACGCACCATATGCTTTTTCCATTCTTCTTCTCATATCAAAAATTATAAACAAACGAAATATATGAACTATATGCAGGAACATTCTTCAAGTACATCATTAAAATGCACAATCGGTTGATGAACAATATTCATTTTGAATTAACTTAACAATAAGGTAATAATAGAAAAATGTTGCTTCCCATGTTTCTATGATAACTACCATTCTGGCTCGGGTCACACTGCGTAAAATATCGCATACTAGATATAAAATAATAGAAATTTTCATTTCCTACCTGACTCCCTTCGTTCCTTTTTTTTTTTTGGAGAAACCTTATTGTTAATTCAAAATGAATATTATCAACCGATTGTGCGTTTTAATGAAGTACTTGAAGAATGTTCCTGCATATAGTTCATATATTTCGTTTGTTCATACTTTTGATATGAGAAGAAGAATGAAAAACATATGGTGCGTTTTGAATGGAAGAAAAAGAAATGTCCCGTGACGAGACTCGAACCAGCGATATCGTGAGTATCGCACCAAAACGCTATTGACTAGGCCGCGAGTCCAATCGACAATCGTATTATATCTAGCGGATTTAAATGGTGGGTCAAACTTCAACATCGATTATCTCGGTAATTTATAAACGTCGCGTCGAACTACTCCAAAATATTCTTATTTAAGGTCCAAACTACACGTACCATAAATATCAAAAATTACAAAAATCCGATTACCTTGCCTTCTCCTTGTAAGACCAACAATTATTTTTAAAATATTCGAATTACTTTATTTTTTTTTGGGGGAGAACTAGCCTAGGATTACAACGGCCCCAATTAATTTGGACTAACTTTGGAAATTTATAGTACGGCATTTTCGCCTATTGCATAATTATACCTACCGGACCGCTCATAAGAGGGCCAAATTAATTCTAAAGAATAAAAACACAACTTCCAACTTGAGCTATAATTTAGTTTAAATTTACGAATTAAATATTTTTAAAATACATTAAATTCCTACACTATCAATAATCTTAACGGTAAAAATATCACCCGGTATTCCACGACGTCTTCAACGTCGAAACAACCACGATCTACATATTTTGCCTGCTCGCTCCTTCGTAGAGGGATGGATATAGAACTTCGATAAATGGGGAATTGCTTACATGGGCAACGGGTAGAGGTACGTACGTACGTTGGGGGAATGTAAGATTAGCATATACGAGGGGGTAACAATATTCTACGACGACGTCTACATCCTAATGTTCGGATTGGGATAGTTCGGAGCGGTATTTCCGTTCGTAGAATCACTATCCGGTCTGCTGACGGTGAACGAGATTATTTCGCCGTTTTTCTTCTCGTTAATCATCTTTTCGGCTTCGTGCTCGAAATACGTTTCGGTATGCTCGCACGACGATTTCTGGCAAATCTGGCAACTTCCGATGATCGGCGTGATCGACGTCTTGAATTTCTGTAAACCGAACGTGAAGGAAATCGATAAAATCCAGCGGGAAACAATCGACATTCCAACGTACCTGCCAACAAGTATCTCCTTCGGATCTTATGAAGACGTACACTCCGAATATCGGTATGCACAGTATCGACATCGACGTGATGGTCCAACCGATTGCGATAGCCCACGGGGGAAGATGTAATCGTCTCCGTATCGGGGTTGGGTGTAACCGATCATGTAAAATACCCAAATCGAGAAAATCATCAGCGGCGCGGCGATTAACCAGCAGAATTTGAAATAAAGGCTGGGTTGCCGTCCGGTCATGTCTTGTATATTGCTCGACAATCGCTTGACGCCGTAAAACCAAGCGATGGCTACCAGCTCGAAAAAGGCCAGATACATTATCGATATGGATGCCGCGTAATGATCGATTAATTGGAAGAAGAAGATACCGCCCTGAAATTGTAAAGATTTCATTAAAATAATTTATCGGCAATTTTCCCTTGAACGGGCCCGCCTTGAACGTTTTTCCGGCCCGTGAGTTTCATCACACTTTTTTACAAGATATATTTATTTTATAGTAGCCAAAATAGGTGAAAACCAATGTATTAAAAAGATACATTATTTGTGCATCCATATAGTCAAAAATTAACTGTCGAAATTATGAGAAAAAATTGACTTTGATTTAAAAATAATATTATTGCGAATATATGACAGATATTGCCTGTTTTATTCATGAATAATGAGTTCGCAGAATAATTAAATTATATTCTGCGCGGGAGCAGACTCTCAGTTTCAAGCGAAAATTTGTAATAATTATTTTAGTATACCTGTACTTCAACAGCATATTTAAAACAACAACAGCCAGGTAATAAGTCCTATTAAATTAAAAATGACTTTTAATTTAACAATTAAAAATGGATATATTTCTCTTATTGTCAGTATGACTGCAAAGAAAAGAAGAATAGTGGACGAAAATAGAAAGTATAGCGAGGAATGGTAGGAAAAGTACTTCTTCATAGGTCAAAATACAAAATTAGTGTGTTTAATTATCCGAGAGGTCATTGCTGTATTTAACCTTCCTATACTCACGCATACGGTCTGTGAGACCGACTTATATAGTATAGTATACGTCTTTCATTTTGACGTGAGTATAGGAAGGTTAAGGAATAGTATCTGGTGGACCTAGCCTTGCTCGGAGTTCCCAAATTTTTGAATAATTTTGAACCAAATAATAACGCCCTCTATTTTAGTTTTGATATTTAATTTATATTGTATATTTCAAGTATATATAGTAGCACATATATATTACAAGTTTATAAGGTTAAAAGTATGTGAATTTACATGTTGTTGTTAGTTTTCGTAGATATTTTTCTTTTATTAACATACTACTTTCAGCGCCATCTATGATTTAGTGGTAAAGTTTTAATTACTTATAATTTCGTTTGGCTGCATGATGTTAAAAAAGTTGCTAACCCAGGTTTAGGCGGAAATTGGTGAAAACCTGGACTAAATGGATTGAATCGACACCGGTACCATGCGAAATCGGCATTTCGTCCCCAAAAATTCGCAGATACTAAATTGTAACGAAATCTTAAGAGTAATTTTCGATAACACATTTTATGTACCGCAGAAATAGGTAAAAGCGGGACAAAAAATTTTCCTGGGACCGGGACCATGCTAGATCAATTTTGTGTTCTCGAAAATCCCCAGATACTAAATTGCATAAAAATGGCTAAAGTCATTTTCGATAACCAATTTCATATACCGCAATACCAGAAATGTGTGTAAACCGGCTCAAAATGGATTTTCCCGGGACCGGGACCATGCTAGATCGATTTCTCGTCCCCGAAAACCTCCAGGTACTAAATTTCACCAATATCGTTAGACCCGTTTTCGAGAAACCAATTCTATACACATATATATATATATATATATATATACAAGAACTGCTCGTTTAAATATATTAGATAATGTTAAGAGGCACTACGAAACAAAAGGTAGGAATTATTTGAAGTGCGATAAAGAAGTGAAACGATCCAAGTTCAAGGAGTTCAAGTCGCAATTGAAGGTTCAACAAAAACCTTCCAATATTGTTAAGGCAAGTTATTCTATTTCATTTGTGATTGCAAAAAAAATTAAAAACATTTCCGATTTGTGAATTTGTGAAAGAATGTTTGGAAGCTGTCGCGAAGGATATTTTGCCTGATAAAAGTAAACTGTTTTCGAACCTAAGTCTATCCTGACATACAGTGCGTCGCCGAATTAATGACATTTCAAATGAAATTATTTCAAATATTTTTCCTTGGCATTTGACGAAAGCACAGACACTTCAGACTTAGCTCAGCTTGTAGTGTTTCTTCGTGGAGTAAATGAATCGTTTCAAGTAACTGAGGAAATGTTAAATTTGGTAAGTTTAAAAGGCACAACAACAGGAAAAGATATTTTCCATGCTGTCGAAAACTGTTTAGGCGAAAACAGTTTGGATTTGGAAACACTTTCTGGAATCTCAACCGATGGAGTACCTGAAAGAAAGGGGACCTATAAAATTCCTAATCGATAAAATAGAATCCAACAACAAAACTAGCAATCGCTCCAAAACAGAAGATTTAATTATAATCCACCGTTTGATTTATCAACAAAATTTATGTGCCCAAGTATTATCGATGCAAGTAGCTATAAAAACAGTCAGTTACAATCGATTACGTGCACATCCCCATCGACAATTTAAGGTGTTCCTGAAAGAATTAGATTCCGAATATGGTGACGTTGTATACTTCAGTCAAGTCAGATGGTTAAGTCGTGGAAGATGTTTACAGCGGTTTTATGAGTTACGAGAGGAAATTGACTTCTTTATGAATGACAAGCAAAGACCTGTACCAGAATTAAGAAATGATGAGTGATTATTGGATTTATGCTTTCTTTAGTGGATATTGTCGAAAACCTTAATCAATTAAATATAACATTGCAAGGAAAATATAACCTCATAATCGATACATTTAATCGCATCAAAGCATTTCGGAAGAAATTGTTGTTATCTGAATGGCAATTGAAAAGTAATAACGCTCAACACTATCTTCCATTGTTGAAAGAATTTAAGAAATCAAAGTGTAACAATTTCATGGAATATGCAAAAGAAATGAGAAAATTTACAGCTGCTTTTGAAAGTCGATTCAGTAATTTAGAGTTGGACAAATACAACAAAAATTTTGAAATATATTCATCTCCCTTCCATGTGGAAATTGAGTCGGCCCCAGAATATCTTCAAATGGAACTGGTCGACTTACAGTGTAATATTGAATTAAAACACATTTTTGAAACATCAAAGTCATCATCAGTCAAACGTGGATTTTCGCTAACACGTACGCCACCAAAGAGGAATTTTCCAATTTGAGAAATCTGGCACAAAAAGTTCTTCGAAAATGAAATTGACCAAACACAAAACACGCTTAAACCTAACGGACGCTAACCTGCAACACCAATTACGATGTGCAAATACCCAAATTGAGATCGATTTGCAACAAGCTAAGTGAAAGAGTGGAGGAACAAATATCGCACTAGTACAATAAATATTTTTTAATTATTCCCTTTTTTTTTTTTAATTTAATATTTATTTTTTATATTTAATTTTTAGTGTTATATATTTCTTTACATATGGGCAACCTTT
Source organism: Chrysina gloriosa (assembly GCA_038088585.1). NCBI lineage: Eukaryota > Metazoa > Arthropoda > Insecta > Coleoptera > Scarabaeidae > Chrysina > Chrysina gloriosa. The sequence goes on from CM076091.1 coordinate 1,136,025, forward strand.
TTTTTGTAGAAGTTTTATGCTGCGAGTAATCTTGACAAAATATACATTTTTGTGGTATCCTTATGATTCATTATGAATTAAGTTTAGACGGGCCGTGCTAATATGCAACGAAAGAATTCAGCAGCGGGCCGGGCAAATCTTACTCGAGGGCCGCATGTGGCCCGCGGGCCGGAGGTTGCCCATCTATACTTTACAATATACGTTTAGTATGTCATCACAAACATTCTTCTTCCAGACTAAAACAATATATAAAATTTTGGTGAGATTTACTAACTGGAAAATGTTAATCAGTAAGGTTCAACAAATGAGTGCACAATAAGCTGTGTAAACCGGACCGGATATCTAAAACATACAAGAAATGATGGAAACATTCGAAATAACACAATCACCTTCAAGCTACCACTCAGATGAATTGTCGATTGAATTTGTTAAGGATATTTTCACTTTTCAATTAGTCATAATTATTTGGACTTACGTTCGTAACATTTGGAAGCCCACACAGGAACGATACGACGCATATAACCAGAACTAAAACTTCGTGGCACATCAGTCTTTTCTTAATCCAATTGGGGAATCCGTCTTGAATCGAAGTAACGACCACTTCGACTATAGCAAACTAAAAGAAAATTGTGTTCAATGCAAATTTTCCGTTTTTCTTGATCGACAACTTTGTAGTAGACTTACCTGACTGTTTAAAGCCAAACACAACAGCATGAAGAAGAAGAGGACGGACCATAAATGGGAGGCCGGCATTTTGGCCATTGCTTGAGGATACACGACGAAAATTAGTCCTGGTCCTGTAAATTAGACATGGAGTGCATCTAAGTTTTCATTTCTCCTATTAAATGGCGAAATATCTTTCGGTTTAATCCTAATTATATTTCAATTTACGTATGAAGTTTTGTCTAAAGAAGTTAGCAGGAACATCAGCAAATCACAATGAGATATGAAACGAATCTAGTCATATCTAGACATATCTTCTGGTTCATTTTTAGTTATCTTTAAATTCGAATTTTATACCATTTTAGAAGAAGCACTGGCTGTACAACGTAAAGATGGAAAAACTACATGTTTCTCGACGATCATAAACAATCTCTACGATTTACGTAAAAGTTAACTTAGTGGTTCCCGAGTAGTATGTGTAATGAACAAGTTTTCATTCAATTTTATTTAATTACATGTAAAACTCGAAAATATTTTTAATTTTAACTTAAACATTTTTTACGTTAAATTTTAACTTATTTCAATTTTAACTGTATTACGATGGAGTTTTCTTGAGATCCTTTTGTTCAGTTGTTGACAAGCTGTTTTCTCAGCTCTCATGGTTAACTCTCCGATGAAGGATTAAATGAATTCGAAAGCTTAGAGTTACTAAAGGAGAGACTTTTATTTCTACTCATCCTTGGCTGCAATCTCGAATAGTTTTTCCACCTTAAATTTGAAGTTCGTCCAGTCCCAGACACTTCCTGAAGATGATAACAAAACGATGAGCATACCATTACCTGTACATTCCTATGGTATTGGTAATGCCCGGGAAATATTTCTGCATTCAAGTGCTAATTAGGATAATATCCAAATTAGTTGTAAAACATCGCAGTGGCAATTATCATTCGAGCACAAATCATTTTAAAATCCAAACTCAAATCAACTTGATATTTAACACCATTACGCAACTTTATAAAAACTAGCTCGGACGAATTAGCATTGACAGTATTTGGTTAACATTGATGATCATTACCGCGTAGCTATTACATGTGCATACATACTAAATACACAAATATGTACGATGATGGCGCTTTGATTGGATTTTTTTATGGCTTACCGTCTGTGATGACATCCTGAACGGTCGTACTCTGTTCGTAAGCGATATTACCTAACGTGGCGAATGCGAATATGCCCACCAATAAACTCGTAATGGCATTGACCAGAGATACCGCGAGCGTGTCCTGAATGATGTTGTTTTCGAATTTGTTGTAGCTGGCGAAGGATATCATCGAACCGAAGGCGATGCCCATCGAATTGAAGGTTTGTGCCGCGGCATTGATCCAGACCTACAAAAGGAAAAAGAATTGGTACGATTTCAAATTGGACGACTTATTGTGTTGAGTCGACTCGCAAAGGCTGTCTGAATATATCTTCATCAATTATGATCTTAGAGTCATCGCTGTATGAATTTTTTTGTGAAATTCATAATCTTACGAAAATCCGATTTATACGAGACTTGTTTCGGATATTCTAGGAATTAGACTCTAAGTTCAAATGCCTTAATCTTATAAGTTAAGATTTTGGCTAGAGATAAGTTCGCCGAAGATGTCCAAGAGTGTAGCAAATCTTTGCTAGATTATTGCAGACGCAATCAATGTGGTCAGTCCATTTCAATTTTTTATCAAAATAGATTCCTAAAATTTTTGCTGTACTGTTTAACGGCAAAAAGTAATAATCCGTTTGAATACTCACTCAAAATCCACGTTGCTCTAATGGAGCTTGTTTCAATAAGTCGCCACTGAAAAGGACATTTAATAAAAGAAGACGTAGATGGCGACAGATATTACGTCGTCGTGGCTACAAAAATTCGACGGAAAAAATGAAAACAGAAAGCTAGAAAGACCTTATTGTTTCTGGACAATGCCACGTCGCATTCCAAAATTGGCCTAGACCAATTACATCAAACAATGGATGTTGGTGATATGATGACTAGAGCATTTGAACTTGGAAATCTCGTACCTATATCATACACAAATATAGATTGTATCTAAGCGATTTGCTAAATAAACTTAACAGTAAAGTTTTTTCATGCCCCAGTCGATTTTAAACCTTATTGGAAGATTAGCAGTATAAATGATTACTTATTCTAGATGAATCTCGCAGAAATCTTTTTAAATACCGTTGACCTTTCAATAATTTCTAGACATTCTGAAGTTCTGATCATGGCAGCCCTTTTGACTCACAATTGTCGCTGCCTCACATTGGTGAAATTAACCAGTTCCAATCTAGATCTATAGACTCCTTCATTCACTCCCTCTCAATCATTTATTACAGTGATAAATTTCAACGCTTTGTTTTAGACGTTTGTGAAAGTAAATTTAGATACACTTCTATAATTCCATACTCTTCAGCAGAATCATATTAGAACTTCCCGAAAGGAGATGGCTCAGATTTTTTAGAATTGATAATGTTATTTTATGTTAATTATGAATTATCTATCAAAGGGTACAACGACTAACGTAAAATACTATTCTAATCGTCTATCTGCCCCATTGTAGCAGACGCTTTGTAAGAAATGGCCCGACAAGGACAATGCATGACCCTATATTGTACGAAGAGCGAAGCATATTTCAGGCGAGTTGCATTTGGAACTTGTTTCCACCTTCAACCTATTCGCCAGATCTGGCGTCTAATGATTTTCAACTATTCCCAAATTTGAAACAACCACTGCGAGGTGTTTCATTTCAGGTTTTAAATTAGGTAAAACCTGTTATAAGTGGCAGGATTGCCGAGGCTCTGAGAATGTTCTCCTAGGACAGTTTAAAAAATTAATTTCACGTTGAGATAAAAGTATTTAATTAAATGGAAGTTATATTGCAGAACCGCAATATAATTTTGATGAAAATTGATGAAATAAAAAATTTATAACCAAATCCTTAGAATTTTGCAAACAAATTCTTATAGACGCAACAACTATATAGTGAATTAGCTTTTAAGATGAACCCGACGGCAAGGTTTAGTGCGCCCATACGGCTCCAAACGGTGAAATTTTCAATTTTTCCTCAATTAGGTGAAAAATCGGTTGAGAACGTTTAACGTTAATGTATGTATGTAGTAAGAGATATACAACAACTCAACAATGTACGTGTACAAGATGTTGTACATACGTATTTGATGAGAAAAATTTAGACGACTTAACTTCGTCCATTGATACCTATACAAATAATAAGTCACCAAAACTTTTGCCTTAACGTTAAAAAACAAGATAAACGCACTGAAATGGTAAAAGTAAATATTTTTTAAGCGCAGATATCATTGTTTCAGATAACGTCAAGCGACTATATAAACATTCGTCAAGAAATACTACGTCAAACGAAACTATCTTTCAGCACACCTTTGGCAAATAAATTTTGCGATATTTTATCGTTTGAACATTAATTGGACGGTATTTACAAAATTTAAAGGCGCATGCGATAAATATTTGGGTTTACAATATAAAGCTCACGTTTGAGAAAGGGAATTAGAAGTAGTAGAAATTGCTTTGTTAGTAGAAGAATTCTAAACCGTACTGAAGAGTCCTAATAAGGACGAAACTAGTCCATGGTTGCAGTCTACGATTGATAAAGCACAATTCCCTCCTTAACAATGATTGGCATGTGCAATGTATTGCTGCAGCGCAGTCATTGCCCATGCTTCTGTTGCCTAACAAACAAACATCAGTGTACGTCGTTCATTGAGGAGGTACGTAGATGTTCTGTTCTTTGCAATTGTCACTCTCACAACTATCTTTTGAAGCTAGTTTTCTATTCGTTACTCGAGAAACGGTTTCGTTGTCGGTTACTCCATTTTTTTTTTTGGGAACACCCGGTGTAAAAGGAAGCACTTAGCAAATATAATTTTGGGTTTATATCGATTTCATTAAGAGACTTACTTTAGCATCGCCTAGCAGTTCCCATTTCGGTTGGAAAAAGTATTTCATTCCCAATTGAGCACCTTCCAGCGTTAACGATTTCGCCAAGAAAACGATAATCAATATGAACGGCAGCGTCGCGGTTAAATATCTAACTTTGGCCGATGATTTGATACTCTTCCATAGGCCGAAGTAGACCAGCACCCAAGCGCAGAGCAGACAAGCCACCAGTTCCCATCGTAACGTGCCGAAATCTTCCAAACCTTTGCTAATCTGAAGTACTTTGATGCTGAAATTAAATTTTCTTTTTATATTGTGATCGATTTACATTTGTTTTATTTCTATTCGTATATATTATTGGCATTAAGCAATTTCTAAACAAAAAATCGCATGTTCAGAAAATAGTCGATAATTCCCGAGTTCGATTAAATAGGAAGAAAATATAATAATCGTTGTTTCACAATTCATTGAATTATTCTTTTTTTTTAAACGTATCAATAAGTCGTGCCTTGTTTAAATACTTATCTTTCCGATTACCTCCACCACTTTTTAGACCAATGAAAGATGAACTTCAAACTTGTGTTCGATAGAATTAAGAAGTGGTGCAGGTAAATCCGAAATATAATTAAATTTTGATGAATGTAACCGGAAATTTATGTAAGTATACGAAAATGTTGGATGTTTTGGATGGGATTATAGCAAACTATGGAGATTATAGAAATGTCGACTAATTTGGATACATTCAACGGAAACTGGTAGACGAGATTACCGATAAAGTAATGTGAATGGATAAGTTATAAATAGTAATCAACGCATTGCATGTAAATTTGAGATAAGTCGCTCTGTTAGGCAAGATTTCGTTGCTTTGAGATAATTTTCATCAAAAGAAGGCGTGTCCGCTTTTATTTGCTTATTTCTTGCGAATCGAAGAAGACACAAAACTCTGTGATCGATCATACCACAGAATAGACAGAAGCGACAAGGCGTGTCGGCAGCTTTGATGTTCATGTGGTCGATTTGAATGTCCTCGAAATAGCTCAGAAGTTAGCTAACGCCATTTTGAAAATATGAAAGGTGCACATGTGTTCGTATTAATTGAAAAATATTATAGTTTTGCATATGTTAAAAGAATAGTATTTGCTAAAAAGTTAAATCAATGATACACAACAATAACCGTATATTTTAATTTTAATATGCACACACCATCCTAGAATAATAACATTAATGAAGTTAGCCAAATATAACACTGTCGTCGTATTTAGAACATGATTCCCGGTCATGCGCATACAAAATTTACCACAAGATTTTCTAACTTTGTGGTTTCTGTCTATTCTGTGATCATACTCACTTGTTAACCGATTGGCATAAGAAATACGACGGTGTCCGATAATAAAAATAGAGGTGGCGGTTATACAAACTGCGCATGTGCAAGATTGGCACTACGTGCAGAGTTATAGACACGTGAACGCGTCTTTTAGTAGAGTCCAGGGCGTCGTTTTGAAGCGAATAAACACGGTGTGAATTCCTCCAACGACGCACAACCCTTAACGACCATTGCTACTCCGATACTCTCCAGAAATTGCATGTGTGGTCATAGGTAAGAAACGGACGTAACAATTGCACACATCAACTCGAAACAAACTGCGATTGACAGCCCTGCAAGATCCTCCTTATAGCTCAGGTTTTTAGCCCCTCATTTTTGTGGGAAACTTTTATTTATTCGGCCCGTTGAAGAAATTTTTAGCGATTAAACACTCTGCAGATCAAGAGGAATCGAACTACTTCAGACAACTTGACAAGTAACAGTATCGTTCAAACTAGCGTCTCAACGTTTACGGTGATTACGTCGAGAAATAGATAAAAAGATATCGTTTCTGTAGAATATATGAAATAGTCCTTATAGATCTAAATGCTGCTGTAAATTCGGTAGCGGGAGGGCATCAAAAGCAAGTAGCAATCAACGAGGGGAACGGGATGGAAAAATACGATGATGATCTTGGCGGACAAACAGGACAAGAAAATAAAGCGTGGGCGGGGCACACGGGGATCGAGATAAAAATAGGAATATCATCGCTGAACGATAAGGAATATGAGCCGATAACAAGGATGGACAATAACCGATTGTTGCGGAGGGCGGTGACGGTAAAGACCGGAAGGAGACGGAGGAGGGCTAGACCGAGAAAAAACAATTAGGGAGATGAAAGCGGCGGTCAGCGACAGAAAGAAACGGAGGGAATGGGCGGATGAATAAAACACAAAACTCTGACTCCCTGACAGGGCAAAAGGAGAACTGAAGAAGAAGGAGAAGAAGGAGAAGAAGAAGGAGGAGGAGAAGGAGAAGAAGGAGAAGAAGGAGAAGAAGAAGGAGGAGGAGGAGGAGAAGGAGAAGAAGGAGAAGAAGAAGAAGGAGACGAAGAAGGAGGAGGAGGAGGAAGAGAAGAAGGAGAAGAAGAAGAAGGAGACGAAGAAGAAGAAGAAGAAGAAGTAAATTCGCCTTGTACTTTCATTATACCCTTCGTACAATATAACCATGTCAAAATCTTTGAATAAACCCCAAGAATAGAGGCCAAAAGGTTGCAAAATCTCTCAAGGAAGTTGGTGACAATTCTTCTTTCATCAAACCAATTAACCGGTTTGTAATGCATTATAAGTGAAGTAATTTTTTACTAAACACAATGAAGAAATCTTGTTTACCAGGCTTTTTACTTTATATCGCACTTATTTGTAGAAATCAATTTTCTTATGCTACGTCAAAGGAAGAACGGAATGGTAAAAATTTATTGGGCGTATTGGAAGATCTGGAAACACCAGAGGAAATTACGTCCAACAAGATAACATGATCAGTTTATACTTACTGAAAGAATTCTTCGGCGGGCGTTTGACTGTTGTAAGGTCGCGAAATGTTATCGTCTTTCAGTCTCGGAATCCAACAATTCTCCGTGTTCCAGCGATTGGTACAATCGACCCAAGGATGATGCGGTTTAAACGACGTGAAGAAATAATAGACACCATAAGCTATTATCACACAATAGTACGTAGACATGAAGAACGATATCACAACGCTGCCCAGTCCGGTTCCTTGAAATCGTATCAAGAATTTCGGTTGAATAGAACTGTATAAAGACGAGTAGTTGTAATTCTTACCTTTTAGGAGCGGACATAGGCTTCCTAAAGCTGCTATTGGGCCTCTCCCCACGAATTGACCGACCGCCAGTTCCATATAAAGCATCGGAACACCGCATATTGTCATTATTAGAAAGTATGGAATGAGAAATACACCTGGAAGTAAAGAAATACGTTGATTAGGGATGGGACCAAGCACATATTTTCTGAAAATTCGAATTGTAACAGTTCGAAAAAGTTAACAGGAAAGATTTCCGAGAATCTTGGACATGTCCTATGCACTATTGAACGATTAAATTATCACGAACTAAAACAATACATTTCTTTGGGTCCACTTTATGTAAGAAATTATAGATTATAGAATATCATGTTAGACTAATTGTAAGCAATTTCCTACTCCATTCAGATTTACAACTTCAAGTTGCAAGAAAACTGACATGAAACTTGCCAGCTGAACGAAAAGATGGTTGAAGAGAACTTCCAGCTGGAGATATTCTGATCACGTGAATCAAATCACGTCCATTTTCAAGCCATCATTTGGTTAGTAATAAGTACTATTGCGGCAACAAAAAACTGGACATTAAAAATAATGTGGTTTAAATTTGGCTTTTGCCTTGTCAAATTTTATGTCATTTTTCAATCATTATTGACATGTGTGTCATTATACTGTATTGAAGTAATCGCATTACTTGGGGAAGAATGATCAATAAGAAGACTTGGTAATAGATTTGGAGTCCCCAAATGCACTATTTACGACATTAAAATGAAATGGCTCCATTAAAATTGCCATAAACATGACAAACGGTTGGTTTATACGGCTAAAAAAAATTGGCAAAATAGCCTATAAGATTTGTCCAGATTTTTGTTGCTGCAATAGCACATACATACGTAAAAAAACGAAGTTCTTGAATATTTTGGAATCTAAAATTTCATCGAATCCCAAATTTCTCGAATCAGGAATCTATAATCATAAATTCCTCGAATCGGGATTCTCGAATCCTTTAAATCTTGAATTCTTCGAATTGCAAATGTGAAATTTCTCCAATTTTGAACGTTTCTTGTTCGCTTTGATCATCGTTCCTACGCGAACTTTACAAATCCATACTATCGATATTTTAGAAGCCAGAACGTTTTCAATCTCCACTTTCTCGAACCACGAATCTCTCGAATTGCGAATCTAGAACTTATCAATTCTCTTGTTTCTTGAACCTCAAATTTCTGGAATATGAATTCGAATCTTCAATTTCTTCAGGCACAAACGACGAACCTATCGCGTATTGAATGTTTTAGATCTTCAATGTCGAATCTGTCGAATCTCGTATCTTTTGAGTTCTTTGCGTTCAATTTTTGGTGATGATTATTTCTCTATTGAATTTTACTCCAAGATCTGTCCGTCATTCTCTAGTTACCCAATTAGCAGTCGTTACCGTGCTACTAAAAGGGGATGGATATGGATCCTGTGGACCCGAGGGTTACTGTTTCCTCTGTTGGGGTCGACAATGTCTTCCAACATCCTCCATATACCGAATAATTCCTCCTATTTACGTGGCATCTCCCGGGCCTGTCTTAAGATGGAGCAAGGCGAAAGTCGATCCGCGTCCACTTCAGTTAGATTACCTTCTGAATTTGTCTCAAGAATTCACCTCTTCAAGCGTGAAAAGCATGAAAATCTTAAGGTCATAATGCAGCTGTACGTTTCGGACAAACCGGGGGATCTTGTTTAGAGTCACTACAACACGGTTTATGTGGTGCTTAGCTATTGGTGATTTTTTGCCTCCAGAAGTTATATTGGGCTGGAGATACGTTTTATAAATTAACCCTGCTGTTAGATTAACGCCATTTGGACCAAATTTTTTTGTAATCTCAATAATTTTTTAACGGTGTAATATATTGCCTTGAACTTTCGACTCACGTGATTTATTTTTCTAACAAGCCTAAATCCATAATTATAAGTATCTGACATAAGCCTGAACTGGAGAAATTAAAAAGTTACTTATCTTGTATCACGGACTATTTGGTCCACTGAATATTTCAATTTGATAGAATACGAAATAGAAAGCTTATTTACAAAAAAGGTATGCTTTCATTGAAAGTGTGTTTCATTACATGCTAAACGAAATATTTTGCGGTTTGGTTTGCAAATAAAATTTCCGGAAATGTAGCATTTTATATCGGATTTAGTCTTGCAGCAACTACATATTCCCCGCTTTAGAAGAAGCAATATTTGAAGAGCTTGCAAAATTCGAGGATGACATTTGTATATCAGTCAATAATTTCGCTGAAAACTGTTGTTGAGGTAATCGGCTCCGTTTTATCACATGGGCGTTAGCCAAAGAATGTGCTAGTTTCCGTAAAAACTCTGGTCTCCTGCGATTTTGATCAGCCGGTGCCCACGAAGCATCGATCTCAGAAAAAGTATGTATGCATTCAAAGCGGATATATCTAGCATATTTGCAACTTTATACAAATCAAAGCGAATTCATTTTACAAGGTGGCTGTGCGACAGGGACAAATACAACGACACAAACCAGCTGGACGCTCGAGCTAACATAAACACATTAGAGCGCCCAATTAGCCGATAAATGTATGGCAAGTTAAATTATTGACGGTTCATAATTATATTTATAAATTACATTAAAGAATTCAATCAATTTTCATAAAAAATTTGCATTTGTGTAGTATGGACCAATCGGTCTCTTAGTACAAGATTCGTATTTTTTTTTTTAATCTAACAGCAGGGTTGACGTTGTGGTCTACAGCTTGAAGGAAAAATTTCTGCAAATCACCTAGAACTTATTCAAGAGTTCAAAGATGGAGTTGAAGACTAGGCCCTCTATCAAATATTTCGCCTACGAGCTCCAGACGAAAACGTCGTCGTCCAGAACTTTCCTTCTGCAGAATGTTTTGGGTTCAGTACAAGCTGCCCGCATTTATTTAGTTTCTAGTGGGAAAATGATAAATTACATGGATGATAAGTAACACAAATTTTTAGTTTAAATACCAATTATGCTCTATTGAATTTAACAGGAAAATAGTGAAGCACTGTTTACCCATCTGTACCTTTGCTATGAAAAGTCTCCAATAGGCCGTATCACAAAAGATATAAGCAACAGAATAATAAGGAAAATCACATTGCCAAAAACGTTTCCATTACAACTCAACTCTTTTACATTTTACAGAATTTCTTTGTGTAAATCAAAGTAAGTACGGAGGAAAAGGATTGCTTCAAGATTTATCGTCGATAAGCAAATATATCCTATCAAAATAAAAAAATAAAATCAAGAAAAATCAAAAACTTTTATTCATTAAAAAACGTAAAACATCAACGATTGAACCGTTTGACGACAATAATAGTGCTTGGAATCTTAACATTGTTTCAAGAAGACATTGGGACATATTTCATCCCTAATACTGATAAAAGTAAGGAGACTGTGGCTAAAATAATATATAAAATAAATAAAATAACCCTTACCACACCTTTCTGAAGAATCCAGATCCGTATTTCGGAAACTAGGTTGCCATCCTCAGTCAATTCGACAATTCCAAATACGCTTCAATACGTATACGTATTATACATACATACATAAAAATGTAGTTTTAGATTCTATGCCACGAATTATGAAAGTCGATTAAATATTCATACATTGTAACTTACCTATTCAGTTAGGTAACACGTGCATAATTTATTTATGAAACAGATGCATTTCTACGTTGCTGATTTTTATTAATTAACGATTCACTGTTAGAATGCTGAGCGCGAAGTTTTAGGTTTATTAATGAGCAGATTTGCATTTTATCAGACGCAATCGCGGATGAATATTTATCGAAAAATAAATGCATCGGGCATCAACAACGTTCGACACGCACGTGGTTATACATATTTAAATAATATTTACGTATTCGTTAGTATTCTGGCGGATAATTGAAATATTTCCGTTTTTATCTCCGCAGCTTTGTTGTTATACGAGTAGGTCGCATTGTTGGTTATTATCCAGTGCTATATTCTTAATTAATTCGAATCGAACGTTATTTATAATCGTAATTGGCAGATAAGAGATAAACGTGGAAGTGACAAGTGCAGTTTGTTGATGTTCATTTTCTTCACAAAATCATTAATGCGTTATTGATCGATTAGTATTTAACGAAGATAGATACATAAGTCAAGCGACAAAATATCTTAGATAGAATGCTTCTTAGACAAAAATAGTAAACAAAAAGAGGGGGAAAAGAATAAGTTGTTACACTTCGCATACTAAAATTGGATAGTATATACAGGCTGTCTCATTTCGGAGGGCCAAATTGAAATATCTCTCTTATTATAGAATATATCGGAAATTCGTTTTAATAAAAAATGTCACATTTTTCACGCACTACAATATGGTTAAAACAAAATTCCGAACCACAGCGTACTTTTCGAAATATTTTCGAAAAATATGAAATTGGGGAAAACTTCGAGGCTTTGTAACTTTTTTATTTTTGAAAATACAGAAAAACGTTTTAAATGAAAGTTGATGGCAAAACATTGCTCTTTCGAAATATCAAAGAAAAAGTGGTGTAAAGTTAACATTTTCAGCTGTACTCTCTTGAACCGCCCAAAAAATAGATAGAAACAAGTAGGCCATGCCACTCCTAAATAGCCCCTGAATTGCCTTTATAAAAAATACCATACACAATAAACATATTTTAGTTAAGTCTGTACATTTTTTGCAATTTTATAAAATAAGTATCAGAATATTTGTACTACTAATCTAAAGAAATCAAGTAGCCATTGAAACAAAGATCTAGCTTAAATGTCAGATAAGTTATCTTTGTTCGAGTTGGTGTAAAGTAATTATAAATTAGTTTGTTCGTGTGTTTGTGTTATATGGGTTTTCTATTGACTTTGATTAATAACAATGTTTTCTAATGTAGAAAAATTTAACATGTTTGTGGTTTATAGCCAGTGCAATTTTAATGCAAGATTAGCTTTGCTGGAATATCAACGTAGATATCCAAATGGACTGCATCCCAATAAAAGAACTTTCGTAAAATTAGCACATAATCTTAAAAATTATGGTTCTTTTAAAAAAAGTGCTGTACGAAGCAAAGAAGTTGTGGACAGTGTAAGAGCACAAAACAGAGTTTTAAATTACGTTAATAATAAAATCAATAACGATCAAGATGTCTCTTTAAGGGAAATAGAGAGGTTTTGTAACGTTCGTAAAGACAGTCCAAGAAGAATATTAAAAAACATAGATACAGGTGTTACAGATTAAGAAAAGTCCAACATTTAAGAGAAGATGACAAACCAAGGCGCTTACGATTTTGTAGATGGATCTTGAATAAGAAGAGGAACGATCTATCTTTTTCTAGTAAGATTTTGTGGTCAGATGAAGCCAATTGTTCAAATAATGGATTTTTTAATAGAAACATTCACTATAAATGGCACAATAGAAATCCTTCTTGGCATAAAGAAACAGCTTTTCAGGAACGGTTTTCAGTAAATGTTTGGTTGGGTGTATTGGGATCCAAAGTAATTGGACCTTATTTTTATAATTATAAATTAACTGCAGCAAGATACCTTACCTTTCTACAGAATAACTTGTTTGAATATATCGAAGAATTGCCGTTAGAAGATAGGTTAAACTTTAAATATTTTCAACAAGATGGTGCTCCTGCCCATAATGCTTTAATTAGTAGAAATTACTTGAATGAAAACTATCCCCAAAAGTAGATAGGAACCCATGGACCAATCTTGTGGCCAGCTCGGTCGCCGGATATTACCCCATTGGATTTTTTCATATGGGGTTACATTAAAGATAAAGTCTATTCAGATACTCCGCAAAATGTTGACGACCTCAAACAAAGAATCAGGGAAGCCTGTGAGATACTCCGCAAAATGTTGACGACCTCAAACAAGGAATCAGGGAAGCCTGTGAAGCAATTAGACCACAGATGATCGAAAATGCAAATAAAGGTGTTTACTCCAGAGCCCGACTGTGTATAAGGAACCACGGAGGACATTTTGAACATCTGTTATAATTATCTTTTTACCGAATTTTGATGTTACTAATTAAACTTTCATTTTACCTTGCGAGTATTATTTATTTTCCACAGCATAAGAGAATTTTGTAAATAAAATAAAGAGTACATAAGAATAGCTTGGCAAGTCACATTGTCACAATTTTTACATAACTTTAAAGTGAACGAGTCCAGAGTATTCTTTGTCTGACACATTTTTTTGCTAAACCTTTGTTTCAATGGCTACTTGATTTCTTTAGATTACTAGTACAAATATTCTGGTACTTATTTTATAAAATTGCAAAAATTTATAGACTTAACTAAAATATGTTTATTGTGTATGGTATTTTTATAAAGGCAATTCAGGGGCTATTTAGGAGTGGCATGGCCTACTTGATTCTATCTATTTTTTGGGCGGTTCAAGAGAGTACAGCTGAAAATGTTAACTTTACACCACTTTTTCCTTGATATTTCGAAAGAGCAATGTTTTGCCATCAACTTTCATTCAAAACGTTTTTTTGTATTTTCAAAAATAAAAAAGTTACAAAGCCTCGAATTTTTCCCCAATTTCATATTTTTCGAAAGTATTTCGAAAAGTAGGCTGTGGTTCGGAATTTTGTTTTAACCATATTGTAGTGCGTGAAAATGTGACATTTTTTATTAAAACGAATTTCCGATATATTCTATAATAAGAGAGATATTTTAATTTGGCCCTCCGAAATGAGACAGCCTGTATATATATAATCTTTTATCCTTTCTACCTTTCGGTGTAAGGGTAAATACTTATTTTCTTTTTACTAGTTTAAAAACGAAAAAACGTCTGCGTTCAACGTAAACTTTCTAAACCACGTAATAAAAGTCAGTTAGCCTTTTAACATTTACATGCAACGTAACATGAAATTCCTTCACATCAGTCCATATTTTGTTTTACACCATAGCCGAAATGGTGGATGCAACGTTGTACATATCGGCCGCCTAAGGTCGATCTTTCTTTCTTTGTTCTCAGCGAATCCTCCTAGAAGTTCGTAGTTTCGATTTATTTCAGGAAATATCGACTGATTCCTGAGAATATTAGCCTGTTTTTCTCTCTTTACAGCTTACATTGTTCTGGTACGTGGAGACGTCATCAAACCGAATATTTCTATTAATCACCCCCGCGTGTCAGTTTCCTTTCCTATTTTTTCTTTTCTTCTGTGTGCCCTACTTACAAGTTAACCATTCGCCTGCTTTCTGATTGGCTGCAGTTCATTTTGTTAGTCCCTTAAAACTCGTTTCTTTCCTTCGAGAAATAGAAAATCCTTTTCGAGCCGCTGACATGACAATCATCAATCTATTCGGCGTTTCGGTACTTCAACATCCATACGCGATACTCAGCTCGTTCTTGCGGCTCGCTCAGTCGACCTCTTTCCGATTCGATCAGTCCAGTAATAGAACGCGAATTCGTTGCAACAAATGTGTGCATATTCCCACTGCAGGCCTACAACGTGGATTGTTCTCAATCTCAACTAAGATTCAAGGGTTTGATTCTGTCATTTACTTCTTTCCTATTTCTTCTCACTTGTGTATATCCTAATCGGAAGTTTTCCGTTCGTCTGCAGTTCATTCTGCTACTCTCTGAAAGTCGTTTTTTCTGCTTTCGGAAAATAGAAAAATCCTTTCGAGTTCCTGATACGAAAGATCAACTTCAACTCTTACATATTCACATGTTTAACATATTTCAACGTTCGTAGACGATATTCGACTCGTTCGTGCGACTCGTTCAATCCAGTGATAGAACGCGAATTCGTTGCGATAAGTGCGTGATATAGCGCGTACTCCCACTGCAGACCCACATCGTCAATCGTTTTCAGCCTCATTGCTCGAAATCAAGGCTCCAAGACTCAAGGTGCCTGCTGTAACAACAGCACGTTTGAACGTCAAAGGGCGTAATGTGTGCGCAATAGTTCTTTTAATCGCCATCACGAAACTGCGGTGAACGAACTCAACCCTTTCTTTTATTTTATTTGAGTAAATACGACTATTTAATCTTTTGCCGAGATTTACGTGAAGTTGCTTTTAACGTTGCTGATTAGTGGGGTTTGTTAGAAAGGTGGATAACATGTTATCATGAAGTGTGTCTAATAGTTGCGATTGATAACTTATCAGTGAATAATTAAATGCGGAGGAGTGACGGCGGCAGTCCGATTTACACTAGGTAACGATAACACGTCATCCACCTTTTTATCGAACTCTACTGATTACGATATTCGACCACAATTTCGATGTTTCGCTATTTATGAATTTGAAATTTTTTATTAATTTAGATTTCCTCTAAACTCGAACTCGAACGGAGATAGATTTCGAATAATTTTAACCTTCTCAGAATTTGACAAAGTCTTGTAATTTAGTTACTTGTAAATTTATCGACGTCCTTTCTTCTTCGTCTTTCTTCTTTCACGTTATCCTTCTGTCCATCTAGGGATATGCTTCTTTTCCAACGTAAAAAGTGTCAAAATTTTATGTATTCCGGTAGCATCTTGAAGGCCCGTTCGAGAGTCTACTTGCTGTGTCTCACTGTTAAATTAATCCGTTGAGGATCTTGTTTCTCGTTTTCCCTCATATTTCTGTTTATTCCATACACTCTGAGTTTGTTAATTAAATATTTTACGTTAGAAAAAGATAATTCATGGAATCGCTGCAAATGCAAGAGAATTTTGATCATTTCACTTGAATTTTTATTACTTTAGTTGCCATACACTATTTTCTTTTCTTTTTCTATTTATTAACATGTTGTCCTGTAATTGCTTCAATTGTAACTGTTGGACAATAAAGGCTATTATTATTATTAAATGTATATATATATATATATATATATATTTCGTGACCCTTTTATACTTATCTTATATGATAGATCTCTACCACTAATAGGTCAATAAAACAAGGCTGGTTTGAACGATAGTTATATTTTCAGAACGTTTTCGGAATACTTTCTTCAGTTCTAGTTATATTTTCACTGAAGAAAGTATTCCGAAAACGTTGGTAAACGTTCTGAAAATATAACTATCGTTCAAACCAGCCTTGTTTTATTGACCTATTAGTGGTAGAGATCTATCATATAAGATTATTATTATTATTATTATAACTGTCGAGACGACACGACTGTGTAAGGATATGTTTACACGATCATACGTATGTGAAGAATTCGTTCTTTAGCTGATGATTAACCTAATACAAGCAGATAAAATTTACAATTTACAACTAATGGTAGATCAATTGGTTATGATTCATGCATAATTATCGATTACATAGATCGTAAGCTTATGA
Organism: Chrysina gloriosa; assembly: GCA_038088585.1. NCBI lineage: Eukaryota > Metazoa > Arthropoda > Insecta > Coleoptera > Scarabaeidae > Chrysina > Chrysina gloriosa. The sequence goes on from CM076091.1 coordinate 1,153,066, forward strand.
AAAAATCATAAAGTTCATGCCTCCATCACCTAAACACCCACTTAGTCATATACGTAACTCTAACGTATTCCATATCATGGTAATTTATGTAGATACAATAATACATGTGGATACGTGACACATCCATCAACATATATACATATAATAATCGCTTATGCCCACTTTAAATGGATTTCTCGAAGTTAAAACTAGATGACACGACTTGAATCTCGTAGCGGATGTCTGACGGATAATTACGAAATTTTTAAGGCATCGTTTCGTGGAATGTCATTATTTCATTTAAAAACAGATGACTATTAGGAAGTATGTTCATTATCTAATTAGGTGCGTCCCTATCGCTACCGCACGATACGCAAATGAACAAACTACCAGAGACGAAGCCTTCGGATATACATAGTATCGAAGACATCTCGTAAGATATATATAAAGCAGAGAGAATAAAAAAAAACGGAATGGGATAATTGTGCTAGAAATTTTATGGTGCGTGATTTTTCCAATTTTGATTGTTCGTGGGAAAAGTCTCACGCAACGACGGTGAGTTCGGTGAATGAATGTTGACATGCGAAATTGCGATCGATGGATTCTACGTCGTAATCGTTACATTTAATAATCGAATTTTTGAAAACAACCTTAAGAATTACCGAACGATTATCCATACGGAAACGGCAGAAAACTTATGTAAATCTTCGCGAACATAGCCTCGGGTAGTATCATCTAAATCTGTCAAAAAATAATGTAAGAAGGAACATGGATTCGAATGAACCCACCACATTCAAGCTTGTAGTGTAGGGTTGCACCAAATGAGCCATGAGAGATTTAACGTCACAAACCGGACGGAAGTGTAATACGATGATTATAGCCATTAGGAACAAGTCATCAAGTCCATCTAAAAGAAAAAGATATTTGATTAATTCCTTTTCATAGTCAGAGGACGGTTGGTACTTCCCATCCTTTGGATCGTAAACGCTGGTTAATATTTTGAAAAAGAGGCAGCGTTAGACGAGACAATCTAGCGAAATAAATACATGAACGTAGAGTCGAAAACGGAAATCCACGTTAACGTATACAGCACAAACAAGGCAATGGCGGCAACAAAAAGCATGTTGGGAACGCTGCGTGCCATAACAGGGCATTCGCTTAGACAGCACGTTAGAGGTGAAGATGTCAGGATAGAATGCAATACACTCGAGACAGAGAAGAAGAGATCAGAGTGAACACGTAACAAGAATGACAGCGAAGATAAATGGAAAAATTCTAGGGATGGGAAACGATCAGAAGTCCACCAGGAAGACAACTGAAAAGATGACAAAAATGCTGGATCCCACCGTTTCAAAATTAACAAGAAAAAGACGAAGATATAATTTATAGTACTTGCACTTCAATGCTTTCCCCAACAACTCAGGTTTCTGCATCGGTCACTTCCAACCGCAGTTCCTTTGAGATTCTGATAAGGCGCATAAAGGAAAAGTTTGTTAGTACATAACAATGAATATGATTCAAGACTTTCTCAAATCTATAAGTTTCGACTTCCTTTCTTCCAGTACTTCTATCTCATCTCAACTATGACCATCACAACGCGTTTATTCTCAGCTACCGTTTCCACAATTTTGCTTTAAAATGCTTCGAGAAGGCGATTTATACAGCACCAAAGGTGGGAAATTTGGTTTTTGATTTCCTATCAATTTGATTTGATAAAATTCTTTGATATTGGGAATCCTGCCCGCCTCTAGACTCTCAATGAACGCTATGAATCTTACCTGAAGTAATATTTCGGTGCATCTAAATTGAATCCCTTAGAGAATTGGGTGGTGGTTAACTCTTGAAGCCTTTTTATAATATCTTTCACCTACAACTTTCATAATCGCTGAAATCTTTTCTTCTCATAGGAAACATTTGAAAATTTTATGCTATTACAGTACACGCTCGATAATCCGACACTATAAAAATTTGCCTTTGTCGGAGTAGTGGAAAGGCCGGATTACTGGACGTATACAAAATAAGAAACGATCCCAAATACGTAATAACTCCACTCGACCTTTTTTGAATCTTGTTAACCAGCCATAATTTGCTCTACAATCAGTTTTCTTGTAAATCCTTTCATAATAATACACCGCTTTCGACGTAATATATTAGCTGGTATAGGCGTATTACGTTGACGTTCTTCGAGAAGTCATAAATAAAGGCAGTCTTCCATCTTCTGATGTTCGCCTGTTTTCGTAGTTTGTTTCGCGTCCCATTTCCTACCGATTTGATAATATGTTCAATTTTTTCACGACTTTTCCGTATATCATAAATTGTTGCACATACGACATTGTAAAATGTCACCAAAGTAACTATCTGAGGACGATTATTCAGCTTACGTAAAAATATCCATTTTTTCAGATAAAGTCAGTGTTTCATGCTTAAAATTTCCCTTTTCTTATAACATTTTGTAACAATTTTTTTAATGTTGTCTCGCGGAGCGACAAGTACTCCTCAAAACAAAACAGCGCACTAACAATAAGTCAGTACTACCGGTCAATTCGTTAGACTACAGAGTGACCACGTCGGATTACCGAACTGATGACGGTTGGGAACGCCGGATTATAGAGCGATCTCGAAATTCTTAATAGCTAGGAAATACAGCGGATTACTGAGCTTGTCGGATGAAGGAACAGCGGATTATCGAACTTGTACTGTTTTACTATCCCTAATAATCTGAAACTCCCCAAAACAGGAAAAACTTTTCTTCCTAATCTTATTGTTAGATTAATAGTGGACGGGTGTTGAAGTTTTATTCTATTATTAGTGTCTTCGTATATTTTCTCCTTTTTGCACATTAATGATCGTTCTGGCGTGGCGGTTTGAATTTTGTTTCCTTTTTTTTTTTCTAATTTTATCGGTTTGAATGTTTCCATACGTCCATTTCGACAATCGAATGATCATCTTCAACGAAGAAGTCATAAAACGAAGTGTTAATCAAATTTTTAGGAAGTATAAAATTCGTAACCGCTCGAAATTTCCAATATTTCCTATTTTCCACATCTTACGTTTTGCGCTAAAATAGTCGACCGTTGCTTTTGTTTAAAAATATATTCAGCCATTACGCATAATCCGTTTTTTAGTTCAAACTAAAATTCTACACATAAACTGGAACATCGCCTCTTTCGACGCTCAGCATTAACGGTTTTCTTTCTTAACCTTCCTATACTCACGTCAAAATGAAAGACGTATACTATACTATATAAATCGGTCTCACAGACCGTTTGCGTGAGTGTAGGAAGGTTAATGACGGTCGTAAAATGATGTAGAAAAAGGATGTCCTACATGTTCGGTATGAAAAATTCCGAATATGTACGGTATTATTGTTTTGCGACTACGTACAAAAGCAAGAATACGAAATTCGCACGTCTAATTACGAATTCAAGGTCTTCGAAACGGAGCATTGAACTAGTATAATTCGAAGCCTGCAAGCCGGGGATATCGACGAATACTGTTACATCGCAGTTTAGATGGTTGAATTTAGTGGAACCCCGATGTTAAGACGGATCGTATAATTTACTGTTTAGTCCCGCTCCATTTTATTTACTTTTAAATTGTACGAGGATACTATTTTCTGGAATATATGTACGAGGCGTGAAAATTAAATAACGGGACTAGTCCGAAAAATATGGTTTACCATAAATATGAAAACTTACATTACAAGTAGCCGTTAATCACTCTCGACATACTTCCCCTTCCTTATCTATACACCACTGCATATGGGTTTCCCATTGTCCACAGCAGCTTCTTCAGTAAATCTGATGTGTTTCCCTTGACCTCTTCTAGAGGCTGGAAATGTGTTCCGTTTAATGCACTTTTCACTTTTGCGAACAACGCGCCGCCATTTTTAAATATTTATCGATGAGAGTTCTTTTTATCAATACTTAAACATATGCCTAATAACTCCCTCGAATATTACTATGATATTGCCTTTTCTTCCACCCAAAATAAATTGTCAAAGAGGCGCCCTTTTTTAGGCCGCTACGGTGATGTTACCCCTTAACCCTCCGTCCGACAGATATTCTAATACCTTCGGCCCGACGGATGGTGTCTGGCCAGATCCCTATACATTAACATGCATTTCTTTGCATTTTGGTGCGAATTAGTGGTGCAAAATTCATTTTAAGGCAAACCAGGTATATATGTTTTATTTCTTACTTTTCTCAGAGTTAAAATCAATGTTGTTTGATGTTTACAAGAAGGTATTACAACGTTTTTTTTTTCTATTAATTATGATTCGAACTATCTCGTGGGTTCTCAGAAGTACAAACAATGCATGAAAAACATGAATATCGAACTTTAGAATGTTGTTGACATACTGGCGCTGAACACATTGACCAGAAAACGAGTTTTTCGGTGAACTTTTTCCTCTCCGTGTGAACAAATTTTGCAGTCTCTCTTGGCTGTGAGCGTATCGGCGCCGCTGGCAGGAGTAGCCACAATACTTCTTGGAATGTTCATTGATCTACCGAAGAACGATTCAATAGCCGAACGAACAGTAAAATGCTTCATTACGTGAATATTGTTCATGCGATTTTCAACATTTGGAAGGACCAATGTTCTGGAAAAGGTATATAGAAAAGTGCGACTAGCGTCATTTTTATTGGTCCCATCGATTTCTTTGCAAATGCAATAGGCAGCCAATGCCATAACATCCAACATGTTGAAGAACAATCCCAAAGCCCGACGTCTGGTTGGCCGTTTTGTTGTAAAATGAGTAGCCATTTGGTCCATACCATCGACGCCGGCTTTATTCGCATTGTAAAACAAAATTGCCTCTGGTTTCATTGCCTCGCCTTCACAACATTTCGTATAATGCACAGTGGAGACCAAATCTCACAGCCCTGTTTCTTTTCGGCACGTAGCTACAGAGCGAAACCAAGTTTTCATGAAAACCAAACATAGATGACAGCATAGGACGAGAAGCATTCTTCTTCACTTCTTCAGGGAGGAATTTTTTATTGGACCGAACAGTGCCGACGCAAGCTAGTCCAAGCACGTCTCCGCAAGTGCATCGATGCAGGAGGGGACTATTTCGAAGAATGTTAAACATTTGTACCGGTAAGATCAATGAATCTATTTTTCCCAAAAATGCGCATTACTTTCATAACGGACGATGTATATATATATACGAGGCCCATATGCGTGAACTTAAAAGGAAGTTAGAGTGGATAATTACAACATAAAAGTGCAAAAACCAAGTAGAATCACCAAAATGTATCATATTCCATGCATTTTCATACAAAATGTATGGGATCCAGCCAGATACCATCTGTCGGACCGAAGATGAGATTTCAAAACGTCCGTTTTTCGTCCTTCGCGAAGACTCAATCCTTATTGCTATATGTCTAGATCGATAGACAATAAAATTCCAGGAAGGTACCTGGAAGCCCAAGTCGATAGATAAATAAGAAATATACTTAATTAACGATTGAAAACGTAATAGGTCTGGCTGGAACCATCTATCGGACGGAGGGTTAATCTTATATAAAATAGAACATTTTGATTATCGTTTTGACACGCCAAGTCATAAGTCCGGAATAAACTATCGACGGAAATACCGGCCGTGAAAGCCTACGTAATTCTATTTTAACACGTACCTCCTCCACTCTGATAGCACAGATAGGGAAACCTCCAGACCGATCCTAGACCTACACTGTAACCTACGCAGGCTAGCACGAATTGCAATTTATTAGCCCATTGTTGCCGTCTGGGTTTATCTTCTAAAGATTCTGAGGATTCGGTGTAACTATCCGGGGAATTATCTGCCGGAGGCCTGTAAGAAAAGAGAATAGAAAAATATTATTCGATGTTTACGAATCTCATCGTTGCAGCGTTAAAATCGTCTGATACTAGAATAAGTGACGTAATATTGACGTAAATTATTTATTATATTGATACTAGCAATACAACAACAACTACAACAACAAATAAATATGATACTGTCTAACAGTTATTACGAATATCGCGATTTTTGGTCTGGAATTGTTATTGTGCAAACTCCAAGAGATATTTGGAGTCGGGCACGGTCCCCGTTATTTGTCATTTCCTTTTTCCTTATAAGGTAGATATATAAAATTTATATTCTAATGATCTTAGCATTTTCTCACCATGACCCAGTTAAATCAAACAGATTAGAAACAAGTCAATACTCACAATTTGCTTGCGATATCGAAGATAGAGATCGTATGATTCATCATTTTTTTCTTAATTCGATAACGATCGGAACGATCCGTATTCTGGCGAAATTTTTGGGGGCACGAACAAAAATACGTTTTCTCCAAATTGGCAGATTAGATATACGTACGTACGTGTAGCGGTTTCAATGCATATTGTCATTGTTTACATCGCAATTGCTGGATTTATTATACTTACATAATTAGAAATTTTTACAAACAACTTCAATTGGTTTGAATATATTGTTTCGCGTTCAATTCAATTATCTACGTACTCGTGCACATATACTATCAACTACGTGTTTGCGGTTTTGATAGTAAATTGTACGTGTTGCATAAATAAATGAAAATAATAATTTAGCTTTAACCTTCCTATACACACGCATACGGTCTGTGAGACCGATTTATATAGTATAGTATACGTGTTTCATATTTTGAGGTGAGTATAGGAAGGTTAACGAGACTCAATTTTCATAACTCTAGGAGGAAAGGAACATGCAAAGTAGTTCGGGATAAATCGAGAGGAGCGTATGCACATATACAGGGTCGGACAGTACTTAACTCGGGTCTGGAATCAGGGGAGTGCGAGTGAGAACTAATAAATGATACGAAAGGGATCATTTTTCCACCAGCTTTTTATCCTCTATTTTCTTAAAATACAAAAGAAAATTAACAAATCTTGAAAAAAAAAAAAATAGCAAGAAAATGTTGATTTATGCAAGAAATATTAAGGTAATTGCACGTACTGGGAATCACCGCTAGCAACTCCTTTCGGACGAAAGGAAGTAAGTATTATTATCGTTACTTTGTTCAAGTCCAAAAATGATGGTAAGCCCGTGGTCATGTTTCTATTCCTTAATTGAGGTTAACTTCAACAACAAACGAGGAATTTATAAAAAAGCTCCATGATAAGTCGTAGCTATCGTAACGAATGCACGGTATGCAAAATTTGGAGCCCATAAACTTACGGGTTCTTCACTTATTATTGCCAAAAAGAATTAAAGCTGTAGAAGCTCTTAACATTGCAAAAAACTAGTATTTTATCGTTACACACCCCTACTTTTAAAGGTCAAGTATACAATTTTCAAAATAGTTTTGGAACCAATAAAAAATTTAAGTTTAACTTGACAGAAAGTACCGAACACTCTTAAGTCGGGCGAGTGCGCTAAGAGATGAGAGGTGAAAGGTGGGACTTTTAGGATTTTAAACATATACAAAAGATTTTTACGGTTTCATTTAACGACAATAAATTTGAAGTTACTAGCAGCAGATGCTATGGAAGAATGTCAAATCCTGCAATATTTGGTAATAATAATAATAATAATAATAATAATAATAATAATAATAATAATAATAATAATAATAATACGTTATTTCCAAATATTAAGTACGCAGATAACATAAGAAAGAAGTCCAATATAGCACGTACGAAATTATATATTTTGGTAGCTCAAAAATCACAAAAATTCTACAGAAACAGGATGACACAAATATCACATCGGTAAACTCCTTACCACACAATTGTTTATAATAAAATCGGTGACACATGTTTCGCTAGCTCGAAGCAAGCATCTTCAACAACCGTATAAACCGAAGTGACAGTTATTATAAACAATTGTGTGGTGAGGAGTTTACCCATGTGATATTTGTGTCAGTAAATTACACGACAGTCTTTGCAATCACCTTTATATACAGGTAACAAGCAATATTTAATAAGAACTTCTTTAAACTAGTTATAAAATATATAAAACAAATTATTAAATTTATATTTTAAATGGAGTTTATTAAAAAGTCCACAAACCATAAAAATAGTTATTCTGTAAAGATGAAGTTTCATATTTCAATGACAGAAGATAATTGGCGTTCCTAGTATTACAATCATCTATGATGTATTTTGAGAGATCTCTTCACTAGGTTTAAAAACAAAGCAAAAACTTTAAATAAATATACTTACATAAAGCAACAACGTAAATGATTTATTATATTTAAAAATCTCTGCATATGCATCACGCCAACCACGATTAAAAGTAATTTTTACTATTACACGAGAAAAACTCTACAACAACCAATACGACATTCCCAATGTATGACAGAATAAATCGTTACTAAATAAAAATTTTAAAATATGAGGGGCATAAGATCTTTCAGGTTTTCATATAATAATAATAATAATAATAATAATAATAATAATAATAATAATAATAATAGTCTTTATTGTCCAACAGAAAAAAACAGTTAAAGGACAAAATACCACAAAAAGTTCAAAACTTCATCGGCAATTATAAATAAATCTTAAAACTAAGTCAAAGAAAAGACAGTAATGCGACAGTAATCAGTTGAATATGAAGACCATTGAGAAAAAAATGATACAGTACGTAAAATGAGAGAATGATAAATTCAAACTTAGTCAAAGCTACAAAGTAACAAAAGTCAGTATACTATCAATATAAAGCATAGGATATCAGAGGAAGACGATGTGAAGAGGGCATATTAAATCTTAATCAACAGCAACGCTTAATAGTGTTCCCGACTTTAGCGAAGGAGTTCCTTATTTGATCCAAATATAATCTCTCGAGATGGAACCAACCCGCAACTTTCTTTCTGGTCGATTTTAAACCAGTTTTTTTGTATAAACGAACGGGGATCAACGAAGATTTATCTCTATTCCAGAATATCCGTCCGAATTCAAACCGTGTTCTTCACGTACTAAAGTTACTCAAAAAAGGAGTGTTAAGAACGTCTTAAATATGAACGAATCGAACCGAAATCGTTGACCCATCCTTTTATTCCTTGAAAGGTAACCAATTTCTACGCAAAGAAAAATGGGAAAATGATCGAGCCCTATTTTTACATTCTTTACGTACTAATATCGCTCACAACTTAACAGTACCTTCGATATGACAGAATCGAAAAGAAATTATTCCCCCATCTTCCTATTCGTTAAAATTCAACTAATTTCTGATAGCACCGAAGAAGAAAATCCGAGATTTTGCTAGGATACAAAAACAATGGGGAACTGCTGAGGACGGGGCACACAGACGCAAAAACGGGATTACTGCTGGAATTTGCAAAGAGACTGTTGTATCCAAATTTTTATTACAAGAATGACCCGCAATTAGAGACCTACTTTCACCATTCGCGTTTCCGATGGAAATGAAAACTAGTTCTCACAAAGTCGCACTGACGAGCGGTTTAACCGCGAAACCCATCCGAGAACGGTGAAAGTGGTTTTCTAATTGCATTTTCCCACGACGAGTTAGTCGAAAAGCGCGGCTGCAACTACTACAGCGGTCTATGGCAACTTAGTTGTCCATTCTTGTAGTAAGTAAATAGCTGCAAAAAGGGGCATTTGAGTACGTATTGGGGGAATTTCTTAATTCAATTTTGATATGTACAAACATCAATGACCTGCAGAATAAGCTTGCAGTGTTACCTAACTTTTCGTTTGATTTTTTAATCTTCTAATGTTATTTATCGTTAGTGTTATGTATTGTTACTATAGCATTGCTATAGTTTTCTGTAATGCTCAAGGAAATGAATTACAAGCCCAATTAAGTAATTCGTAGCGTAGATCACGTTATTGTTATACCTAGGTTTTTAGTCGAAAATTATGGTCATATTTAAATGCAGTACACCAAATCTAGATAAAGTCAGTTCAAAAAATCTCGGCACCAAAAAACATCTGTTGGGATTCTATACAAAACACTGCGGAAGTGTAAACAATTAAAACGAGAAAAGTGAAACTAAATTAATTATTGAACCAAAAATAGAACGTTAGGAAGAAGCAAAATATATTTCAGATCGAGCGCAGATGACGGAGTCTTTTTATTCGTTTAGGTCAGCATCATTAAAGTCCAACGTGAGCCAGACGTAAACACTGACTCAGCTGGGCAGTTCCGTGACATATTTTATTGATAACAGAAATCATAAAGAAATTGTTAATAGTGTCCCAAATACGATAATTTTTTAGTGCAGACACATTTCAAGTTGTTCCTGCACGTACTACGCAAAAAAGAGCGAAGAATAATTCCACTACAGCACGGTAACAGTTCCAATTCGAGTCCGAGGGCTTAAATTACAAACGAAGATAAAATTGTAGATATTTATATTTTCGTTCGAAATGAAACCATCCCGGAATTGCTTACTACTACCTTTCATATAAAATATCCTTGAATGAGATGTTCAAGTTCGAAAACCATAATCTGTCGATACCCCAACATTATAGAAACGAGCATCTAACCACATTTCCAATTATCGTTTCAAATTGATGCCTCTATCTGTTTTAAATCACCTTAAATCACCACACACGCGACTACTTCTCGGAATACTCGTTCAAATTCAAACCACATCTCCCTAAAAAAACACAAAAATTATAACAAACGGTTAAGCGTGTCTTAAATATCATTCGAAATAAACCGGTCATTCCTCAATTCTCTTTATTTCAAAATTGAATCATTCTGTGCACGTAAAAAGGTTCATTTACATATCTGATTTAAAATTATAATCCTTCATATGATCAATCCACTTCATTTTTATAGCATTAAATCTGGATACATGTGTAAATATAATGCTCAATTCGAGGTATTGCCAAACAAGTTCAGCGAACTTGTCACATATTGCTAACCGTTTCTCGATGACAAAATCGTAATTAATTGAAAAAAAACTTCCCAATGCTCGCAATTTGGAGAATTGTATTTTATGATTAGGATCGGAGGTGTGTGTAATAAATAATTCACATCGAACTCGGTTTGTTTATGCATAATCGGTTAGATCTCCATATCTATAAATCTGCGCTGGAAATGTCTCGATCGACTTCATCATCGAGTTACATTAGAATTAATAACTGACTCACTCGAGACTTTTACGAATAGAACTTCAGATACCTTTTCTTCTAGAATATTTCTATAATGTACGTCCTCCAAATATGGATAAATGATTAGTTAGGAGTTAAAAAGGCGATGACGGAGAAAGATTAAAAGATTTCTTGTGGAAGGTTATCGTCATCCTGTATTTTTTGCTGATTCTTAAAGCAATTTATTATCGTTAAAATATTGAATAGTTGACGTGGTTATTTTATCTTAGATTATTGTATCTTAGAAACTACTTGACCTTCCTTTAAGTTTTTATGGTTTTTTTTAATTTAAAAAATCTGCTAACATCATCCAATTTGCAAAAGAGATGCTTGTTTAGAAATATTGAACGAGAATTATCATTCAACAAAGAAACAACCGATTCAATCGGTTTATGGTTGTTGATGATGCTTGCCTGGAGCTAGCGAAACGCGTGTCACCGATTTTATTATGAAATAATTGTATGGCGAGGAGTTTAACGATGTGATATAGTGTCAAAAAATTAGAAAAACAAATTGTGGACATCTTCGACGTCTTCGTTGCTCGAAAGTTTGCATTCAAAATGAATAAATTTGAATAAATTTTTTATTTATTAATATTTTATTATTTAAATTTTTTCATTCACTAATAACATTTTAAACGTATGTGTATTTCTATGTTCGTTTATGTTTAATAAGGCTTTTTGAAATTCACTTTTTTTTTTAAAACTTTTTATTACTTTTAATTCAGTTTTTCTTTTATCCTGTCCACGTGTTTTGTATTCCCGTTATAATAATAATAATAAAAAAATTTATTGCTTATGACCATAACCATATGATATTAGCATTGTCCAAAGATTACATATATGTAAACATATATGAGAAAAAAGAAACAACTAACACAAAGCATTAGGTAGCGTATGCTCATCACACATTAAAACAATTCATTAAAATTAAAAAGACATTAAAAATTCCTCATAGGAATGAAAGCATTTTGGAGTAAATAATTCTGTAGAGAGCTCCTATATTTATTAAAATTATCGATATTTTTTATTTCGTGTGGCAGCTTGTTATACATTTTTATTGCACGATATGCACGGCCTATGTCGAGATATACATAAATCATCTGATCCTCTAGTTGTCATATTATTATAATATATATATTCTGACGCGCCCAAATTCCAAGCTCAAGCAAATAGATAGCTGGTAGCGGGTAAGACACCCAACAGTTGAAACAATGGACGACATGGCGTACTTGCTCGTTTATGCATTATGCATCTTATAATTCTTTTTTGTATTTTAAACACTCGAATAAATTTGCTGGATGCACCCCAAACTAGGATGCAATATTTTATTCTGGAGTACACATAACCAAAGTAAAATGACATTAGGGCTTGAGTGTTTACCGATTTCCGCAATTGAAAAATCGCGTAGTATGCAGAGTTAAGCTTTTTGACTAAGTCTTCGATGTGTATATCCCAGGACAAGCGACTATCTAAGTTCATTCCCGAAAATTTAAAACAGTGCACATTAGGTATAGATTTACCATCGAGTTTAAGGTAAATACTTTCGTTAACTCTGTTGTTATAATATATTGTAGCAGTCTTGCTAACATTCAAATCCAAACAGTTTCTCTCACACCAATCATTTACACATGTACTAATATTACTCCCTACTTGCGATAATCTTGAGATGTTAGGACCTGTTATTATATCATGACGTATCATCAGCATATTGGTAAGGAATACATTCCTTGAGACTATCAGGCATGTCAGCTACGTACACCAGAAATAGAGTTGGACCCAAAATGGATCCTTGTGGAATACCACGCGTAATCAAATTTGATAAAGACAAAAAATCTTTTCTCACATCACCCTGAATCCCTTTAATGTGAACAAATTGTTGTCTGTTAGATAACCTTCCTATACTCACGTGAAAATATGAAACACCTATACTATACTATATAAGTCGGTCTCACAGACCGTATGCGTGAGTATAGGAAGGATAAATATGATCTTATTAAATTCAGAGCCATACCCCTTATTCCTACTGATTCCAGTTTATTTAATAAAATTTTGTGATTGATCGTATCAAACGCTCTGGAAATGTCATAGAAAATACTCGCGGCGCCGTCCCCACTATCAATACGGCGAAGAAGCACGTTCAGAAAATCATAAATTGCCATTTCCGTACTCTTACCTGGCAGAAATCCAAACTGGCTAGATGGTATTGTGGCTGAATCTTGTTTATGTATTAACAATTAGACAAAACCACTATAAAATATTATTATTTTATTTTACTTACAGCAAAAGTATAATTTTTATGTTTTATATTTTGACAAGTGTTCTTTATTGATTTTTTGTTTCCTAGGCGACAACATGAATTTGCCAACTTCGTTTTTCTTCTTGTATATTCCTACTACAATACCCCCCTTCCAGTGGCGCGGCCACGAACATTGTAACTCATATGTCTTTAAAATGTACGCTTTTCTTGCACACTGGTTGTACTGCATAGCTGTGATCATGACGTATGGTGGAAACGGGATAATTTTGGAGTATATACGCTGTTTTAACCCTGTCCAAACTTACGGTTGTGTTCTTACCGTTTAATTCAATCGTTATTACCTTGTCTCCTCTGTTTATGACTTTGTGTGGTCCAGAATACGGTGCACTTAGCGGTTTCCTAACCGAATCTGTTCGCAAAAACACATGTGAAGCTGTTTCCAAATCCGGACTAACAAATATCTTTTGCCTTGTATTCCATTTGATAGTGTTAGGTTGCATCGCACTTAAATTATCTCGTAAGTTTTGCATGAACAGATCGAGGGGTGGAGAACTTTCAGGAGAGTAAAAGAATTCAGATGGTAAACGTAGGGTTTCACCATAAACGATTTCGGCTGATGAATATTTTTCGGCATCTCGCACCGCCGTTCGAATTCCTAATAGCACTGCTGGTAAAGATAACAGCCAATCTGGATTATTGTGAGCAGTTATCGCTGCCTTCAAGGTACGATGAAATCGTTCAATTTTTCCATTGGATTGTGGATGATATGTGGTTGTCCTTTGTCTTTTGATTCCGAAGAGTTTATTAAATTCCGTGAAAATTGCACTCTCAAATTGCGCTCCTCTATCGGTAATTATAGTGTCTGGGACTCCAAATCTTGAAATCCAATGTGTGAATATTGCTCTAACAATTGTTTCCGCTTATATATCTGCAACTGGTAGTACTTCTGGCCAACTCGAATACCTGTCGACAAGAGTAACACAATATCGCATGTTTCTACATGGAGGCAATGGTCCAATGAGGTCCAAATGCACACATGAAAACCTTGCTTTTGGCGTCGGCAAATTAACCAATGGTGTTTTTGTGTGCCTGTGAATCTTCGATTTTTGACACTGAATACAGCTTTTTACCCATTTGGTTATGTCTGCGTTACTTGCAGGCCAAAAAAATTTCGCATTAATTAAACGCCGAGACGCTCGCGATCCTGCATGTGATAAATTGTGTAATTGGTCAAATATTTGTTTGCGAAATTCGGAAGGTACATACGGTCGAAATATTCCCGCAGAGCAATTGTATGTTCCAATCCGGTAATTGTAATTTTTCAAATTTCAGGTAATCTTTTTGAAGAAGTTCTTCTATTTGATTGTCCCCTTGCTGTTTTCTCGCCAGTCTCTCATAATCTATAGTTGATGTATAGGATACCTCTTCTAATCGAGACAGTGCGTCTGCTGCTTCGTTTCCTGAGCCTTTGATGTACTTGATATTTGTGGTAAACTGGGCGATAAATTCTAGATGTCGAGTACGTCGAGTCGTTTCTCTTGAATGCGAGGTCCGTTTTGTGGAAAAGGCGTACGTTAACGGTTTATGATCGGTGTAAATGATTAGAAAATATGCTACCGTATCATCCTATGTTTGATCAAATGATTAATAATGTGCTTATTTAGAATTTTCTCATATATTTTGGAAACGGATGGTAGGAGTGATATCGGTCGGTAATTTGTTGGCTCACATTCACTTCCCTTTTTATGTACTGGAACGATTTTGGAAATTCTAAGGCTATCAGGATAAATAGACGAACTGATTGAATGATTAATCATTATTGTAAGGGATTTTCTGATATGTTGTGAACACTTTTTAACCTTCCTATACTCACGTCAAAATGAAAGACGTATACTATACTATATAAATCGGTCTCACAGACCGTATGCGTGAGTATAGGAAGGTTAATAGTGAAACAGGTACTTCATCATATCCACTCCAATGTTTATTCGCACAACTAGAAATAATTTTCTCTACTTCAGATTCAATCATGGGTTCTAGAAAGATTGAATACTGACATTTACTTGGCACAGAGAGAGAAACATTTGTCACATCGACACCATTAATGGCCCCGAAATGTTCCATAAATTATCGCATTATTGTCATGAGACAAACTAAGTCGCTTGACCTGGTTACTCCTACCCCGATTTATTATACCCCATACCGTCCTTGATTTATTACCTGATGACAAGATTTTATGTTCATAATAATTTTTTTAGTACTTTGGATTAATTTACTATGCTTCCTTTTTTCATAATTATATAATTCAATATATTCTTCACTACCTGACTGTCTTCGAAGATCGTGGAGAACTCTCAATCGGTTCCCACTTTGGATAATCTCGTCATTGACCCAGTTATTTTTATTTTTATGCTTTTCGAGCGATTGTAATTGCATAGGAAAAGACACATCATAATGACTCAAAAATATATTAATGAAACTATTATATTGTCCATTTACGACTCCGCATAAAGTTTACACCACGACTCCCCAGACAGCAGATTGAGAAACTCTCCCACTCGTTTGTCAGTTATGTTTCGCTTCAACACTTTTATAACACTACACGCATCAAAACTTCCGTCAATCGTAACCACTTGATACTTATGATCGCTGATACGCGTACTACCCAAGGAAGATTTTTTCAAGAAACTGGAAATGTTACAAAGGAAATTATCAATAGAACTCTCTGAATGATGTGTTGTACGTGTAGCTTCATAAAACACTTGTTCACAATTAAAAGAATGAAAAATATCTAAGAGCTCTACAGATTCATTAGAAATTACCTTAAAATTAACATTAAAATCTCCGCACACCATAAAGGATGCATATCGATTATGAATCATTTGTAAAAGATCAATTAGTTTATTTTTAAAATTGATAAAACTCCCCGATGGTGCTTGGTATACACAAACCAACAACAATACATCTTCACCCAAATTCAGTTCAACACAGCAATACTCGAAAAACTGTTCAATAGGCATAATCGGAAACACAATTTGGTGCAGGTCAGCCTCATTTTCCACTTGTACTTATACTACTTGTACTTATACCGTTATGTTTCGGATTATAACTAAATACGTAAAATAGGTACATTGAAGATATTTTAAAATCTAAAAAGTGAAATGTCTGTTGGAAAAAGAAACGCACACATCAGAAGTCAGAAAAGGATTTTATAATAACCAAATAGCCATGAAAACGCCTACGACTTTTATTCTTTAGTCCTCGACATTTTTGCAATATAAATTGCAACATGATTTGTCCTTTGAATAACAAGGCGCGCACAAAAATATATCGTTCGAGTTCATAGAATTAGTTACTAGTATTACCACATAGAAATGGCTTCTATGACGACAAAGTTACATAAAGCGGCGAATTAATTACACGCGCTCTTTTTTAATTTACACATTTATGTAGGTAAACTCAACGAATGTTGTTTTCTTCATATATCCTTTAAGGATCTAAGCAAGTATTTCGTTCTTTTTGCAGGTTTTTGCAAGTAATACCTTGGAACTGCAAAATCACCTTCCACCATAGGTTTTTATTGATTATATTTAATACTTCAAGGTGATAATCAACCGACTTTACTATGCGGATGTAAGACGTCGATAGTTACGGAAAAACAGACAACGACGTAGCCGATAATAGTGAATAAATCTTTCCCTCTCCTATCCCCATCACTCCTCTTTGACTCGACTGTTTCTTTATAGGACGGTTGATTGGCTAGTTCTGCGCATCTTCGTGATGTTTCATTCTCCTGCAATCTTATACACTTGTTTCCCCAATATATTCGATTCCACCTAAACTCAGACCAATTTTTTTATATTCACACGTAATTGTTTTCCCCAGTTATTGTCCGGGCGTCCTGTACTTCGTTTGTCTTCTGGCTGACATTCTAGAGCTTGCCTGTGGGCTATATTATTTAGTTCTTTCCTTACAGTATGGCCAACCCATTTCCACTTCTTCCATCTGTTTGTGATTGATTTCCTGTTTTGTTCCTTCCCATAGTTAAATGTTTGTTATTTTCTTTGGCCAATGTATTTTCAGGATCTTCCTCGGCGATTTATTATCAGAGATTTGTAATTGTCCATTTCTTGCCCTATCATACTTCCAATTCTCTGCACCATACAGTAGTTTACCCTTCACGTAATTGTTGAACATTTTGATTTTTTTGTTTCTGAGATGCCACTTGTTTATCAAATTTTCTTTAAGAACTTGAATGTATGCTGTGCCTTCGTCATCCTTGTTCGAATATCTGCGTTGCTTCCGCCCTTGTTTTCCATAACTGACCCAAGGTATGGAAATTTATCTACTCCTTATATTATTTTCCCATTATTATATCATTGCTAGTTCGGCTATGGTTCTTTTGAAATTTAGTTTCCTTTGCATTTATTTTGAGACCGACTTTTTCAGAATATTGAGTGAGCTTGTTTATTTTCGTTTGTATATGTTTATTATGTTCTGTCAATAGGCATATTATCATCTGCAAACTCTAAATCTTCCAATTGGTTGCGTAGATTTCATCTACTTTGTTCATCAGCCACCTTTCCCATAACCCAATCAATTATAATTAGAAATAGCATTGGAGACAAGGTGCATCCTTGTTTAGCTCCACTTTCTATGGTTTCTATGGTTATTGCATCATTTTCCCCAAGTGTTCTAATCTGGCTCTATATTTTTCATAAAATAGTTTAATTAATAATTCACGAATTTACTTGGAAAGCCGTATAAACTTCGAATTTTCCACATTTGTTCTCTGTCTCAAAAGCTTTGGTGAAGTCACGTTTACGTCCTTTTGCCACTCACTTGCTTCTTCTAAAATAATTCTTAGGTACAAATCTGGTCGATGGTGGGACGTTCTGCTTTGAATCCCGTCTGATTTCTTCTCGGATTTTTTGTCAAAATCTGGTTGTAATCTATCTAATAAGATCTCGTAAATCATTATCCGAAATGTGGCGCATAAATGCGTTATTGCTCGCCAATTCTCACGTTTTCTCAGACCTCCTTTTTCGGGAATTTTTATATTTAATATGCTCTCCTTCCGTTCGTCTGGTATCTCTTCGTCATTTCATGCCTTATTTAACAGACTATTAAATATACGAAGTTCATTATTGTCGTTTAATAATAGTGGTAGAAAAACTATCTATAAGTTAACACTTTTACTAGGGATATAAATAAGAGATAAAATAAGGAATCACCGAATACGAGATGTACTAGGGATTGCAAATCGCGACAAAATCCGCGGACATCATCATTATCATAAATTGATGATAAATGGAAAATTTTACGTATGAATGGGAGTAGATTTCCGAAAAAAAGAGGCTTAAAATGGGAATAGACAAACGAATACCTCGAGGCAGACCGCCGACAACTTGGAAGAAAGAAGTCATTAAAATAGTAAAGATAGAAGATATAAAATTGGGGGAATCTGAAAAAATGGCATAGCAAGTATTGGAGAGTAAAAATTAGGAAAATGGGATTAAAATACCTTAACACGACACAGCTAGTAAGAGAAGAGCTGATTATGATGGTGACGATAATGACGAGAGGGCGGAAAAAAGGGAGTTAATGAAGGGATTCGTCCAGTTTATGCTCGTAAATTTGACAAATGTATACACCACCCGCATAAACTTTGGAAGCGGTTACACAGTTTTAGATTTCATAAAATTTTTATAAAATGTTAGAACAGAAATATATCACGAGTAACTCGCCTAGCAAACGAACTTTAGTTATAAGTCGTTAATTGGAGAGTCATGTAGATTTTCCACTTTTCATTCATTGGAAATATATCACGTTTTTTTTTAAGTCAGGAAGAAGTAACGAGTACTAAGTAACTTGCAAACTTAAGGAGTAACAACGTATTAGACTCTCGGGAGTTCAAGGTGAAAAGACCTAGATTTTGCTCATATCTGTTTATTGCAGCTACAGAATTTTCGCCCTCAGATTAAGGACATCCTCAGTGTAGGCAAAAGTGATATTATTGTCGGGATTTTAATATCACTTTTTGAGGATGCCCTTAATCTGAGGGCGAAAATTCTATAGTTGCAATAAAAAGAAATTAGCAAAATCTAGGTCTTTTCACCTTGAACTCCCCGAGAGTCTAATACGTTGTTGCTCCTGGAGGTTTTTTTTTTTAATAGGTAAACGTGAAATATATAACTACTAGCTGCTCCGGCGAACTTCGTACCACCGAATTAATAAATGTTGTCTTAAGTTATTACCTGAGTTTTATTAACTTGTTAATGTTAAGATAATATTAATTAAGTTGAATAAAAGTTTAAAAAGTAGTAAATTCACGTGGGAGCAAAGCATTTGTTTTATGGATGTCGATTATCTGCAATAAAACACGTTGTGATGTACTATATTTTGCGACTTTATCTATTTCTTCTTGCGGGTCGACGTTGTTGATGTTGCGTTCTGCTCGACGATTTCTCATTGCCAACCGAGCCGTTTCACGTATGGCCTCTCTTTGTTCTTGTGTTTGTGAAGCACGAAGTTGGGCCGTACTAACACGGCGCCCTTCTCTCGTGCGATTTCTTCTTCATCTGCAGTGGATTGACTCGTAATATTCCGCAGTCTAATTGCGTTACGGCTTCGTTGTGAAAGATTCGATCTACTCGCCCGCGGCATTGTAAATAAGACTGTGATGGATATTGCTGACTTTGCTTCTATTATGACATAAGAATTATTCATGCGCGCACAATCACAAATGTCATAACCTTAACTGTCTTTGCGCGCACCATGACAACTGTCATAACATAACCCACCAAACGTCGTCAATTTGTTTAATCTCTAATTTTTTTTCTTAATTTTTAAATGTGCCGGGCTGATTTGTGAATCTAAACCATCCAGGGCGCCACCCAAATGCATGCAAAAATTCATTCAAATCGGTGAAGCCGTTTAGGAGGAGTTCAGTGAGAAACATACGTACAGTAGAATTATATATATATATATATATATATATATATAATTAAAAGATTACACAAACTTCGATGTTTTTAAAGCTGTTAATAATTATACTTTATTTTCGCCAATGCGACCGTCTTTTACCTTAATTACAGCAGCTTGACAAGTTTTTTGGCACTCTAGCCACTATTTTTTCCTAAATATCTCTGATCAATATTTTTTGAGGCGTCTTCTAGATACACTCATAATCGTGAAACATTCTGCGGCTGCCGACTTTTTGCTATCGTATCAAGTTGATCTCACGAATCCTCAATAGGCGATAAATCGGAACATTGAGGGGGCCAAACTATGTATATTCAAATTGAATAGAAATAAACGAATTTTGTAACTTTGTATATACCACTTTATTTTAGTGTGTAGTGTAGAGTAGTATAAAGTGGTATATAGAGAGTTACAAAATTCGTTTATTTCTATTCATAATCAAATACCACAAAGTAACGGCTGAAATTACTAATTTAATATTATATAAATTAATTTAATATTACTTGCAAATTACTTGCAGCTTCTTGAACCTCCAGAAATCTTTTACAGACGTTTGCCGAATGCTTTGCATCATTGTCCCGGCTAACATCTCTCCAGAAGGTACAGCGTCATTCTGAAGGATATTGAGATATTACTCCTTTTTCAACAACTCCAAGTCATTACATCTTTACCTGCGTGCTTAATAGTAAGAACCAGACGTTCTTCTTTAATTCATTTGCCGTATCGACGACGAACAAACACATTGCGTTATGAATGAAATAATTGACGTTTTGGTTCGTCTGTCCATAGAACTCTTTCACAATCATCTAAAGCCACATTCTCGTATCCTCGTGCCAAATTTAATTTCTTTTTCTAATGCACAGGTCGGAATAGTCACTTTTTACAACCACACATCCTCCGTTACGCGGCTGTTAGTAAACGTTTTCTAACACTACAAATTCAAACTTTTCTAGTTCCCTTTTAATTTAGTTGGTGTGTTGTTTCTGGATCTGTAAGCCGGCGGTTGCTTTCCGCCCTTGTTGGAATGAATCGATCTTCAGCACTCGTTGTGTGTTTTGGACGTCTACTTCGTTTCTTTATCTCGAAACGGGCCTGTTTCATGCTTGCGTTCTGGAGAATAGTGAACGCGTTTTGGTGATATACCAACTTCGTTTGCAATTATTCGTTCGTGAGTAACTCTCGTTTAAAGTTGATATTGCTGGTCGTTGTTTAACAGTTAATTTTTTACTTTTGGCATTATGCAAAAGACGCACTAAAATTCGACAGGTTATGTTATATAAGAAAAAGATACGTTTGCACGAAACCATCCTTTACGAATAGGAATCAGAGTGAAGGGTAAATCGAAAAGTTGTCAAAAAGAGAGAAGTATATTGAGATACGAAACTTGGTTTCCATAGCAGTTTTTTTACTCTGATTTCCAAAACATTTTCACTTGCTGATGGGAATGTGGAAAAAGATTCGGGACGTGAGAATAACAAAGGTGGTAGGCTAGAAACCAGCCAGAAGTTGTTTGTCTTGATTTGGCCGAGCTAATGTATATTACTAATAAATATAGTAAACTATTTTGAAGGACGAAAATCTTAAAAAATTAAATCTGTACGACTCTCCATATAACGACCTAATTAAATCAGGTACGTTAAGGGACAGCTACCCAGTAACTGTGCAAAAGTTTACTAACCATACGTAAGCACAATTTGTATATTATGCCAATAATCCATAATCCCCTCATAGGTTATTGGCGTATGCAAATTGTGCGTACTTATCGTTAGTAAGTTTTTGCACAGTTACTTGGTAGCTGTCCCTTAACGTACCTGATTTAATTAGGTCGTTATATGGAGAGTCATACAGATTTTATGTTATTTACATTATTAATGGAAATTTTATAATTAAGATTTTACGATTGTTTAAGAATTGGGTTAAAATTCCTACGAAATGATCTATCTATCGAAATTAAAAGCTAGGAGTGCGCACGCACGCACATATTTAAGACATTGATTGCCCAACAAATTTTGCTTTAGTTCACCGGGGGATACCATAATTTTTCTTCGTAATAAATAAATTTAAGTAAAAGAATTCTTTTTTAATCTGGCTAAATTTTGAATGGTAATGATGAATTTTTGCGTGGCTATCAAGAAAAAAAAAGAATCGCAGCTACCCCTGAAACTTATACACAAGTTTTTCAGTTTTTTCGTTTTTCAGCACGGATCATGGCCGTGGTCATGACAATCAACGTGTTAAACGCAGTTTTTCTTCTTGTAGTACAAAAGTTACATTCTACTCACCATTGCACTGGATATACGAAAACGTTGTCCGGTTTCGATTGTCTCCGAATATACAAATTTAACGACGAATTCACCATTTTCGTTAACTACTAACCCATTGGCGGCGGTCCGTGCAAATTCTAACTAGCAAATAAACGACAATTCGTAATCCCCGAGTCTTTTATACCCATACATATAGCTTTGCTTTCGATAAACGTAATTTGGCGTTAATTTAATATTACTGATTCAACAAACAACCAAAGGAAGAATCAAGGAAGAATAGAGACGAAAATGGAAATAATAAACGACATCCTAATGGAAACGAGTTCGTATTTGTGTTCGATGTTTGCCTTCCAATTGCCGGCGGTAATAATTCGTAGCGCGTTATATATTTACCGCGATGTTCAGGTGTTAATTTCGCGACTAGCGACGAGGCATTGTCAAAATCGTTTATTGATGAGAATTATTTTAGAAAAACATGTGTGTATATTATATATAAGGAATTCTTCTGTGCGTGCCAATAATTTATTGCCGTTGACGATACGTCAAAATTTTAGCAGTATTTATAATGGAAAATTTATTAGGACTGATGAATTGCAAGTATTAGATCGGCCTTTATGTACGCGGTATGTTTCCAAAGTCCTACAAATTCCTTTAGTTGTGTCAATTTTCATCAAAATTACACGATGTAGGTTTTCGATATAACCTCCATTTGATTGAACCCACTTGTACCAACGAGAAACTAATTCTTATAAACCGTCCTCTTCGAGTCCCTTCAATCCGCCTATTTCCGGCAAGTTTAACTACATTTAAGGTCTCAAATCGGACAGCCTCGAGTGGTTCCTTCAGATTTGGGAACAGATGAAAGTCACTACGAGCCAGATCCGGTGAATGGCGCGGATGTGGAAGCAATTCCCAGCGCAATTCGTTTAAAACATTCTCCCTTCTCAATGTGTTAAATTCTTCTCTCTTGATGGGCACTTATGCAATTTCCGCAATCTTGCCTAAGCGCCTGCTGCAATGTCCCACAAGAAAATTTGGAATATTCTGCGTTAATTGAACTACTTTTCGTTAGATAATCCATAAGAATAATCCCCTCCTGATTCCAGAATACAGTAAGCATTAATTCTCTAATCGAGACTGGTAATTTGGAAACGCTGTGCACATATATAATCAAAGAACAACAATAGTTACCAATCCTTGTAAATTTATAATTATGATGCAACATGGACAAATCGTTGAGTATAGGCTTTCGCGACTGTTGCCGAATGAATTAGTGGCTTCCGGGTTTTGTCGTAGCAGTTTACTAAAAACTGGACGTTTCGTTGCTCATGCCGTCAGCTTTTCCGGAAGTTCTCTAAAGACAGACAAACCCCACCACCTCGAAATATCGATTCTCGGGGTGGAATATCAGCTTTTGAATTTCGAATTGAAACGAGCGGTTACGTTTCTGATTTTTCTAGAAATCGCATTTGATAAAGGTTAAGTTGGAGGCTCTCTGACTAGCTAAAATAGCTAAGGGACACCTGAAAGATAAAGTAAGAACTAAAGAAATATTCGCGTTGACTTCGATGGAATATCGCACCTACTTAGTAAGATGTAAAACAATCTTAAGCGATCTCAAATCTTGGGAAGATAAATATGAAAGTAGGAACATAAGAAGGCAGACGTGATTGTAACAGGAGTAAATATATCAATGTGCGGGAAAAATGAATTTTTTTGGAATTTTGTTAAATTCCCCCTTTTTTACGAAAGCAAAAAACATCTCGTCCTTTTAGTGCTTTATTTCGGCATATGAAGAAACAACGGAGGAATTTCGTGGAAAATAGGGCGAAAAAAAGAAAAATACCGAAGTACGACCATAACAAAACATAGGATATTATACTGAGAATTTAGTTAAATTTCTCAAAGAAAATTGCACCGGTCTAGCTCTTAATTAATGATATAAAAAGTATAAATTATAACAAATTAAATTTATAAATTTTGAAAAATATTTAACATAAAATCAAGATAATTACCTAGTGTTGTGTGTGTGTGAGAGTAAATTTATTTTTCGAGGATGGTTCTTCCTATTTCTCCTCTCTTAACTTCTATTCTCGATGAATTCTTCCCCTTCTTAGATTCTATCTTCTCCGGTAGGGTGAGGTTCTTTTATTAGTTGGTACTTCTTCTTAATACCCTTTTATTCCAAATATATTTATCGACTTATTTGTTGACTTATCTATCTTGTCAATTTTCTTCGTCGTTAACCAAACAAACTTTTTATTTCTCTTGGAAACTAGAGGACTAGACTGCTTTATTTATAAGTTGTCCACGAAACGAAAACTTTAATTTCTCCTTAACTCCAGTTCATCGAGGTATATCGCTGTTATAGAAACCTGTATTGAATGTCGATGTTTCCTTGGTTATTTCCAGTAATTTTTTATGAATTCTTGTAATGTGAAAGTGTTGTATGTATGTGTCTGAATGTTCATAATGCTTTCTATCCATAAATATATGCCTTTTATAATAATTAATAATTTTATTTCTAGTTACATTTTTTCTCCCATTAAACGTCTCTAGCTGGAGCTAAAATAAGAAGCTAACACCCGTACGGTAATAAAATGCTCAAAAGGTGGTGGGCGTGGTGTCGAAAAGGTATAAATAGTACCCTAAAATAAACCGTATGACAATTGAAGACTATAACCCCAACATTAACTGTAACTTTTGATATATTGAATTGTAATAAAAGATGAATTTTCTAATGGTAATTAACCATTCGAGTATTACTATACTACAATAAGCTGATATCAGGATTGAAGCACCAACAAAATCGGGTATTTTTCGACGGATTTTGAAAAGAAAAAGAAATACCAAAAGGGTTTACGTTGAAAGCGAAAAAAACACCAGGTAAAATTCATGAAAGGAAAGGTTTACAACAAATTCACTGAGCTACAGTAGACCAGGCAAAAAGACTGACCAGGGCCTGGTTGGTACAGAGATGATAGAAAAAGTGCTGAAAGAAAAGAAATAGAAAAAGAGAAACACGTATATAACTAGATAGTACGATATTAGAAATACCCCAAACCGAGCGAACAAGTTGTTTACTTTTCGGGGCAGGAAAACCGCACAGAACTACAGTAAAATGTCGATTATCCGGAGCAGTTGAAACCCGGCCTCGGTTGTTAATAATATTAATATTATGTAATAGTCTATGTCTATAGTGTGTAAGTTTGAAAAAATCGCGTAAAATCGAACCTAAATAATCAAATATCCAGATATTGGAGGTCCGGATGATCGGCATTTCCTTGTAACCGAACCCAAGAATTCTGCTTTTAAGAAAAGTTTCAAAACAAACCGTTAATGCTGGAAAGAGTTGTACCAGGAATATTTTACCTAAATTTGGTAACTTACTGAGTTGAAAGCCGATCAAAGAAGATGTGGAAATAGCAGAAGTAATAATAGAAGAATTTTTACAAAAAAAGTTTGAATGCGCCCAAACTTATGATCGGTAATATATACACAATAACCAACAGCAGAGAGAGAGCGAAAATTGTATAGTTATAAGTAAATTGAGCAAAATATGCGGTATGATGTGTCATCTGTCCTGTTCACAATGCATTATTGTATTACAGAGGACAAAGGACAGGTGACTCATCATACCGCATTTGTGCCCAGTTTACTTATAACAAGCAACGTCATGAATTGCAATATAAACGACCAGGAAAATAAGTACACACTGGATAGGGATATAGGGAATAAGGAAAAATTGGTTACAAATACAAACCAGAAGACTAAAAATATATATATATACATTGCTTTGAAAAAGTCCTTCAATCTTCAGATATTCAGCTATAAATATTTACAAAAAATCTGAAATTGAGAACGAAATCAATGCAATATCAAATCGGTAAACTTCTCACCACACAATTGTTTGATAATAAAATCGGTGACACGTGTTTCGCTAGCTCGAGGCAAGCATCTTCAACAACCGTATAAACCGAAGTGACAATCACCTTCATTTAAGAACGAAATAGAGCGAAGACTGTAGAAAGTCATCGAAAAGAATCCGGAATGATATCTATACGATGAGGACCTGAAGATGTAACTGTACGAATTGATAATTTCGGAAATTAGATGTGGGCAATGATACCGATGAAATAGTTCACCAATTACTTGCGGGAGAAAAATGTGAAGAAAATCTATGAAAGGAAAAGTATTAATGGAAGATCGGAAAGAAGCGTCAACAACGAACTAATGATAGTCAAGTTATTTAATGATTCAAATCTAATCCCAATAATAAAAGAGAACTGCTACTCAGATGGAAACTGTCGAAGAATGTGGTACGGGAAAGCAGCAGAAAACGGAGGACGAAGGAAACCCGATACATAGTAGATGAAAAAAGGGGTGAGGAGAAAACCAACATACGAAGTCATCCTCCGCCTCTACTGCTAAAAAGAAGAGTTTTACTTTCGATTTTATAAAAACCACACACTATCTTAGGTTTAGTCCTGAAGATGCCGTGAGGCGAAACGTACATCGACTCAAGAATATAATTTCGCGCAACAATACCGAGTGTTTTATTAATTTTTAAGAAGAGATACGTTTAAAAATAAGCAAGGATTTGAGTGAGAGAGCAAATTTTCAGGGGAAAGAAAACCGTTGTTTACTACGATTTCTTATTTTCAATTCTTTCAATTTTTTCGAAATACTTCAACTTGAAAGACACCGTTATGGAATATTTTATGTACTGGAAGGCTTCCACAGTGGGATACTGTATTAACCTTCCTATACTCACGCATACGGTCTGTGAGACCGATTTATATAGTATAGTGTACGTCTTTCATTTTGACGTGAGTATAGGAAGGTTAATAAAGCGAGCGTGGAAAAATCCATCAGCTTCCGAACGTAAATATTTATGTTGCTCGTTTGGTCTCGTATCAATTGCAACGTTTCGAATTTAGGTTTGCATATCCATTGAATGTTGTATAATACAAATATTAGCACAAACATTTGGTAATATCGTGATCTCTCATGGTATAAAGTGGTAGTATCGTCCAATATCAAAACGATTAGATATGAGATAACAGGACGTTTTTGCAACGCTTCATTTTTATGGGCTTCGTTACATTAACCTTTTTACAAGTAACGCCTTATTGTCGTTTACGAATTGCTCGCAAATCTGTTTTTCCTGCATAATACGGCCGATATGCCAAAATCCAAGTCGATAACAATAGGAACATTCGCAAATGATGCTGAAGCGCCAGCCTCAAACTGCAATCATAAATCTGCATCAAAACAGCTCAAAAATCGCTTAAATCAAAAGGCAACAAAGGCGAATTGTTGGTAATGAAACGAGGTCTTCTCGCATAACATTTGCAAAATAAAAGAGAGAAACATGTCCCCCATTATCTTTCAATGGTCAACAACTGAAGCATGTGGATGGTGCGAGAATATCTGGTAATGAATCTACAATGGCGAATTGGAGGTAATGAAACAGAGTTTCTTCGCATCAAATTTACAAATAAAAGAGAGAAATATGTCCCCTATTATCTTTCAATGGTCAACAACTGAAGCATGTGGAAAATGTGAGAGTATTTCCCCTCATTGAAGTACTGCAATTATCAATACATACATCTGCACATATGTCATGACCTCTCAAAAATAAACATGGATGCAAACATGTGCTCAAATATCATAACCTCCCAAAATAAAGACCTTCGTTGGGAACTTAACATTTGAAAATAGAATTCCACACCAAAATGATCAATCACAATGAAATGAACAGCGAATTCGAATTGATTTTCAAAGTAATCCACCTAAAAATAAATTGCACAATTGGAAATTAACGTTTGGATTGATTATCGCTGCGCACGCAATCACAAAGAACATAACCATTTACAATGTGCACTTCATCAAACTGAACTCACCTCTATGAAATCACTTTTGAAAAAATGCTGATAAATCGCAACACACGCTTTCACAACGCAATAGCATGCGTGGAAAGACTGTGCAAATGAATCAGCTGTCAAAAGTTTATACACACAACGCCATCTACTGGTAATACCGGAACCGGCATTTGAAATCATGTTCGTGCGACAAAAAAATTGCTACAAAAACAATTGGCAAACAGTTTTGTTGGAAAAAAATTGTCAAACAAATTTGGTGGAAAAACAATTGTCGCAAAAAATTGTCCAATAGAAAAAATTGTCACAACGTAACGTAAACATAAACGTCATCCATCATGAAGATGGCGTTGTAAAATCACTCCATACAAAATGTATGGGAACATGAATTTTCTGGATAATTTTCTTTCTCGGGGATATTTCGGGAATTTTCTAGGGTATTTTTCTTGTTTAGCCAGAGACCAGTCCGAATTGGTGCGAATCATCGAAATCGGTCCAGGCGTTCTTGAGTTATAAGCGTAGTAACTAACTCCACTCTCTTTTATATATATAGATAGTAAAATCCTAATCTACAGCACGGTTATCAAGCCAGTTTGGAGTTAAGGGAATAGAATTGTTAGGTATAGCAAGTAATAGTAACATTGAAATTTTAAAAAAGTACAATTCTTCGTTTCATAGCTGATGTTTCTTGGTATATGCAAAAATTCGTCTTTGCAGAGTGACCTTAAAGTTCCAGCAGTGGAAGAAGAAACACTCAACATTCAGCGAGAAGTACAACGAAACAGCGAAACATCAAAACAGACTCGTTCAAAATCTGGCACAAAGCGAGAATGAACCAAAGCGTCTGAACAGATGCAGATGGGCAGATTTTCCAATCAGATTCAGTTTAGATTTGCGTTTTGTTAGGTTAAAATTGCGAATTGTAGTCGGATGTAAAAGCTTGTAAAAGCACAATTTGCATATGCCAATAATGATGGTTGATGGTTAATCGTTATGTTTCGTGTTCTATGTGTATAGATACGAGGTGTATAAATAAGGTAATGAAACTTGTTACGTGCACAAATTTCACTTAGCTCAGTTGTATTCAACGATCGTTATTTAGAGCTTGAAAAAGAACCGACACGACCTCCCACTGAGCTGAGCACGGCATCGGCTAGCCTGTTGCGACAAGCGTATGTACCGCTTCTTGTTTTGTTCTTGTCGTCTCGGGCATTCTAGCCAATTGTTCCCCTCAGTTATTCCTATCTCGGAGAGATAGTAGTAATGCAGTTTTGGAGGTAACAAACTGGTAACGTAGTATTCGACCGGGCAACACTGCTTACGCGGAACTTGAAGGGAAAGCAGGTGAATATGTTGGAACTTGTTAGAATCGCGTTGTTTGTTTATAGCGATTGTTTTAGCGAAGCAAGTTTTGCTTGTGCGTCGTGACAATGAGTGAACACGAATTTCGAGCAACGTTTAGTGATCAAGCTTTGCTTCGGACTTGGACACGGTGCAACGGAAACTTTTACCAAAGCTCTCCAAGGCCGAAAGAAACAAGAATGAGCAAATCAAAGATTAGAAACTGATTGATGATGTTGATATCCCTGGTTATCAAAATCATTCACAAAAGGGTTTGTACCTCCAGGCCAAGCGGTTAATCAACACTTTTACCGAAAGCTTCCTGAAGGACTTCGTGAAATAATCGTGCGTGTGAGAACAAATAACAAGATGAAGTGGGTATTGTATCAAGACAATGAGCCTATGAACAGGCCTAAGAACTTTCCTCTGCGTCCTCGGCCTCGTTATTCGCGCGATTTGAGCCCTTGCAACCTTTTATTCTTCCCGAGATCGAAACAACACTTCAAGTGACGTCGTTTTTGGGGACTGGACGATGTTCAAACGGCTATAACCGACCAGATGAAGGTTATTCCTAGTACCTATCCAAGTTTCAGCACTGCTTTGAGGAGTGGAATAACCGCGTCCAGCGCTCTGCGTGGTTTCCCAAATCAGTTACTTCGTAGGGGACAATGTTGAATTGTAATGTTATTGGAATAAAACAAGTGAAAAAATCGGTCTCATTACTTTATTTACACACCCCGTATATTGTCATTTAGATGTTTGACTTAATATACAGGGCGTTAATGAATACGTGTTAAAAATTCTTAGGGAATGTAGGGGATGCAAAATAGATCGACTTTTAAAAAGGAACTCATATCCGGAAAGGCACCGTCTTCAAGTTATCTATGAATTCTGAAACAGTAATGTTTGTGTGAGAATACATCGGTTTTTGATCGTAGTTATCTCTGACTTGTCACTTCAGTTTAGCTTGACTTAATCAAGTAGATTGTGTTGGTTTTGTTCGTAGTCAGTTGTGACCCGCCCGATTTTAGTTAATTTCATAGACTAACAATAATTATCTAAACATGCAACTCATCCCCTGGTTATATAGACTAAAGTATTTGTTTTACCCAATGTCGTCGAAGGCGCTGCAATCTTAACAGCGAGAATTTTGATTGGATTTTTCCATATACATACAATACACACAATACATACATACAACAAAACATAATTTTCACTTATCTAATACCAATTTATTGCACAACTTGTGGCAACAGCTACTACCATTATTAAACATATTACGATCTGTAAGAAGAACTTTTACCTAAGTATGATTATGCGATTACGATATTTCTACAGATATTTCTTTCTTTTTTTGGTACGAGAAAATGGTCCATGTTCATCGTCCTGCAATCGCTTGTATGTACAAACCGCATCTCATTCGTCCGGCTTAATACTCGGCAACAAAAATATTGAACATTTGTCACGCGTCGTCGGTGATTATTGCAACGAATTACGATTCGTCCTGCATAATAATCGCGAATTCTTCGCGATTTTCTCTAATTCAATTTAAATATATGCATGTGTACCTCAGATAACGATGGTAATTTCCAATACAAACACGCGCGATAAATTTTCGATTCTTAACCGACCCGAACCGTGTTTGTTTAATATAGTGTTAGTACGGTGTTAATTTCAACATAATCGAAATTTACATGTCGACAAATTATAATTAGCGCGCGCATTTACGTACGTGGATATTGCGACAAATACGTTTTCGTGCGAGTCGATGTAAGAACAAGCACGAAATTTAGGGGACATTGTTGTCGTGTTAGGCTATTATGAGTTAATTGGTATAATGGCTTCTTTTTTATCACGTTTTGAACGCCATAACGCACCGAAATAGTAGTAAGTAAGTACTAAAAATAAATCGTCACGTGTTTACCGGTAAACAACTCGTTTCATTGAAAAATACAATAAAGCTTCTTTACCATTGACGTTGTATGTGTAATCTATGTTGTTGAGTGTCACCTTTGTTGTTTAACGTTGAAGTGTGGAAATGTTGCACCACGAGTGAAGTAGGACAAGATCACGATAACGAGGGAAAGCGAGCTCACCGAACTACAAAATCGAAATGAATTTACGGAGTCGTCATCAGCTTGCTGATGAGAAAACTAAGAATAGAGTGAAAGTACGTTTATTATGTTTTAGAAGTATTTTAGTTTATGATTAATACATTTTTGCAGGCGCTAGAACCAGTTGTCAAAGCCAATTTACCATTTGAAAGATGGTGTATCAGAACCGTGACTTTTGACTGCTTCTACGTCCTCCATAGCTGTTGAAAAATGTGGATAACAACTAATCATTTCAACCCTAATTATAGGCTGTCGTGTAGACATGGTCCGGGGAAAGTATCTCATTCGCGGCATCGTATCGAGAGATACTCAAAACAAAACGGAAATTCCGAATTTCCTCCCAAAATTCAAAATGGCGCAACATATGATGATTGGAAAATTGGAAAAGGTTAGGAATTTACATGGAAATCGATATTCGCGATCGTATTGGGTCACTGATAACGGATCTGACGTCAGCTTCGCATTTTGCAAAATGTCCTACTGAAAATAGTGCTCAAAAGCTCGACCGAAATCCGATTTTCACCACACTAACTTGTTGTGCGGCGAATGTAAACGATGAGACAGTTGTGTTCTGGGGCGGATTGGGTGCATTAGTCTCTCTACTATCAGAATTCGTTGAGAAATTGCCACCCCGCTTAGATTTCCCAATATTGCGGATCAATATGGCAGATCAAGAATCGAAATAATTTTGCAAATCAAATGAAAATAGTTGTTGTGGGGTTGCTTGGGTCACTGACAACGGATCCGACGCTAATTTTGAATTTTGCAAAATGGCCGACTGAAGATAGCTGTCCAAAATCGATCGAGATCCGATTTCTTGGTGTGCAGTCAAAGATGATGTGAAAGTCATTTTATGGGGCAAATGGGAAGCTTAAAAACACTGACAGGGGCACTCACAGGCCACTATACCTGTAACAAGCACCTTCACAAAATGGGCTTATCCAACACGGACACTTGCAGATTCTGCGGTGAAGAAGAGGAGTCAATGGAACACTTGATCACTAACTGTGGGGCACTAAGCCACAGGAGATATAGACTACTACATGCATATACGCTGAGTGAGGAGGACCTATTTACACTCCCATTGAAGGAGCTGATCCTGTTCCTAAGCGTATTAAATAAATAAATAAAACAAACAAGAGGAAGCACAATAGATCAACGTGGTGGCAGTGCAAAGGGCCATTTTGGGCCAGACCCCACCTCATTACAATACAATACAATGGGGAAAATTTGGGACATTAATTTCCTAATCAAAAGTGCAAGAGCAAACTGTAAATTGTATTAAAATATTCAATAACTGACCGCATCATCTGAAAGCATTACCAAACATCAAATTTAAAAGTGTATTCAGAACATAATTATTTAAAACAAAAACCTTCTACTCATTAGATGAATATTTTAATGAATGACTGCTGAATATTGATTTGTTATGTTTGTTCGTTGCGTCATGTGTGCTTGGACGTATATGATTTTTTTAAATTTCTATAATTATATACATTGACGAATTTTATACTGTTTGTATTATAAAATGAAAATTAATTATTATTATTATTATACGCAATTATTATTACTGGAATTTATCGAAAAATTGCCACCCTACTTAGATTTTCCAACATCGCAGATCGAAAACTGAAACAGTTTTGCAATTTACGTGAAAATCAGTAGGTACTGTGGGGTTTTCTAGCTCGTTGATTTTACAAAATTAATAACTGAAGATGGAGCTCCAAAATCGACCAAGATCAAACTCGCTCGCTAACTGTTGTGCAATGAAAAATTATGAAAGAGTCATCTTAGAGGGGCAATTTTGAGGTATTAATCTTGTAACTATCGGAATTTCTTGAAAAATTTCCATCCCACTTGGATTGTGCAACATCGCAGATCAATATGGATCGAAAATTGGAACGGTTTTGCAAATTACATGGAAGTCAGTTTTGTGAAGTTTTTGAGTTGCTGATGACGGATCCGATGTGAGTTTCTCGTTTTACAAAATTAGTAACCGAAGATGGCGCTACAAAATTGGTACCAAAATCCAATTCTTTACTCACTAACTACTGGGCAATGAAAGATGACGATAAAATCATCTTATGAAATTTTGGGGCATTAGTTCCCCAATTCGTCGAATCTCACCTACATTTTCCAACACGGCAAATGGCAATTATACGACAGATCGGAAATTGTGCAAATTACATGAAATTTTCTAATCGAGGATTTTTTGAATTTTTGATAACGAATCTGAGGTTTATTTCGCACTTTACAAAAGTGACAGATTGAAGAAGGAGCTCGAGAATCGACCAAAATCCGGTTTCTCATGGAGCAGATGCGGGTGCGCGTGTATGTACGTCTAATTGTAAGTGATTGTATCGGCCGAAAATTTAACTTTCTAATGAAATACCGAAATTTTGTTTTAGCCTTAAAGTAAACATGTGAGAATGAACAACACATTTGATAAATGCTCTCCTCGACTTCGCGTTTCTTCGACATAATTCTCTGTTTGGCATAAATGTGGCTCGACTTCAATAACACAACGTCTAATCTCCTCCTTCAAGGCTTGGGTGGTCGTGGCATTGTCAGCATAAACTTTTTGACTTCAAGGAAACAAACCAGAAAAAGATGCCCAAAGACGGTAAAATTGAACGATCTAGACGGGCAATTCTGGTCACCAAAACGGGAGATTATACGGTCTGCGAATGTTTCGTGTAATAATGCTATTATTTCGCGTGATATGTGGCAAGTAACAACGGTCAATATCACAGATCTGACGAGACGACTCCAAAGGATGAAACAAATTATGTCAAAAGCAGGACTAAACTGGCCACAAAAATATGTGCGCAAATAGATATTAGAACCTAAAGAATATTATTGAATGGGACTTTAGTGTTAGCGTTTTTCATAGGTAGTAGTATAAGTTAGACAAACATTGCTGATTGATCCAATCTATCCAATCAGATTGTAATTCTATAAACGCTCGCACTGGTGTTTATTAAAAACAAAAAAAGTAACAACTGTATTATTGGAACCACATGCCTTCGAGATCCATATCAACTATTTGAGGCACAGAAACTGGATCACCATGCCCTCGATACCGTCCGACATTGACAGTTTGTGCATTTCCGATGAGATCTTCCGAAAAGAAAATGGTCCAATAATGCCTTCAACCCAAAATCCACACGTTTAGAATACATATCCTCCTAGTGCAATAAATGAAGGTTTTTGTGCTTCGCGCTGGAGACGGTTCTCCTGCTCTTCATAGCAATTCTAGAACTCCGATATTGGAAATAGCTCTCAACTGGTCGATTACGGCGGTTTGAATGTTGTTCAGTGCCCCCAAAACGACCTCCCTTGATTACAGCAATGGGACTATGCAAGGAATTTTAAGTAGAGGTCTTCACTTGCATGCTTATAAAATCCAATTAACTCGACAACTTAAGGCGTTGGACCATTTACAGCGTCGCACGTGCGCTATTTGAGTGTTACAAAGAATTAATGGTTTTTCACCGAAAATCTTCTTCAGCGACGAAGCACATTTTCACCCTCGGCGACTATGCGAACAAGCAAATATGTAGAATTTTAGACTCGGGACGCCCTCGCGTCCAATGCGCCCAATCAAAGTGACGGTTTGGTGCGATTTATGAGCCAAATTGGACCGTACCTTTTTTGGAAATGCCAATAGAGCTACTGTTACCGTCAATTTTGAGTATTGCTGTGATATGATAAGTGAATTTTTATGGCTTAAATTGATAAAAATATATATTAACCGGCTCTGGCTTCAAAAGGACGGCGCCCTGTCCCATGCAAGTTGCAAAATAATCGTTTTATTGCACTCCAAGTTCGGTGATCAACGATCATGCGCGATGTGTATATGTAGCTCCTTTGTATTGATTTCTTTGGCGTTATTTGAGAAGTTAAGGTGAATAACAATAATCCGCGTACACTTCAGCACCTGAAACACAACATTCGAGCCGTCATTGATCCACTTGTATTGCCAAAAAGTTATCGGACATTTTGACTTCCGAGTCATTGCCTGGATACGAAATTGTGGTGGTCATACGAACGATAATTTCCAAACGTCAAACTTTCAGATACAATCAAGATTTACGATGTTCACTTCATAAAATCTGTTTTTTTTTTTTTATTTAAGAATCAACTTCAACACTGAACTTTAGATCGCACTACAAAACGATCTACTCGACCTTGCTCCAGATATGTTCAGAATTTTACAATTGTTTACGTCTAGATCTAAGAAATAACAACTTCCAGTGGCAGCAAAAATGTTTCTTGTGAAACTTGCGAAACTTCAAAAACTAATTACGGCTTTTCTTTGATAGTAAGAAACTATTTTCTCTTACGAATTTTCTTTCATTTTATTTGAACTTTGCTCCGTTTTAATTTGTCGTACACTGATTAGCAAAACTGAACACACATACATAATAATATTTAGGGAAACTCTTTAAGTTAGAGGAAAAATGTTATATTTTCAGGAAAATAAATTATATTAGTCTAAAATGGTAGAGGCAAAAAAGTAGAATTAACGACTTTCTACGTTTTGTCGCCTCTTAAATAATAGACGGTTTGCAACGCTGCGTGAGATGATGTATCTTCATGGTAAAGCATAAATAATCCGACGTTTTCCATTATTTTTCCTGATTTTCCTTGAAGATTACCAACAACTGGTCGGTTACCAATCGGCACTGACCGTTTAACCTTCCTATACTCACGTCAAAAATGAAACACGTATACTATACTACGTAAGTCGGTCCCACAGACCGTATGCGTGAGTATAGGAAGGTTAACAATTCTTTAAGGCGGCTTTAACCGCCGGTATTGGTCACACCATTGAATAAATAACACTAAACAGCGATTATTTGCTTCGAAATACTTCCCGAACAATCACGCATAATTTATTTACACGGACAACTGCGTAAATCGTTCTACATAAACATCAATCTAACGTGGTGATGGTGGTGGTGGTGGAGGTGTCTCATTTCAACTCGGTAATCAAACACCATTAACACGGTGCATTCACACGTCCACATGCACGAATTTATCATAACCTCGTACTTCCTGTGAGGATACGGCAATACAGAAATGACCTTGCTGGAAACGACCTTTCGTTTATCGCATCAGTCCCAGATACGATCTTCATATGCACACGTATGTTGTACGTGCGCATTGTTACGATTTGTACGTACCCGAAATTAAATCGGATGGTATGAATGAAACGTTCATGATTTAAATTTTAATACGAACGTGCGCGCGCGCGTATGCGTTCCGAGGGACAAGTAACGAAAGAATTGTTGTTCTTGGATTTCTCTCTGACATTTCGATTAAAACGTCTGAGACGTGAATCATCCACCTTCGTTTCTTTCGAATTCATCATTATACAAGAAGCAGGATCTGGATGATGTTACGTTGTTTGCCCGATGAGTTACACGACCGCACGTCTGTACATAGTGGAAATAATAGCATAAAAATTATTCATCTGTGTATCGTACAAGGCGTAAAATTTTCTGTGGAGTGTGGTATGCAATCTCCAAAATATTTTCTTTGGAGCGAAGCTCTTTTAGCGAGATTCTGCGACGAGAGTTAACTGGGAAAAAGTGAGACGCTTGAAATCGTCAGAGAGACGCTTTTATCTTTCATCTTTCTTTTATCATTAGTTACTACATACTCATCGCAGGAGCAACCATGAAATGCGCCGTATTTGCGTCTTCGCCCCATCAGATGGCGTTCTTATTATTCGGACTCGAATTTACATCAAATTTGACTTCAACTTATTTACCATCCGTTTCGAAATGAAATACTTTGTCTTTTTCTTTATACATACATTGTTTACTCTGTAAGACTCCCGTCGAATCTTACGTGTCAGTTGACCGGATGAAAAGACTCCTCCTAATCACCTCTAATTAAGCACGAAACAAAGTAAATCGTTTATTCACCGACGCCATTTCTATTCTCTTTCTTCTTCTCAATTTCGGACAATCAAAAAGGCGCCAAATTTGAATTTCACTTATAGAATTTTACCTTTCATTCAAATAAGCATCAAATGCGTAAAGAGCTTCGCTCTTGTTGAGTGTCCTTTTTTCTCTTTTCTTATAAACACCAAATCGATGTTATAACATTACAATCTGCTCAATTAATGACCAATAAGTAATTTAGTTCTAACTTAATCCATTACTATGATATAAAAATAAAACTAAGGTTCTTAATGCGTTCTTGATATTTTTCTGTTTTACTTTTAAGTACACTGCACTCGGCGTGTATATCGCCGTTCTATACTCTGCTTTCCACTAACAATAACTGACAGTATATTAAAGTAACTCGAAAGGCTTAAGTCTATCTAATGTCTCCTCGCTAATCCTGCGTTGTTGACGAGCTGGATGGCTTCAACATTCCACATTCACATAATGATGGCGTATTTCTTCGTGACTTCTGCCGAAAATAATTGGTAAGAAATAAGTAATTCCTCCCTTATATAACAGTGTTAGAAAATAGGTGTGAGTCTAGAATGCAAGTGGTGCAAAAGAGAAAATCAGGTATCGAAGATGAAAATAACAAAGACGTTGATATCCTCATCTGATTCGATTGAAGCTTCGTTAAATGACTTTCTTGATATAACCCTGAAAATCCTTAGAAAATCCGCCCGTCTTGAAGCAAGAGGATAACGCAATTTTAGGCTAGTAAATTATTTTCCTTTTTCTTCTTCTTCAACTTTCGTCGTATTTGGAGCTCGTCCCTCTTTTTATCACTCCAATTTTCTACTCTCTTTCATCTATAATTCTATCAATGTACCCCCTCGCCATGACAATACGGTGATGCTCACCTTCTCAAAGCCAAACCAGCTTGACTTTTCTTCTTTTTCTTCATCTTCTTCTTCTTTACGAAGTCACAATTATTTGTGTGCCTTTTTTATGGGCTCTGCTTTACCTCAATGGTTAAGACTAACTATTTGTTTTTGGCGAGGGTGCAAAAGAGAAAATCAGGTATCGAAGATGAAAACAACAAGGAAGTTGACGTCCTCATCTGGTTCGATTGAAGCTTCGTTAAATGACTTTCTGGATATAAACCTGAAAATCCTTAGAAAATCCGTCCCTCTTGAAGCAAGAGGATAACGCAATTTTAGGCTATTAAATTATGTTCCTCTTTCCTCTTCTTCAACTTTCGTCGTATTTGGATTTTTTTATCACTCCAATTTTCT
Source organism: Chrysina gloriosa (assembly GCA_038088585.1). NCBI lineage: Eukaryota > Metazoa > Arthropoda > Insecta > Coleoptera > Scarabaeidae > Chrysina > Chrysina gloriosa. The sequence goes on from CM076091.1 coordinate 1,192,154, forward strand.
ACTCTCGTCCATCTATAATTCTAACAATGTACCTCCTCGCCCTGACAATACGGCGATGCCCACCTTCTCAAAGCCAAACCAGCTTGACTTTTCTTCATTTTCTTCTTTTTTAAGTCAATTTTTTTCCTTTTTTGGATTGTACTTTCCTTTAATGATCAAGACCCTCTCTTCATTTTTGCCGAGGGTGGGCAGTGCTTCTACAATCCTTTGGAAACTTGTTTCATGCTATTTGATTATCCTCCTGTTCAGTACCCATTCGCGAATAGTCTCTACTCCTACATTTTCTTCTAATATTTTACGTCTTTTTCCTTATCCAATCTTCTAAGGTTTACATCTCTTTCTACGTCCAATAATGTTTTTGTTTCTGTTCTCATTCATATACGAATCTATCGATTTCATTTACAACATACACCTCGATAATCGCAGTGCAATAAAATGCAAATTTCTTCAGTAAAGTTTACAAATATTTCTTCAGATTGCGGTGCACGGTTGAATCGAATTACTAGAAACCGCAACAACCGTCTCAATTGAACAGTCTATATTAAGACTTTATCAATTATTTATGTACATATACGTGTATAGCGCGGGTTCGGTTTTATAGGAATTGTAATTTGTAAGCAATAAAGTGAACGTAAATACCTTCTGGGAATAGACTAGTCCGCAATCAATCTGATCTTCTACGTGTTGTAGTAGGTACGGTATTATTTATAAATCCAAAAAAATATCACATTGAGTTAATTGCTATAAGCCAAATCATGAACGATTTATGTTTCTTGGAGCTAGCGTGCACTAATAAGCTGTGATTATTGAATAATACGTCGATTTCCATTCTTCGAACGACCAAGGTTTACACCGGTAAGAACATTTATAAGGATCAGATGCAGTAAATTTTTATTTCCCCGACCAGATCGTTTGTGTAGATTGCACTTATGCACGTATATACATTTTTTTTTCGTAGAAAAGGCGCATTTCTACAGGAAAAGATAATTTTAGTTTGGAACCAAAAAGTTCCTTGTTTCAAAAGGAAAAAGAGAAGCCGCAAATTATCAGGGCGATGATGTCAAATACTTTTACAATAGAAATTGAAGGCGCGCGATCGACACACGCTGAAAATTTAATTACACTAATGCGAGCGAGGCTTTTAAAAAGTGTACAATTTAAAGCAAGTTTACTAAATAAAATTTCAGATTTTTAGAATCCACCATCTAAAGTGTGTATCGCCGTTATATTTTGCAATAAGATAATGTTAGATAAGATAGATATATGTCTACACACATTCTTATCTATGTATGTATGTTCTTGAAATTTTTCGTCTGATATAAGATTTATATATATGGGCAAGTGAAATATTAGTGCCACAAAGGATGACGTAAACATAGAATTTATTGTATCCTGATCAAATAAGAAAATTGATTTATAACCGGTGCAAAGAAAAGGGTAAAATTGAAAATTATATTTTGCATGCCCAAAAAGGAAGTACAATTTTACCTAGACGATATATTAACCTTCCTATACTCACGTCAAAATGAAAGACGTATACTATACTATATAAATCGGTCTCACAGACCGTATGCGTGAGTATAGGAAGGTTAAAAGAAAACTTTTCAAATCAGGGGATTTTAGCAGTATATTGCATATACCGGGTTAGTCAAAAAGGTGTTACCACTTGTATAATAATTTCTGGGCACACCGCTTCCTAACTGCAAAGTCGAAGGAGATCAAATTCTCCTTTGTTGCAACTATTATTGCAGCAGGTAACGTAGATAACGCGATTGTTCCAAACGTTTTCTGCTTAAAAATAAAAAAACTGATAAATATCTGCCACGCTTTTGCTGTTGGTTTATTTTCGACAATGATGATATAGTTAAGCGTACGAAAGATACTCGAGTTTACGGTGCAGATAAGCAGATATCGACGTATCTATGTACGTACATAGGTATCTGAGTTGCTAGACGATTTGTAATTATGTTTTCAATAATTTTGGAACCATTCATGTCGTTACGAATTGAAATGGCCTTTACAATTTAAGGATGTTTGGTACTTTTTTCAAAATCGATTAAACTTAAAGTTTTTATTGGTTCCAAAACTATCTTGAAAGTTGTATATATTGCCCTATAGAAGTAGTGTGTGTAACGATAAAATACTAGTTTTTCACAATATTAAGAGCTTCTACAGCTTTAATTTTTCTTCAATAATAAGTGAAGAACCAGTAAGTTTACGGGCTCGATATTTTGCATACCGTGTATTCGTTACCAGAGCTATGTCTTATCGGCGAGCTTTTTGTAAATTCCTTTGTTATCGTTGCTTTCTTAAAGTCCAAAAATAATGGTAAGCCCATGGTCATTTTTCTATTCCTTCATTGAGGTCCACAACGAACAAAGAATTTACAAAAAGCTCAACGATAAGACGTATCTATCGTAACGAACACGCGGTGTGCAAAATTTCGAGCCCGCAAACTCACCGGTTCTTCACTTATTATTGAAGAAAAATTAAAGCTGTAGAAGCTCTTAACATTGTAAAAGAACTAGTATTTTATCGTTACGTACACTATTTTTAAAGGTCAGATATACGATTTTCAAAATAGTTTTGGAAGCAATAAGAAAAAAATTAAACTTAACCGATCTTCAAAAAAAGTACCCAACACCGTTAAGTGTGGGGAGAGATCTAAAATACTAAAACCGTTGCTAAATTTAGGTCGTCTTTTTTTTTTTGAATAGAAACTTTACATATTTTTCTAAACCAGGCATGGGAAACCCCGGCCCGTGTGGTCCCGTGCGGCCCTCGAGTAAGGTTTGCCCGGCCCGCCATATATTAGCACGATCTGTTAAACTTGCTTCGTAAGGATACTCTACAAATGTGTATATTTTTCAAGATTACTCGCAGCATGAAACTTCTTTGGCCCTCTACAAAAAAAAAAAAAAGGAGGTTGTCCATGCCTGTAATTGAGTAACAATTGAATTATTTTGTTTGAAATGTTAACTATGTATATTTCGCGAATTAAAAATTTCCAACTCGGGGACGGATACTTACTACCTACTACTCTTGTACGCTTCGGTGTTGGGTTATGTTTCGAGTTTTTCACCTTTCTTCCCACTCGTTTCTCTTTCGTGAGGGTCTTCTTCCCACTCTTCTCCACCACGAAGCTGCCTTTTGTTTATACATAATTGCGCATTCTTTCGAAATGGAATTGGGATGGTATCGGGAATATGTAGAATAATCTCGCAAAAGAATGACCGTTAAGAGACCATTGAACACGATGAAGCTTACTTCAATATTAATTGATCTTGTACTTCTTTTAACTTTAAAATTTGTTGTAAAACGAAACTATGGCCACAAAATAAGACTGCCAATGGGAGTACACGAAACAGGAACAATGAGGAAACGAAGAGGAAGAGGAAGGCAGAAGCATTAGAGAAATCGAGAGAGATAATGATGGAGGAAATCAGAATTTTAACAGGAGATCGAAAATATTGCAGGTTATTAGAGATATTAAGGCATTAACTCGTAAGTCCGATGCTCTAAATCAGGGGTCTCCAAACTACGGCCCGCGGGCCATATCCGGCCCGCCAGTGTCATCAATCCGGCCCGCGACAGCTAATAGCTTATTGTTGTTGTGATAAGTCGGATAAAAAAACATAGAATGATAATAACTCGGATTTATTTACTTGCTAGGTAAAGCTTAATGACAAGTACAATACGCAGAAAACTCACTGAAGTAATCAGTATGGCCCCAAGGCTGAAAAGTTTGGAGACTCCTGCTCTAAATGGTATAAGGAGCAGAGAAGAATAAGAAGAAGAACACCGAAAATTTTGTATCGCCTCGATTAATTTTTTAAAGATAATCACTGAAAAGTAGCAAAAGGACGTACTATACGATAAAAGAATATTTCATTAGACAAAGGGATTTCAAAAGAAACAAAAGTGATAACAAAGCAAAGGAAACAAAAGTTACAATAAAGGTAGGCGACGATAGGAAAATTCTACGCATATCTCTAAAACGTGTGAGAGTAACAGTATCTGTACTAAATAAGTTGTTTAGAAATGCATGGTACAGCAGCAACACAGAATATGATTCTTCAGCGACATTTTCCAGATTGTCGTACGGATTCTTGCAGATGTGCGCAGAATTGTACTTATCTTACATGATAGTTCTCTACCACAATTCGGACAATTCAACAAGAGTGATTGAAGTAATAATTATATTTTCAGAACGTTTACAAACGTTTCTGGAACACCTTCATCAGTACTGATGACGTTTGTAAACGTTCTGAAAATATAATTATTACTTCAATCAATCTTGTTTAATCGGCCTAATTGCGGTAGAGAACTATCATATAAGATCAGTATAATTAAAAAAGTCACGCAAAAATATATATACAGAATTATACTATAACAAACGGAAGAAAAATATAGCCAATAATAATAATTGACCTATCATAACATGAAAAAACTTCCTACTGAAAAGTACACTAAAAATAAGTAAAGAATTGCTCATATACTTCGGCAATTAAGCTGCACGATGGCGGCTTAACTCTCGAAACATATATGTATCATGTGTAATTGCTTTTTTCCAGTAAATTATAACTTCCTACGTTGATTAATAATCATATTTCGTATTATCTTATGGAATATTGGTGTTGAAAACCTACGAGAAAAAACAGCATTGAAATTTACATTGCCCTTGGCTCCTAAACGAATTTCCTCGAATCAATTCCCATTAATCTCTTAACTGACAAGGACATTTAACGGATAATAAAAAATTGCAGAGAATAATTTGAAAGTTTTACCAATTCTCGTTTCTTTCCCTCCGTTGGCTAAAATCATACCCAATTGATTTGTATGTCATCGGCTATTCAAAACAATTTGGTAAATCCAAAGAGAAGTAATTTATTCAGCCCCATTTTCTTCGATTTCTATTCTAAATCCACTCTATTAACTTCCGCATTTAGATAAAAATATATAACTCTAAAGAAGACGGTGAAGGATAGGGATTAAGAAATTGATGTCAAGCTAAGGAGGTTTTGCTAAGGATTCGAATGATCCTCAAAAGGATATTTAGTAACGATTGCGATAATTATGAGATACTATTCTTGATACTAGATCGCATCGGCAAGCTCCTTCCAATACGACCACACATAAACTAATTCCGGGGACATGTGTTTCATTGGTAACGGAACCAGCATCACCAAATACGTGGACAGGCTGTCGCCTAATGCAGTTTTTCTTTAATAATAATTAGAGATAGTAGTTTAAATGAGGTTTATTTCCTGCAGTAGATTTAGTGAACGGAAGCGGAGGAAGAGGAAAAAGAGTAATAGTTCATACTCACAGAAAGAACCTCCACAAACGCTGGATATTTTTCGACGAAAAATTCTTGGGGAACTCCTTATACCAACCAATGAAGGAAAAGTCTGTAAATATGAATATAACAATGGACTATACCAATTGTATAAGGAACTTCAGCTCTCTGGATACATCAGATTTAATAAAGAGCTTACAATGGACAGAGCACGGACACACAAGAGCAACGCATACCAGAGAATCGCATTCTGAAAAAACAGCCGGAAAAAGAATAGTCGGGGGAGATAGATACTATTGCGAAAGACGCAAAGGAAACAAATACGGAGAAATACGGAGAAATATGCGATACATGGAGGAAGTTAAGGCTCAGTTTGAGACTATGGCGCGATCGGAGATAGAGTAGGTTTATATTCTTGTTTAGAATTAATCAATTTACTTCGTTTCTTTGGAAATAGTTGTCGAAAGTCTTTCTTGTCGTTTGCCTCAACTTGTCGCATATTGCAAGGCCAGCTAATACGAGGAGTACCCGTTGTGTTTCCGCAAACGACCACTTTTGAGATGTGGCATTACTACTTTCGTAAAATTTGACATTTGCTATCATGAAAACAGTGGCAGCTTAGACATTATCCTAGTTCGGCTCTCTTCGTGACAGTGAACGTTTGGAAAAGCAATCTTGTGAAGGAATGGAAATTTTACGTGAATGCTGCACCGCTTTGAATTTCAGAAAAAATTAATCTGTTCTAGATTGGACGGAATTCTGTGTATAGATGTTCTCGAAGGTGTAGGATACGAATTCGACGTCAAAACTGGCGAAATTTGCTTCGTTTTGGGCGTTAGAGCCTACCATAGCGATTCGTCCAGAACCACTGTTCACTTTCTCGTTGAATCTTTCCTCAACGAACCGTCTTTCGTACCCGAAATTATTTTATCCCTAATCTGCACGAAGAGAGCTTTAATTTGATGTGTAATAAGTCGCATTTCCGACCATTTCGATTTTCTTCGAAATCTCCAAGGGGTACCCCTTTGGAAATTCAGAAAAATTTAACATGCTCTAAATTGGACGAAATTCTGTGTATAGATGTTTTCGAAGGTGTAGGATACGAATTTTGACGTCAAAACTGGTGAAATTTGCTTCGTTTGGGCGTTAGAGCGTACCAGAGCGATTGGTTCAGAACCACTTTTCATTATCTCATTGAATATTTCCTCAATGAACCGTCTCTCGTGCTGGAAATTATTTTAACCGCAATCTGCACGAAAACAGCTTTAATTTGATGGGTAATAAGTCGAATTTCCGACCATTTCGATTTTCTTCGAAATTTCAAGGGGTACCCCTTTGGAAATTCAGAAAAACTTAATATGTTCTAAATTGGAGGAAAATCTGTGTATAGATGTTTTCGAAGATGTAGAATACGAATTTGACGTCAAAACTCGTGAAGTTTGCTTCCTTTGGGTGTTAGAGCCTACCAGAGCGATTCGTCCAGAACCACTTTTCATTATCTCATTGAATAATTCATCAACGAACCGTCTCTGATGCCGGAAATTATTTTAACCGCAATCTGCACTAGAAGAGCTTTAATTTGATGTGTAATAAGTCGAATTTCCGACCATTTCGATTTTCCTCGAAATCTCCAAGGGGTACCCCTTTGGAAATTCAGAAAAAACTTAATATGTTCTGAATTGGACGAAATTCTGTGTATAGATGTTTTCGAAGGTGTAGAATACGAATTTGACGTCAAAACTCGTGAAATTTGCTTCGTTTGGGCGTTAGAGCATACCATAGCGATTCGTCCAGAACCACTTTTCACTCTTCTCGTTGAATATTTCCTCAACGAACCGTCTTTCATACCCGAAATTATTTTCATCCCTAATCTGCACGAAGAGAGCTTTAATTTGATGTGTAATAAGTCGAATTTCCGACCATTTCGATTTTCCTCGAAATCTCCAAGGGGTACCCCTTTGGAAATTCAGAAAAGCTTAATATGTTCCAAATTAGACGAAAATCTGTGTATAGATGTTTTCGAAGATGTAGAATACGAATTTGACGTCAAAACTGGTGAAATTTGCTTCGTTTGGGTGTTAGAGCGTACCAGAGCGATTGGTCCAGAACCACTTTTCATTATCTCATTGAATATTTCATCAATGAACCGTCTCTCGTGCTGGAAATTATTTTATCCCTAATCTGCACGAAAAGAGCTTTAATTTGAATGTGTAATAAGTCGAATTTCCGACCATTTCGATTTTCTTCGAAATCTGCAAGAGGTGTTCCCTTTGAAACTTCAGAAAGAAATAACGATAATATATTCCACGGTTAGGGCTACGCACGAGGCGGTAAGGTGTCCCTCAAGAAGTATCCATTTCAAAGCTGAAAAACGATGCTTCTGAGATAAAGTGTTAAACGTGTTTCGAGAATTAGTTTAAACGCACGCAACAATGTACAAATCTGAAAGGCGAATACTTTGAGAAGCAATGAAACAGTTCGTTCGAAAAATAATGTCCTACTTTTGGTAACAACTTAATAGGCGCCCCTCGTAAGAATCCATTTTACGGAAACAAATGAGTTCAAATTCTTCCATCGTTTCATTGCTTCAGTAGAGTTACTTATTACCAGAAATGTTCGAGCAAAATCTCCATTCCATTACACATATCACCGTGATTTTCTGAACGATTACTAGGTACTTGGCGAAATCAATTCGAAGGGACTAAAAGTCGTTCTAGAATTTTAGTTATCTAGGGAGATATTAATATGTATACAAATGTATGAAGGTGATAGCAAAAAATTATCTGCCCAAGATATTTTCTAAAGCTGCTTATACCATACGCACTGATAACGTGTGTGATAGTACTTTGATAATTTTTGTAAACACGAAATGTGCGGCGATTTATTTGCCAGGTTCATACACCGATAAAAGTAAAAACTTATTCGAAGTACGAGTATGTTGCTCCCCGTTATTTTCAATGATAGTAGAATTTGTGATATTTCCGATTGAAAAAGGAACACTTTGTAATCTAGACACGTATGTGGTTCTCGATAATGAGTCGGGTCATTTACACTCTTTTTCGGAATACGGAATATTAGAAGTTTTGCCACTTAGTCTACCGCCATTTGCATGATTGTCTTAAGAAGATCTGTTCGTCCAGCTTCCTTTAAACTTTCGCTTAAACCAAAATCGTGGTGGCTAACATTTTGGCAAAGAATCAAGAATTCAATCCTCCAGCTTTCAACCTATTACGAAAAACCGTTGGAAACGCATTAAATCAATAGAATCATTTATTTTCAAGCAGGGAAACAAAGAATTTTAGATTTTCTTGCTCATCCAACTTCATGGCTTTTGCCCCTTTGAGCGTTGTCGACAGTAAATTCTCTAATTGGTCAATTATCTACATATGTATATACCGACGTTCTTCATCTAAACTCGTTTTACTGCGCGCGTAAAAGCTTATTAAATCGGCACGTTGTACATCTTCAATTAAACTCTTAGATCATACATCCTTCTTAATTTCCACGGTCAAGGCCGAGGTGCGCCGTGCAAACACCTTGAAGCGTATATATCGTACGTTTTTATACAATCATTACGTATATTATTATTACTAAATTGCACCGTTCTCTCAACATTCTCGGTAAACGAATCGAATTTTCTGATTCGTCCCGTTCCAAGATAATTATTCATATAATACCGAAATAAAACGAATCAAATTTTGCATTCGTAATCGCGATAGACGACGACACGAATTCTTCTTACTTATTTAGACGGTATTATGAATTGTACTTTGGATGCGGATAATATGGGATAATAAACGGTAGCCGATGCACGTTACCGGTGATTATTTCGCGGATGAATCACGGCTGCGGTTAATGTTTACAAATTTATCAGGATATCTATCGCAAATTATCAGTAGGTATGTAGTTTTGATGATGGTCGAAAATAATTTGGATGGATCATTTTTGTCGTTATCTCCAACGTTCAAGATGCCTTGACACAAAATATAGATTTTTAACTATTCCTTGTTTCCAAGATTAAGACACACATTTTTAATTTTTTGCTTCTAGTCAATAAGCAGAAAAAAAAAAAACTAGGAAAATGTGTGTAGAGCTGAGGATGTATAGATAAAATTGTTTTTATTTCTTCTTAGCCTTACCACGCAACTTTAACGAGTTTCGAGTATGTACTCAAAGTATAATTGTAAAAATTGTAAAAATTCTTCCCGATTTCTCTTTTACGTGGCTAATGGCCTAGATGCCAAGGTCAAAAAAAAATCCGTTTTTGCTTAAAAACCTTCATAGAAAAAGATACATTTGATGACTTTTAACCCTCCATTCCATTGCACGGGTGGGCCTACGACATCATACCCAAAATATAGTTTTGCAATAAGTTGAAACAAAGAAAATAAATTGTTTGAGCTTTAATTAGATGAAATACAGTGAGAGCATAAATGACGGTCCGTCGATTCCCCAATATTTCTTTCTTTCTTTGTCAAAATTACTTTCCGCTCCAACTTCAAGTTGGTTAAATATCAAAATACACATTTTCCATGAGCGCATCAAGGATACGGTAGATGGGGTTGAAAATAAAACTATTGTATTTTAAATATAAAAAGAAATGCCTTATTTTAAAAAGATATTTGCAGTATTGTTCTTTAATACGATACACAAAGTCGATATTATTGTAATAGAGAATTTATTACAGATGGTGTTCAAACTGCATTCCGTGATTTTCCAAATATAGTGTTACTCGTTTCTTCATGTTATCAAAGACATTTTGTAACTCACTGACAGAAATGTTATGTACCTCATTTATAATTGCAGCTTCTAGTTGATCTAGGTCATGCAAATGATTTCTAAATACTCTAGATTTTGGATTTCCAAACAAATAGAAATCTAATGATGTCAAATCTGGTGATCTTGGTGGCCATCGTCCTTTACTTACAAGTCGGTTAGGAAAAAACTCTTGCTGGAAATAGCCTTCTGCTAGTTCGTCATCATGTAATTCATCGATAAACGGTTCTAACAGTTGTTCTCTATAACGAGCAGCATTAATAGTGTCGTAGAAAGATATCGGTCCTATTAATCTTCTACGTGACATTGCTATCCAAACACCTACTTTTATCGGATACAGACTTGTTTCAACATATGAATGGGGGTTATCACTGTTATCAGTGCTCCATGTACGATAGTTTTGTGTACCCAGAAAGATGAAACCACGCTTCATCCGTAAAGAATGTGCGATCCAAAATATTAGACAAACATGCAGTTTGTCAACAGCTCAAAGCGTAGGAATTTTGAGGCAGTTTAAAAAGAACGACGCACAAAAAATTTTACCGTTTCTTCAATAATAGTCAATAGGCACGGGTTAGCACCATCCGATCAGCATGAAAATTTGCAACATCAATTTTGGCATCAAATCGCATATTTTCATCGCTACCCATATTCAAAATTCCAAAAATAAAAAACCCCATATTAGCCGCGCCAGGTCTAGTGGGCATACCATTCGGCCAAGGAAGTAAAAGAGACGTGTTCTATCGAAAGAAACGTTTCACCGTGTTAGATATGTCCCCCGGATTTTCACTAGTGTTTATATCTTTTTCTCTAAATTGTAAACATTCGCATTTTATGCTTTAATCACGTGTTCGAATTTCTTGGACGCATATTATTTACGGCCCCAATCCGAACTACTTGACCTCGCTCCAGATATGATCCGAATTGTAGTAACTAATTTACGTCTCTACGTCTAAAAAGGGCATTTGATGCTTATTTGAATAAAAGATAAAATTCTATAATTGAATTAAAAATGTATAAGGAAAAATTATTTCATTTCGAAATCGATGGTAAATGAGTTGAAATCAAATTTGAAGTAGAGCGCCATCTGATGGGTGGAGGCGAGGGGGAGGGGGGCTAGACGCAAACGTGTGTGGGTGTGAGTGGGAAAGAACTAATGAACGAAGAAGTTTCCCAATTACCTCTCATCGCAGAACATCCCTAAAAGAACTTCGCTTTAAAAATAAACATCCCAGTTCATTGTATACTACCAACGACTCTCAAATATTCCCTATGAAACTTGCGAAATTTCAAAAATCACTTGCGGCTTTCCTGTGACAGTAGAAGCATATTTTCTGTTACAAATTTTGTTTTATTTTGTTTTGATTTGATGCATAAGTTGTGTAAAGGTCGATGTGAGATGTAAGCAACGGATCTGACGAATAATCGAGCCGTATTAACGAAGACGTTGTGGCCGATTAGAAAAAGAAAAACTGATGTGAAACCAATACCAAATGTGTCACAACATCGTTCTCAACTTCCAGGTATTTTGGAAAGTGGCAGAAATGCCGACACAATTCGCAATTCAGTGTTGGTTACTGTTTCGTAGAGATATTTTAGACATCGTTATTATAGTAAATACGAATTTATATATTAAGGAAATTCCATCACGATACAAAAAGCGAATACGATGCACCTCCTACTAACAACGAAGAAATTAAGGCTTTTATTGGCTTACTATATACTTAGCTTGTTCTCAGGGTTATAGTCGCAAAAACAAAAACCAAAAAAAAAGAAAAAAATTGAGTTTTGGGCCGAATAACCTGGATGAGGATCACGTTATTTACTGCTCGAAGACCGAAGTTGCTGCTCGACTTATGTTTGAAAATTCTACGAAATGTACAGGAAAAAAGGAGAAATATTATACGCACTGCTTTTTTGTACGAGCCTCTTTGTACACGTACAACGATTGGAAAAAATCTTTGGTAACTCAGTCTACGTTTAAAAAAACAATGATTTAAAAAAATCTTTGCACGATGTACAAAGACACTACGAAAATCTTTGTACGGAGCCAAAAATCTTCGTCTCGTACAGAAAAGAAAAAACAGCGATTATAGGTTACGTTACGTTGGTTGAGATGATGTTGGCATTTAGAGAAAGATGTGCGTATCGTGTTTACATGCTGAATACACCCTGTTAATACGGTTTGAGAATATTTGCTACCGTTGATGCCAGAACCGCTTGCATACGGAAATCTATTCTGGAATTCATTCAAGATGGGCAATGATGAGATGCCGGATGCTATAATTGCACAGGACATGCTGAACGCGGCAAATAATGACCCAAAACTTCATGAAGACTGTTATCACCGGTGATGAGTCGTTACTTTATGGGTATGACCCCGAAACAAAGGCGCAGTCTTCGCAAATGGAAACATCCAACATTTCCGAGACCAAAGGAAGCACGGCAAGTTCGCAGCGATGTAAAAGTGATGTTAGCGGTTTCCTTCGATCGGATCCAGGCGTGGGCAACCTTTTTTGTAGAAGTTTTATACTGCGAGTAATCTTGAAAAATATACATTTTTGTGGTATCCTTATGATTCATTATGAATTAAGTTTAGACGGGCCGTGCTAATATGCAACGAAAGAATTCAGTAGCGGGCCGGGCAAATCTTACTCGAGGCCGCATGTGGCCCGCGGGCCGGAGGTTGCCCATCTATAGGATAGATCATTGATATTGCCCGGCCAAAGATGGGATACTTTTTGAACGGACCTCGTACACCGTTTATACATGTTCATGTATAAACGGGCAATAATAATTTTGAAATGAAAACAGACAAAACGGTTTCGTCATTAGCTGATGGAAGATAACGCCGATATTTTTGAATAATATTTCCTTCCAACGTCAGCTGAACCTAAACGTAATGTTGTTTTAATTACTACTAAGCGAAATCGTAATATTCATATGATACACATAATGAATATATGTATGTTTATTATTTATCGTGTTCCGTTTTATGGATCTTTTATGGTTATGTGTGTTGCTACATCTTACGTATGCACAAATGTTGCGATTAATTAATTTGATGACTAGTATTTAGTAAGGGACTAGTTCGCGGATATAACGTGTAGGTTTGCAAGGATTTATGAATCACGTTCCTTTTATTTGCGAAAAATTAATTATGGATGTTTCCTTAGGAATCTAGGGGGATATTCGCGGGATTTAATCACTTTAATTTTTGCCATTTTTCAGTAACTTGCACTTAATCGCGATACAGAAATGTCGATCATGGGAAATTAATGTGATTAATTTAAACACACGATAAATCTGTAGATAACAAGCCATTCCTGAAACGATATTAAAATCCATCAACCAAATCATAAAGTTGTAATTAGAATTTGTAATTTCCTCACATACATATACCCTGATTGTTCGGGTTAAACATATTTCATATTTTACCTTAGGTAGAAGGCGTAAATTTCAAAATCAATTCATTCCGTTGCTGTACATATCCGATTGTAGCGTTATTGTTGAGTTATTTCTTTTTATTGTATCTCGTTTGATAAGTCCTCTAAAACGAAGCATCCTCGCATAATACACAATACGTTCACGTACATACATACATCTATGTAGATGTGTATAAACCCGTTTAGCCAGTTTTGTCGGGATCATACGATACGAATTAAAATATAATTTCGATAATCCGATAACGCGAGTATCTATTTTGCTTGCGTATTATACACAAATGGATCGGATCATTTTGAAACGAAATGAAATTCTCCACATATTTAGTATTGCCATTCTTCGTTACGGCTTTCGGTAATTTATGGGTCCGAGATTTTTATGGTCGTCGTAAAATTTTATGAAGGTGTTAATTTACAAAATAAACAAACACACAAAAAACGATCTTTCTTGTTAAGCAAATTGATGTTTGTTTTGTTTTCTTTTTTTTTTTAACGAATTATTGCGTCTCAAGAAAGCAAACATGTATGGAACAAAAGGAAAGAGATGATGCATCGTATAAGATTATTATAAATAGTCTGGAATGTGGAGTGGTGATGGGAAAACCCGTTCTTTTAAAAGAACAGTTCCAACCGTTCTCGTTATTTTGAAATAACGGTTCCAATATAACAGGTCATCGTTGTTTCGTACTCGACAGTTCTATTTGATAACGCATCATAAAATCAATAAAATATGTCATGCGTACATCGCCTTTGGCGGCCCTTGCTTGATTTGATATATAGTTTGTTTTTCCCCGGCTCTATACTTTCCCATCACTAGTTCTAACATCTTGGTGATTCCTCGAGTTATATGATTTGGCATTGATGATGTAACTGTATCCAACGCACATTAAGTTTTTCGTTAGAAGTTCCTATACAGTTTTCTTTTCTCAAGATTCAACGCTAGTTTACACACATGGTGTAAAATAAATATAACAAGTTCGTTTTCACTGTGGACACATCCGTTTGCTACAATCCGTAGCTGATCCATCGGACAACAGCTTTATAGTTAGGAAATAGGAACAATCATCAAGTAATCACAATTCATTCATCCGGAAGTTTTCCAGGCAAAATAATCATCACGGAGGAATATTTAATAGGAAAGACGTCGATGATGTGGAATTTCTTCTTCAACCGCGTACGCTGGAGACCGTCCGAAAGGAACCGTTCTTTGTTCAGCGAGAGAACAGTTGCAACCGTTCTGGATCGAGAACGGTTCTAAAATAACAGATAGTTCAATAATAACGACTCATCACTAATCTGGAGGTCCTAATTTGTTACAGTGGAAACATAACTTTCCTCTTTTGTTTGACATTGGAAGGTTCAAGCAAAACTCCGCAGGTAGACGTAGTATTGTCTATTATCTAATTACAAAATTAAAAGATACGTGAGATCTATGTACTTAAGTACGAAGGATGCTTCCAAAGTTCTACGAGTTATAATCATTTTATCTCGTCAATCTTCATAAGAATTGCAATGTAGTTTTTAAACATAGTAATCTTCATTTAATTGAATACACCTGTCCCAAGGTCCTCAAAGAACTTTTTCGGGATCTTTGCAATCCGCCTATTGCTAGCAAGTTTCACTTCAAAATCGACCACCCCAAATTTCGGAGTAAATGAAAATTACCAAGAGTGAGATCTGGTGGATAGGGTAGATCAGCTAGCGATTTCCAGCGATGACCTCGATGAGGACTTTATCACCGTTTATGGCAGATTTGTTTATGAGCCATTTTGAGATTGAATTTAAAACGATGCTAGATATTTCCCGAGTGTTTGGATTAGAAACGACACATTTACCATTTTTTGACACTAAGAAATATGAACTACAGGACTTTTTGGATGAACTAAATTCTAAATTCAACACCGTAAAATTTACAATGGAATATTTTTTTATTTGATATACGTGGAAGTGCAGCTAATCCACAGGAAAGCGAGAATACGCGATTAGCAGGAATTTACATTTGTTTTTTAGAAGAAATTTTTGGGTGGACAATGACTACTAAGGAACGAAATCTGCTGTCACTAGAGCAATGCCTTCGTTTGTTCGGCACCAAAGATGTTGAGCTTTGCAGAAACAGAAAATATTAAGCCTCCGTCCGATGGATGGTTCCAGCCAGACCTTTTACGTTTTCAATCGTTAATTAAGTATATTTCTTGTTTATCTATCGACTTGCGCTTCCAGATAGCTTCCTGGAATTTTATTGGCTATCGATCTAGACATATAGCAATAAGGATTTAGTCTTCGCGAAGGACGAAGAACGGACGTTTTGAAATCTCATCTTCGGTCCGACAGATTGTATCTGGCTGGATCCCATACATTTTGTATGAAAATGCATGGAATATGATACGTTTTGGTGATTCTACTTGTTTTTTTTTGCACTTTTATCTTGTAATTATCCACTCTAACTTCCTTTTATGTTCACGCATATGGCCCTCGTATATATATACATCGTCCGTTATGAAAGTAATACGCATTTTTTGGGAAAAATATATTCATTGATCTTACCGGTACAAATGTTTAAAATTCGGAGTTGCAGTTAAAAAACGGAATGAGCAGAATCCTAACTCAACTCGAAGAATTTGGGATGATCTGACGAGTATCGAACTCGATGCATTTGTTGGAATACTTTTGGTCGCTGGTGTTACTAACAACAACATGCAGGAGTCAACGTTCTTATGGCGCACAGATTCACTGCCCACATTCCGAGCAGTTCTATCTCGATTTCTTTCGATTTTACGATATATTCGTTTCGACGATAGTCGAACACGAGAATTTTGTCAGAGGACCGACAAAGCGCCCCCATTCGCGATATATGGAATTATTTGAACCAAAACCTCAAAAAAAAAACTATGAACCACATGAGAATACTACCATCGATGGGCAACTATTTCCATATCGTGGCCGAACTAAATTCAGCCAATTCATTCCATCGAAACCAGCAAAATATGGCATCAAAGTTTGGTGGGCGTGTGACTCACGGACAAATATCCATTGCAAGGAAAGTTGTACACGGGCGAAGGAGACGGAGAAGAGCGCGAAGTGAATCAAGGTGAAAATGTGTTACTCCAGCTCGCAAATCGATATAGTAACAGCGGCCGAACAATTATAGCTGACAATTTTATCACCACATTGAATGGAGCAAAGTGACTGGCTTCGCTTGGACTAACTTTCGTCGGTACTGTTCGGTCCAATAAAAAATTTCTCCCTGAAGAAGTGAAGAAAAATGCTTCTCGTCCTATGCTGTCATCTGTGTTTGGTTTTCATGAAAACTTGGTTTCGCTTTGTAGCTACGTGCCGAAAAGAAACAGGGGGAGATTTGGTCTCCACTGTGCATTATACGAAATGTTGTGAAGGCGAGGGAATGAAACCAGACGCAAGTTTGATTTGCAATGCGAATAAAGCCGGAGTCGATTGCATGGACCAAATGACTACTCATTTTGCAACAAAATGGCTAATCAGACGTTGGACTTTGGCATTGTTCTTCAACATGTTGGATGTTATGGCATTGGCTGTCTGTTGCATTTGCAAAGAAGTCGATGGGACCAATAAAAATGACGCTAAACGCACTTTTCTATATACCTTATCCAGAACATTGGTCCTTCCAAATGTTGAAAATCGCATGAACAATATTCACGTAGTGAAGCATTTTACTGTTCGTTCGGCTATTGAATCGTTCTTCGGTAGATCAATAAACATTCCAAGAAGTATTGTGGCTACTCCTGCCAGCGGCGCCGGTACGCTCACAGCCAAGAGAGACTGCAAAATTTGTTCACACGGAGAGGAAAAAGTTCGCCGAAAAACTCGTTTTTTCTGGTCAATGTGTTCAGCGCCAGTATGTCAACAACATTCTAAAGTTCGATATTCATGTTTTTCATGCATTGTTTGTACTTCTGGGAACCCACGAGAGAGTACGAATCATAATTAATAAAAAAAAAAAACGTTGTAATACCTTCTTGTAAACATCAAACAACATTGATTTTAACTCTGAGAAAAGTAAGAAATAAAAAATATATACCTGGTTTGTATTAAAATGAATTTTGCACCACTAATTCGCACCAAAATGCAAAGAAATACATGTTAATGTATAGGGGTCTGGCCAGGCACCATCCTTTGGACCGAAGGTATTAGAATATCTGTCAGTTTTAAGTATCATTTAGTAAGTTCTTTCTTTTACTTTGACTTCTTCAACGGAGAAGTCCAGCATCTTTTCTACTGAGAATCGATGCAAAAATCGGTGACCAATTTAATTTCTTTTTTTATGAAATTTCGGAAATTTTTTGATTTTTCCAACAATAAATCTAATACAATTTTACAATACGATTTATTGAGTGATTAGTTCTTTACTCTCTCTATTTCCTCTCCTTTTCCTTTGTAGGCCATAACCTGTTTTATTCTTTATTCTGAAATTTTCATTTTCTAAATCATAGGGAAAAATCGAATTAACGATTTAAAAGTTTAATATTAATTAATATTAAAATTCTTTTAAACGTTGGACACGCTATTTTATTACCCTGCCTGGAAAGGGACATAAATCTCTGTATTGCGATGGTGTTCTAAAAACCGAATAAAATTATAATAACCATCCAAGTCGTGATATTGGGCGAATCAATTCATTTAAAAATCATAGAAATCGTTTCTACTTCGAAATTTCCAACCACATAAGTTTTTTTTTTTACTAGAATATTGCTGTAGATCTAAAGCTAAAGAAGTGCCTCAGAGGTGAACTTTATCTTAGAGATCATTTTATCTTTCTATAAACGGTTTTCTGCACGGTTCTTCTTGGTATGGTTAGATGAAAAGTCCTATAGATCTATTTTCGGCAACGATAAAATTCATTCTTTCCAATACACATACAGAACTTCGACGTTTCTCTCAGACACGAATATTATGTGTATTAAGATTAACACTACTGACGAAATTAGCTGAGAATCTAATCGAAGGACGAACACCGAGATTTGATCTGACAAAGTTTTTTTATACCCCCTTTTCTTTTATACAATCTGTCCAAAGTTAGGACAATAAGTACATTCGTATGACAGTGATGAGTATGGCGTGTAGGTTTCCTCCATTCAGGAAACTCTTTTTGTAGTCATAAAGTCAGTAAAGAAAACGACCATCACCACCAAGCGGACCATCTACAAATAACAAGAGAAAATGAAAGAGCCTACCCCACCAGCAGAGTGAGGACGAAAAGTTTTAAGGTCCAAATCGATCTCACAATCAGAGAAGTTAATAGATTCCATGTATGTATATTGTTAAAGAATAAATAAAATTGATGTCCCTATTCGACAATAAACAACTTGGCATTGACCTACATTTTTAAGTATTTGCTTTTATCAGACGGAAACCACTTATTTCAGCCTATTTGCAATTTAGAAATTAGAACTTTAAACAGGTTTATAGTACCAAAACCCACCACAATATAACTTTGTTGCATCTATGTACATACATATGTATATCCACACGTAGTTTGAGATCAAAATTGGGAACACGACGTTTATTTGCTTATTTTCGATTTTGAGTAAGACTTCAGTTCACTTCGATGAGATCTGCAATATAATTTTTAGTTAATTTCGAACCAACATATGTAAGTCCTGACGGGTTGATTTGCGATGATTGTATCAATGTCTATCTTTCAACTTTTCTTCTGTGGATTTGAGAAATTTGACATTCACTTTTTCGGCGAAGACGCACATATATTACATTCTTTAGTAAGAATCAATGTCGAAGTGAAAATATCGGTAATCACACTGAAGCCCTCCCGTTCAGCTGGTTTCTTTAAAAGGAAAACTAAGTTTTTCCGATCTTGTGACAGAAGTATAATCGTCTATTCTCCCCTTTGGGGATTTAGATAAAGAACTCACGATGTCGAGTTTTTGTACTGTAATAATCAAACAAAATATTTCATCGAAATTATTGGAACGTCGTGATAATAAACAAGTCAAGTCAATCTCAAACCGTGTAAATTTATGTCCAAAGCACGGCAAATAGTGTGAGCCCCAATCATTGTAAGGAATATCTAATCTAATCTCATATATTTAACCTTCCTATACTCACGTCAATATGAAAGACGCATACTATACTATATAAATCGGTCTCACAGACCGTATGCGTGAGTATAGGAAGGTTAAACGAGCAATTCTTGTATGTATATATATATATATATGTGTGTGTGTACATATATCTGTACCTTAGAGGTAAAGGATCGTAACTCCAGTTTTTGTCAATATCGAGTTAATACTTTTTACAACGTATCAGAAGCGTAATAAAATAGTTGAATTAGTTACTTGATTTAATGTTCAAAAAACCAAATGAGAGGTCTATTCTATTTCTACCAAAAATATTCCTTTTTCTATATTATGAAGCTTTAAACCTTGTTTTCTCTAAATATACAATAATGGAGATACAATCCTTGACCTCTAAGATACAGATATGTATAGCAGGATTCCGGTCCCGGGCAACGCCATCTTGACCCGGTTTACACACATTTCTGGTATTGCGGTATAGGAAATTGGTTATCGAAAATGACTTTAGCCATTTTTATGCAATTTAGTATCTGGGGATTTTCGAGAAAACAAAATTGATCTAGCATGGTCCCGATCCCAAGAAAATTTTTTTGTCCCGCTTTTACCTATTTCTGCGGTACATAAAATGTGTTATCGAAAATTACTCTCAAAATTTCGTTACAATTTAGTATCTGCGAGTTTTTGGGGACGAAAAACCGATTTAGCCGATTCAATCCGTCTAGTCCAGGTTTTCATCAATTTCGGCCTAAACGTGGGTTAGCAACTTTCTAACATCATGCGACCAAGCGAAATTATAAGTAATCAAAACTTTACTACTAAACCATAGATGGCGCTGAAAGTAGTATGTTACTAAAAGAAAAATATCTACGAAAACTAACGACAACATGTAAATTCACATACTTTTAACCTTATAAACATTTAATATATATGTGGTACTATATATCCCTGAAATGTACAATATAAACTAAATATCAAAACTAAAATAAAGGGCGTTATTATTTGATTCAAAATTATTCCAAAAATTTTGGGAACTCCTAGCAAGGCTCGGTCCACCAGGTACAAGTCGATCCCAGAATTTTTACGATCATATCGACAATAATAAGTTGTAATAAATTCAAACGAAAATATGTCGATCATCGTTCAAAAAAGGATGAAAATTGATTTTTTGGTTAAAAATTTATGTGAAAAAAATGCTATAAAGGGCTTAAGCTACGAAGATTACGGAGTAGGGGCCGGTTTCTTGACTTCCTCGTAAGCTAGGTTTTAACTTGATGATTTTGTTTCTAACGTAATAAATATTGAAAAGATATGTTTCTTGAGTTACAAGTTGAGTTATTAAGAAATTTACAAGGAGGGGAACCGGCTCTAATAACAATAGAAAATTTGAATCCGTAGCGAGGACGAGACCTTGGTAATCCTATAGAATACGAACGGAAAGTTAGAAGAAAATTAGATCAGATTAGTAAGGTGATACGTAACACAAATAAACAATCATATGGTAAAAAGTGTTAATTTCCTCTTAACGCTTTTCAAAAATACTAATCGCCATCCATCCGCCAAAATAGTTCAGGATGCATTGTGAGCGAATCATATACATCTTCTATATCTTCCTATCCAGTACTTTCTAGTTCTTATTTCAATTAAAAATGACTACCAGAGCACATGTTTGACAGCTACGTAAGCTAGTGCGATGTTATTATCTCAATTACTATTACTTTGAGATGATCAGTAAATTAAATTCATATAATATATTCTCGTAACCAGTTGATACGGATAATACTAAAACGTTTTATTCGATTAACGATGCAATTATCAACCGTGACGTCGTAAATACGTATGTACTCCGAATTATGTAAGTCTACATAATTTGATGTAAGTATGTATGCAGCAATCATCGCGTTATGTCTATCCGAAACGTCGTAAAAATTGCGAAGATGGGTCGAAGGATTAATTTTTTGAGTAGTTTTTGAATTATTAAGTTGTTACAGTGACCGTGAGAGGAATCGATTGTACCGGATGAAAATGTCTCGCAAGCGCCATAAGAATTCTTCTGAATTGGTAAGCATGATTGAACTAAGACTGTTAGACTGCATTATTAAGCACATTGCACTTTTTTGTTAAAGGCAAAGGCACTGAAGAAAATAACAGAAAAAGATTCTTTTGCGAGATTATTTCAAAAATGAAAAAGCTCATTAAATTGGGTTCGTAAAACTGCAATTCTTTCCCCACTTAATCGTCTCGCTATCTTCGCTGGTTTTCCCAGATCCCCATACTAAACATCGGAAAACGCGCATCCTGTATATTACTGTACCCGCAAAATTCAGGTGGGAATAAAACCTCCGTAATTTTTGTTTCTTACGAGCGAATTTGATGTCTCGAATAACTTTGTTACCCCAAAACCTCGTTACCACTATCTGCCCGAGATAGCAGCAACTGAGGGGGGTACAATTGGCTAGAGTGCACAACACGAGAAGAACAACAATACGCGGTACTTACTCTTGTCGCAACGGGCTAGCCAATGCCGTGCTCAGCTCAGTGAGAGGTCGTGTAGGTTCCTTTTATAGATGTAATAACGGCCGTTGAATACAGAAGGTCTTGTCAGGAGAACAGATAATATGGGCGCCAACCATGAAATTTGAGTCAAAGGTAATATGAGCTTACCAGATATATCCTCATGGTTAAATATATTCGATACCTTTTATTGAAAGAAATACTATTTGACGTCAGGAGTGACCAAGATCACTTGGTAGGGTGCGTGTATTTAAGCGTTGATTCTGTATGATTTTACTGTTCACGTAAACAACAAAAGTTATACTTCAAAAACTACACACGGCTATTCAAGAACTTGTATATTTAGCTTTTAGATGGAATTCATTAATAAAATTCATAAACTACATATTTAAGATGAAATTAGCTAAATAATGCGAACAATGCGGTAACGGTAAGTCAGTATAAAACGTTTTATCGTAGACCTTCACAAGATAAAATACAAAATATGTGATATTAAGTTGTGCTGTGAGTTATGCAAATGCGATCTATATATATATGTATATCAATGAATTTAATAATAAAATATGGCAACTTAGTCAATGATTACTTTACAAGTTTATGAATATTAAGGGTGATAATTTAGTTAAAATTACTAATACAAAATACGAAATATTCGAAACAAAAGAAAAGGTCTAAAACATATAGAATAAATGCTTAACTGTAAGTGTCATGGCGGTCCGGATGATGTCATCGCGTGAATTTCTGGCTCGTTTGTTGGAAAAGAAGGACTTCCAGAATTGTCCGACGAATTAGACTATAGGATCTGCTTCTATTAATACCTGTTTGGGGAAGTATAACGGCAAGGTGTTCAATTCGGTACGACGAGGTGTATTGAAGGGCTCGATAGCGGATTTTTTCCTACGCGTACTGGACTTGTACTTATTAACCTTCCAATACTCACGTCAAAATGAAAGACGTATATTATACTATAGACGTCGGTCTCACAGACCGTATGCGTGAGTATAGGAAGGTTAAAATACACTTGAGGGTCTGCTGAAGAATTCCCTACTTGAAGGTAAACAATATCTTTAGGATATTTCGATAAATCGATACACAAAACCTAATTTCACTCAGCAGAAACTCTCCCGATATCGTAACGACCTTTACCACTCGCCTACCTCTTGCCTAGAAAATTGACTTCCCGTCCTCGTGATTGGTCGAATTCAGAAAGTTCAAGCACACTGCTCAGCGCGGTGATATGATCGGTTCAGAAATGCTACGGAAGGAAAATTTGACTACTGGGACTAAAGTTTGAGTGGAGATTTGCAACATGTTAAGTGAAATATTGAAGCTGGACTGAAGAAATTTGTGCACGTAACAACTTTCTGATACAAAATTCTTGTACAGGAATCTAAATAAACTTTGGGGACCAACCGATCTGATACTTTTGCTAAAGATCTTTTCAAGTCGAAACGGTTTATTACGATTTTATCGATTTCTGCGTTTTCTCCGCGATAAGTGTTTAATCGACGAAATTTTTTCGAAGTTATTATCAGAAAGCAACGGATAATCGAATGAATTGCTTTTCATTTATTTTTCTCTTTCAGAAATTGCACAATGCATTCGTCGCTGGAAATATTTAAATGGCATCGTAAAACGCTTTTGTCGGCTTTGTTTGACTTGATGTCTGGTTTTTATCTAATCGAAGTAAATAAATTGCCGTTAATGGTTAATATATTACGAAATAACTACCGCGCTTCAATGTAAGTATTAGACGTGTACAGATCTATTCGATGGATGCTCCTATTCAATTAAATTAGTTTTATCCTTAAATCATCTTCTCTCGTCATTGATTTCCTCAACCACGATAGCAACCAGACTTTTCACAATTAAATGGAACCTTCTTAAGAGGTAACACCACTGTAACATCCTCAAACGAGGCGCTTCTTTGACAATTTATTTTGGATGGAAAATAAGGCAATATCATAATAATATTCGAGGGAGTTATTAGGCATATGTTCAAGTATTGAGAAAAGAATTATCATCCGTAAATATTAAAAAATGGCGGCGCCGGAGACATTGTCTCCGAGGAATGTTGAACTTGAGGTACAGTGTAACTGGTACAAATTTGAATTTGGGATAATAAAAAAATCCACATAATCTACACGGTTATAGCTGGCGAAATACACAGGGGATTTTAAAAATATTGTTCTTTTGTGCGATTGACGAGTATTTGAAGTAAAACAATCAATTTTCGACCAGAAAAAACGCCAGGCATTTGTTAATAACTAATGTTTAAATTAACTTATCGAAAATCCCATATGTACTTCACTAGATCTTATGCTAGAGATATGGTCAAAAATTGGAATGAATAGAATAAAAATTGTTGTATAGTTATGCTGCGTGCCGTTTTGAAAAATCCTGTTTTCGTGAAAAGCGCGTTTAAAGTTTTGAAATGTGTTATAGACATGAACAAATGAAAAATTCCGCTGTTTATAGTTTTTAACCACTAATCTGATACCCCAGGACCATAAAGCCGCCGTTCCATTTTCAAATATTCTTCCCCATTCTCTTTCCTCGACGATCCTATGCTAGAGGGCGCCTCTTTCACCGCATCTGTCAAAGATGGCTCGGCGCGCTCGATACGCTTAGCATCGGCTTCAACACAAAAATTGTATGGTTGGACGCCAATATCCATCTCGAATACTTGCATGATTCGTAGAATACTTGTCAGATCATCATTAAACTTGCACATATCAATATCAGTCGATATATTTCAGACTTTTTTATATAATAGGTTACTTTAGAATTGATGGATTTTGTCGAACAGGGAGACTTTCCATTACGAAGAAGAAGTATATGTAATTGCTTCTTGGAAGTGAGATCGTAAATAAAAGCACAGGTAAGCTTTTCGTCGCATTTAACTACTTAAGCTTGTTTAGTCAGACTGAACACTAATGTCGCAGTAACGCCTTCGAAACCTCATTACCTCATTCCGAAGCACCTAAACATTCATATGATTCAGCTATATAAAATATACAGTATTGAAGAGTTAATAATGTAAATCTTGTGCTTAATTAGAAAAGTACTTTCACTATTCGCAGACGCGCGTTTCGCGGTCATTTCGCTCACGGCGGGCTAGCCGAGTGCGCGATTGTAGCTACTACAGGAGTTTGTGGCAAAACAAGTTGTCTGCTTCTGTAGAATCAAATAGCTGCAAAAATGAGCAATTAGTACATTATGGCCGAATTTCGTAATTGAACTCCCATATGTACGAACATCTAACAAAGTAAATCTTAACTAAATGCAATTACATATATATGTGACTGGGTCTGGGAATTAAAAAGTCTTTGATAAACATTTTATAACGATTTGTGTTAGTGTATTAGAGGAGTTACAACTCCATAAGAAGGACATTCCCAACTGGTATTTATTTGGCGCAGGTAGTCGTTTCGGAGATATCCGACGCGCTTCGGGGAAGAGCTCGAAATTTCAAGGGAAAAACTTTCTTCCGGGTAATGAACTTTTCGCCCCGTATTCTAGAAGGTTCAAAGCATCTCTGAAGCCAATAAAAATAGTCGATTTTGCGAAAAATTCACAGTGATGTTACCCCTTAACCCCTAACTTATTCATGACGCGCCTCCTTTCTAAAGCGCCTGAAGGAGGGAGGGGGCACACTTTGAAAACCACTGCCTTGAAGAAATACTATCTTTTCGTTCAAACCTCCCAACTTTCCTTACATATAAATATTTCTAACTTACGAAGACGGTACATAAATATGCAACACATCCTCCGGCGATGACGAAATCCTCTTAACCACCATCTTCCTACCATCGGTATAACCGACGCCGAAAGACAGCGAGGACTTGAGCGAATCCGGCGAATGTTTGGAGCTTTCACCGTCCGAGCTTCTGTTGGAACTCACGATTAGGGCGGGCGCGAACGATCTCGACCCGTTATACTCTT
Organism: Chrysina gloriosa; assembly: GCA_038088585.1. Classification (NCBI taxonomy): domain Eukaryota; kingdom Metazoa; phylum Arthropoda; class Insecta; order Coleoptera; family Scarabaeidae; genus Chrysina; species Chrysina gloriosa. The sequence goes on from CM076091.1 coordinate 1,218,193, forward strand.
TGCGGCCCGTTCTTACAGGCGAAAGTCCTCCTCAATTGCGAATCGGACATAGTTCTAATCGCGACTTTTTCCATTACTCTCCGATTTTGGGGCAAAGCACAACGCGAATGAAACTATCGAACAGATAACGACCGAAACCGTGGAAAGCGTGCGATCCGTTCACATGTCCTACATTACTGCGATCTTCTGATGCTTCGGGATTAAACCTTTGTGTGATTGTGTCAATATTTGCGATTTACCTAATTTGCGCCAAGATATTTTGTTATCTTGCTTCTACCAGTAAATACATATATGCACACGTAAATCGTACGTCGTCGTGTGAAGTGTCTAAAAACGGTGTAACGGTCGCGCGATAATTACTCAAGTTTAATTATCGCCGACGGCAGATAATTTATGTTTTTATAGAAGTGCGTAGCATTCTTCTTGATATATGGTGAAGATGATTTCTAACTTCTAGTCAGAAGTGGTTTATATGTTTAATCTAATATTTTTTGCAAAATAAATACGCAAGCATTCGTCAGTTCTGGTGTTGTTTGTGCCTACATATCATACTTTGAATGTAACACTCTCACAACTTCAAAATTATCACTTTTAAGTAGATTTAACTTGTAAATTTCTGAAACATATTTCTTATTTGTGCATAATTAGAAAGATCGTTTCAAATTCGTGAATTCGGGAATTTATAAAGATGTGTAACAGAGTAAGTAAAATTGCAATAAAGTAGTAATTCTATTTGAATTAAAAATAATATTTATTGTTCTTGCAGATGAATATTTTGTTTTAGTTCATTGTTGATTCATAAAGATGCCTTTAAAAGTTACAGAAAAGCTTTTATACGAGGGATAAGCTCTCACACACTCTGATTTTTGGAAGTCAGAAAGGCGATGCGGCACAAACCGACTTACCCTTTTTTGTTAAATGCAGGTGATGGTGAATGATTGTTTTAACAGCTGAGGATTCAATCTTGAGTTGATGCTTTATTACCACATTTAAGTGGCTTCATTGTCCTCTCTTCAATTATCTTTTTTAACAGCAGCAATGTTTTTGTCGTTAACAACCGTAGGAGGACGCCCGGTTCCTTTTTGATGCTGAACAGAATTCCGTTCGCGTTCAAATTCCTTATAGGGTAACCTGGGGGAATATGCCAGTTAGGGCAAAACGCCAGTAGTAGTTGATGCACTTCAGTACTGTTTATGTGTTCATTGGCAGTGCTGCTCGTAGCTTATATCTTAGATTTTATCTTGTTAATACGGTAAGCAAAGACTGAAGCAGACTATTTATAACTTTCTCAATGGATATAGTAAGCAATTTTGTAAAATTTATGTAAGCAGGGCCTCTAGCCGAATGTTATTATAACTGTATAAGCCAGGATAGGACTAGTGTATGCTTCACCGCTTTATCTTAAGGCCGCCATATTGTGTAAAATATAGATTTACTGTATAACTGCATTTGGGATAAAATGCCAGTTTAACGTCAGGATAAAATGCCAGAAGATATTACATGTCAGGACAGTGACAGCGATATGAACTAACATGATAATGACTACCGTCCTGCACGCAATGGATACTATTATGCCGAAAACGGTCCAAAATGTGATTGGAAAATTTCTGAATGTTGTAGTAAGTGAATACCCGAGAACTCTGCAGGAAAAGCTTTATATATTGTACTTAGGTAAATCTGGTTAACATTATTTTTACTAAGATATGTATTTAGGAATTTAGGAACTATAGGTCAACTATTTGTGTTATAATGTTCACGAATAAATTGTTCATTTAAGTTTATCTCCGTGTTTTGTTCCATATTGCGATTGGTATGGCATATTACCCAAGCCACTGGGCAATATGCCACTTTGCAGGCTCAACGATTTTTATAAATTATGTTCTTAACCTTCCTATACTCACGTCAAAATGAAAGACGTATACTATACTATATAAATCGGTCTCACAGACCGTATGCGTGAGTATAGGAAGGTTAAAGATCTATTCTTCCTATACTGAAAGTGCCTGTAAGTTGACAATAGATGTGTTATAAGAGATTAATATGCAAAAGTAATTCATCCATGACAAAATTTGAATATTCTATCGTAGTTGTTCGTTTATTCCCCCTTTGTATTGAATCTTACAACTTTCTTCACAGTCTCCTTGTTCGTCAATGTTCTTGCAGAAACTGTTTTGCCAACAACTTTAACGTAAGCTGTTTCTTACTTCAAACAGTTTCATTTTCTTCGTTATTCCTAGCGGATTTTTCAACCTCTTTGTTCTAATTTTTTTAAATATAAGATACATCAATTTTAATACTTTAATACTCACAGTATTTAACTCAGCACTACTAAAGTCACTAATTTACCAATTTCGTAAAGACAAAGGAACATATTATCAACGCTTTGGATAGAATCTTTGCAAATGTTAACAACGGCAAACAAAAACAATAACAAATTTTTTAACAAGTTTTTGATCGTTGCGTTTATTTAGAAATGTGATAGTCTTGTACCACGTAATATTGAAATCTATTCTGGTGCTATATGTATTGTTACACTTCGCGTACTAAAAGAAAATAGTAATTATATTCATTTATTAATTAATTCTTTTCGCTCAACTTTTTCGCTCAAAACTTGTTTTCTTTTCTAACTTAAAAACGACAACATCTGCGTTCACAAGATTCTAAACACTAATAAAACTCACGTACCATTTTTTTAAAAGAACTTTTACAAAGCATAACTGCATCGAATTCCTTTGTGACTTAATCTCTATGTTTTATCTCTCCTACGATTGTCGGTATTTTATTTTACAGCACGCTTTGTTCTCCGGACCACCCTTTCGCAGTTTTTGGTTGTTTTCGTTGAACTCTACAATAGGTTCGTAAGTTTGATTTATTTCAGACAATATCCACTGCAAGGCGAGGAATTTTCGTCCGTTTTCTCTTTTACAGCCTTCTTTGTTAAAATTCGACATCTCGGAATAAAAGGTTGCAGCCGATCACCCCTGCACGTTAGATTCTTTTTCTATTTTTTTGTCCTCTCTCGCTTCTGCATGACCTAAATTGGAAGTTGTCCATTTGTCCGCTTCTGATTGGCTGCAGTTGATTTAGATACTTCCTTAAAACCCTTTTGACTTAGAGAACAAAAAGAGACTCTCACAGTATCTCTCGATCCTCTAACACGACTCTTACGCTCATACGCTTAACTCTACAACTTCGGCACTTCGGTACTTCGTCATTTACGCGATATTCGACCCGTTCTCTTAGCGAATCTAATCGAACGACGCCGACGCTCTCGATTAATTCAGTGCAGAACGCGAATTCGTGTAACACGTGTGTGATACAGCAGATACTCCTACTGCAGTCCCCCAGCGTGCCCGTCTCAGCCCCACTGTTCGAGATCAAGGCTCCAGGACTTACAGGTTTGATTGTATCACACATTCTTTCTTTCAGCCGTTTGCCGTTCGTTCCGACGCACACCGAAGGTCCCTCAGCGTGCCCGTTTTCAGCCCCATTGCTAGAGATCAAGGCGCCAGGACCAAGGTTATTCGTAACATACATACATTCGACCTTTCTTTCAGCCGATTACCTTTCACCACTTCTGTCGTATTAACCCCTTCACCCCCCTGGTTGACATTACATATTATTTTATTCTTAATTTAACTGTTATAATCGCATTTAGAAACCTTTTTTAATTTCTCTTTCTATTATTCGCGTACTCGTAAATGCCATAATTATTAAATATAACCTTTAAGGACAAGCTCCTGTGTGTTTCTTTCATAACCTTTTTTGCAGCTTCTAATAAAGTGTTTGCCTTTTGTTTTGTTTTGTTTTTTTGTTTTTCTTAATTAATTGTCAAGGGGAAACTAGCCGGCGCAACAACAACCACCACAACCAACCCCCTTTGCTGTTAATAGTATAAACATTATATTTTTATTGACCAATGTAGTACTTTTAAGACTAATGTGAGACGATACCTTAAAAATACGATTGTATCTGTAGTTGATCGAAAACGCTTCAGAAATTCTCCAAATTTCGATTTGCGATGGTATTGAACTCGCCACGCGATATAATGATTAGACTAGATTTTATGTAAAGTTATTTAAATGCGACTGTTGTTATTGGTTCTTCGCGAGCGAAATGGGGAAAAATTCAATTATCTACGATAAAATGACTGCTACTATTATGATTCTTTCATCTTAATTGCCACCATTAATAATATCGAATTAAATTAGCATACGTAGACGTAGCATCCTGGCAGAAACGTTCGATATTTACGGGCAATTATCACCGCGTCTGCATGCTAACTTTTCATCCATCTCAATTTCAATCCTTCGATTAACGAGGAAGCGGCTCGAAAATGATTCTAAATGGACTAATTTTGCGGTAACGTGTGCATTTCGTGGTCAAATTAGCACGCGTAATCTAACCACGCTCTAAAATACTTAAAGAATCCTGTGCTATACGAACGTCTTATCTTAACCGATAGGCGATAATAAATTTTCGGCACGAATTATTTATCTTGATAAAAATACAGATACGTGAATACTTCGGGTTCGGATATAATTAATCATCGTGAAATAACTCGTCGAATATTTCGTCGAACGTAGAAAGTAATTACGTAAATTTGCGGTACACGTACGATCCAAGGATATTATCGCACGTGCAAATTCTGTGGATAAAGGAAATCATTAGCAGCGATTTATGAAAGGGAAAAAAATGATAAAATAAGTGAAATTACCGTTACCACATCTTTCGAAAATAATTCTAGATACGTATTTCGGAAACTGAGTTGCGATCCTCACAAGGGGAGGGCGCGACGTTGGGGTCACGGATTTGGACGCCCTTCTAGGGATAAGAAAGTACTTCATAATAATTAACTACAGACCTTCAAACATGGTGCCAATACTCAACCGTTTTTTGAAAAAATGGTTTGAATAACACGACGCAATTGATATACCTGGACCGTTGCGTTGCGTTGATCTCAAGGGTGGAGTGTGGCTCGATCGATTCAGCACTAGCCAAGTAGTCGTATGGTTTGGGTTCGATTCCCGGACAGAATTTCTTTTTTCAATTTTTGTTTCTCTTGTGCTACATATCGACCAATGTTAATTCTTCGACAATGTCGTTAAAATATCTACACAATCAGTGAATTGTAACGGAAAGTTCAGACAGTGTGCCAATCGAATAAATATTTTGGTGTGTGATTTGAAAAAAAAAAAGAAGGGGAGAAGTGTCGTGGGACACCCGGCAAGAGCAAAGCTCTTTACGCATTTGATGCTTATTTGAATAAAAGGTAAAATTCTATAATTGCATAAACAATGTATAAAGAAAAAATATTTCATTTCGAAACTTATGGTAAATAAATTGAAGTTGAATTTGAAGTAAATTCGAGTCGGAATAATAAGGGCACCATCTGATGGAGGGATACGCAAATATGGTGCATTTCATAGTTGCTCCTGCGATAAGTATATGTGTGTGTGAGAGAGAAATAACTAATGAAAGAACAAGATGAAAGCGTTTATCTGACGATTTCAAGCGTGTCACTTTTTCCCAGTTAACGCTCGCCGCAGAATTTCGCTCTAAAAAATGGAAGACGCTGTTTTTTCACACGCAGTCGAATCAACTTCCATACTGGTGGAAGGTCCGGTGTCTTCCATTTCTTTTTTCTTGTTTGTTTTCAATCACGCCAAAATATTTATTCACTTGGCACCCTCTCTGAACTTTTCGTTATGAAGTACTTTCTTATCCCAGAAGGGCGTCCAAATCCGTGACCCTAACGTCGCGCCCTCCCTTGTCAGTGGAAAACTGGGGAAATCAAGCGTTGGCACTGTTGCCGAAATATGTATCTGGAATTATTTTCGAAAGATGTGGTAAGGGTAATTTTATTTCTTTTATATATTCTTATTTAAATTTAATTCCTAATTACATATGTACATACGCGTATTTTATCTAGCGGCATATGTATCTACGTGCTATGAGCTTTCATTTCATTTCATTTCATTAATTTACATCAATCAATATTATATACAACAATAATCGATTTTAGTGAAGTGAAAGGAAATATAAAGCAGGTTTAAAATTTATAGAAAATGAAGGAGAAAAATTAGAACACAACGTGTAAAAGTGTATTTATGCAACCAGAGACGAATGAAAATTAATTTCGATCATTTATGAACCATGGGATAGAAACGTCAGTTGGAAACCGGACGTAATACGTGCCATTAAATAAGTGGATAACACATACATTAGGGTGTGCGTTATTTCTTAAAGTGGAAATACTTTATGTCTTATCCCTCAAAAAGTTGTGGCTTGATGCAAAAATCATTCTCCAAAAGTTTCACGCCGCTGGGACCACGCCTTCCCGTACCGATTTACGTTTGAAATTTTATTCAATTATCCTTCATGTTCTTAATCTTTTACCCTTTCTACCTTTCGGTGTAAGGGTTCGGAGCCACCGAGCCGTATATGTACACGCATATACCGTACCGCTCCTGGCCCACCCAGTGGCATTTCCTTCAATTTCGCAGCTTATTAGAGGTCCAGATCCCTTTTTAGGATTTTAAACTGCTACGCTCTGCCGCTACCGGGTCTCGAACGCCGGCCCTTCGCACTGTGAAGCGCGAGTTTTACCACTCAGCCACTGAGGGGCAATTATCCTCATACCCAAAATGATAACGAAAAATATGAAGACATCATATAAAAGCATTATGTGCAACCCAAATGTACAATTTTAAAAGTGTTTAAATTTCATAATTTTTATTTAACGTAATTTTTGTACAATTAGGGTAAAGTTCTCGATGCCACACATTTCATTACATATACCATCTGACTTTCATCCTTTGTTATCAGGTCGTGATAGTCTTCCATTAACTTCACTGCTCTCTTCGCAGTATCAATCACAACTTTCAAATAGCTTCAAACACTGGTCGATTGAATGGAGCACGTGCGCTTTTAGAAAAAAGCTCGGTAGAGACCTGTTTTATCTCCCTTGTCGCTATCATATTTACGAATTAATTTTGGAAGCAGTGTTTGAAAAGAAGTTACTCCATTTAACCTTCCTATACTCACGCATACGGTCTGTGAGACCGACTTATATAGTATAGCATACGTCTTTCATTTTGACGTGAGTATAGGAAGGTTAACAACGAGTCCAGATGTGCCGTTGTTTAAAAATTTCAAAAACTGTTGGAAAAAGATCAATCCAAAAGATATAACTAGTGGAATGGATCATGAACGTTGCCGTAATAGCATACAACCCGTAACACAGAAATAATAATGATTTTGTTTCGAAAGAATTAACTAAAACTCAAATGAGGGAGGTAAGTTTTTAGAATGGCCAGAATATTTTATAGCTGTAGATAGAGAAAAAGAAAACTATAACAATTCGACCGCCTGGAGCAATGCACCAAGCGAGATGGATGTCTCGAGCAATATATTGCTTAGAAATATTTTTGTTACGAAAACAATATTCCATTCCACCGGATTAAGAGGGTGCACTAGCAGATGTTTGCATTTTTATCGTAAAGTTTTATGTTAAAGCATGGTTCAATTGCCCCAATGCCTCTGCGGCTTGCGTCAATGATCTAGACTTTTTACAAACTCTTACATTGTACGAAGACAACGATCCAGTTACGTCAGAGGCAGCTATTAAAAACAATTTGTTCACCACTTATGGTATCTTGTGGAAGAAACTTCGGTTTTAGTCTTTTGATGTGATATTGAATGCCACTACAAGGGTAAAAACAGAGGCAAAACTTGGCGCGAAGAAAAAGCTGATAATCGATCAGAAAGATATAAAAGAATTACCAGGTTAAATATAAAAGGATATTCTATAAATACTTTTGCAAAGACTGACATTACTACCATGGTTTTCTGTTTTCAGGAAAATCAATCAATTTTTTTATTACAAGTAGAAGCCTGAATTTTTTCACGGTTCAATATAGATTCCTCTTTTTGAAAGAAGACCCTGCGAAATGGGAAAATGAGGAATCTTATATCAGTGGAAGGAATTCACTTAAGAATTTGAAGGTTGTGAATGATACTGCGGAAAAAGCGGTGAAGTTAGTGGATGACTATCACGGCCTGATAACTAAGGATGAAAGTCAGATGGCATATGTAATGATATCTGTTCCCGAAATTTTACCCTAATTGTACAAAAATTACATTAAATGAAAAATTATGAAATTTAAACATATTTAATATTGTACATTTGAGTTGCACAGAATGATTGTTTGTGATGTTATCATTGTGGGTATGAGTATAATTGAATAAAATTTCAAACGTAAGTCGGCTCGGAAAGGCGTCGTCCCAGAGGCCTAAAATTTTTGAAGAGTTAATTTTGTATCAAGGCTCAACTTTTTGAGGGGCGAGATTTGAACATTTTCATAAGAAAAAATTGCCATACAAATAACGGACACCCTAATATACATACATAGTATGGACTATCAGTGTCGAGAGAAAAGAAGGCGGCTTGGAAAATCGATCAAAATCAAGGTGAAAATAGCAGATCGAAGACGATTTAAAGAAAAATAAAAGATAGGGGAACCCTCACTGCTGACACATCAAACAGAAGAAAGTAACGAAGATCGGAAAATTATCCAATTTTGGGGAAAAAGAGGGACGAGGAAGACGTGGACTGATCCACCGCTCAAAAGATACGAGAAAGAGAAAATTGCATGCTACAAACTCTCTCGTCTATTCCAGGCGCTTTGTGAGAATATCGAAAATGTTCGAAATGTTTCCTTACTACTTCATACAGAAGTTAGATGACTTTCTCGCGGCAAACTATTGATCCGCTTGTTTGTATTGAAGTCTGAAAATGAAATCAAAGAAATTTGCCTGACCATCCATTTCATTTGTCCTCTTGTCCATTCGATATTCTTTGGCTGCAAGAACTTGCATACTAAGTTGACATGTTTTCTAAATTAAACGATTTGAATCTGTCTTTGCAAGGTTGAGGTATCACCATTTTCAGTGTACATATCAGAATAGCAACCATGCTAAAAGGGTTCAACTTTGAGATTTCTAATGTCTGGGAATGAATGAGTATGAATGTTTTGTTTCTCTCAAAATGAAATTCAACTTAAGAAAAATATTAGAAAGGATAGTATTAAACATCTCAAGCAGCTTCTTAACTTATTACCTTTCAAGAACGATGTCTCTGATAGACTTAATATACCTGGATCCAACAATTGAATACGTAGTCCTTATCAAAGAGTTCATATATTTTATTACTTGGAAAAGAAATCCCCCGTGATTTATTGTCTGCCAGTTCCCGAAAAGCTGTCTCTAAAGATCACTCTTTGATTGACTTTGGATCAGGTTAACAACTAAGTATCCTGTATTACCAAAAAAGCCATTAAAGTGTTATTACCTTTTGATATCTTATAGATAGGTCAGTTTTATGAAACTATACTATATAACTATTCCCCCAATTATTGTTGTTTGAATGACTTATTAGTGGATTATTAAAAAGACTATTTATAAAATAAGTATTCAAAGGTCACGAAAAAATATATGTATACATATTACCCTTTCGTACAGCATATCTGTGTGGGGGCTAAATCCAGACTCTGATCTAAGACTTAAATGTTTTGACATCGACCCGAAGCTGGAATTTCTTCGTTCTGCCAAGCAGGCGCAAATATCTCCCTGAGGGTTTTTCAAGTTTAACATAAGTTTAGCTAAAAACGAGTCGGTATTCCTTGGCATTAAAGAAAATTCCCTTTTAGTTTTCAGCTTTACTAGAACGAATGAACTACACAGGAGGTTCAGAAATTTCTTTCGATTTTTAGAAGGGCTTGGCAAGGGGAAAAGGGTTGAGAATCGGTGGTCTAGAGTAGTGCTTACATCGTGACTTAAGCGGCCGCGATACCCCCTAGTCCCCTTGTATAGTCTCTATGATCTGTGTACTTGACCCACGATGATATTTTCATTTTTCACATTTCTCGACTGATAGATAACGAGATAATTTGGTATACACAGAGAAGGTAAGGATATTGAAGTGAACGATTGCCTCCTTCGTCCAATGTTTCTCAATGTTTCAATTGACTGTAAAATTATTTCAGTATGTTGACACAAATATCACATTGGTAAACTCCTCACCACACAATTGGTTATAATAAAATCGGTGACACGTGTTTCGCTCGCTCGAGGCAAGCATCTTCAACAACCGTATAAACCGAGTAGTAGCAGTATGTGTTCTTATTTAACCCTTTCATGCATTTGTTGTAGGTGTACAACAACAGTTTTTGAGAGCACATTTCTCGTTTCTAACGGTAAATGTTTGCAAAACAAAATTTTGCAAACAATCTTGTGGTGCCTTACTTCAGTTTTGATTTGTACTTGAACACAAGCAAACGGTTTTTGTGTTTTATATTTAGCTTTTTGTGCTGTGGAGTTTAATAGTTTCTTTCATGTAAAATTTGTGAATATAAAACGTTGAAATTTTTAATGAATAATTAATAATGAATTTGTTTTTCATTAAATTACATAAAAAAATAAATAACATAAATAGAAGGTGAGAATTTTATTCAGACAGTTTCTGGAGGCCTTAGTTCATCTGTTGTATATATAGAACACGGTGCATTAACGGTGTTTTTACTTTGTTATCATTTTGCTTTTATGCATTGCAGTTTTCGCTGCTTTTACGTCACGTTCCAGTCTTTTACCTAATTTTATTCATTGATCTACTATGGACCCACATAGGGGATTATCTACTAATGAAATAAATCAAATTCTGGAGTTCGATTGGGATGATTCAGATGCTGAAGCAGATCCAGAACTATCTTTGGAAATTTCTACCGACGAAGCGAGCGTGTTACACAAAGTATATGAAGACATAACGGCTGCGGATTTGCAGACGGAATTTAGAGTAGACGGAGTTTAGAGTTGGAGGAAGCAGGTGATAATTTTGGGGTGGAAACAGAACAACAGGTCGAAAAAATTGATTTAAAAAAATTAAAATGGAGAAAGAAAGACATACAGCCACATAACAAACTATGGAATGGTGTTATTGATAATGATGTAGAAGTATATTCTCCGTTGCAATACTTTAAAATGTTCTTCGATGATAACATGATTTTTGAAGAATTTTTTGCCTGCGAACTTACGCGTTCAATCTAAATCATAATAAATTTTAGGCACCGTCCCAGGTACATATTACGCTAGTTTAGAATCTCGTAAAATAAAACTGTGCAGTTTAGCATACCTCTGAATATCAAGCTTAAATCTCAAAAATTAGCCTAATTAAATAAACGAATGGCTTTTAACATCGTGTAAATCCGACCAAAAATTACTCAAAATTAGCTGAAAAATCAGAATACAGTTATCGTTTTGAATTTTCAATGGAAGAAAGACATACATACATATTGAAACTCCATTATAAGAAATAAAGACACGTAAAGTGTAAAAAGTCAAATTTTAATTGTAAAAAATCAGCATATATCCACCTCATGAAGCTATAGTATAGCGAAACAATATTGTTGTGGTTGTTTACAATAAATATTTGAAACTTTTTACACTTTCAGTGTCTTTATTTCTTGTTTTGCATTTCATTCGAATTGAATGGAATTTTTCTTTTTATACGAGTTCGTTCTAAACCAGGGATGAGCAACACGCGGCCCGTTAAACATGTTTATGCGGCCCGCCAAGCATTTCTAAAATTGAATTTATTTTATCGACTTTCTCCCATCAATATATTGTTATAAAATTAATTATAATAAAATGGTAGAACATACTAAACCGAAACAATTTTTTGTGACGAGTACTCATTTGTCGGCGACTTGTCAACATGCAATAGGAACGTGCCGCGTCTGCGCGATTTTTTGTGACGAGTACACACTTGTCGGCGACTTGTTCAAACATACAATACGAACGCGCGTCTGTGCTTGTTTATGTTTGCTTCTGTCACACAATCAGTCAGACTGGTAAGCTGTTAGCTAGCAATTTTAGCAATTCTTGTGTTTCTTGAAAGGCGTGAGTGCAATATTATTTTCAAAAAGGTAATATTAGAGTTTTTATTCAAAATTAAGTTTTCCTACAATTTTTTTAACTTTCAAATTTTTAATCCATAATAGCATGTCGGAAAAGCAAACAAAAAAACGGAAGGTTGCGGATGAGCACAGGCATTTCCAAGAAAAATGGAAATTTGATTATTTTTTTACTTTCGTCAAAGATAAAGCCGTATGCTTAATATGCTCAGAGACTGTGTCGACATTAAAAGAATATAACATAAAAGGGCATTACGATACAAAACATGAATAACAATATAAAAACTTAACAGGACAACTCCGGATAGATAAGTTTAATCAAGTGGAGAAAAACTTGGGAAAACAACAGGGTATTTTTAAAAATCAAACTATTTTATCAAATACGGCAGTAAAGGCTAGTTTTGTTGTCAGTGAAATACTGGCAAAGAAAATGAAACCCTTTGCGGATGGAGAGATGATAAAAGAATGTTTGACTGCTGTTGCAGAAATAGCATTTCCTGATAAAATAAAAATTATTTCAAACATTAGTTTATCAAGATTCACCATTGCAAGGAGAATTGAAGACTTGTCCGAGAACATAGCAACAACGCTTCGTGAACGCATTGCAAAATTCGAATACTGTTCTTTGGCACTTGATGAGAGTTGCGATATTAGCGATACAGCACAACTGGCTATATTTTTACGTGGTATTGACCCCAAATTTAATATTACCGAAGAATTCTGTTCACTGATTCCAATGCAAGGGACTACAACCGGCAAAGACCTGTACGATGAACTAAAGTCTCTGTTGGAAAATTTTTCAATTTTATTAAAAAGATTATTGGTATATCGACAAATGGAGCACGAGCAATGTCAAACATGGAGGTAGGAGTATCGGGAAGGCTATGTCAAGACATTAAGAAGGTCACAGAAAGTGAAATATTCGTTAACCACTGCACAATTCACCAGGAAAATTTGTGTGCGGAAAGATTGAGTTTGTCAAATGTCACAGTACCAATAATTAAACTAATCAATTTTATAAAGTCGCGCGCGTTAAATCACCGTGAATTTAAAGAATTCCTGAAAGATTTAGAAATTGAATATGGCGACGTGGTTTTTAATACCGAAGTACGTTGGCTTAGTAGAGGTGCAATGCTAAAAAGACTATAGAACTTAAAAAGCGAAATACAATTGTTCTTGGATATGAAGGGATATGCCTTTCCTCATTTTGGTAATAAAGAATGGATGTGCGATTTTGGGTTTCTTATCGACATGACTCAGCATCTCAATGATCTTAATGTGGAACTTCAAGGCAAAGGACAGTTTATTCACAATTTATATGATAAAATTCAGGGCTTTGAGCGCAAATTAAAATTGTGGAAACAGCATCTTTTGCAGAATAATGTGTCTCACTTTCCACATTTAGAAAAAGAAAACGTTACTACTTCTCAAAAATACGCACAATATATAGACATTTTAATCAACGAATTTCAATTACGATTCCAAATGTTCAAAGCTGAGAAGACAGAGGTTTCCATGAAAATGTTTTCCTCGCCATTTAATATCGACGTGGATACATTTCCCGAAGACCTTCAAATGGAAGTGATTGACATGCAGAATAATACCGATTTAAAAAATGTATTTTTCTCAGTAAAAATCGAAAATTTTTATAAATCTTATGTAAGCTCTGAGAAATTTCCGCTTTTGACGAAAAATGCAAAGCAAATGATGTCTCTGTTCTGAAGTACGTATGTTTGCGAACAATTATTTTCAACCATGAAATTAATCAAAAATGACCACCGATCAAGACTGAGTGATGCACGATTAGAAAGCTGCGTACGTGTAGCTACCTCGTCAATTCCGGTTGATATTGATCAGCTTGTATCGAAAAAACAGTTCCAAATTTCTCATTAAAAATTTCAGGTAAATTCGTTGTTCTGTTCTTTTCTTGTTTGTTTTTATTTTGCATTAAAATTTGTATATGAAATCTTTAATTTTCTTAAATTTTATATTTTTTTATTCTAATGTTTATTATAAATAAAGTTTTGTAAATTATTAATAAGTGTTACTTTATGTGCGGCCCGCCAAAAAATTTTAAAATTTAAATTGGCCCGTTGCTCACCCCTGTTCTAAACCACATCTTTCCCTCGAAGTTTTTCCTTAACTTTTGAAATCTGTTGTAGTGGTTTCTAGTTTAGAAGTTTCTACCCCCATCTTTTTCTGAGATGTGTTAACGAATCAAAATGGAGGTATCATTATCTTTGATGTCTTTTGAACTTTACCCGAACTGAACGATTTCGCATCTGTGCAACGCCAATTTGGGCGATTCCAAATTCATATTTCGACAATCAGGTCATCATCCCCGGTGGAATGAAAATATCGGGAGGTGTTCCCTGTGTAACGTTAACTTCGTTCCAGTTTTTCACGATTTCTACGTTAAGATTAACGACTTGATTGTCGAAAATACGTACTCGGAGATATCCAAATTTGTGCGGGAACGATATGAATCGTTGTATTTGAGTTCGTTATAAACCGCATTTTTCCCCCGAACTTTTTCCTTAACCTTGAAAATTATTTTAGTGGTTTCTACAAGTATCTTCCCCCATCTGTGTGGGAGGCAACTGCGCATTTTTCGCTTCGAAACTTTTTGAAATAAATATATATTTTCAACAACTTACGTGGGAGGATTGACTAAATTAAATAATTCGACCGGGGACGTCGGTATCTTCCTGACTATCATCCTTTTACCGTCCGTCGAGCCCATACCCACGGACGTGTAGGATTTGAGCGAGAGGGCATCGTACTGTTTCGATATCTGGCTGTTGGAATCGCTACCCCGGCCTCACGGGGATCACGTTGATTGGAAGCGGCGGCGGCGGCGACGAAAAGTCTGCGATGTTATTCTTGCTCAGCTGGTGCTTCAGCGAATTATCAAGCGCGTTCTTGTTCATCAGGTTCGCCGTCACCTCGACCGGTATGCTTATTTTGTTCATAGCTATGAAATTGAGCAGTCCACTAATTTGCAAGTTATCACTGACATAACTGTTATTGTTATTGTTGTAGATCAACGGGGATCTTCGATTCTCGACCGAAAACGACGTTAATTCGGTATCGTCGCGGCGTTTCGACGAAGAACGCTTCACGAGAGGGGAATGGTGCGGATGGAGTTGACTCTGGCGATTGACCGAATTGAACTGGAGATCTTGGATGATCTTGTTCTGCGGAATTCCGACGCTGATCGGTATCTGACTGCTGTTCTTCTCCATGGTTAACGCGCGCTTAACCCCGTACTACCGCTCTTCTTTATTAGAAAATTGCGCCAATTTACCATTTAAAAACGACCTACACTCGCCTCGGATACATTCCGTATGTGTATCACATCTTTTCGGTTTAAGGTCAATCGTTCGCCGTATCTAGTTTCGGTCGCGAGAATTTCACCGCGTAATCGCGAAAAAGTTCAAAATCTCCGCCGAACATCATCCTCGACCGGATTAATCGGATCGATCCCGATTAGCGCCGTTGTTTGTCCGGTGATCCCGCGGCTTCGATTCGTATTTTTCACCTTATTATTATTATTGTTTCGGCGCCGAACGTATACGATTGCGTTGAAAACTTTCTACGGATTCATTAACGTCGACCGCGTTTAACCGCGAACGCAATAACGACTGACAGAACGTGTCGATTTAAAAATTGCAATCACTTTTTCCCACTCTTTCCATCGCCCGTTCACTTTACAATATACACATATAGAAATACACTCCTTGGAATGTATACAATCCGCACATCATCGCAAACTCTAATCTTATCAGCGGTTAGGCACATGGTTATAGTCGGCGTTGTGCTTGGTCAATTCCGTCTAACGTGTGGTGGCTTACCTTGAAACAGTCCGTCTTCGAAATAGGTGGACGGAAAAGTAGTAGTCCAAGGCGCTGAATATCACGTGCGCGTCCACATCGATATGAGGAGGATGCACGGCTGGGAAAATAGGAAAAAGGATGAAACGCCTTAAACGTTCAAAGAGGACCCGTAAATAAGACACCGCGATAAGAGAAATGAAATGTTTGAGGAATACCTTCTGCAGTAAATTCTTTAAAAGTCCTACATATTTGCTCGATTTTGAGATAATTTTCGTCAACTCATTTCGATAAAATAAGACGCAGTATAAATATAACAAAGCAGATAATTTAAGTCAGATACGGAGATAATCACTTTGGAAAAAAAAAATATTAAAATGTATTGCAACACGAGACTCATAGCGAGAGTCAGATTTAATAAATTGAAATTTGTGGTGGTTATTTCCCGTATATGATTTTTGCTTTACTTCCAGCCCAAGCAGAAGTACAGAGTACAACGAGTAACTTGCAAACTTCAGGAGTAACGACGTACATATTCGACTCTCGGGGAGGTTAAGGTGAAAAGACCTACATTTTGGTAATATCTTTTATTGCAGCTACAGAATTTGCGCCATCAGGACTTGAGTCTGTCACCCGCGATGAGTTTAGAGTCCCCTACCATTTCTTAAATTTAATGGCTTTAGAACTCATTGCTTTTCTTATATTTAACATGGATTTTCAAAATTAATTTGTGGGGATTTTAATAGCACGGTTGCCTACACTGAGGATGCCCTTAATCTGAGGGCGAAAATTCTGTATCTGCAATAAAAAGATATTAGCAAAATTTAGGTCATCTAATCTTGACCTCCCCGAGAGTCTAATACGTTGTTACTCCTGAAGTTTGAAATTTATTTCTAGCTCAATGACTAGCGCTGTGGATATCCATTGGAATGATGTTTGTACGTTTTACGAAGACTAGTTTTGAAAAATATGCTGGTAACTAAGCAAATTTCAAATTAAAAAGCTCCTGATTCGCGCAAATACTAAACGCGCCCCGTTGCCTATGTCTCGGGCGTGTCCGCAGTATTTGAAATTTTTCTTGCGACTAACATTAACCCATTAGAGGCCAGCGTAAAACTGCTGAAGACGCTGGCCGAAAAAAGGAATTTGTTTGTAACATAAAGCTGAAGAATATATTGTAGTAGAATGAACCTATCTAAATACGAAAATGGCCAACAAAGATAAGATTTTCTTGTTGCGATAAACAAACCACATTCAGAACTGTTTTTCCACCGAACCTGATAATATTCTCAGCATCCTGTTGAGAGACTGTTTGATCAGTTTTGTTAAATCCTTGCATACTGTAGTATAGGTAATACTTAATTATCATTAAAAAACGTATCATTTATTAGAATTCAATATCAAAGTTTACAATTTTGTTTACAAAAATGTTACCACGATACCACGCCCGCCACCTTCTAAGCATCATATTACCCTACGGGTGTTAGCTTCATGTTTTAAGTCCAACCAGAGATGTTTAATGAGAGAAAAATATGTAACTAGAAATAAACTTAATAATCATTATAAAAAGCATCGATTAAAAGATAGAAAAGCATTGTAACCATTTAAACACACACATTCAACACTTTCACATCACAAGAATTCCTAATAACCACTGGATATAAATAACCAAGGATACCTGGACATTAACAATACAGGTTTCTATAACGACGATATGCTAAGGCGATGTGAAGTAATGGTAATTTTAAAATTTTTCGGTATCTGGGCAAATAATGTAGTGTAGTCCTGGTTTCCGAAAAAAATAAAAAGTTCTTATTTGGTTGACGACGAAAGATTGACAAGATATAAAAGTCATCAAAAAGAGTTAAAACAATATATTTAGACCAAAATGGTTTTAAAAAAAAAAGTACCAGTGAATAAAAGAAGCCTACCACAGAAGAAAGGAAGGAATCCACAGAAAATAGAGCTGCACCGAAGAAAGAATTTCAGAGAAGAGGCATTGGAAGAACCATCATTGAATAAAAGAAATTACACTCACACACACACAACACTAGGTAATTATCTTCATTTTCTGTTAAATATTTCTAAAAATTTATAAACATAATTTGTTACAATTTATGCTTTTATATTATTAATTAAGAGCTAAGCCGGTGCAATTTTGTTTAAGAAATTATCCAAATTCTCAATACAATACATTGTTCTCTCTTCTTATTGAAAAGGCAACTGTCCCTTATCTCCGGAAGACTGCTTACATCCCTTCCGTGCTAAGGAAAAGGTGATCTATTTGTGCTTTAAAATTACAGGCCCATTTTGTGTAATTTTTCAGAAATTTTCGAAATGTTCAGCGAATTAGAAACCCGACGTTACACACGACAAGAATCATATCCCGAAGCAAATCTAGAGAAATAAACGACTAAAAACGAGCTGGAATTCGTGAACGGAGAAGTACCTTGATAAGCTCTGCTTTCTGTTCCTGGCAATCGGATTGGGTGAGATTCGCTCGGTTTTCCTTAACTCGTTGGAGTTGGAGGGATGACGATGAGGATAAGGAATTCGGAAGACTCGGACAAAGGAGCCCCTCGACGAGGGAGAGCATACCCCGTCTTTGCACTCTCGTACAGTTGTTTTTTACGAGGGGGCTGAACGTCTCAAACGATTTTTAGACAAGAACTCGAAAGTAACCTGGGCTGCACAGTCGCCTGATTTAGCCCCCTCCCCTGCGATTATTTTCTGTGGGATTATCACAAATCCCTGGTATACGACAATCATCCGCAGACCCCGGAAGCCCTACAAAAACGAGTCGAAATTGCCAATATACCGGTTGACATGCTCCAAACTCGAAAGGGTGGACCGAAACTTCCAAGTTCGATTGAATCAGCGTATTGAAAATGGAGAGCGACATTTACTCGATATTTTTTTTTTTTTTTGAAAACAGCGCAGCGTGAAATCAAATTTTCCCGTATTGTGTGACAGACGAAGTAAGAATGAAAATGTTTGAAACGTGTCTGGCAGTTTTCAAAAAGAGGAAGTTCCCACGCCCTACAGGTGGAGTAGGAAGAAGACAAAAACTGAAGCGAGCACATTAACAAAATGGGAAAAATTTACCGAATCATTGATAATGACAACAAAATTTTAACCAAGTTTCAAGAATTATTAAGAAGAACAACAAATCTTGGGGTAGTAGTAGTCTCAGTAGCTCATTTATTAACGAACAGATCTAATCTTGCAGCTTTTGCACCACAAATCAACTTTAATCCAACATCGAGATCGCAAACTCTTTTCTCGGTAAGAAAAAATACGCTCTTATCCCCTAATTCTCACGTTAACCTTGATTTACGGTAATCCTAACCAAACAATAACGTTATTTTCCACATCGTTCCAATATCGCTAACAGTTCGAGTCAATATTTGCATTTGCGATCGAAATTGACGTGTAGTTTTCCACTTATTTCGAAAATTTATTGCAAGACGTTCATTCATTTTATAAATAACTTCCATAAATGTTTCTGTAAGTTGTGCATATTTGATGTATCACATGTATTCCACCGGTTGCTGCGAAAACATCTTTGTCCTGGCACTTTTTCTCTGCCAATTTAACCCTCAAAGCACGATAACCGGGTCACCTGTGGACCCGAAATCACGTTTCTCTACCATAATTTTTAATTCTAATTTTTCTTCATGTGTAAACTTTTATTATTTCTTACTACGACATTTGGAACATATTTCTTATCAGTTACGTGACTAAACCTACATGGATCAATGTTGATCCTGTTGCTGTATCTCCTGTAATTAAAATTATTTTCGTATTTCGAAAGTTCAAAGATTATACGTTCTAGTAACTAGCTCTTGACCCTTGCAGCTTCTGTTTATTGTTATCGTTTCATGCTTCTTCAATCTTTTAAAAAACACCAATTAGCATAGGAAGTTTCCTAGGGAGGATCAAGCAGACCACAGTCCACACCAAAGTAAACTTTTGGTTTGATGCCTGGAATGTTGTAACTGATTGTAACTGTATTTAGCGTCAATAGGCACAATGTACTTGTAAATCTTTAACGTTCAAACTTCGGGTTTAGCAGGTACTTTTCCCTTGGCCGTCCACTTGACTTAATATGGGAATTTGCGGGGGTCACCGAGAGGGAAAATATTTGTGCATGCACACACATGGTCACAGTAAAAGTGGGGTAAAAATGCACGTTGTAGAATTTATAACGATAGAAATTTGTCACTTCGGTTTATACGGTTGTTGAAGATGCTTGCCTCGAGCTAGCAAAACACGTGTCACCGATTTTATTATAAAACAATTGTGTGGTGAGGAGTTTACCGATGTGATATTTGTGTCTGTATTTAGCGTACTGATTTCTTCGCTTCTATCGCAGTTACATTTCTTGAGTCACAGCACCATTAACTTATTGACTTATAAACGTAGTTTGGCGTTGCAAACTGCAAAATCAGCCGCTTATAACATTCCATCTTGAGCCAATGTTGACACAATATTATGTTACCGGACTCGCCAAATTCTTAGCATTCCTGCATATGAAGCCAAGCAGGACGAAACAGTTTGTAAAGGCCCCTACTCCTGATGGACTATGCGAGCGCACGTAGGACGAAGAATGCCTGGATTAAGTAAAAGAGAAACTTAAGTTGAAATTTTCGACGGTCACCTAAGGTGGTCCCTCATAATTAAAGTTTGTTAAAAAATATTTTATTTAACAAACTCTACTCTAAGTGATCCTACTTTCATATGTATAATTAATGACTAAAGCTAAGCAAGGTGCGTGGATGTCATTTGAGGTAGCTGTCGGATATTTTGTTGGCGATTACAAAGCTGAAACTATGTCAAGCTACTAGAAATTATGGATAACATGAGCATAGACATTGATTACTTACCCAACTACTTCGCTTTCGTGAAAATTTGGGCGAAGAGCAAAGAGCAAAGTAAGGAAATGAAAGTAATGGGGGACCACTCCATCGAAGATGCGGGATAGATTCGTGATGGTAGATTACAGCTGGAATTTGCAAAGGGGCAGTTTTAACAAAGTTCATTCAAGAATGTCCCGCAAAAGAAGCTTCAGAAGTGTCAACTAACTTTTCCTCTACATTGTTTATTATATTAATTTACTAGCTGACCCGGCAAACGTTGTTTTGCCTTCAAATTTTATTTATATTTAAATAGCTGACCCGGCGGACTTCGCTCTGCCTAGAAAAGTATTGATTTAGATATATAATATTTTATTGTTACGGGTATGTTTAAAATATAGGTACATGATAATATTTAAAGGAGATCGGTGCAGGTAAGTCATATTTATTTGAAAAAAAAATTAAAAAATGTGAATAATAAATGATTAAATGATAAAAATATATGAATGAAAATATGAAAAAATATATATGTACATAATTAAGAGAATGTTAGTGTTATTCATTATAGTGGACCCGGCGAACTTCGCATTGCGTCATTTCAAATTGCAGAACAGGGAATTCGAATTGATTTTCAAAGTAATCCACCTAAAAATGAATTGCACAATTGGAAATAAACGTTTGGATTGATTATCGATGCGCACGCAATCACAAAGAACATAACCATTTACAATGTGCACTTCATCAAACTGAACTCACCTCTATGAAATCACTTTTGAAAAAATGCTGATAAATCGCAACACACGCACACGCCTGCACACCGCAATAGCATGCATGGAAAGACTGTGCAATTGAATCAGCTGTCAAAAGTTTATGCACACTACGCCATCTACTGGCAATACCGGAACCGGCGTTTGAAATCATGTTCGTTTTTAATGTGTGACAAAAAAATTGCTACAAAAACAATTGTCAAACAAATTTGGTGGAAAAACAATTGTCGCAAAAAATTGTCCAATAGAAAAAATTGTCACAACGTAACGTAAACATAGACGTTATCCATCATGAAGATGGCGTTGTAAAATCACTCCATATAAAATGTATGGGAAAATGAATTTTCTTGATAATTTTTTCTTGGGGGATATTTCGGGAATTTTCTTGGGTATTCTTCTTCTTTGGCCGGAGACCAGTCCGAATTGGTGCGAATCATCGAAATCGGTCCAGGCGTTCTTGAGTTATACTACGCGTAACTAACGTCACTCCCTTTGTATATATATAGATTATTATTATTATTATTATTATTATTATTATTATTATTATTATATAAGAAAAGAGAGGAAAAACGATCAGAGAAATGAAGGAACTCGTACAAGACTTATATTCTGGAACGTCAGGTATTATTACTATAACAATACTGTTTTTTTGCTAAAAAAGGCTCAAGAAAATATAGTTATGCTGTTTTTTCAATCTGTGATATTTCCTTCCTGAACTGGACTAACATAAATCACGATACGACCATATTTAAAAAAAAATTAGGGCTTCCAGATGAAAACTATTTCCATACTTAAATTCAGTACGCCAAATATAGATATCAGCTCAAAGGATTCTGGCACCAAACCGCTGTGTTAGATTGTGTAATTCAAGTTAAAAATGATGAGACAATTTCAGGATAATTTAACTGTAATTGTAGTTTCGTTTGTAAATGGAAAAGATCAATTGTGCATTGTCATTAATTAGCATTGTTTTATTGCGATTATGATCATATCTTCCATTCGAATTTAGTCGATTTGGCAATTTTTCCTACATTATCCTTAAAAATTATTCGAATTTATCTGGTACGGTTAATTACTCCTTTTATCAGAACTATATCAAATAGAACTTATCAGATCCCATTAATATAATTGGTAATAGCATTAAAATCATGGTAATATAGTAATTTTTCATATTCAATTAATTAAATAGGGATAAGTTGTCCATTTATACAAGTACACAAGTCCAAAAAAATCCAAAAAAGTTCATATTCGAAGCACTTACGATTTGCGATTTTATCCGAACGAAAGGATGAATGTAATGAAACGATTATAGAATCCTATTCTATTAACTTATTTTTTTATACATCGTCTTATCATCCGTGTTACTGTAACGATCTCGAATCATATATAAATATGTAAATGTCAGCTTAAAGCGGGTCAATGTTACGGAACGTCGAGTTGACAATTCGTGAGATTTTCTACCTTGATACATTATCACATCACATGGGCGTATGTGCATATACATAAATACGTACATTACATACATAAGTACTTAATCGACGAAACGAATATTAACACTGTTGACCTTAGGGGTACGCAGCGCGTGTAAAATCGGCGTTTTCCTGCTTGTATCGAGGTTCCCATCTCGTCGACGTACGTAAGAAGTAACCAGAACGATTCCGAACAAATATGAATAAGTGAATTAGTAGGCTGTGGCTAAAATAATATAAAATAAAATAAAATTGCCTTTAGCACACTTTTCTGAAAAAACCCTGCACAATGGACATCGCACAATGAACGCGCGAAACACACCGAAACACTGTTGATATTTTTCAGAAAAGTGTGGCAAAGGTAATTTTATTTATTTTAGATTCTGAACGACGTTATCTCCTAAAGTAATGACAAATATTTTTATATCAACAATCGATTTCTTTTACCGTAATTATTATTGGAAAAATTCTTTAAAAAAAAAGTAGGAAGGATGCGTTTTGATTGTTGAGTTGTTGCTCATACACTTTTCTAAAATTTCAGATAGAAAAAGGGATTTGACTGAATTGAGTTCAATGCGTTTGGGATATATATGATAAAAATGTGAATACATGAAATAATTTTTCAATCTTATAGAAAGTTACTCTCAAGATTTTATTACAATTTAGTATCTGCGATTTTTTGGGGACGAAAAACCGATTTAGCATGGTCCCGGTCTCCATTCAATCCATTTAGTCGAGGTTTTCACCAATGTCGGCCTAAACGTGAGTTAGCAACAGTTTTTAACATCACGCAGCCACGCGAAATTACAAGTAATTAAAACTTTACTACTAAACCATAGATGGCGCTGAAGGTAGTATGCTAATAAAAGAAAAATATCTACGAAAACTAACAACAACATGTAAATTCACATACTTTGTTTACAGTTACAAAAGTAATCGGAGCTGAGTTTTTTAATCAAAATAAAAAAACTTATACACAATTAGTTGGCGTTGCAAAAAGAAGGTACGTAAATGTTTACTTAAAATGTGTATTTCTTAAGAAAGATTTTGAGCTTGAATTTATTTATTTTTAAGTATTTAAATATAACTGTAAATATTAATTTTAATACTACTTTTATAAACTTTTAATATATATGTGCTATTACATATACTTGAAATATAGAATGTTAATTAAATATCAAAACTAAAATAAAGAGCGTTATTATTTGGTTCAAAATTATTCATAAAATTTTGGGAACTCCGAGTAAGGCTCGCTCCACCAGGTATTTAATTAATTAACTGATTAAAGCAAAAAGTAGGAAAAAGAGCGATAAGAAAGCGAAAAGCGAATGACACGGGTTTGTCGAAATAAAAAAAAAAACCATAGACCTATACAATTTTGATACGGGAATAAGTCTATCGCTTTCTTTCGACAAACGCGTGCTTTGGTTAAAAGAATACCGCAAAAATGTTGAAAATATGCCTAAAATGTTTAGAATGTATAAAATATGTTTCGAGATATATCCGACATTCTAAAGACATGTTTGAAACTCTTTTTCCACATTCCAGACATTTTAGGAATGTTTTCGACATATTTTGCTCATATGTGTACATATTTTAGTCAGAGCTCGAACATACAATGCGATCTCTAGTAATAACATACCTAACGTTTACAATGCTAGCTAAATTTAATTTAGAAATGCTGAAAAATCATTGAGCATTAGACTGAGAAACTGGTGGACGTAATTCGAAAAATAATTAAAGCCGATATCAAGTTTCGATTTCCTCCAGTATGATTCCCCAGGAGACCCAAACACTGGAGGTTTTTCAAAGTCTGTTCTTCCTCGCTCTCTAGCATCCTCCCGAAGAATTTCTTCCCTAGCAGATTGAGCCTAGACTTCTATGCGTTGAAACACCTACCTAAACGTAGATTAAACAAAAAGAAATTTCCCATCGTTTTTATGAGTTTATCCCTTAAAAATGGCGTAGAAAACAAGAATGAAAACGGATGGAACACCTTCCTACTAATTTAATGGAAATTGAGCAGTTTTTGAGAGATTAACCTGATATCTTCAGTTACAAGATTTATCAGATAATAATTGAACGAATAACAAGAAGATAAAAATCTCTCTCGTTTACGTTCATTAGATAAAACTATCGACCTATACCTTGATGGAGCTAAGAGCAGTAACTTCTGACGCAGTGTTAAACTCCTTATTTCGAGTAGAAAAATTGTTCGATGCCCCTATCCTAAGCATCGATGAAGAACATTGAAAATATGTAACAAAAGGATATGAAAGCTATGAAATGATCACAGTTCATTAGAGTCCTTGGTTTAAAGTGTATATTATACATATGTATACCTATTTAGACACTCATCTTTTGAGTTGTCTCTACTACTTTTAGGTCAATAAAAAGACATAATTTCAATTCAACCGATTATATCTCATTACGATATTTTAATGGTATTTTACAATGAAAGAGCTAGAAAAGTTGTGAGATGGCTGGTAAAGGAAGCCAATCGAATTGGTTTAAGAATAAACCAGGAAAAAACAAGTATATGATAATACATCACACGATACAGAAAATTGCCTACAGGTGTAAACAGACGAACAAACATACAGCTTTGAAAAAGTGCAAGACATCGCATATTTTTGGCGTGAAAATAAGAGAATATTGATATGAGGCACAAGAATAACAAACATTGTTGACATCGCTAACGAAGTCGAGTTCTGTGTCAAGAAGAACTAAGGAAAGAATATATTCGAGAGTAATTAGAATCACAACAATCTATGCGTGTGAAATCTAGGTATTAAATAAAGCGGAATAATAGAGATTGGAACGATGGGAAAGAAAGATATTAGAAAACAATATATGGAGGGGTTAATACAGAAAAAGGTTGGGGAAGAAGAACAAACAAAGAAATAGAAATACTATACAAGAAACCAAAAATAACAACAGTGGCAAAAACCCCACAAATTAGATGAATGACGAAAATTGTCCTGTATAGGAAACCAATCGGGACGAAGAAAGAGGGGACACAACGATAAAGATGATTAAACTGCGTCCAAGGGGATTGAAAGGAAACGGAAATGAATAATTGGAGAGAAAGAGCAATGGACAGCGACAACTGGAGAGGAATAGTAAAAAATAGAAGAATAACAATAGTGGCAAAAGCGCAACGAAGTAGATGATTGGGGCATGTGCAAAGACTGAAGAACCATTGGTGCTGTATAGGAAATCAGTGGGGAAAAAGAAAAAGGGAAGACCATGAAAAAGGTGGTTATAAACAACGTCCAAGAGGATTTAAAGAAAATAAAAATTTATAATTGGACGAAAGGAAATGGAAACGAATAATTGGAGAGAAAGAGCAATGGACAGCGATAACTGGAGAGGAATAGTAAAAGAAGCCTTAGTTGAAAATTGTAAATAGATTTATGATCATAAACCCAAGATCATGTGTTATTATTATATCTAAAAAAAAAAAAAAAATGTAAATAATTTTAGAATGTATAATTTATTTATGCCCAAGACCTGCAGAGCAATATTAACAAATAATTAATCATTTTACTGGAGAAGCTTCTACGAAAACGGTTTAAGATACTTAAAAGTGGTAGAGACAAACCGAAAGACTGGGCCAAAACTAATTAATGTATAGATTTCTTTTCTCAGGCGCGCGTAGTTAACATATTTTTTTCGCTTCATCTTAAGAAATATATTCGTGCAAGAAGCAAAAGGAGAAATGTAAGGGGTGCAAGGAATGCAGTTATTAAAAATATTTGCTTAATTATTACGCATTCGAACCTATGGCCTTGAACTTTGGACATATTGCAATTTTGATGAATTTGTCTTATTTGATAATTATCTTTCGTTATTTTTCGTGACCTTTTTTATACTTATCTTATATGATAGTTCTCTACCACAATTAGGTCAATTAAACAAGACTGGTTCAAATGATAGATATTATGTCAGAACGTTTACAAACGTTTTCGGAACACCTTCTAAAGCGAAAATATAACTAGATAAATGTATAAACAAACATTTGTTTTTTTATTATTATTCAGGAACTATCAACAAAATACCTAATGACTAGGATTTCTTGATATATAGGATCTGTATTTTTTTGATATTGTAAATAATTGATTTAATATGCAAACTATGAAAATACCCAGAAAGAACCTGATATCAAAAGATCTTTGTGGAAACCTTGACAATTCTGTTCAAGGACTAGGATCCGAATCAAAAACCTAGCCAAAGGTTTCCTTCTTAAGAAATGTAAATGTCATTTTAACAAATTGCTGTATACATTACTTACATTTTGAACATTGGTTCTAAAATTAATAGTTTTAGTATCTTTCTAGACATTTATCATTTCATAATACTAGTCTTTTTTTATAATTATTCTCTGTTTTTAACATAATTGTGTTTTCAAAATCAAAGTAATGCCCCAGATCTTTACAATGTTTTCCTGCAACGGCCATTGCACCAAAATCATTATTTAAAGAATATTTATGATTATAAAACTTTTTTTTAAATATTGTTTTGTGTGACCGATGTCACAACCATCACAGTCTTTATAGTTTATTTTATAAACTACATCTTATTTATTTTTGTTTATTTATTTGAGATTAAGTGTTACTGAAAAGAGATCTGTTACTATAATTTGAAATATAAGTTACGTTTATATTGTTTATATTAAATTACTTTTTTTCGTAAAAATTATTTGGATAATTATGTCTATCTAAGATTTCTTTAACTTTGTTTAAATTCTTTTCCCCTAAATTCAGGATTAGCTAATCTAACCGCTTGATCAACTATTACCGGATTACTCGATCAAGCGGTTACATTAATTTTACGTAATTTTGATGTTTCTGAAAAATAATTTAGATGTCTCCCTGTATTGGTAGACTTTATATGCCAATTCGGTTTTACAATTGCGTTATTGTGCATGATTGTCACGTTCAGGAAATTTAAAGAGCTATTAGATTCCGTCTCATATGTAAATTTTCATTTATTATGATAACTATTGAAGGAATCCAATACCTCATCAACATTACCCTTTCTTACGGAACAAAGAAAAATACACATTTAATTTTGATGAATTAAAACAATACTGCATAAAAATATTATTTGCCTTAGGTATAGGGAATTCCCTCAACGTACGAAGGGAGTCCAAGTAGCATAGAAATAATACTTTTTCAACGTATCAATTGGCTTTCGCGAGATACACCTGCTAGTCAAAACAAATTGGCTCAAGCCTTATGGATCTGAAGGCAAAGTTTTTTTATTCACTGATATGAATATTGGGAATCTAAATTATTAACGTGCATATTAGGTTGCATAATAATCCATGTAATGATTCGTCGAGTGGGAAGCATCGCTAATTTGTGAAATTAAAATTGGACTTTCTCATTGCGTTAGAGAAGAGTATCGGTATAGTCGTGTGTTGGATTTATTAAGGTAAATATCCGTCAATAAACATAGTTTTTGCTTAATACAACGTTTCCAGTTTCCTATAGATTCTATGATTCTGATTTTGCTAACTTCAGTATATATTCTATGTATCTACATATTCAGGCACGCCTTCGCCTTTTCCTTTTCAATTTTTACTTAATCATTTATTTGTTTATATTCGTATTATTTACTGCCTAAACAAATGTTAGAAACGAATTTTTGTTCATTATTTCATAACCATCGGCAAAAGTTACTTCTTCTAATGAAGATATGCAACTAACTTCACAGTTGTGATTTGATGGTGGCATAACCTGAGTATATAACGATCATTACTTCTGCGAAATGATATCCGAATTTCGGGTATTTCAATTAGCTTCCACGATTTCTCCATGTATTACCGACAAATATCGGATCTTAATTCAAAGCATGTTGGATTTAATTAAATTTCTTTTTCAATTAGATAGCAAGACAAAATATTTTCGAACGTAGTCCTTTAATATAATACGAGGGCAAATTTAGATTATGTTAATAAACGTACATATCACAAACAGATAATTGGAGGTCTAAAGGTCAGTTACTCACCTACATTGATATGTACATGTTTCTTTCATTTAAATATACAATCTATTTACCTAAATTGGTATGTATGTATATGGTGGATCTACGTTTTTTGATTCAAGTATATAATCTATTCAAACTGATTTAAACAATGGAATCATTATCATTTCAGCTTTGGTCTTAGACATGGCCCCGAACTTATCCATGATTTTGCTAGTGGTCCATTGGATAGGTACAGGAAAGATGCTACCTTTGACTGGAAAAAACTTAAGATTTTCCTCGAGACAGAGGAGGTTCTAAAATATGTGGTACGTACAAATTTATATAAATTAAACGGTTCTCTATTTAAAAAATTTTATAATAAACATACTTCCGTTCATTTATTTTATCTTTATCTGTCTTTGAATGGAGGATCTGTCCACTTATTACGAATTTTGTAATTTACGGACAAGGAAGAAGGGAGCCATTGTCTTTATTGACATTGGGAGGGGTAAGGTGTATGTTTATACATGACTATTCAAAAGATTCAAAAATTAATACGAGGGTTGACTGAAAAGTGTTAAGCCTCAACATGAAGATGGCGTTACTAGTCTTCCCCACTGATGTACGGTACTACTGAAAATTTCAGCCATTTTCAGCGGTTTTCGTCAAAAGTTGAAAAACTCGAATATCGTGCTCTGATTAAATTCTTGCATTTAAAAGGCAATACGCCAACGTAAATTAAGTTGTTTTGTTTTACTACGATATTCTCTCTGTTCTGATATTAAGGGGTTATATCACTCAAGCGTGTTAAAAAGAAGGCCTATTTTTGTGATTTTTTCTTCCGTTACAAATAATGCAATAAAAATCTCGTTATTTGGGGGATATTCTACATATTATGAGGTATAGAATTTTTTGTAAATTTAAGATATAAAATGGCGGCCTTTTTCCCGAGGAGGTCAATTGCGGGCAACATAACATTTTTTAAACAGCACCTAGGGCAAAATAATTTTTTGTTATTATTATTATACATTAGTTGTTTTAGAACGATATACTAGGTTACTATAAAATATTGAATTTTCGTATAATAAGAGCAATTTGAAAAAAGAAAAGGAAATTCAGAGAAAAGGGCGCCCTAAATTTGTTTATAACAATGTTATTGTTAATCAGTTGTTAAAATCGTGTGTACCGCTCTACATTATCTATCTGAGAAGCTCCAGCGCCAATTTGAAAAACGCGGTTTCCAGAAAAACGCGTTTAAAGTTTCCACACGTTTTTTTGCCAGCTTACCGGAAGTTGTTCGTATGTTCCGAACTTGTTCCAGGATTTTTATCTGATGTTGACTCCTTGGGAACAAAAGAAATATAAACGGCACGGCGAACCTCTCCCCTCCCCCTCTCCACCCCTAGTTTCAAGACGAATAACACAAAATTTGTGGTTATTGTTATATCTTAAAATCACCAAGTTGGGAAGATTTGGGAACATCGAATCGCGGCTGCAATCGAACTTTAAAGTTTTGCATAACTTTTTCGCGGTTATTTTGAGATATGTCGCAATGTTTGGTACCAATTGCTTCCATGAAGGGTTTCTTGGAAGATAGTTGGAAACTTCGATTTTAAGATAATCCGTCGAGCGGTAACGGAATATCACTTTTTGAAGAGATTAAACGCCCGAAGAATATTTTACTCAAAATTTTATTTATTATCGCCCCATCCCGTGTAAATAAACAATAAGTTTTCAATCTTCTCGTTACTATTAAAAATCCATAAAAAATAGTTGCATTCGACTTTATTGTTTTCAGAACGAATTGCACGAAGAGATCAAAAAATATCCTCTACTATGTTCCTCCTCGGCATCAACGACATTGGACAGCATCCGACACGACACGTTAAAAAGAATGTACATCCTGATTTCCATTCCGCAAATCGAAGAGCAATACGCGGGCGACGTTCGTAAAACTATCGCCGCCTTAACGACATTATTCAACTTAGATCCGAGTGCCACAATCAAAATAACCGTAGCCATAGCCCTATTTGCTAGTACGTTGCTATCGATGGGAACGGAACGACATATACCTTACCTCCAGGATTTATTCGCGAAGAAGGTATTTAAAACCGTCAACGCATTTTTCTCGACGTAAACAAAAACGGAAATAATCGCAGATTTTAGGTTGCTTTTGTCTGACCGAAATCGGACACGGATCGAACGCTAGAGGGATGCGAACTACGGCCACGTACGACGTTCAGACGAAAGAATTCGTCTTGAATTCGCCCGATTTTCAAGCGGGGAAGTGCTGGGTCGGTGCTTTGGGGCAATCGGCCACGCATGCCGCCGTTTATGCGCAACTCATCACTCCGGATGGTATCGAACGCGGATTGCACACTTTCGTCGTTCCCATTCGAGATCCAAATTCGATGCTGTCGTATCCGGGAATTATAGTGGGAGATATGGGAGAAAAATGGGGATTAAACGGCGTAGATAACGGGTAAGGTTGTTTTTGAATCGTTACACGTAGTTAGATTTGCGTCGGATTTGAAAATTTTCATATTTATTTGGTGCCCTCTATCCATTTCCAAGATTTCGGAAATATGAAGTAGTGATATGTAGTAGTATTGCAAGATGAGGTATGATCAAAATCTATCAGGATTGCGTTTATTAAAAGGAAAATACAACACTTATAGATGGTCTGGGCAAAGAGCGATAATTACGAAATAAGTTACGACAGCATACTTATACACAGAACTATTCGCATATAGCATCTATTTAGATTTTATACTGACTAGAGTGGGGAGTCGGCGATGCTGTCGTAACTCATTTCGTTATTGTACGCTGTTACCGCTGTTTGGCCAGGCAACTTGGATGTATATTATTTAGTCTCCGTCCGGAGCCTCACATTTAGACCAGGGCTGTTTCCACTGCAGATTATTTTTGAAGTCGTCTTCGGAAATAGCGAACAGCTGCCCCGTTGCATTTCCTGAACATCCTGAAATCTTCGTCCTTTCAAGTGGTATTTAATTTGTGGGAAGATAAAAAATCGCAGGGAGAGAGATCTGGCGAATATGATGGCTGTGGGACTTGTGGAATATGGTTATAGTGAACTATTTTCGAGAGTCAAAATTTTAACAAAATAAAATGTAGAGGACTTTCTATAAATAAATTAGGTTCGTTAATGGGCAATTAACAAGTAACGGTGCAAAAGCTTACAAAGTAAGCATAATTTGTATATGCCAATAATTCTGTAGGAAATTTTGACCATGTCAGTTGCAAAACGCAACGGCAGACTAATTAGTTTCAAATGGAATGTAGTGTTTAGCAAGCAACTGCTGCAGAAGCTGAGATGAGTATGCAGGCACATAGATTTTATACTCGCCACTCCTAGATTTAGACTCTATCGAGCACAAACATCCTCAGTTTACTCCCTTTTCTTTGTAGTTCACTTGAAAAATTGGAATTTTTAACACCGTTTTGGTTCCAGTTTCGTTATTTTCAACAATTACCGGATACCGCGCGAGAATCTTTTAAACAAGAACGCCGACGTGGACGAATCTGGAGAATACACTTCGGCCATCAAAGATCCTAACAAAATGCACGGGAAATCCCTCGGTGGCTTATCCACCGGACGTATCAACATTACCCATATCGCTTACATCTACTTAGCTAAAGCCGTCACGATCGCCATTCGTTATGGAGCAGTTCGTAAGCAGTTCGGACCTGAAGGTCAAGAAGAATTGCCGATTTTAGAGTACCAACTGCACGTAAGTAGTCTTATTGTTGTTTATCTTCAACTATATATATTTAATAAAGGTGATTGCAAGGACTGTCGTGTAATTTACTGACACAAATATCACATCGGTAAACTCCTCACCACACAATTGTTTATAATAAAATCGGTGACACGTGTTTCGCTAGCTCGAGGCGCTTCGGTTTATACGGTTGTTGAAGGTGCTTCCCTCGAGCTAGCGAAACACGTGTCACCGATTTTATTATAAACAATTATGTGGCGAGGAGTTTACCGATGTGATATTTGTGTTTATATATACTTAGTTTGGCTGCATTTTAACGTGTTCAATGCTAAATATTATGTCGCTGTTAGACTGTGTTTTTAAATAACTTTAGGCATTTGGTGCTTGTTTCAATAAGAAGTAAAATTCTATAATTGAATAAACAATGTATAAAGAAAAAGTTTTTCATTTCGAAAACGATGCTAAATAAGTTGAAGTTGAATTTGAACTAAATTCGAGTCCGAATAATAAGAGCGCCATCTGATGGGGGAGACGCAAATACGGCAAAAAGCGTCTATTTGACGATTTCAAGCGTCTCACTTTTTCCTAGTTAACTCTCGCCGCAGAACCTCCGTAAAAGAGCTTTGCTCTAAAGGGAAGGAAAACTTCTCGCGCTGAAAACGTCAATGTAACATGGAGTTTGATACAAAAAGATCCGGGTTTGAAATTTGACCGAGACGATTGATAGAGAAGACTAGGTAATGGAGTTGAAGTGTAAAAATAAATGGCTACATCATAAATTAGATGAACATGGCAAAAGACTGGTTTATACTGCTCAAAAACAGTGAAACTGCGCTATAACACTTGTCCGGATTTCTTTTGCTTCAATATTTACCTCATTTAATAGGTCGTTTTATAAAGAATTATTTAGATATTACGTTGGATGCTTGTCTTAATCTTTCGCTTTGTCCGTATATATGTCAAATAATACATTTCAGCAACATAGGCTACTACCATACCTGGCTGCCACGTACCATATAAAATTTTTAGCCGAGAAGCTCATGACGATCAACGCTCAACTGATGCAGGATCGTCTGAGTAACAAGCCTGCAAATCCCGATTTGGGAAACGAAATCCACGCCTTATCGTCGGCTTCGAAACCGATCGGAGGATGGACCGCCAGAGATGGAATCCAAGAATGTCGAGAAGCTTGCGGAGGTCATGGCTACTTGAAAGGTTTATTATTATTATTATTATTATTATTATTATTATTACAATAGTTCATCGTATTCATTATTTTTCGTTCCCTCGCCCTCGCCAAAATGTCCGTTGAGATCGCGAAATGACTGTATTGCTTTCCGTCCTTCCTCCAAGTGGCGTGACGAATATGAAGAACATTTTCTAGACGCATTTTTATCAACTAAATAGAGAAGAAGAATATTTTAATGAAAAAGAGTAGACGAAACTCCAACTTTCACAAAAAAAGGTCGTCATTTTCGGCTGTTCGTGTCCTTCTAAGTTTTCCTCATGTTTTGTACCCATACAATATGCAATTTCATGCTAAAAATGTCTAATGAACATATGCCCAGAACTCTAAAGCAATTGTGCTGCAAGCATTTGACGTTTTATATAACCCTATTAATGCAAGGTACGTACATACGTCTGCAAAAAATCGCATTAAAAATCATTTAGAAAAGAGTTGTTTCATTGAATTAATTATTTAAAATGTCCACCCAATTGCTGTGTACATAGTCTAGCCCTTCTTAGAATTGAAGAGACAGCTCTGCTAACACTCTCAGGATCAGTCCGCATAGTATCCGCGCCATCCGTAATCCTAGCAACAAGTTTTTCTCTGCTTTTCAGGTTTTTCCGCATAAACTAATTTTTTCAGCGTTCCCGTAACAAATAAGCAAAGGGATTTCGGTCTTGGTGACCTCGCTGGCCTATCAACTGCAAAACCTCTTCCAATCCAGCGCTTCGTATAATTTCGATTAAGAAAATCTGTTATTTGTCTATTTCTCAAAGTGTGGAGGTGCGCCATCGTGCGCTGTATCCACTTTCGACGTCTTATAATATGACGCACGTCATCTAGTAATGCTGGAAGGGTCATCATACTTAAGCTGTGGCAGTCATGTCATGGAACAACCTTTATGTTAGCATGTGGTTATTAGAATGTTTAATTGGTATTTTTGTAAACGATAACGCTGGCCAAGGGAATCGGTATTGATTATTTAGGACATATCTGCAAACATTACTTACTTTGTCTTGGCGAGTTGCGCCTATTTTTCATTTAAAAATTTTTCTTTTTCGAATCAATTTTTATTAAAGATTCGTCAACCCTAATGGTTGCTTGATCTCGTGGGATTTTCCCCTTTTTACTACCGCAAACCAATGAGATTTGACCAACTTCAGGATTCCTGCTTATCCAGGGCCGGACAGGGAAGTGTGAAGCAGGTTCATTTCACCCACTCCCTCGCCGACTAGCTGGCTGGCACCCTGTTAGCGAACTTCATTCCTGTGGCAAAATTGGTGGGTTTTTTAGGGAAAATTTTGTCTTTAGAATTAGAAAACGGTGGCGCCAATACACGACGTAACAGCTTCAAAAAAGAAAATTATCACACACTGTTCTGTTTTATGATATTTATTAGTGAACTGTGTACATGGCCAGTTTTAGGGGGCCTCGTGGTGGTATCTTTCCATTCCACATTTCCCTCTTCCCAGGGGTTCATAACGTTTCCCATTTATATCGTTAACTTTTGCCTTTCAAAGTCAATTTGAATTACAAAACTTAACATAAATATATTTTTATCGTTCCTAGCTTCCGGATTGGGTGAATTACGCAACGATAACGACGCCAATTGCACCTACGAAGGCGAAAACCACGTCTTAATCCAACAAACCAGTAACTGGTTGCTCAAGTTTTGGCCGCAAATTTTAAAACGTCAAGTAATAACATCGCCCTTGCATTCTATCGACTTCTTCAGCGACGGCTTGAAGATTTTAAACCGAAAATTCGGAGCAAGGAGTATAAGCGAGCTGATCCTTCCGGAAAGTACGTATTCTTTCTTATCACAATGATTGTCGAATATTTGTGATTTTCAATTTTTTCCGCAGATGTAATATCGATATATCAGTGGTTGGTGTGTTATCTACTAAAGATATCTTACAATAAGTACGAAGCCAATGTCAAGAAAGGAATGGATGCGTTCACTGCCAAGAACGAGAATCAAGTTTTTTATTCTAGATCATTGGCTGTAGCTTATATCCAGGTGATTATGATACGTTCATTGGTATAAATTTCTGTTGAATGAACAAGAGTATGTAGCATTAATGTTTACAGCACTTCGCCTTGAATTTGATGTACGAAAAGATCCAAGAAGCCAGCGATCCGGCGATCAAAAACGTTCTAGCAAAATTGCTCTCCTTATACGGTCTATATTCGATCGAAAAGCAACATATTTCCGTTTTATATCAGGGAGGATACGCCAATGGGGAGCAGGTCGTTACCATGATACAAGATGCCGTTTTGCAGCTGTGTGGCGAAGTTAAAGGCGATGCGGTTGCGTTAGTGGATGCTATCGCCCCGCCCGATTTCCTGTTGAGATCGGCGTTAGGCGCATCCGATGGACAAGTAAGTCTTAATTGTTCTTTTCATGTTCCTTTTAAAATGTGGAACGGTCAATTTTGTAATCGAATTTAATTGGTAGGTGTACCATCATCTCCAATCGAGTTTCTATCAATCGCCTCATTGTTTGGTAAGACCGACTTGGTGGAAGGATATGGTGGACAAATCGTATGTTCAAGCGAAGATCTAATGTAATGTGTGTGTGATACGGGTATTTCGTTTTATATTGTTGGTGATAATATGTACTATAATGTGCACGGGTTTTAATAGAAAAAAGTTATACATAATAGTTTTTTTTTTCTTTTTTTTTCCTGGTCGAAACTAAACAAAATATAAGATTGGATTTCATATTCAATTATCTCCAACATGCAACTGACAAAGGATAATTAATGAGTTCTGAAAACAACTGTTTTTAAGATGAAACCAAATAACACTGATAACAACTGACAACACGAATGAGAATGCGATTTTTAACGACGATTTAACGATCCGTCTAAATAGGCACTCATCTCAGGATATATCGAGTTTCAACGCCATTTAACTAGCAGTATGGGATTGCAATGCGGCTAACAAAGGTTTAAAACACCGCTAATGCTTGTGAATAAATCTAGTGACGTCACTTGATTTGCCGGACTCACTCGCAAGGTCTCGGGTGTTGGTCGGAGGCATTCGAATAATTTGAATAAGATTTATATAAAATATAGCTTGTTTAAATAAATGTTATTATATAACAAATAGACACCTAATTATATAATTGTTTCAATAAACATATATTTCGAAGTAAAACTCAAACTTGCGTATACCCTATTCTCATCGAATTACTTACCAACAAACAGTTACATATGTCAGAACAACATTAATTATAGTATTATTTTTGTTCATAATGTTGGGAACAAACTTAAAACAGATATGATCCCTAGAAGTTGGCGTCAGGTATTTGGATCTTTATCATTTTCGCTTTACCCGATATTAACATCGAGTCACATTTGAAGGATCTCGGAAACTTTGCCAAAATATACCAATATGTTGATCCTGAACAATAATAATAATAATAAATTTTCTTAACAGTATATTTTTCGAAAAATACCTTACATCTCGAAATAATACAGAATAATATCCCTCTTACATCCTTCTTAAACAACTACATTTTTTCCAATATATAAAATATAAAATCTCAGATAATCAGCATCTTTTCATAATATTCGAAATCTCACTGTTTACCACCGTATCGTTTCTCCAATTCGCCAGATTCGTCCTTTTTAATGAATCTATCCAGAATTTTCTCATCGTCCGGTTCATACTTAGACAATTCACGGAACGCTTCGTCGTCCACGAAGCATATTTCGTGCCCGTCCGGATCGGCCAAGATGATAACTCTCACCGTAGCTTTTCCCGGCGTATCTAAGGATATCAGCGGGGTGAGGATGGTGCCTTTTGCCTCTTTTATTTTTGAATCGACCAGGGTTTGTTGATCGTAAGGACACGAAAAGGCGATGCGACCGTAAGCTTTTGCCCTATTGATTGGTTCTTCTGCAAATAAGAAAAAAAAGCCGGTATAAATTAGGTGAACACAAAATGACTACTTTTAAATTAAAACTGTTATACAGGGTATGGCTTAAAAGTTTTTCATTTTGAGGGGAGGGAGGGAATGAAGTTCTTAATTTTTCTTTTGGGACTTATGGGAAGAGCTCGCAAACTTCCAAATTATAGTGCGAGTGAGTCAGTGAATTAATGTTAATGGCTAGCAAAGGAGAATTAATTGTGAAGAGGAGGCAGGCACGTCATCTACTACGTATTTATGACGTCACCCTACCAACCGTACAATATGAAATCACATAACTTTAGAAATGCCACAAAATAATTGATAACCATCTGCATTATGTCTAACATATATTTTGCATGTATTCATATTTAATGTGTGCAGCGCCTTTGTTTCAAATAGGGATAAATTAAGCAAATCATAATTATTTTTTTTTTTGTAAAGTTCTTTTATTAGCGCGCTAATTACAGTGGTGACAAATCTCATTTGTGTCTGCCAGTCATTCGTGTGTTCCGTTTATATTGTTATCCTAAATTTTTTTACTTATTAATCCTCTTGTATTAAAAACAATTCTTTCAAAAACTAATGAGCGATTGTTACGTTATTACGTGCAATTTGAAAAACTGTTTTATTGACCTATTAGTGGTAGATCTCTATCATATAAGATAAGTATAAAAAGGTCACGAAATATATATATATATTTCAATTGTTTGCAAATTTGATAAAAATTTTGAATCTAAGTCCCATTAAACTTTGAGATTTCAGATTTAATGGGGCAATTCCATTTAGATAAACAGATAAGAGCTAATAATGTTGTTTAACGAAAAAAATTGATATTTACTTGTCACTTACTAATTTGTTGCAACTCCAATTTCGCTTGGTCAGCACTAAAACCAAGAAGGACACTCTGTTTCTCCTTGTTTTGCTCAAATATTTTCAATCCCAAAACACCATTCCAATAATCGATCGATTTCTGCAAATTCGATGATGCTAATATGACCTTCTGTACGGGATCTAAAAGTACTAGACATTAATAATTTGGTATATCGATAGATAGATTTATGCCAGAGTTTAGTGAGGATGGAAAGAACATGCGTGATGTTGAACAGACTACATTCACAAAAATATTACTCTTTTAAATTACAATACACTTTCTTTTATATTATAGAAACATGCATAAAACGCGAATGTTGAACATTTTAAATAAAAGAATACAATATAAATTGAAAGCAGTGTAAAAGAAGATCCTCAGACAAACACAAAATAAAAAAGAAATATAAATAACTAATGCAGCTGTCCTTATCATAATGCACGTAAATTAAAACTTTTATAGAAAGATTTCATAAACAAGTATCCAATTGTTGTAGTGGAAAAGGTAAATGATTATAGCAATTTTATTCATCAGTGCTGTAGTTGTTTTTCAAGACAAAAGAGATATATCTTTGTTGACTACCGACACTAGAGCAGAGTAGGTTCACTCATAAAAGCATTAAGACACTAATTTAAATATACTTGTTCTTGGCAATAAACTGGACAGCAAGTAAAACATAATTACTGTCATTTATTCAAGAAGTACCTTTATCAGTGGGTTGTGGTTCATCGATAATATAAAAATTAAATCCTCCTGGTGCTTGTAGGATATTTCCAGGTAAAATGGGCCAATTATTTTTCTTTGCTCTTTCCAAAGCTTCGCTACTCTTAACGGTAATACTAATAAACTCGTTTCCTTTCTCATACGATTTCACAGGATAATTATAGGTTAACTCCATGACGAAATGGGTATCTTCCTCACCGTATCCCAGCATAGTTTTGCTCCAGCGATTTGCATATGGTCTGTCGATATAATTTATGAATCTACACTAAAAGATACTGCCCGATATATATAATGCTTACCCGTTACAACCTGCATCACAACCCTGGGTGAACTCCTCATGTCGGAGCACCTTCATCCCTAAGATTTCCCTATAGAATTTAGCTGTGTTTCCTCTGTCACCGATTTTGAAGACATAATGAAGGGCACGTCCTGATATTGTTCCAGACATTTTCGATCTTTTAGGTTTTGAAGTATTTGAGGTAATTCACTTGAAATTTCACTTAATTACCGTGTAACGATCGAATCAAAATCTTGACATTGATTGGTTGATTTCTGGAAATTACCATAGAATTTATCTGGAAATGCAACCTTCATGGAATGTATTGCAATTTTGCCATAATATTGCAAATTTTATGTCTCTTTTCTGGTTCAAGATTCCAATACGCGCTTTCTCTCATAGATAAGGTATATTATACTGGCCTCTCTCTCAGAAATGCTCGTTCTCAAATGCGCCACTACAATTCTGTGGCCGGACTATTAACTAAAACTAAAACCCGCGAACTATGAAATATGTAAATTTGTATTTCGGGAAATGGGTAACTGTGCAAATGCAGAATTCAATAAAATTGCGATTTTCGTTGTTATAATAGGTCAATCAACAAGTGGTTATTAGTCAGAAGCTTAAATCGACCCATTTTTAGAGTCGATAATCGCAAATTTAATGAATTTTACAATGCCCTTGAAAATTATTTTATTACATTTAGTACTAAGCAAAAAACAATTAAACAAAATAACATGTGTTGCGGTTTATTCCCAGCAAATATTTTTTAAATTTCGCGGACGGTTTAAGTTGGTAGTTCTGACAATAGTGGACATACTCACCAATTTTTAAGCACTATGCATGCAAAATGTTTACTGTTGCCGGAACTACCAACTTAAACCGTCCCTTTGAAAATTCAGGAAAAATTGAAAATGTTGTAAATTAGACGAAACTTGGTGCATATACGTTTTCGATGGCGTAGAGTGCGATTCCAAAGTCGAAATCGATGGGATTTGCTTCGTTTAGATCTTGGAGCACGCAGAAGCATTTTGACTAGAACCACGTTTCACGTTCTCATCGAATATTTTCTTAATAACACGTCTCTCGTCCCGGAAATTGTTTTAACCGCAATTTGCACGCCAAGAGCTTTAATTTGATGTGTAATAAGCCGTACTTCCAACCATTTCGATTTTCGTCGAAATCTCCAAGGGGTACCCCTTTGGAAATTTAGGAAAAATTGAAGATGTTCTAAATTAGATGAAACTAGGTGCATATACATTTTCGATGGCGTAGAGTGCGATTTTAACGTCGAAATCGACGGGATTTGCTTCGTTTGGATCTTTGAGTATATAAAAGCGTTTTGACCAGAACCACGCTTCACGCTCTCATCGGATATTTTCTTAATAACACGCCTCTCGTCCCGGTAATTGTTTTAACCGCAATCTGCACGCAAAGAGCTTTAATTTGATGTGTAATAAGTCATACTTCCAACCATTTCGATTTTCTTCGAAATCTCCAACCCCTTTGGAAATTCAGTAAAAGTTGAAGATGTTGTAAATTAGACGAAACTTGGGGCATATAGGTTTTCGATGGCGTAGAGTGCGATTCCGACGTCGAGATCGATGGGATTTGCTTCGTTTGGATCTTGGAGCACGCAGAAGCGTTTTGACTAGAACTACGTTTCACGTTCTCATCGAATATTTTCTTAATAACACGTCTCTCGTCCCGGAAATTGCTTGGACTGCAATCTGCACGGAAAGAGCTTTAATTTGATGTGTAATAAGTCGTACTTCCAACCATTTCGATTTTCGTCCAAATGTCCAAGGGGTACCCCTTTGGAAATTCAGGAAAAATTGAAGATGTTCTAAATTAGACGAAACTTGGGGCATATACGCTTTCGACGGCGCAGAGTTCGATTGCGATGTCCAACTTTATTGAAATTTGAAAAAGCGACGAAACAAGGTTCGGTGATTAGAAGGAGGTAATCCTAATCGACATTTATTAACGTCAATTAATTCACAAACCTGCTTCATCATAGATTAGTTGACTGGTCCTTGGTAATATTATCATCCTGTAATTCCCCTAAAAAAAAAAACAATTATTTAACGCATCCCTAACATTCTAACATTCTTTCTCGAGGGAATCGATCCGTACTAAATCCAAAATTCGTGTTGTTTCCTGACAAATACACAATCGTTATACACATACTTACTAGAATTACATATTTCATTCGGAAATCTAATTTCTTTATCCTAACATACATCGTTGCGCTACAAAGCGATTGTTTTCATTGTTCCCGTTCAGATTCCTCGTTAGCCATTCCGTTGTGCACCTTTGTGAATTCGAAACGTCGGCATTAAAATGCGAGAACATTTTGCGTTTGATACCGAATAAGCGCTCTCCCCACGTACATGCATATATACAGGTGCGGAAAAATACCTTTACTATTCGAAATAATTCTGACTTCTGTTTTTATCGTTGTTTTTTAGATTTTCATTTTTTTCTTTTATAGGTAAAACTTAAGTTTCAAGCATGGAGCGATACACAATCGCACTACAAACTAAAATTCAAAATGAAGGAAATAATAATATTAATTTCTTGAAAATCGTCGATCGATAATGAACAACCGAAGAGCATGTCGAAGATTGTTTAGTTGTAAGATCGGTTTGGGTCGGTTGGTGATCCGAGACGTCCAGAAAGATGTTGGACTGTTCGTTCAATTGAAAATATTGAGCGAGTAAGAGGGGTGTTGCCGAAGCACCAAAGGCAACAACCAGGAAAAGATGAACTCAATTGTAGCTCTTTGACCGTATCCTTCGACGAATTTTAAAACGGGATTTGCATCTGTTAACTAAATAAAATTCAGTTGGTGCGAAAACTAAATGCGGGGGACGCCGAATTACGTTTAGACTACTGCAGGACCGTTTTAAATGGGTGTGAAAATGATGAAAATTTCTTATCGAACCTTATGATGACAGACGAAGCTCATTCTCATTCATTTAAATGGCTTTATTAGTAAGAAAAACTGTAGGATTTGGAGATCACCGGATTCACAACAACTTCATAAAAAGACCATTACATTGTGGTCGCGTAATCTTTTGGTGCGGCTGCAAGAATTTATGTACCGTACTTTTTTGAAAACGACAACACCGTCGCCCAAACAGTAAACGGACGATGCTCCAAAGTATTGTATTGCCACAACTACAGAACGAAGACGCCAATATATGGTTTCAGCACGATGGTGCAACGCCACATATGGCACGGGAAACCATAGAACTACTTAGGCAACAATTTTCAAATCGCATAATTAGAAAAAAACGGCGATTTGCCTTGCTCTCCCTGCTCTCCCGATTTCAGCCCATCTGACTTTTCTTATGGGATTACCTGAAGAATAAAGCCCGTTTTACATGATCATATTAAATTGCACGTAAAAATTGAATACTATTTTATACTACAATATAAAACATTGTAAGTACTATTTTTCTGTGCAAAATCATTGTATGAAATTATAATCCGTCCTATTTTCATACAAAATGTTTTGACTGGCGCCTACTCACTAGTCTGCATTGCACGTATTCCAATCTAACCTCATTTTCTTATGCTTACGTCTTATCCAGTCCTGGGTTTATACGTTATACTGTGATCGGGTCAGCAAATGTTTTTATTGGGCGTTTTACTAAAAGTATTAGTGTTATTAGCTAAGCATAAAATTCATCTTTTGGAGGTTATGAGAAATATTTGTACATATTGTGTGCTACTGGTGTATAATTTGAAACGCGTCTGTAGCATGGCGCAAAATCATAAACAGAACTTTTGTACAAGTTCATAATACATACGTAATAGCCCTGACGAGTGATGGAGTCTAAATTCATACAATAATCTAAGGTACAAAAACTGGTAAAGCGTCTTACATTGTATTCAATTGTTTTGGT
This sequence comes from Chrysina gloriosa, assembly GCA_038088585.1. Taxonomy (NCBI): domain Eukaryota; kingdom Metazoa; phylum Arthropoda; class Insecta; order Coleoptera; family Scarabaeidae; genus Chrysina; species Chrysina gloriosa. Next base: position 1,261,729 of record CM076091.1, read on the forward strand.
ACAATTTAATATGACAATGTAAAACGGGCTTTAGGTTTTAGTTAATGAACCTCAAACCGTAAAACATTTAAAGACCAACATTCGTGAATAAATTGTTAGAATGGCCCCCGCAACCGTACGAAAGGTGTTGGAAAACTCGATAAAAGGAGCTTACTTGTTCTTGTTTAAATGACTCGCGTTTGGCAGATATCATTTTCCATAATTTATGTAAAAATATAGCAAAATTTTTTCATTCATTTCATCTTGTTCAAAACTTAGAGCTAAATTAAATTGTAAAGGTACTTCTACTTTATCCGCATCCTGTATATACAAGGTGTAAATTAAGTAACGATTTTAATTTCAGGGGTGATTCCTCGTCATGTTCTACGCGAAAAAGTTCGTATAAACATGTGTCCTAACTTATTTCCTTTTCTAGAAACACGGTGTCAAAATTTTAATGAAGAAATCGGTTTCTTAATTAATTACTCGATGAAACTTGGTGTGTCTGTTAGCAATAACAATGAGCTTCTTTTGATGTAATTAGACTTAATTAATTAGCTGTAATTAGACTTAAAAAGACTTACTGAATACGTTTAAGTTGCATTTAACTATTAGTGATCCAACTAGAATAACCAGTAATTCAAGTACAACTGTTGATAATATCGTGACCAATACACGGAATTATAACAGCAGCGTGGTAATGACGGCTTTATCTGATCATACAGGTCAAGAGATTTCGCTTGAACTCAACAATGTTAATTATATTGAAACCAGAAAATTTAAAAAGGGAATCTTATATGAAGAAGATATATCCGATTTTAAGGTATGGCTGGGTACTAATGACTGGAATTCTATAATACAGCAATACGACCCGAATGAGAGTTTTGGATGGTTTTTGAGTGAAATACAAAACAAATACAATGAGTTGTGCAAACATAAAATATCTAAACAAAGAACTATAAAACAAAGATGGCTTACAGATGTTATTAAAAGGAAGACTGCTGTAAAAAGACGACTATATGAAGATATGCTCAAACAGAGAATAAGCAGTAATGACTATAAATCTTACTGTAAATCCTTAAACAAAGAAATACTGGAATCAAAAAAGAAGGCAAATTCAGATTTTATTGCCAATTCTCACAATAAAATTCGAGCAACCTGGCAACTTGTGAGATCAATTACGGCAACTGAGGAACCAAAATGTGTCAATATTAACCTTCCTATACTCACGCATACGGTCTGTGAGACCGATTTATATAGTATAGTATACGTCTTTCATTTTGACGTGAGTATAGGAAGGTTAATGAAATAAAGGTGAGTGGTGAAAGTATGACTGAAAGATTGACGTCTATCAATGCGCAACTAATAGCTATGTGCAGTAATATAACAAATAATCCAACAGAACACCGAAATAATGTTACTTATTACCCTCACACACTTATGATATATCCCACAACTACCTGCGAGATTTACAATATAATATTAGACCTTAAAGACGCCCAAAGTGTAGGACATGATGATATACCTGTGAGACTGATAAAGGAACGTGCCTTTGAATTATGAGTATTATTAGAGCCTATATTTAATAACTGTTTGCAAACTGGCACATTTCCCAATGGTCTAAAACAATCATTAGTGAATTTAGTACACAAGAAAGGAGATAAAACAAGTATTGCAAATTACAGACCGCTATCTATCTTAACTCATTGCTCAAAAATATTAGAAAAGCTTATATTTAAACGTATATACTCTTTCCTAAATAAGTATAGTATTCTACACGAGAATCAGAACGGATACATCACCGGCAGATCGACAGTCAGAGCAGTGTATCAGGTTTTAAACCAGATCATTCAAGGGATAAATAATAACCAATTCACAATTGGAGTATTTATGGACTTGACTAAGGCTAGAAAAAAGCAAACTAATGGTGATAAATAATAAAGAGCCAGCCAGTAATCTAATAATTAAAATAAACGATAAACAAGAAGAAATTGTCGACGCATTCGAATATTTAGGTATTATTATATCGAAGGATGGAAAAATTGATCTAGACATAGCAAAAAGAGGACGGAAAGCCACAAACATATACTACGCTCTGAATCAAACCATCTTTGGAAAAAAGAAATAGAACCCAAGATCAAATAGATAGTATACAATGCAGTAGTGGCCCCCACAATAATGTACGCGTAAGTGAGTCCTGGACAATACAGCAAAAACAAGAAAGCAAAATAACAGCTATGGAAATGAAATTTTTGAGAAAGATCGTGGGGAAAACAAAAATGGACAGAATAGAAAACGAACAGATAAGGAATATGATAAATCCAGAAGATATACTAAAAAGAATTGAAAAATGTCAACTGAATTGGTACGGCCACATAATTAGAATGGAACAGAAGAGTTTAACAAAGAAAATAATACAAGCCAAAAATAACGGGAGAAGAAGAAAGGGAAAACCAAGGAACAAATGGATTGACAGAATCAACGAATTAGGACGAAAGCGAGGGAAGACCATAGGAGAAATGAGAAGAATGAGTACAGACCGGACACGATGGAAAGAATGGATTAAATCGTCGTAAGATCCAAAAATAATCCGACGCTGAAAGGCATAAGGATTAACGAGAAGAAGAAGAAGACTAAGGCTTTTGACTGCGTTGACTACAATATCCTATACAAAAAATTAGAAATAATAGGTATTAGAGGCACTGGACTAGGATTAATAAGGTCTTATTTACATAATAGAAAGCAGAGGGTGGTTGATATAACCAATGGATTGTTCTCCGACTGGATTACAGTGACAAATGGAGTGCCGCAAGGGTCTGTACTGGGACCTCTGTTATTTATGATTTATATAAATGATTTACCAGCACGAACCTTGCATCAGACAGTTTTATTTGCTGACGATACAACTGCCATCATAAGAACTGATAAGCATTCATTTAATGATGAACTAACTAATACGTTAGCAGCTTTTGATAACTGGTACAGTGTTGAATATCGAAAAACGAATTTAATGCATTTTGCATACTTCAGAGAAGATCCAATTCAGGCCAAATATCGAGATAGTATTTTGATGACGTGCGATGTTGTGAAGTTTCTTGGATTGCAAGTCGACTCCCAGTTAAATTGAAAATATCAAATTAAACATCTAGCTGGCAAAATTTCCTCATTTAATTATGCATTGCGCATAATAGCAACAATAGTCAATGAAGATGCTGCTCTTTCGGCATATTATGCGTACGTGTGTTCACGTCTGAGGTATGGTATAGTGTTTTGGGGAGTGTCTGTGGAAGCGCCAAGAATCTTCAAATTACAGAAGTCCTGCATTAGGAGCATATATGGAATGAGGAAGAGTGACTCGTGCAGGGAAGTGTTTAAAGAAAAGAAAATACTGACGTTAACGGGTCTTTATGTATTGGAATGCGTGGTGTTTGTGCAAAAGAACTTAGACCTCTTCAAAAGTCAACAGCTACGTCAGTGCTATCACACAAGAGGAATCGTAAATAAATATCTTGTTCCATTTCAAACAGTAAGAACTATGGTTAACAAAAGTGCTATAACACAAATAGTTAAAGTCTATAACCATTTACCATTAGAATTAAAAGACTAGTCAAAAATTACGGCAAACACTAACCCAAAATGCTTTCTATAGTTTACAAGAATTTTATAATTATAACTTTCAGTCAACGTTTAACTTTCTTTTTAATTGTTTTACTTGTATTGTTTGTCTTTTTTTTTTGTTGAATGTTTGTTTGTTAATATTATGTGACTAGTCTGTTATTTACAACATGATGTTTCATTATTATTAAATGTTTGATATTTTCAGATTACAAAATGACGTATTCAAAACATAATGTATTATACGAATATTTAATAAAGTTCAAAGTTCAAAGTTCAAAGTTCAAAATAATAATTCCAGTGGCGTCGCAAAAGTTGCCTGGTTGATTTTTATTGTAAAAATCGTTGCACCCCATTGTTTTCTCCCAAGTTTAATATTTTTATCAGATTAAAAAATTCGAAATACAACTTTCTTGTATCTCATCTTTTTGCGAGAATAAAAATAAAAACTTGCTAATAACTTATGATAAATCAAAAGACTTTGTAAACTTTCAAAATATTTAATCATAGTAATAAATATTTCGAAACTATACTATACTAAATTAACTACTTATTACTAATTAAAAACTTATTCTTTGCACCTTGAAATCTGTCTGTTTGGATATCGTCCTTGATAAATTCGACGCGTTTCTGCAGCCTTTCTATCCAACATACATACATTTGAACTAATTCGACGTTGTTCATCTTTGCTGCGCGGGATATGGTAGTGTTGGCACGCTAGAACAAACGAAGCAAGTTACGATACACGTTTATGTACTAACTTTAACCTTTTCTCATAAATATGACAGTGAAGCCCCCTCTACCCGCTCCTGAAATTAGAGTCGTGGGGGTGTTTAAACGCCATTACAGTTTGTTGTTTTCTTTCGCTTTGGATATGTTTATCACTTTTTAACACGATTTCCAGTTGTGTTTTTTTTTCCAGGAAAAATAGTGCGTATGTAGTAGTTTATCGATTTATTCTATCGTTTGATGGTGGAAAAAGCAGCAATTTTGGATCGGTTTCTGGAGTATCTAACCGCGAACTAAAACTAAAAGGAGAGAGGGAGCCTTTGTTATATAATCCGATGAGTTCGATGGACCGTAACGTGATATTGAGATGGTCTCGTCGATGTTGGGGAAAACGATTCCTTTGAAAAATAAGAACTCGTTGCTTTTGCACCGGCAAATTGTCGATAAGAGCGCAATATACTTACCTTCATTTATTTTCGTTCTTATGTGTTTCATCCAATGGGGGATGACGATTTCTTCTTCTTCTTCTTCTTCTTCTTCTTTGAATTATGTCATTAACTTTTGAGGATGACAACTTAATTGTCGTAATATGTACTTGGATGTGTTCAAATGGGCGAATCACATATTTTTCTACCTTTTTCTTTACTGCAATTATTATTTTAATTTAAATAAAACTATATGAATTTTTTTTATTTCAGATAAATATCCATTTATTTTATGAAACATATCACAGAAATATATACAGGCTCTTTCTCAGACAGGTATTTACAGATATGTAACTACGAGGGCCATCCAGTAAATACGTTTCCCTATTTTTTTCTGCGAACGAAACGTTGTAAAAATTAGTTAGTAGTGTAAGAAATGGTGACTAGGATGCATTGGAAGCGCGTGACCTTCCACATCACGCTATTTGTACGCGCAAGTCCGTAGCGCTTCAGTTGCCATGGAGCTACCACTGGTGAACGTGTCCACGTGCAAACTCCGTTCTGTAATTCGTTTTTTCACGGCGAAAAATGAAACTGCGGTCAATATTCATCGCAATTTAGTGTCAGTGTATGGTGAAGGATGTATGAGCATCCAAATGGTTCGCCGATGGCGTTCATGGTTCTTGGAAGGACGGCAAAACGTGCATGATGACGAGCGAAGCGGCAGGCCCGTTACTGCTACAGACAATGCAGCCGTTGCTGCTGTTCGGAATGTGGTGAAAGCAGATCGCCGCGTCACCATTGACGAAATAAAGATTTGACTGCCTCCTGGAATCGAAATTGGACGTTCTTCGATTGGAACAATCATGTCAGATGTTTTGAATTTTCGCAAAGTCTGCGCAAGATGAGTCCCGCGTTTGCTCTCGGAAAATCACAAGCAACAACGGATGGAGGCAGCCCAAGCTTTCCTGGAAATGCATCGAAGAGATGGAGATCAACTGTTTTCCCGTATTGTCACTGGAGATGAAAGCTGGGTGCATCATTCAACTCCAGAAACAAAACGACAAAGCATGGTGTGGAAGAAGCCTGAGGAAAGTGCACCAAAAAAAGGCGAAGGTCACAATCTCTGCAGGCAAAGTTATGGCTACCGTCTTTTGGGACTGTAAGGGTGTTTTATTGGTTGACTACCTGCCCCCAAGCATTACGGTTAACGCTGCGAGGTACTGCGAAGTCCTCACTAAACTCCGAGCTGCACTAAAACGTAAACGTCCTGGACTTTTGTCTCGGAAAGTGTTACTCGTCCATGACAATGCTCGCCCCCACGCAGTTCGAACGACCCAAACGTTGCTGAAAAACTTCAAATGGGAAATTTTCGCACATCCACCTTATTCTCGGGATCTTACCCCAAGCGACTTCCATCTCTTTCCAGCACTCAAGTTGCACTTTGGAGGCAAGCACTTTGCGAATAATGACGAAGTGAAGGCGGAGGCGAACCACTGGCTACGAAGACAGGACACAGCTTGGTACAACAGTGGTATCAAAAATTGCTACAACGGTACCAAAAATGTTTGGACAGAAATGGTGATTATGTAGAGAAGTAGTCTATGAGTTGTATAATGAAAATAAAATAACTGCATAATTGTAAATAATGTTGTTTATTGGTTAAAAAATAGGGAAAGTTATTTACTGGATGGCCCTCGTATATTACAACCATATAGTTGATATTTGATAGAATAGAATTGCAGGTATTCACATGAGAATCGCATGATCTTAGTGCTTATCACATAAAACATATACATGTATGTATGTAGGTACATAGTGGAAATGACGGGCGATGACTTGGGTGCATAGAATACTTATCGAGCTTCACTTTTCCTTGGAATATGCAGCAGGTGACGTTATCCATAAACTTTTGCGTCGAGTTGACCCCGTGTGATGTCTTTTATACCTTCTCCAATAACCTATAAAAAGAAAATATGTTTGCAATTGAAGATAGCTGGATCCTCACGCTAAGTTATGAAGGGTTCTTGAGTATTTTTGAGAGGAAGAATTTACGGGACCCACGATATCAAACATCGTTAGATTTAAAAAAAACTAAGGCGTAGATTGTCTAATCCAAACAAATTCAAAATGGCGAATCCAATGGTGTGGACCCAAGCTCGAAAAGATGGTCTTTAATTCTATTAAAATTGATATGTGGGATTTTGTGGCGTCGAACGAATGTGGTTGACCAAAATTTGAAAAAAAAACAATTTTTGATCAAACTTGGTATATGGCAGTGTTCAGGCTGATTGACTGCGAATTCGCTAAGAGATTCTGAAGATTCGAATTCACCCATCCGAAAACTCTTATATATCAATCTGAATAAAATCTAGCAACACTTATTCGCCATTATTGGACCTCCTGTGAATTTTGAAAATCTGACTGGATTCGGATTACCCCATTCCCATTCCCATTCCGTAATACCACCCCCACACGGTTCAGAATAATAAATCGCATTCAACTGAATTATTTTTCCGAACAAAACTGCATACTTACTAACTATTGCGAGCGTTAAACGTTGCCGGCGAAACTCGGTTTGGGCGGTTGCAGAAAAGGGCTGCGAGGATGAGGTCCACCGCCACCGTGTCCGCCGTTGACCGTTACCATTGTCGTCGTGGTTACCTCGGAGGTGCACGATTCTCTTTTATAGCCCGGCTGGCTAAATAACCTGGTGCAAACACGGGTCAAATCGATAATATATACATAATGGACGTGCAAGCTATTTCCGACTTGCGGAACATGCGGACGCAAGCTTCGCATTCAGCCCCGAGAGATTATGCAGTTCCATGCTCGTGTATGTTCGTGTTCGTAGTATATAGTATACGTGCTACAACCGGAAAAAGCTCTCGTAAAAGTGGGATGGTACATAACTATTACATGTTTTCGAAACGGATGAAGCCCGGTTTAAAAGGCGGGAGAAGAATCGCACGCATGCGGGCTTTTTGTGATTTCCCTCCTAATGAGTTTGCATTCATTTAACGAATTGTTTCATTCAAATGCTACGAGGGATGTTTCGGAAATATTCCAGGAATTTGGCTCTACTTGTAAGTTTAAATGCGTAAATCTTATAGGTTACACCAGCGGTTCCCAAACTTTATCAGTCCGCGGCGCACTTGCACGTTTAGTATTTTGTCTCGGCCCCCTAGTCAAAATATGTGTACAATGACATAAATCAGGCACAGAAATGAAAACAACTTTTGATAAAGAGTTACAATGTGAAACTTACATTTATTACAATTGAACCACTAAAATATGAAAATACAAACAAAAAGGAAGAAATAATTGATGGAAACCTTCCACGACGAAGACCATTTTTGTATTCAGAGTTGGATATTCATTTCTGTTTGATATCTAAAACTCAGCTAAATCGGAAGAAGCAAATTTTTTTCAGACTGTTGTGGTAAGAAAGTCTAGTTAGACTCTCTTCTTCCTACGAAACGAATTCTGGTGGAGCTTGAGCATGGAAAAATCTCCAAGGGGTGCCCCTTTGGAAATTTAGGAAAAATTGAAGATGTTCCAAATTGGACGAAACTTGGTGCATACACGTTTCCGAAGGCGTAGAGTGCGATTCGGACGTCGAAATCGATGGGATTTGCTTCGTTTGGATCTTGAAGCAGGCAGAAGCGTTTTGACTAGAACCACGTTTCACGCTCTCATCGAATATTTTCTTAATAACACGTCTCTCGTCCTGGAAATTGTTTTAACCACAATGTGCACGAAGAGAGCTTTAATTTGATGTGTAATAAGTCGTACTTCTGACCATTTCGATTTTCTTCGAAATCTCCAAGGGGTACCCCTTTGGAAATTCAGTAAAAATTGAAGATGTTCTAAATTAGACGAAACTTGGTGCATATACGTTTCCGAAGGCGTGGAGTGCGATTCGGACGTCGAAATCGATGGGATTTGCCTCGTTTGGGTCTTGGAGCACACAGAAGCGCTTCGACCAGAACCACGTTTCACGCTCTCATCGAACATTTCCTTAATAACACGTCTCTCGTCCTGGAAATTGTTTTAACCACAATGTGCACGAAGAGAGCTTTAATTTGATGTGTAATAAGTCGTACTTCTGACCATTTCGATTTTCTTCGAAATCTCCAAGGGGTACCCCTTTGGAAATTCAGTAAAAATTGAAGATGTTCTAAATTAGACGAAACTTGGTGCATATACGTTTTCGAGGGCGTAGAGTGCGATTCGGACGTCGAAATTGATGGGATTTGCTTCGTTTGGATCATGGAGCCTAGAGAAGCGTTTCGACCAGAACCACGTTTCACGTTCTCATCGAATATTTCCTTAATAACATGTCTCTCGTCCCGGAAATTGTTTCAACCGCAATCTGCACGAAGAGAGCTTTAATTTGATGTGTAATAAGTCGTACTTCTGACCATTTCGATTTTCTTCGAAATCTCCAAGGGGTACCCCTTTGGAAATTCAGTAAAAATTGAAGATGTTCCAAATTAGACGAAACTTGGTGCATATACGTTTCCGAAGGCGTAGAGTGCGATTCCGACGTCGAAATCGATGGGATTTGCTTCGTTTGGGTCTTGGAGCACATAAAAGCGTTTTGACTAGAACTACGCTTCACGCTCTCATCGAATATTTCCTTAATAACATGTCTCTCGTCCCGGAAATTGTTTCAACCGCAATCTGCACGAAGAGAGCTTTAATTTGATATGTAATAAGTCATACTTCCAACCATTTCGATTTTCTTCGAAATCTCCAAGGGGTACCCCTTTGGAAATTCAGTAAAAATTGAAGATGTTCTAAATTAGACGAAACTTGGTGCATATACGTTTTCGAGGGCGTAGAGTGCGATTCCGACGTCGAAATCGATGGGATTTGCTTCGTTTGGATCTTGAAGCAGGCAGAAGCGTTTTGACCAGAACCACGTTTCAGGTTCTCATCGAATACTTGCTTAATAACACGTTCCCCATTCCGGAAATTGTTTTAACCGCAATCTGCACGCAAGGAGCTTTAATTTGATGTGTAATAAGCCATACTTCCAACCATTTCGATTTTCTTCGAAATCTCCAAGGGGTACCCCTTTGGAAATTCAGTAAAAATTGAAGATCTTCTAAATTAGACGAAACTTGGTGCATATACGTTGTCGAGGGCGTAGAGTGCGATTCCGACGTCGAAATCGATGGAATTTGTTTCGTTTGGATCTTGGAGCACACACAGTGCTTCGTGCAGAATTACGTTTCACGTTCTCATCGAATATTTTCTATTCATTCTAATATTGAGCATGGAAAGGATCGTAAATTTCTCGATATTGTCTTCCTCAAAATATTTCGCAAATCATTCGGCGAGCTTTCAGAGGTTTTGCGCTTAAAACGTGACAGCAAGTCTTATGAAACAACGATTGCATTACAGGCCACGAATTTGTAGAATTCAGGGAAACAACGTTGACCGCCATTCCCATTGATTTTCCTTATCCACAACTGCAGCTCGTTCCTAAACGCCGCAATCTTCTCTAAAAGTTTCAAAATGCGCATGTTATTGTTTTGCAGAGAGACAGATTGAAGGCATTCAACTTGTGAAATATGTCGCACAAATACGCTGGTTTCAGCAAAAATCCAGTTCATGACCCGCCTCTTGTAGGAAAGTGTGAATTTCTTGACGTATCTGGAACGCACGGGATAAGACGTTGCTACGTAGAAGTCATCGTGAACTACAGTAGTATTACAGGCTCGCATCATCATGTCTATGTACAGCTTTTTCTGATTTTCAGTGGCTTGTCCACCTGTCATGCATCTCGAATAAGTTTTGAGTCTATGCGCTTCCAATGACGTTTTTGCAGAACGATAATATTATCATCTTATTATCTATCTTTATTACTGTTGCAGATCAAATTCCGTGCCTTTCATTTTCTCTATCAATCGATCATTGAGATCAAGAGGTGTCTGATTGATTCTTCGACTGATGGTGTTGTTGGACAAAGTCACCTTTGAAATTAATTTTCTCCCAGCATAGTATTAACCACGTCAAGAGCAGCCGGTAGAATAACCTCTTTTGCGTTGCTGTGAGGTTTTCTGCACGTGACCTAAAAAGAGACTAGCAGTATGTTGCTTGATACTGAGGTTTGTTTAGTAAGCACGCTCTTTTGCATTTGTAAATTTTGCAACTTCCTATTGACAAATTCGCGAGATTTTTCAACCATGTTACAGTGATTGGTTCGCGAGATGTCTTGCACTCGGGCGCTAAGAGCAACCACTGCGGTCTCTCTTCATTGTTTACTTCTACCGAAGGAAAGCCAAAAATTCAAATACTTACCACCGTATTACGTTATTTTCGTTTCTTTGTTTCCCCAACACTTGTCCACCCTCGATTGCTCAAAACTGTCGACTTGCTTATTTTGATAAAAATATTTTCATTTTCCTACGACTTCGCGAAAACGCACTCGATGATTGTCCGCGTTTCTGTAGTAGCGGGAAAGTTTGTTCTGGTATTTCTTTAGCACATTCTACGACCTCTTTCTACCACCCAGCTGTAGCAGATCCCTTCCAACACGTCTATTCATCCCATTTCAGGTTTACGAGTAGTAATTCTTTTATAGTTTTAGACTCTTCCACACGATGCAGATAATCCTTCATTTCCCTATTATACATAAACTATCTGGGCCTTTTATTTTTGCTTTGAACTCACGATTAGTGGAGCTAGACATTTTCATCTGATTCTACTGGCTCAACTACTTTACATTGAATTCTGCTCTCACACGTTTCTACTATACTTTCTCGGTTCTTTGTCAGTAGTCTTTCTTCTATAGGATCCCTAGAGCACCACGGGTCTAATTAATTATCCCCTCATCAACTTTCAGCTTTGAATTATGGGGTGATGTTTTTGTCCTATAAGCATTTATTACCTCATTGAGTATGTTGGGCATGCCAAATTTCATTGATGTTTATTATTACCGATTCCAAGTGCTTGAATTTATTTATTTTTTCATATTTGGGCCCATTAATCTATTTAGATGAGGGTATTTAGATATATTATTCTTAATTCGGAATTTTGTATTACGAGGGGCTATCATTCTCCTTCTATTTGATGAGGGTGTAAGATCCTCAGAAATTCTTCAACGTCTTCTAAGTGTATTTGGAAAGTCTGCAGAATCTAAGAATCTACATTCTATCAATGGGTCGATCATTTTAAAGCTGGTCAAACGTCATTAGAAAATTACGGAATAGTGGACGGCCGGGAACTTTTGTAAACAGTTGCTCCCATGGAGAACCTAGCGAATTCGTGAAATTAGTGTTTGTGTTGGAATGGGTGTGCGACAGGTTCACGAGTTTTTACACGAACGTTTGAGCGTGAATAAGGTTGGAGCCCGCTGGGTACCGAGACTACTGGGACTCTAAGGAAAACTGAACACGTCCGACGCATGTCACGCCAATTTCCAGAGCTTGTAATACGCTACGGGGACAAGTTTTGGCTACGATGAAACATAAATAATTTACTTCAGTCTTCAGACGGAAGAACCGTCTGAAGAATGGCGCAAATTAGAAGAAGGGCCCCCGCTTCAAAGACAATGCAATTCCGTCGGTTGGAAAAGTAATACTTACTGCATTCTGGGATTGCGAGGGGATTATTATTATTATTATTATTGGACTATGTATCAAAAGATACTACAATTAAGGCATAATCTTCTTTCTGGCCCATTTTCTGTTGGCACAAATAAATATTATTATTATTATTATTATTATTATTATTATTATTATTACGGAAGCGCCTTTGCAAGAAACGACCTGATAAATTGGATAAGCGTCCGTTGTTACAATAGTGTAGTAGGAATATACAAGAAGAAAAACGAAGTTGGCAAATTCATGTTGTCGCCTAGGAAACAAAAAATCAATAAAGAACACTTGTCAAAATATAAAAAAATAAAAATTATACTTTTGCTGTAAGTAAAATAAAATAATAATATTTTATCGTGGTTTTGTCTAATTGTTAATACATAAACAAGATTCAGCCACAATAGGACAATGCAGGACTCCACATCGTACGAAGAACGAAGGATGTTTCATAAACAAATTGCGCTGGGAATTGCTTCCATATCGATCACATTCATAAATTTGAAAGGACCGCTTCGGTACGTTCGATTTGAGAGTTTAAATGAAATAAAACTTGCTAGCAACAGGTGGATTGTAGAGTCCCCGAGAAAGTTCTTTGAAGACGATTTAAAAAAGGAAAGAGTAGTTTCACCTTGGGATGAGTGCGTAGTTTTGATGAGAATTGACGAAATAAAAAATTGCGGCCAAATTCCTATGTATAACTTTGGAAACATCTCTCGTAGAATTCTAGAAAGTAATAAGAGAAAAAGGGGGCGGTATACTTACTAAATTGATGGCCCATATTTCGATGGATTATTTCGCTCATTTTCGTTGAACGTGTAGTTTTAAATTTATTGAGCTCTCCTTTTTTTTGCAAATTTTACGGATCAACTTGTTCGTGCTTCGGCATCCTTCCGATTAAAACAACATTCACGGCTTAAATGTTATATTTAATGTTTTAAAATATTTACAAAACATACGAAAGATCATCATTACGTAATAATAGAATTAATGTATATGGTAAAGTGAAAGTACGGCTGTACTAGTTAGGTTTAGTTAGAAAGAAGGGTAACCGGGGAAAGCAGCCTGGACGAAAGAAGTTTAACTTATTTCGTCCAGGCTGCTTTCCTCGTTATTCCTTTCCCTAACTATACGTATGTATGTAGTTCGTGGAATATGGGAAAATACAAAGTTATACAAATAAACTACAATTAAATATTTTGCGTACATTGCAGGCTAGCTACATTGGAACTAATGATAGCTTACTCGCGCTTCGAAATGGACACAGATACATATTTAGTGCTTTTCTAAAGTAATTCGTTAAACATTCAGGCACAAAATCTTTTGGGGAAAAATGCTCCGATTCGTCGATTTTTACTTTGGAATAAAACTAGTACTACATGGATTATAAAAGAGCGCATTTTTCTCAATAGGGCCAGGTAATCCTAGATATAGGTCACCTAAGGAAATTTTTGAAGAAAAACGAAATTTACTCATTGCAAAAATGGAAGGTTTAATTAAGAATTAAACCTATAACTTGATACTGTTTGGGTACTTTCAAATACGTATTTCAACACCTGATTTGTCATCCTTAGTGGACGAAAGATCGATCTTCCAGAGTTCACATGTAAAGCTTTAAAACGTTTAAAAATAATTGGATAAAAATATAATAATAGGAATGAATTTGTGTAGTTACAATCTGATTCAAGTTGGTCGTACGTATTGAATGAAAAAAGAAGAACTTCAAATTTATATCTGCATGATAATTTGAGATTGCGATGTGTTCGATTTTGACACACTGTATCATTTAGGTCCGAAGTTGTTAGAATTTCATTTCAACATGGAAGACTTTAAGGTTACGTCAAAATACTAATCTCACGCTAAACAAAAGGGAAATTTTCTATTTCACATCCACGTACGTTTAAAGTATTTAAAATAGTTGCCCCAATTCTGTGTATATACATTATATTAAGGGCCACGAAAAAGTTTATAGTCGGAGTTGTGTTTGTGCTTGTCTTTGGACATCGTACATACATGTCCAGATCATTTGCTGTGAAGCTGCATTTCTTCAAAATATATTTCTAAGGATTTAAACACAAACATTTAAAATTCCATGCGATTTGCAACTTCGCCCGTTTCTTTTTCGTTTTGCGCATTCCGACTTTACACCAATTTTCTTTTTTTTTTTTAATTCTTATTGTCAATCGCCAAATTATCCAGTTTGCGCTGACCATTCTCTAAAATTCCTTCGCTGGTATCGTGAACGAAATCCTCCACAGGAACCAGCGTCCATTCCGTGTTTCTGTAAAACATGCAACATGCTGTATATAAAAACGGAGCAGGCACTTCGTGCGCAGCCATTTCATAAGTAATTGATGGGAGTATGAACGCTCGGCCAGTACGACAAGGGACCGTGATGTTAATTTGATCGTTTCGGGGTACAAAGGGGGAAAAAAGAAGGAACGCAATCCGTTTTGAGGGAGAGGAAAAACAAAGAAATACAATTCTCCATCTATTCGTACGCTTTCACGTTACGAAACAAATTCAAATTTCCATAAATAAAAATTTAATTTTTCTACCCCCGGAGTTTTTCCGGGATAACTTTACGATGCGCGCACATCTTGCAATTCTCATAATTAACGGCGGTATTCCGGATCCGAAACGAAGTTTGATCAGTTACCGCGTGTTTTCTGTTGTTCGCAATACGCAAGTTACTCGTGTTTCGCGCGGCGAACCGGATATGAATCCGACAGTTGCGGGAACGGTAGATGGCGAGCGGAAAGTAGGGAAAATTATTTTCTAACGTAACCGGCGGCGTAGCCTAAACTAATTAACGAAACAATTAGCTTAAAACGGGGCGCGGTTAATTAGTATGTACTGTTTGTTTTCGGTTGTCGCGGGCGCATCGTTTAATCGGGTTATCTTTTATGTTCCACGCTCTGGAAGTAGGTGTATTCCGGTTATATGACAAATAAGATTAGCGGTAAGGTATGATGGAAATTTAAGTTTGAAGAAATTTCGACGAAGTTTGCGTGCTCTTTAAGTAAGAAGTGGGCGGAACGATTACGAGGAAATTCAAGGAAATTGCCGTAAATGAAAACGACGTCTGTCCTATTGTACTGGGGAAGGTTTGCATGTTTAATTTGTAAATGTAAAATTGGTAACGGCGGATGATGATTTTGGAAAAAACTTACACAAAGCAAGAACTTGCAAATTCTCGATATATTCATCTGAAGGTAGACGTATTTTGAACGACTTTTGCATCTAATGAAAAAGGAAAATTATTACTTGAAAAACATTGACAGAAACAGCGTTAGCGAATACGGTAGAAACTTGAGCAGACGCAAAAAACCGCATAATCAAAGCATGAAAGTGTTAAGAGCAATTAAAGGGAGCAATCTAATGTAATGTAATGTAATGTAATGGAGTGGGGTCTGGCCCAAAGTGGCCCTTTGCACTGCGACCACGTTGATCTATTGTGCTTCCCCTTGTTTTTATTTATTTAATACGTCTAGGAACAGAATCATCTCCTTTAAAGGGAGTGTTAATAGGTCCTCTTCACTCGGCGTATATGCATGTAGTATTCTGTATCTCCTGTGGCCTAGTGCCCCACAGTAAGTGATCAAGTGTTCCATTGACTCCTCTTCTTCACCGCAGAATCTGCAAGTGTCCGTGTTGGATAAGCCCATTTTGTGTAGGTGCTTGTTGCAGGTATAGTGGCCTGTGGGTGCACCCGTCAGTGTCTTTAAGCTTCTCCTGTCCAGTTTTAGGGCGAGATCCGCCCTCCTAGCGCCGTAGCTCAGAAACTTTTTGGAATGTTCCAGCCCACTGGTGTCATTCCAGTGTTTTGTTGTGATGGATGCTGTCCATTTCTTTATCTCCCCTTTAAGGAGACCTTTATTACACCCAAAAGATGGGGTAAGTCCAGTAAAGTTCCTCTCAGCCCCTTTTTTAGCGTAGATGTCTGCCATCTCATTTCTTCCGTGCCCCTCATGTCCTGGCACCCAGACCAGAGTAATCTGGTTCTGAGTAGCCAGGTCGTTAAGCATGTTGTGACATTCCAATAATATTTTGGACGTAATTGTTCAACTGCTCAGGGCCTTAAGAACTGATTGGCTATCCGAGAATATTTTGATTCGTATCCCCTTTTGGATAGGATTCCTACAGTTTCCAAGATTGCGTATAGTTCCGCTTGGAAGATTGTGGTGTCCTTGCTCGAAGCTATTGACCTGCGTGTTCTAGGCCCCACTATTCCTGCCCCCACTCCTTAGAGCGTTTTGGATCCATTGGATTTGGATTTAATGGCCCCTGTGATGCATAGGCACGCAAGTCTCTGCACCCTGCATAGCCTCGATATGGCTGTTTTCTGTTTGGTTTTACCCCACCATACCAGAGCGCCGTACAGTATTGTGGGTTTAACCATTTGGGTATATATCCAGTAGGTCATTTTGGAGCTCAGACCCCAAGATCTACCAAGTAGTTGTCTAGCAGTCCAAATTTTTTTTTGTGGCCTTTTTTAGCACTGACCGGAGATGCAGTTCCCAGGTGAGTTTTTATCCAGGATAATTCCCATATATTTCACCTTATCACTGGGGACGACTTCGATGCCGTTTACTTTTAAGGTGGGGATATCTATCACCCTTTTCCTAGTGAATGGTACGATGGTTGTCTTTCCTAGGTTAACTGATAATCCCTCCAGCCTGCACCATTCCCATGTTGTGTTCAGGGCATCTTGCATCCGTTCATCAATCGTCCCTATGTGATTAGCCCTGATTATTACAGAGATGTCATCCGCATAACCAAGGGAGCAATCTAACTCGATGTATCCCCAACTAGCCAAAAAGTACAACGAAAACGGCTCTTCCTCTCCCTAAGAAATTCAGTAAAACGGATGAAATAATTTTAAGTCTCGTGTCAAAACGAGGAAGAAGGAGTGGAGCAAAAACGAAAAAAACTTCTCAAAACATTTCTTTTTGGAATTTTCCGGTAAACTGAAATAAGTTTTAAGTCTTTTAGAGAGAAGGAAAAGTCGAACAGATTTGGACATAGTAACAAAATATCTCAGCAAATTATCAAGGCTTGGAAGAATCGGAGGAAGACCCGGTAATAGCTAGAGACAATGCATAGTAAACGAAACCGGATTAGATTTGAGAGTCAGCGATGTTACATTCTACATTTGACACGAATATCACATCGGTAGACTCCTCACTACACAATGTACTTGTAAATCTTGAACGTTCAAACTTCGGGTTTACCAGGTATTTTTTCCTTTGGCCGTCCACTTGACATAGTATGTAAGAAAAAGGGCATTTACGGGGGTGAAAGGCGTCCTAGCCGTCACCGAGCGGGAAAATACTAAAATTATATATAATATAATATATATAATTTTAATGTGACCATGCGCACACATGATCACAGTAAAAAGTGGGATAAAAATGCATGTTTTAGAATTTATAACCATAGAAATTTGTCGCTTCGGTTTATACGGTTGTTGAAGATGCTTGTCTCGAGCTAGCGAAACACGTGTCACCGATTTTATTATAAAACAATTGTGTAGTGAGGAGTTTACCGATGTGATGATTTATGTCAGTAGATTACACCACAGTCCTTGCAATCACCTTCATTCTACATTTGTCTGTTTGATTCAACAGTAACCTTCGTGTCGATGAAGTTGTTGTACCTGCTCCCTAACACTTCGATTCTGGATTCAATTTTTGACAGCGTGCATCGCCCCGTGCAAGGCAACAATCAACATCGGTCAAATTCCACGAAGGTTATGGAGAGTACCACATCCAGGAAATACAGGACAGAATCGAACACGACAAATCCAATAAATCTGGCAGGATCAAAATCCGTTGAGTCTAATCAGTAAATCGTAAAACGTCTTAAACACGCCGTCAATATACGAGTCTCAGAATCGAGCTGTCCGGGAGCAGGTACTTACTTTGTATTTGATTGAGTTGTCGTATCTACTCCCTAATAGCTCGATTTTGTGTCTAGTTTTTGACAGCGTAAAAGAGCATCACCGCATGCAACCCGACAATCGACATCGCTCAAATCCCAGAGAGATTATGGAGAGTTTCACATCCAGAAAATACAGAACAGAATCGAAAAACGACAACCTCAATAAGTCGGGCAAGATACAAATCCACTGGCAAAACGATGGTTAATAAATGACGATTACTCCTGTTAGTTCGATGAATGTTGCTAATTGTAAAACATCTTAAACACGCCGTCAATATACGAGTATCAGAATTGAGCTGTCAGGGAGCATGCGAAAAGGTTAACAGTTATGACGACTTTGAAGTAGTTCTTCTATAGAAAAGATGACTAGAAGCTATGCGATTGATACCCAAAATTTTAAGAAGTGGGGAGGGAGAAGACTGTTCCTTAAATTCCGGTTCCTGCGGTAGCTGTTTTTGGGTTTTGGAACGACTACATAAATCCCATATTTATAGTTCTTAAAGTTTCTAGTTCTTCTAACAGTAAGTGAATTTCTTGTAAGCTCTTCCAGGGAACAAGAAGCGCGCGGTAAAGTTTCTTCACCAGTCCCAATTATGACAGGAGGATATGTAGTTCTATGTAGTTTCTGCAGAGTACCACTTGTTAATACCATATCTTGAAAACGCAGAAAATGTTATTTTTTTAAATATTATTATTATTACTAATCAGACCTTGGACGTACATCAATTATACATTATAGAAGCTATTTACATTCTCTTTTAGGTATAATAATGGCACATGATCTTAGTTTTATGCTCACAAATTTATTTATAATTTTCTTAAGGCTTATTTTACTATTTTCCTCCAGTTGTCCGATTATAAATTTTTATTTTCTTTAAATCCTATTGGACGCTGCTTATGACCACCTTTTTCATGGTCTTCCCTTTTTCTTTTTCCCCACTAGTTTCCTATACAGCACCATTTTCGTCGTTCAATGGTTCGTCAGTCTTTGCACATGCCCCAATCATCTACTTCGTTGCGCTTTTGCCACTATTGTTATTCTTCTTCTTTTACTATTCCTCTCCAGTCGTCGCTGTCCATTGCTCTCTCCCTTCAATTATTCATTTCCATTTCCTTTCGATCCCCTTGGACGCTGTTTAACCATCTTTTTCGTTGTGTCTCCTTTTTCTTCGTCCCGATTGGTTTCCTATACAGGACCATTCTCGTCATTCATCTAATTTGTGGGTTTTTTGCCACTGTTGTTATTTTTGATTTCTTATATAGTATTTCTATTTATTTGTTTATTCTTCGTCTCCAACCTTCTTCGGCATTAACCCCTTCATATATTGTTCTTCATTTTTGCTTTTTGGTCAAAGACTGTGCCTATGTTTTTGCCGATCCACTATGTAAGATTTTCAATCTGGCCATTTGCACATCTGTATTTCCTGATATTTGGAAAATAGCTGGGATATCACCAATTTTTAAAAAGGTGATAACTCTGACACACACAACTATAGGCTTGTTTCTATTATCACCACTTTAGCCGAGGTGTTTGAAATATTGATTTTTAAGCACATCTCTTATGGTACTAGACCACATCTTTCTGTCGAACAACATGGGTTTATGTCACGCAGGTCTACCACAACGAATTTGGCGTTATTATCTCAGGAGATTGCTGAGACTGTTGATGCAGGCGACCAACTAGACATTATATATACTGATCTATCCCGTGCGTTTAACTTGATTGATCATCGTGTTTTGTTGAAAAAGTTGAGTTCTTTTGGCATTACCCAATCGCTACTAGGTTTAATGAAATCATACCTTCAAAATAGAGTGAATTATGTTTATTATAATGGATACAAATCTGATCTTTTTTGTTCTACTTCTGGAGTACCCCAGGGGTCAAGCCTAGGTCCTCTTCTGTTTAACATATTCATCGATGACCTTATCAGATCTATTGACTGTCCTATATTGGCTTATTTCGATGATATTAAGATATTCCATAGGATTGATTCCTTAACGGATGCTAGAAGATTACAGTCAAATCTTACCAAAGTCTATAGCTGGTGGTTATGTAATAAGTTAAAGTTAAACGTAGACAAGTGCTCTTTCATATCTTTTTCTAAAAGGATCTCTAAAATTGGGTGTAACTATACCATCAATGATATTAAGATTAACTATCAATCTCCAAGAAAACCAAGATCAAGATTTACAAGACTTTAATAAGGCCGGTCATCACGTATGCAATGGAGACTACAGCAATCACTAAAAAGAACAAGAAGACCTAAAGATAGCAGAAAGAAAAGTTTTAAGGGCAATATTAGGGCCGCACGTCACAGAACAAGGAGTAATAAGACCGAAAATTAACAAAGAAATAGAGGATCAACTTGGGGGAGAAAATATTATAAGATACACTAAAGCTTAACGGCTCCAATGGACAGGCCACATCATGAGAAGGAAATCAACGGATACGATAAGAAGGATAACCCAGTGGATTCCGATATGGCCCAGAGGTAAGGGACGACCAAAGAAGAGATGGAGAGATGCCGTGGAGGAAGACGTAAAAGTGATGAAGATAACCGATTGGAGATCAAAAGCAAGGGACAGGAAAGAATGGAGGAAAATAACACAGGCCGCCAGGACTCATAGCAAGCTTTAAACAACACAGGGAGCAAGAGGAGTAGTTCGCCTCATCAAATAGAACTTCAAAAACGTCATAAGACGTTAACCATAGCCCAAAGGACTGAAAGGTTTGATGATGATGATCAATCTCCAATAAAAGACTTGGGTATGACGTTCGACGAGAAATTCACCTTTTGAATCATTTCCTGTATGTAACAACTGCTGCATCGAAATCACTTGGATATATTATCCGCACATGCAGAGATTTTGATAGTATTGATACTATTAGAGCTCGTTTCTATGCCTATGTGATGTCTAAGCTTGAGTATGCATCAATTGCCTGGTATCCATTCTGTGATACTCAGATCAATCTGCTAGAGCGAATCCAACGCAAGTTTTTGAAATACCTTTCATATAGATGCGATGGTACGGACTATAATGACTTACTTCAGCGTCACGGTGTGGTCTCTCTTGCAGAAAGAAGGAAGAACATTAATGCTCTATTTATGCAGAATATTGTCGCTGGTAGGATTGATTCGCCGGATTTGCTGTCCAAGGTGGGTTTTTTTGGTGCCGCGTCTCGGATCAAGAACAGATCAGTTACTGCATATTCTTACTGCTAGGACGAATACATTGTTGAAGGCACCTTTAGTGCATTCAGCACGAAACTATGAGTTGTTTGGGTTAGATATGCCATGACTTTACATTTATTAATTTTATTTTGTTTTATGTTGAATATATTTATTTGATTTATTGATATAGTATTAACTATTGTTTCATTATTTTGTTTGTCCAGTTTTGTATGTTATCTGTTGGGCACTTAACAAATATTATTATTATTAATATTATCATTATTATTATTATTGTTATTATTATTATTATTAATATCCTTCTTTCCCATCGTTCAATTCTCTCCTTTTCCGGTTTATTTAATACTGAGGTTTCACACGCATAGATTGTTATGGCTCTAATTACCGTCCTATATATTCTTTCCTTGGTTCTTCTTGACACACACAACTCGACTTTATTAGCAATCTCAACATGCCGTATTTCCGATTTCCCCTTTTTAATCCTTGTTTGTATTTCTCAGGCTTTACAACCATTTTCTCTTATTTTCACGCCTAAATATGTGAAGCCTTGCACTGTTTCGAAGCTGTATGTTTGTTCAGGCGTTTGCTCCTATAGAAAATTGTCTATATTGTGTTACATGTATCATTCATTATTAGTGTCTGTTAAAAGGGTGGATGACGTGTTGTTATTAAGTGGTGTAAATCGGTATGATATTGTCACTTCTCTGAATTTTATTATTAAATGATCAAGTGGTCATTGATAAGTTATCATTGAATAATAAGATTCGGAGGAGTGACAGCGTCAGTCCGATTTTCACTAATTAATGATAACACGTCATTCACCTTTTTAACAAACTCTAGTCATTATCCTATACGTGATTTTTTCCTGGCATATTCTTAGACCGTTTGCTCCCTTTACCACACTTTTCACAACTTTTTCTTCAACTCGTTCTTCGTTGTTGTTTTTTTCAATATGTCACTTCGCTTTTTTTCAAGAACCATTCCTTCCTCGATTTCTCTTTTACAATCGCAATAAACGTTTTCCGAATGAAACTACGCAACGTTAAACACGTATTTACGTGAAAGCTAACCAAATCCGTATAAATTCGCGCCTTTTATATTCTAATCTAGAGATAGGCTTCGCTTTGGACCATGTAGACTTACCCCAAATTGAATCCCTCTACGAAAATGATGTTATTTTTTTCTTTTATCGGCGAAAGAGAAACCCTCGTAAAATGTAAATATTTTCCAATTTAGACACTTTAATAAAAGCCCACGACAAAATGGAAATTAAATTTAACACAGCAACGATGTACTACGTAGACGTGGAGGGTTGAGGTTGCTTACCGTCGGCGAAGCCCTTTCCCTTGTCAACTAGTCGACGGAGAGAAAAACACGCAAGATCGACACAAAAAGGGGCGCGTTTACGAAGCCGAAATCTGTTCGGAAAGTCGTAACGGCGACAAAAAGGTAATAAAGCGAGCACAATGCGTTTAGTTTCGAGACGGTCTAGATTAAAGCGCCGTTATCCTTTATGCCGAGTACCTATTTGGATGTAGATTTAGACTCGATAGTGCGGCGAGTAATTTTAAAATAAATCGTTTATTGCGGTCCGAGTAAAAGGTAGGGGGTGAAAAAGGTGAACGAAATTGGAAAACGTTACACGACGAAATCTGAATATCAACGATTTAATGCGGCGATGGCGTTCACACTACCATATTTCAAAACAGACTTTCAAGTGCATCGAGCAAGCGAGTTCGGATGAAACATGCTTTATCACTTACCGGATGCTTTCGGTTCTCGAGCGCGGCGACCAGTCCTTGCTTCTGCTTTCGGAACGCAGTCCTCTCCGTCCTAAGGATCTGGACGTTTTCCACGTTTCCAGATGATGCTTGAGCGTGTTCTGAACCTCCGTGTTCAGGAAGCAGTAGAACAGTGCCACCGTGAAACCCTGAAATATGTACATATGTTCGCTCACGTAGTTATCGTGAATTAGGCTGTGTGGGGGATTACGAAACCGAAGCGTCTCGTAGGAAACGTTACAAAAGGAAATATAAGGCGATTAGCGATGCGAGGATTAGAGTAAACTTAGTATTCGAAAATCCGTATACGTTTTAGATTAGAATACGTACGGATGCACCGAAAATTATGCAAATGTTGGATGACGTTAGGAATGTAACTCATTCAGATATCTGTATCTATACATAATATAATTTCCTTATTTGTGTGTTCCTCTTGTTTTGTCTATCCAGAGCTTTTTGAAGCCCACTGATGGGCTAGAAAGCTGAAAATTGGCACGCGTATAGTAAAACGCCTAGGCCAAATCCGAACGTTGATTTTGATTTTTGGCCTGTGGGCGGAGAATTAAGACGAAAAAGGGGCGTGGCAAAATTCCATTTTTTTACATTTTAGCTTACATGTTCTTTTTCTTCCTGCCTGGCAGGGACATGCTTAACAGCTAGTATTTAATATAATAATATATTCTTTAAGCTGATTTCGTTGTTTTACGCTTCGTTCTAGAAAGAACAAGAAGGAAGAAAACCAACCACTCATCCCCAATCCGTTGGCTAGTATACAGTGTCGGGCAAAACATATTGGACTAATGTCTATGAATGATACTATCCTCTCCTGCATTCACAAATACAGTTTTGTATATAATAAAATTACTTAAATGCCAAGAAAATACATTTTTTTTTGTTGTTTGTACATGTGAGAGGGATTCGATATGAATTCTCTCACAATGCACGTATTACGCATTTTTACAGTTATTTTTCTACGGAAGTGGACAACTTGCGTTGCCACAGCCTCCTGCAGTAACTGCAGTCGCGATCTTCAGCTACCCGCCGTGGGAGAATTGCAAATTACAAAATTTTTGATCTTCTCTTGCCATCCGTAGAAAAAATAACTGTAAAAATGCGTAATACGTGCATTGTGAGAGAATTCATATCGAATCCCTCTCACATATACAAACATCAATGTTCAGACCATATATACATAAAATTTGTATACGAAATTACAGCTCTTGCAAAGCCGTACTGACGAGCGGTATAACCGCGAAACGTACGTCTACGGATGGCAAGAGAAGATCAAAATTTTGTAATTTTTTTTTGTGAAAATATAAACAATCTTAGAATTGTTTTCACTCCGTGACATTATATACAAAAAGAATTAAACATATTCAATATTCAGCGCGACAAAACATATTGGACTGATTATTATTATTTAATATTTTATAGCATAACTATTATTTTTAATAACATCACTGCATCTCTTTGGCGTAGAAACTATAAGGTTGTTAATGACTTCTGGTGGAACACTTAACCAGGCTTCTCCTGCAGCTTCAAATAACTTGTCGTTGTTTCCGTTGGCACTCTCTCTCTGTCAATCCTCGTGTTCACTATTTCCCAGAGATTTTCAATTGGATTGAGGACCGGTGACTGAGCCGGCCACTTTAAGACCGCAATTTTTTCAGCTGCGATCCAATTTGTTACAAGTTTCGCGGTGTGTTTTGGGTCGTTATCTTGTTGGAACGACCATGAAATTGGCATATTCCACTCGACATAGGAAAGCATTACACTTTCAAGGATATTCTTGTATACGAATCGATCCATAATGCCATTTATTCGCTGCAGGGGTCCAATGCCAAATCCAGAAAAACATCCCCATACCATTATACTACCTCCACCATGCTTAACAGTGCCTTGGCAATATCGAGGATCTAAGCGTTTATTTTGTGGTCGACGAACTCTTCTCATTCCGTCTGAATATTTCAAATTAAACTTTGATTTATCCGAAAAAGTACAGTTTTCCATCGCTTCACTGACCAGTTGATATGCTCTCGGGCAAATTGTAAACGTTTTAATCGATTTTTCCTTGAAATAAATGGCTTTTTAGCCGCTCTATAACTTTTAGCCCACCTGCATATGCTCTTCTTTGTACGGTTCTGCTGCTTACTTTCAAGTTTAGGTCTTTAACCAGGCTTGATGCCGATTTATCCGGGTGCTTCCTTAATTCTCTAAGTATTCGTGAGTCTTCTTGTCGTGTTGTAGCTTTAGGTCGTCCTCCACGATGATAAGTTTCTACAGTTCCGTTAACTTTGAACTTGTTTATAATGAAACTTATTGTTGATTTCTTTAAACAAAACTTTTTACAAATATCTTTCTGAGAAGAACCTTTCCTATAATCATTAATAATTAGATTTTTCAATTGAAGTGAGTGTTTTTTCCACCCATAATCACGTTTTTACACAATATCTTAGGAAATTTCTAGAATTTTAAAGGCGTCACTCAACTTTTGCACTCAAATGATCTTGTTGAAATAAAAACGGTCTTTCTTCTATTAAACTTGTACTAGGAATGCCTAAACTACGTAGTACATCTACAACCGTTAACAAATAACTGCTTGCTCGCCGCCTACTCAGCCAAACTGCGACGAGTCCAATGTGTTTTGTCGCACGACTTTTGAATATATTTTTTGCTTGCTTCAAATTTGTAAGAAATGTTTGCTAATCATCTAAAACGCATTTGCTTATAAGAAATAATGATAGAACTCAGTTTTAAGGTCCTTTATTTCATTTTATGCATTATATTTTATAAGCTATACAGTGATAAGTTACTATTGATACTTAGTCCAATATGTTTTGTCCAACACTGTATATACTTATACTAGGGGACCCGGCAAACTTCGCTTTGCCCAAATTTTTTCGATTTTTCTTTTTCCTAAACCTTCGCGTAGCAATTACGAACAAACCCGCAGGAAGGAAGTATCCAATTTGGTCCAGTGGTTTTCAAGTTTTAAGTATCAGAACAAAGCACGATTCATTTATATATATATATACAAATTCCCCGACTAGACAATTAGCGCCCGAAAAGTTTCCAAAAAGACAAAATTATTTCTGGGCGTTGCATTCGAAGCATCGCTTAAAATCGAATGAACTTTCGAAGCTTGGAACTGACGTGGTGGAAGCGCTCATTCTTACCAAATTCTTCTACGTACTAAAACCGGGCGACTTCCGAAACGGCCCGCCGTGTAAATCGTCCAAATCTCATCGCGTAATTCGTACAAAGGGGTAGTTAGCATCGCAATTACGACCGTCCATAATTTATGCGGGCGTACGTATTCGCTGCACTACAACGTCGCCTATTAGCGAGCGCACGAACGTTTCGTTACCGTTCTGCAAGAACGTCCGGAGGCGAGACGATGTTAGGAAGCCGCCCCCGTGAGCCGGAGATAGTAGGAAAGCTGGAACCCGTTCGTTACGGAGTATAAAATTGGAAGCTCGCCAGAAGGTTGAAACGGCGAGGAAAATAAAATGGTAGGTGCAGTAAGGATGTAAGCCGCCAGGATAACTTAATCAATTTTGTAACGGGAAAGCGTTTATAAAAAGGAAAAATCGGGGAAGTCAAGGATGAAAAATGAATTTGTGAGAGAAACGAAACGATACGTGGTATCGTATCGTGGAAAAGTGGAAGTTTTCTTTTATCGTCTCAATCCTATTTTTAAACCGTACTGATAAATACGACCAAGTTTATATTCAACCATATTTTGAAGGCTTTTTAACGTTTGCGTGCGATACAATATTAAGGTTTGATTTGAAGGTTCTGCTCCAATTCCTTTCAAAGTAACGCTCGATTTCGCACGGAAAAATGGACAAAAGGCTTACGAGATTTATGACGGAACATATTTCGAATAGATTGAGGAAAACTATGTCCGGCGGTAAACGTACAAAGTCTTTAGACGATGACATTCTATATACAAACCCGCACAATTACCATGACTTTTTACGCGTGGGACGTGTTAAAACTAATCCAGATTAAATGTAAACAGAAAAAATTAGGACCATTAACATGAGAAGCTTATGGTAGACAAGTAGGGTGCCCAGATACCTTTGGTCCAAAATCAGGACACTTAAAAAAGTAGCACTTTCCAAAATAACGTTTATTACTACGATAAAACATCAAATTTACACGTATTTACTGTTAGACGATATCTGATTCGGCAAATTTTCGCCACCCAAAATCTTTTTATACATTTCACAATACGATAAGGATACCCTTACGCCGAAAGGTAGAAAGGGTAAAAGATTAAGAAGAAGAAGAAGACAATACGATAAGGAATGATTTATTTCAGCATTTCACGGTTTTCATATTCGATCGATTCGATGGTCTGTCCACTGCTTTTTGCACGAGGAAAATACTCGCTTTCCCAGCCGCGTTTGATGTGGGAATCGAGAAAATTACGCTAACTATAGTTTTCGAATCGACACATTTCTTGCTTCGAAACAAAGTGCCTCGATGTATCTGAAAATGAAGCGATGAATTGAAGAAATTAAAAATAGTTCAGAACAAGTCAGGACGGGAACCCGAATTTCAGGACAAAATCAGGACATTTTTAGAATCGAAACGAGCTTCTAAAAATCTGGGATAATCCTGATAAAATCAGGACCTCTTTGACACCCTACGGGAAAGAAACAATTATTTCATAACGTGCAAATTACAGCTTAACCTTAATTGTGAACGTTATGTATTTAGGTACTTAAAACATGAGAATGCAACCCAGAGCATGGTAGAGGTCGTGACTAGAGTGGAAATCAGAAACAAGAGTTATTGGTATAATCGCAAAATTAAAGAATAACAAAAGTCCTGGAGCGTCACGAATATGCTGAAAGCCGGAGGAAAACGATTAGGCGCACAAATATATGAATTGTTAAACCCCTAGTGGCTCAGTGGTAAAAATCACGTTTTACAATGAGTAGGTCTGGGTTTCGAAACTCGACCGCGGCGGAAGCGTAGTAGTTTAAAATCCTAAAATGGATCTGCAACCTTCAATACGCTGCAGGAAGAAAATGCCACTAGGCGGGCGGGCTAGGAGCGGTACGGTATACGTGCGTATACGGCTCGGTGGCTCCGAACTCTTACACCGAAAGGTAGAAAGGATAAAAGATTATATATATTATATATATATATATATATATGAATTGTTTAAAAGAATTTGGGAAAAAAGCAAATGCCGGAGGATTGGGCGCAGGCGCATTTACTATCCATTATATAAAAAAGGGTATAAACTCAAATTTGAAATTTAAAATAGAAATCCCACTCCTAGAAACATGTTATAAGGTACAAGCAAAAATCATAAGAAGGGTTTCAAATTAGTATTCAATAGAAACTCTGGGGAAGTACCACGCACACTTTTGATAAAATAGATCGCTTACAGAACAAACTTTTGTGCTCAAGGAAATTCAAACGGCTTTGAACTTATGAATGTAAGATTACCTATTTCTATTCTATTGTATTATTATTATTTTAGTTGGTGTTTGAGCTATCCGTAGCTCTTTTCATTCACCATACACCGTTATAAAGGGCACCATTACCCTGTGATGAGAAATTTAAGGGAAATACATATATAGGGGAGACTTTTCTCGCGCCGGAGTTCCAGCGACCCTAAAGACAACCCGAAATGGAACCTCGGAAAAAACATGTACCACCACCTAAAGGAACGGATAAGAAAAAAGAAAAGGAATGAGTTACAAAAGGGATTTTACAATTTACTAAGAAAACATACAGGCATTTATAGATTTTAAAATTACAAGATGATAGTAAGGAGTGAATAGAATGAGGCGGATAATATCCTAACCCAATCAAACCTTGAATTAAATTATCGATGTGACGACGATTAAGTGGACAATTGAAAAATAGGTAATTAATATCACCCAACTCCCCACAATCACAATTGGGAGATTCAGATAAATTAATTCGATGTAAATGAGAAGGGAAAAGACCATGCCCAAATCTCAACCTGCACATCGTTGTGATAAAAGATCTATTAACAAATGGGATGACAGAAAACCAAGGATGGCTGGGAATATCCGACTGTATCTTAAAGTACGATCTACCACGGAGTGGAGAAGAGGCTAACCAATCTTCTTTCCATCTATAACTGAGCTCCTTGGTCAAATCATGAAATAAATCTTTGTAACCAATTTTAATATTATATACTGGCCTGTATCTTCCTGACTTAGCTAACAAATCTGCCCTTTCATTGTGTTCAATTCCACAGTGTCCGGGAATCCAGCACATAATGATATTGATGTTATTGGAATGAGCATCCTGTAACATTTCTCTTATTCGGAAAATAAGGGGGTTGTTATTACAAGAGGAACATTTTCTAATTGCCATAAGAGCGCTCTTACAATCAGAAAAACTAACATTATTCAGAAACTTATTGTTAGTAGACCGAATATAAATAATCGAAATGTAAATACCCGTTAATTCTGCTGTGAAAATAGATGCATAATTGCAAATGGAAGCAGAGAAGATAAAATTGGTAGACGAGGAAAATATACCTAAAGAGATAGAATCTGGATTAGAATACTTAGAGCCATCGGAAAAGAAAAGATTAAAGTTAGGCCAATGGTTAGAAACATATTCTGTGAAAGCGGAATTAATACCCGGAAAGGGGGAAGTATGAAGAAAAAAGGCTATCTTAGGTTTGAAAAATCTTTGGAAAAAATTAAGTCTAAATGGTTCTGGGAGAATTTCAGACCATAAGATATCTTTGTAGATAAGGACTTCCGATGGACATGTGGAAATGAGAGGCATTGGGGAACGATAGTTTCTTTCCTGCAAGTTGCGAAGTAAAGATTTCAAGGAAGAGATGACCAGACTGTTTGAACGACTCATATTTCTCAATAAATAGCGTTTTGTTAAGAGTCGAAATCTAAGAATCAGGGGAGGGTCAACGGCTTCCAATTGTAAAGCATTTGTGGGTGTAGATCTCATAGCACCCGAACCGATTCTCAGGCTTTGAGATTGAATTACATCTAATTTATGCAAGTAGCTATTTCCGCAAGATGCAAACAAAGAGCATCCATATTCAAGTTTGGATCTTATCAGACCTTTGTAAAGAACGAGGAGGGTCTGAGGATCACAGCCCCACCTCTTACCGCACAACGAGCTTAATAGATTAATAGATTTGTGGCCACTAATAACCAATTGAGAAATATGATATTTCCAGTTCAATTTCGAATCCAACCATAGACCCAGATAACGAATTGAAGGCTTAGGAAAGAGAAAGGAATCGTTAAAGAGTAAACGAGTAGATGGCGAGGAAATTTTTCTCTTTCTGGAAAACCAAACAACACAGGATTTGTTTGTAGATAAAGTCAGACCTCTCGAATCTAACCAATTTCCCACCTCAATTAGGGCGTTATTCGTTTCATGCCAAACATACGTCGGATCATTACTGTGGGAATAAATAACTATATCACCCTGCATACTGAAGGCATTTAATATTGGGATTAATATGTTTCTCAAAACCCGACACATAAATGTTATATAATAATGGACTTAATATACTACCCTGAGGTAGACCCACAAACGATGTCCTACACAATGGAGAGCCTCTTATAGAGAGAATCTTCTCAGAAATCAGTTGCTTGATACAATTTATAATTGTACGAGGAAGCCTCGTCGTCAATAATTTCTGAAGCAGTATAGAAATAACCACATTGTCATAAGCAGCTGAAATATCTAAAAACGCAGCCAGAACCACTTTTGTTTTAGAAAAAGCGGACAAAATGTGAGAAGATAAAATAGTGGTGCAATCTAATGTAGATCTATAAGATCTGAAGCCGAATTGACTGTCATCTAAAATAAAATGATGTTCACACCACCAATTAATTCTATGTTTCAAAAGTCTCTCAAATGTTTTCCTTAAACAGGAGAATAACGAAATAGGTCTAAAGTTACTAACCACTGAGGAGTCCTTGCCAGGCTTGAGAATAGCACATACCGCAACACATTTCCAGGCTTTAGGAATAAGGGAGCGACCACACAGAATATTGTTAAAAAAACCAAGAAGGAAGTCTAAAGCTACCTCAGGAAAATGACTGATCATTGAATTAGAAATTCTATCTAATCCAGGGGCAGAATCCTTACCCTCAGCAATGGAGATGCGAAGTTCGACACTAGAGAAAAGAGAGGAAAGTATGTTTCCATTGTCCAAATTGTCAAACGAGACCTCATTAAAAGCAGGAACATGGCAAGGAGCTAAAGAAGAAAGAAATTCCTCCTCCCATTGCGGATTGAAAGTAGAATAGTTCATTTGAGATCTGGCGCAGGCTTTGGAATATCTTCTAACAGATTTCCAAACGTTGCTGATATCTGATGTTCTATTCAAGGAATTACAGAAATTTCTAAATCTTAAGATTACCCTATATGCGATTTTTGTTGACTTCGAGTAAGCGTAAGATCGCATAAACAGAAATCAAATGTGTGTAGCCTTGAGAGAGCTGGAAGTGCCGAACAAACTGATGAAACTCATAAAAATGACCCTGAATCGATCAACAAACGACGTACCAAGGGAAGGAAGGTTTTTGATAACCAGGCAAACATTCATAATTACGCGTTTAAACTGAAAATATCTGTTTGTTGCGGCATACGGAAATCGTTCGCGTTTATATGTTGTACGTCCTTTGCCAATCGAAGTCAAAGCGAGATTGTTTCAGAGAACATGCGACGTTCCAATTTTATCACCCATCTCTCGATGATAACTTTCCTTAACAGCATTAAACTAATTAATCATAAATCTAACTCACCTGGGTCGATAGTAAAACAGCTCGTCCGTAATACAACATGGTCATGATGTACGCCTCTCCGGTCGGTGCGGTTATCATTAAAACGTAGGTCACTCCTAACAGGGGCATCAGTACCAGCAGAGCTTTCGCCGCTTTCCGATACTGTTGAGTTTCGACCGTGTTGGCCGATCGCAGTTTCGTGATTAGGACCCACATTATCGAGACCAGAAAGAAGAGGTTCAGTAGTAGGACGATTATCACCGGCACCTGGTGTATCAAGTCGACCGTATGCGCTTTTAGCCACGGACAGCGCAGGAACAATATTGCGGCGCTCATATCCTCTTGCTGAAACAAACGGAAAGAGAGGAAAACGAGATCGTTTGTTCGTTGCGGACGGTGTCGGGTCGATAACGTCCGTTGCGTTGCAGGAAATGAGATTGTACGTTTCAAAAAATAAAAATAAAATAAATAAAAAAGGGGAAAAATAGGAAAAGCTCTCGGGAAGTATCTCTCCGGTTTGTGGCGCTTTTTCATTTATTTATGGAGGCGAAACTGCGAAATTTGAATCCGAGATAACCTTCATTCTCATACTATTGCTAATGTTAGACGTAATGAACGTGTCGACGTAGCAAAAAGGTACGTTTTATTGATAATGACATATACAGTATGCCCTCAAATAGACTGAACAAAAGGAAAGACATTTTTATTTCAGGAGAAATGGTTTTCTAAACCTCGGTTGAAATACAAGTTCTTGGATCAGAATATTTGGTTTCTCCATATGTGCAAGCAACATGAACTCACGCCCAAACACATCAAAGTGAAGACCAGTCAGGGGAGCATAGCAGCAGTTAAAGCAGTCGAAGGGGCAGGGAGGATATGGCTACTGGTATAGATACGTGGATGATATTCTAGTATGTTTCAACGGTATTAATAGACAATTAAACTGACTACATAATTTTACGAACAACGTTCATCCTAAAATTAAATTTACTATGGAATACGAACAAAACAAATGTATACATTTTCTGGATTTAACATTTATTATGAGTTTGCATTACACGGACGGGCACCACAATACACGCTAAATCCTTTCACCTGTTATCATACAAATTAGCTGTCTACCATTCCATGATACATAGATTACTGAACATACCACTAAACCATTGATTCCCAAAGTGGTCTATATCGACCCCTAGGGGTCTATGACAACCTGCAAGGGGTCTACGTCAGCGAAAAAAAAAAATTTTGGGGGTCCATGAAATGAATATGGGGGTCCACGATAGTGGATCTCAACACATACACTGATAGTACCTATTTACTTACATCATACTATCTTATAATATCAAAACATATACATTATTTATAAAAGTACCTATGAAGTAAAAAATTTATTATATATGTATTATAAAATTGTGTAAGTTGTAGGATGTTGGTATTCGCTTTGTGGTCGCAATACATTTTGAACTTGTAAAAACCTGAGAGTCGCAGTCTCAAAGCTTCGCTACCTTGCACTGACTTGTTCAATTCGTCACTCTATAAATACGAATGTGGGACAAATACGTTTATTCGTTTCCTGAATCTTGAAAAGGAAAGTGCTAAGAAAATATTTTAAAAATATAAACAGATAGTATATCACACAAATTATAGTGAGTCAGTGTTATTTTGTTTGAGAGTGCTGGAGAAAAGTAAGTACATTATTTTTTATTAAATTTTAGTTTTGTACTCGTAGTCAGCAAAGATAGATAAATTACACCAATCATGACTTTAGTTATTAGTAGTTAAATATTCAATCATGCAAAATTACACGAGTACTCCTCAATAGTTTCTTTTGAAAGTTTTAGCAATCGGTAATATAATTACAGTGCAATCTCCGTAATTCGAGCTAATTGTTGCAAGAAGATGTTCGAATTATGGAATGTTTTCGGAAAAATCAAAAATATTTTTAATATACAGCTGCTGGATTTTCTGTCTTATTTAAATAATTTAATTTTGCCCACAGATGACTGATGCCATGTCCGAATCTAAAAAGAAATGTAAACAGTACAGTGTTGATTATTTGAAATTTGGCTTCATTCCATCATTGCCGGACAAACAATCGCCTATGTGCCTTTTATGCAACAAAGTTTTGGGCAATGACGCTATGAAACCATCTAAACTGCAAGATCATCTGAGAAGATGCCACCCTGATAAAACAGAGAAAGATTTGAAATACTTTCAAACACTCAAAGATAAATTTCAGAAGAGACCTACACTGGACAGAATGTTCGCTTCGACGTCACAAAGAAATGATGATGGTTTGCGGGCGTCTTACAATATCTCGTTACTTATAGCAAAATCCGGAAAACCGCATACTATCGGAGAGAAGTTAATTTCGCCAGCCGTTGAAGAGGTTTTAAAAACTGTTTTACACAAACCTGCATCTGATATCATTAAAAGAATTCCCTTAAGCAACAATACTGTTGAAAGACGTATTGATGAAATGAGTTCTGATATTGAAAGCTTCTTATGTAATTATTTGCAAACGACCCATTTCTCTATACAACTGGACGAGTCAATTTTACCTAATAATGCAGCATTATTATTGGCATATGTTCGTTTTATTATGAATCAAGAAATCTACGAAGAACTGCTCTTCGCAAGAACTTTGATAACCGACACTAAAGGTGAATCAATATTTCATGTTTTGAAGGATTACTTCATTGAAAAAGCAATTCCTTTATCAAATATAATATCAGTAGCTACAGATGGAGCACCTGCCATGGTTGGACGTTATCGTGGATTTATAAGCTATTTAAAACAAAATGTGTCAGGGGTGTTAGCAATACATTGCGTCATCCATCGACAACATTTAGTTGCTAAAAATTTGAGTGTTAGATTGCATGCATCACTTCATTTAGTCATTGATGCAGTAAACCGAATCCGAAGCAACGCGTTGAATACGCGGTTATTTGCGCAGTTGTGTGAAGAAAATGACGAACACTTTCATCAATTACTCCTTCACACTGAAGTACGCTGGCTGTCGAAAGGCTTATGTTTGACAAGATTGTTTGCACTTTTTGAGACTATTTTAGAATTTCTGGATACTAAAGATAAAATTTTAAAAGAAAATTTAATGAAGAGGAAAACAGACATCGCCTATTTAACAGATTTGTTTACAAAATTTAATATGGTTAATTTGCAATTACAAGGCGACAGTTTAAATTTGATTAAAACAAAGTCCATCTTATCAGCGTTTCTTGCCAGAGTTAAACTAATGAAGCAAAATATTGGACGGGGCGAATTCTCTCAGTTCCCCAATTTGTCACAGACAAGCTGCCAGGAAGACGACGTTCCAACTTACGTTCAACATTTAAATGCCCTCTATTCAGATTTTGAATCTAGGTTTGAGGATATTTTGACTATGGTAACACCACCGTGGATAATTAATCCATATGGTGACATAGAAGAAACGAATGTCATAATACAAGAGGAACTGACTGAACTAAGTACAAACGAAGAACTTAAGGTTCAGTTTAAAAACGGATATCAGCAATTCTGGCTGCAAAACAACATACCCGTTACTTATCCCGTATTATGGAATATAGCGAGGAAATTTTTAATTTCCTTTCCATCGTCATACCTAGTGGAAAGGGCGTTCAGCGCTGTTACCAATCTCCTAACGAAAAAGAAACAGACTGGACATCATTAGCCGAGGAGATTTAAGATTACCCTTACAAAATTGACGCCAAATGTTGATAATTTATTATTAAAGCATCAGGTTCATCCTTCTCACTAAAATTATTGACTTATTGCTTATGTTATTTTATTTATAGTTTATTTTATGTTTATTGGTGTCTGACCAATAAATGCCCGCATTGGGAATAAGTGCCCGCATTGATTTTTTTAAAGAACCCCCTTTATAGAAAATATTTTTTTTTTTAATTATTCTGAAAATTCAAGGATAGGTACACACTAAAATTCGTTAATTTTTTGCCTATTTTTAGATAACTTAAACGTATAAGAAGCGGAATTTAATCAAACTAACAGTGAAATCATTGTAGAACATACGTTTATGTTATAATTAATAAACGAACTCGCTTATTGTACTATTTTAAGTAAAAAACTTTTTTTTTTATTATTTTTCCCTTTTTTTTTTATTTTATCCCTCTTATTTTTTTTTTTCAATGCGGGCACTTATTCCCAATGCGGGCACTTATTGGTCAGACACCTGTTTATTTAATGTTACGTATATTTTACATAACAGATACAAAATTTTATTTTGAGTAGTTTTAATTTAAATTCAATTAATAAATGTATAAATTAACATGTGTTTTTACTTTAAGTTTTTAACACTAAACTTCACTACAGTTAGAAATTTACAGGAAATCAATATCAGGTAAGTAGGGGGTCTACCCAACACGGAAAAACATGGCAAGGGGTCTACGACACAAAAAGTTTGGGGAACTCTGCACTAAACAAAGAAAATTTTGAAATTGAATTAAATAGGAGATACATAATAGCTGCTTATAACGGTTTTCCAATAGATTTAATAGATAATATACTGGCAAAAAAAAACAAAAAATACACATATTTTCATTGGTATATCCGAAAACTTTTACTAAACTCGAAAATTATAGCTCAATCACATACATAAGCAATATTTCACTAAAAATAAGTGAATTCATTAAAAAAGCTACAGGGGAAAAAATATCATTTAAAACGAATTCGTCGAAAAATTACACCAAAAACAATAAAGACAAAACGGACAACGATTCGAACTCCGGAGTTTATTTGTTGTATTTTCCGGAGTTGTTGATCAAACAGGAAGAACTTTCAAAAATCGCATGGAAGAACACGATAGAAGCTACAGATATAAGAAAACAGATTCAACTTTTACTAACCATTGTAGGTATGGGCAACCTCTGGCCCGCGGGCCACATGCGGCCCTCGAGTAAGGTTTGTCCGGCCCGCTACTGAATTCTTTCGTTGCATATTAGCACGGCCCGTCTAAACTTAATGCATAATGAATCATAAGGATACTACAAAAATGTATATTTTTCAAGATTACTCGCAGCATAAAACTTCTACAAAAAAGGTTGCCCATGCCTGACGTAGATCAACGTCATCAAGCCCCTGAACAATGCTCATGAAATAAGAAGACTGAAGCGTACCAAACCTCACAAACTTTTATAAGAATAAGTTTAGTTAAGTGAGATTATACAAACACTTTGGACAATGCATACTGATGCATTAGCCCGCACTCGTCTTCGTTGATAGTTGTACTCAAGCACAATATCACACGCAACAGTAATAAATTAAACTAAATTTTAAGATTGTATTAGGACTATTCATCCGAAAAATACGGCTTCCATAACATGTAACGCCTTTTCACTTAATATGTACGTACTAGTCGGTAATTGTACCGGCGTTAAATTTCCTATGAGAATAAATAATCGACATATTTATGCCAGTAAAAGTTATTAGTATTGATAATGGAAACCTACAATTGCTCCCATTTGTAACGCTCGCGTATTCGCCTCGTGTTAGCCAACTGAAGTTATCGACCGGTCTTTCCCGTATCCTTACAAATGCGTGTTGTAATTAAAGTTGCAAGATGTTGCCGCGCGCTGTTTCCTTGATTTGTTCCCGTTATTGTTTTTGAGCATTTAATCTCGTGCTTCCTGCAGATCGACGGGCTTGCGAATTAAATTGAGTACATTTTACCTACGTCGACAAATTCGTTCTTATAAAGTTTCTAAAATTAATTTTTAAATGCAGATAACTGTCATATAAGAAAATTAATTTTTGTAAAATCTACCCCGCACTGTCCAGAAATGTTTCAGAATAATGGCAATAAATACAACCATCACCACAGTTTCGGCTTTGGTTTCATTAATTTCTATTCACTGCGTTTTCAATTTACGAAGTAAAATTTTCTTGAAAATATTGCTTCTAAGAAAAAAGCAAAATGGACAAAATTGTTTACGATCATGCTGAAAATATTCTGTAAATAAATAAAGTGACTAAAAATTTGCAAAAAGATTAATTAAAATTGTAAGAAACCCGCGTAGATGCAAATCCTTCATCCTACTAAATTTAATTAAAGCATCATCAAGCCAAATCGTACTTAAACAAAAATTTATTATTCGCGTAAACTTCGCGGCCAAAATTCGGGCTTTTCTCCGTACATAAACTTGCGCGAGTTATACCCCCTCCCCGACTTTAATTAGTTCAAGGAAAGACGGGGAAAAGTTTTTGGGAAAACGGAACCTCGCTGGCCTTTCATCCGGCCCCTTTCTCGTTATTGTATTTATTAAAGGCGACGTCGAAAACCGACACTAACAAATTACCGTTGGCGTTTAAACAAATTTCTTGCATTATTCTATTTGATTAACTTTCCGAGTTCGTTCTGGAGATAGAGCTAGAACCATGGCTTCAGTCTTCGTAAGAAATACTTGAGGTCATCGAATTCGAATTCGCACCAATCAGTAAAGTTTTCGATACGACAGTGAAAAAACTAACAAATCCGTGGGCGTTTATATAAATTTCTTAGATAGACGCGATTCCAACGGTTAGGGTTGAAATTTCTCTTGAATAGAATACAAATTTTATGGTATTTTATTGGTATACACTTTACTTTTCAAATAAACCCAAAGAAAGTATAATATATATATACTAGCTGCCCCGGCGAACTTCGTACCACCGAATTAATAAATGTTGTCTTAAGTTATTACCTGAGTTTTATTAACTTGTTAATGTTGAGATAAAATTAATTAAGTTGAATAAAAATTTAAAAGGTAGTAAATTCACGTGGGAGCAAAGCATTTGCTTTATTGAATGTAAACCAAATGATTCGCATGTAACTTTCTGTTAAACTATTTGCTGAATATGTCGTGCACTCGTCTCGATTATCTTCATTAAAACACTATATTTTGCGACTTTATCTATTTCTTCTTGCGGCTCGACGTTGTTGATCTGCGTTCTGCTCGACGATTTCTCATTGCCAACCGAGCCGTTTCACGTATGGCCTCTCTTTGTTCTTGTGTTTGTGAAGCACGAAGTTGGGCCGTACTAACACGGCGCCCTTCTCTCGTGCGATTTCTTCTTCATCTGCAGTGGATTGATTCGCAATTATCCGCAGTTTAATTGCATTACGGCTTCGTTGTGAAAGATTCGATCTTCCCGCTCGCGGCATTGTAAATAAGACTGTGATGGATATTGCTGACTTTGCTTCTATTATGACATAACAATTATTCATGCGCGCACAATCACAAATGTTATAACCTTACATTTATTATAATACTAATCAT
This sequence comes from Chrysina gloriosa, assembly GCA_038088585.1. Lineage (NCBI taxonomy): Eukaryota > Metazoa > Arthropoda > Insecta > Coleoptera > Scarabaeidae > Chrysina > Chrysina gloriosa. The sequence goes on from CM076091.1 coordinate 1,301,059, forward strand.
TTAAAGGCATATGTGTTTCATTAGCAACTTTTTCAGATCGTTGGAATAAAAAAACAATTGCATTTCCAAATTCAGCAGCTTCGATTTAATTTCAATCTAGGTAAAATTTAAAATATCTTCAAATATCTCCGAAATTACAAGAGGTAGGTATAGGGAAACCTAATACAGTTTGGGTAGGAATTGGAAAACCTTTCTCCGAGTCTGAAAATATACAGGATGTTCCATTTGAAATAACAAAGTTATACACTATTAAAGTTGAGACAAATAAAGCAGGTCTATGGAATCACCCTGTACATTATCGTAAAATTACATACCTGTAAATAAGTAGCCCAAGATATACCAAATCAAGGCTAGAAACATGATTTGAAAATTTCAATTAGTTTGTCTGTTATGTTCATTTTCAAAACATCTTACTTTTTCGAAAAACCTCAAATACTTCGAAAACGGCTAACGATAGGTATATGGAAACATTGAAGTAACTTACCTTTATTTTTCCTATACAATTCGAAAAAAGTAAAAAATGTATATTGTTCCATTAAAAAAACATAACTTTGATACTTAGCGCTTTGTTGGAGCACCCTGTATAAACGATAATATTTTCTAATTATGGCCATTATAAACGTACACCATCTTATCAAAAAAGATTTAAAAAAAAAATTATTAGTTTGGGAGCTACAGTCCTGTATATAAAGAAGATATAATATTGCATTTAATTACTAGCAAATTGCTGCGCTCGGTTATCCCTTTAATGGATCCAGAAACTCCGGTTTTAGTCCTTGTAAGAAACATTTAATGCGAGTTTGTGGTCACGGAATTCGAAGTAAAATTCCATTCCCGTATAACGGAACGTACCCCGTACATAAGACGAGGACCAAGTCGGAGTTCGGTCTATGCCCCATCCACAACCTAGTTAAGATCAGTAAAGTTGAAACGGTTTACAAAACCGCACGACCGCGTTCCCTTCATATATTACTGTCGTATTAACTGAGAGGATGCATGAAAAGTAGGTTACATAAGTAAGTCTGTTCCGATAGTAGTTTCAGTTTGTTTCGTAAGGGATGCATATCAAAGATGAAGATGAAGTCAGGTCAAAGTGACGGAATGTTTCGTTCAAGAAGACGTAGATGGGGAGAAATCGTTCTGTTTGATTTCGTAATATTTGTGTAAGCTGACAATATCTACTGATTCCTTTTATCGTAGCTGCATATGTATATGCAGCACTAAAAGGACAACCCTCGTACACTTACTCCATTCTTTTTAAAAATTGAGGTAAGTCAACTTTATTAAAAATTTACCAATAAGCTTCTAGGACCTTTGAATCAGAAAATTAGCTATTAAAACCAGGTATTTATAAAAATTATATCCCTCCAGCGTGTCATTGCTTCATAGATGAAGATTTAATTTCTCGAATACAACGGAACATTTTCAATCTTCTCGGTTATTAACCGATACAACACTTGGCGGCGTTCATAAGTTTCAAATTACTTGAATGAAAGTACAATTTTTCCAAATTCTGTGTTTACTTATGTAAAATATATATAAATAAATGATGCATGAATATCCGGCATGTATTTTCTCCCTCACTACAAATATTTGTAATACGCTACAATGAAAATCTTTTAGTTTATAAAATTACTATCGAACGAGTGCTTTGTGAGACTTTTAGTTTGTAATTATTGCTCCGAGCTCTTTTGTCTCCAAGAAAGAATATAGTTGTCATTTAACATTTTTGGACCATACCTAATCAGTTTGTGAGTATCACCTGACAAACGATGATATCGATTCTTTGGGCTTTCCCCGATGACGGGAAGAGGGGAGGGGGAGGGGGCAAACTTCGTATTTGAAATTTTTCGATTAAAACCCAAGACTCGTGTCCTGGATTCTTTACTAAGAAGAGGAGAGAAGAAATATGAATATTTCGTCTTTGTACGTTGAAGATTGAACTTTGTCGTATTTCTTCTTAAGTGATGCGGTAACAATGACTGGGTGCGCAGATTTTTGCTTTAAGTTTACTCTTTGCTAGTTTACAATTCAATGGTAGACTTCTTTTTTAGCTTGTTTCGTGGGGAGTGTGAAGGATTTGTTTGAGAGTACTAATACAAAACCGTTAAATTATTTATTACACCAGGTGACAGGTGTTTCGTTAGCGTCTACGTTAGAATTTTTTGAACCGTACTTACTTTACTTAACGCTGGTATAGATCTTATTCAGAAAATTGGTTTGGAACCTTTGGCGTAACAAAGCAAACACACTGACAAAGTCAATGCACAAATTTCTACTATCACCAAACAAATGTTTGTTTGGTGATAGTGGAAATTTGTGCATTGACTTTGTCAGTGTGTTTGCATAGATCTTATTATTTATTTGTTTACCGAAAAAAAAAGTGTAGCTGACTTTTACATATTTTACCACTGATAAGTACGGTTCGATAAACGTGTGGACTGGACTGATGTAATTTCACCGCTTATCCCCACTTACGTGCAAGACCCGACATTAAAATTCAAAGGATGGGGGGGCAGCGTTAGTCCGGTTTACAGAACTTATCGTGCACTCGTTCGTCGATCCTTACTGATAACTGTGTAACTTTTCACGCCGAAACGAGTGATTTGGTGTTTAGACCTTTGGACGTTTTGTGCTTCGTGACGATTTCATCATCATCTCAAACGTCGTCATCATCCTGGCAATGAATTCACCGAATTTGCAGCTAAATTCTGAGATTCTTTTCTTGTCTGGGATGTGGCACACCTTCCTTGGGGTTTCTTATAATGGGAAAATCGTAACTAGCTCGTTTCGACGCGTGACTCGGATTTCTGCCTTTCTTGGGAGGGGAGGGGGAGGGGGAGAAATCAGTGTGTAGCTATCATAGCATCGCGCATTTCTAGGGATTTTGTTTTGGAAAAAATGACTAAGAAACAGGAGTTATGTCTCGAAAAACGTGTAGAAATTGTTGCGTACTATAAACAGTGTGATTCAATGTTGCGAGAAAACTTCGCATTTCCTATAGAGGTGTAAAAGGGACAATGAAGAAATATGTTATATATGCTTAATTACAAAACTACTCTCACTATTAGCAGACGCGCGTTTCGCGGTCATACCGCTCATCAGTGCGACTGTGTGACGTAGTTCTCATTTCTATAGAAGCTCTATAAGCCCGGGTGTTAGATGTTCGTACATATAAGAGTTCAATTACGAAATTCGGCCATAATGTACAAATTGCGCATTTTTGCAGCTATTTGGTTCTACAGAAGCATACAACTTGTTTTGCCACAAACTCCTGTAGTGTATGTTATAGATGTTTACAGGAATGCCGAAAGCTACAACTAGTAGAGAAGACAATACAATTTTTTTTTTGAAATACGAAAAGTAATCGAAGTAACACGAAAGTTCAGTATTTTTAGATTTTTAGGAGAGTTGCGGTAACGAAACCGTTACTTCGACCAATAAATCGTCGAAAAGGGTTACCGTGGGCCAAAACCTCAAAAGAATTGCAGGTTTAATGATTGGGCAAGTGTATTATGGCCCGACGACAGTACATTTGAAGTGTTTGGATAATAATAATAATAATATTTCTTTTATTTCTTTACGTCAAAAAAGCAATATAATTAAACAAACAATTGCTACGACAAAAAAAAAAGTTAAACATTGGTATCACAATAATCAGTTAGCGTATAGAAAGTACAGCTCTCGCAATATAAGTTGGCGAGCGGCGGGGATGCGCCGTAAACGTATTTAGGACACGTACCTCCCACCTGTCTGATTCAGATAGTGCATAGGAATTACCACTACGTTGCAGGACGAATGATAGGCAGTCTATCCCTCCTCTATCTGCGCGAACTCACTCCCACCCTTCGCCAACTTATATTGCGAGAGCTGTACGTCTCGTTAAGTTTCTTTTCAATCTAGTTTAAAACAATTGTAATGACAGATTTTTGATTTCTAAACGAATATGATTAAGAAAATTTTTTAACTTTGGCATCGATACCGTTCTGAATTTTAACGTGCCTTATTTGTGATGGTATCCGAGTACTCTAGCCCACTTCCTCAAATAGCATACTGATGATTTTATAAGACTACAAAAAATTACAAAAATTCTTCTTCGCAAATAAAGCGCATTATAAAATATAAACCCAAGTTAAAATATTATTGTTTATGAATGTACGTCTGTGTAGATAGAAACGTCGTGTTAATGTTAGACGATTTGCACAAAGAAATTAAATGTAAATTATAATTTATTTTGAAAAAATATGTCTTATTATTGTTTTTTACAAAAGGCTCGTTTATATTTGATCCACCCTCGTATTTATTATATGATACATCCGTGTGAAAAGCATGTAAATTATCCAGAGTAAAGATTAAATCTAAGATTATTATGTCAAGGAAATGTTACCATTTCTAGGATATTAGTACCAAATTCGAAAGTAATTGCAAACTTATGAATGCCAGTTGATGTACTCACCGATGAATCCAAGGATAGAAAACTCCTGACGATCGCCCAGATCGCGATGAATACGGAAGGCGTACCTGAAAATGGACGTTAATAAATTAAGCACGACACAAATTGTCGTAAATTTAAGCTTTAACCTTCCTGTACTCATGCATACGGTCTGTGAGACCGACTTATATAGTATAGTATACGTCTTTCATTTTGACGTGAGTATAGGAAGGTTAACTACATATGTACATACACTTTGTCTAGTTTAGTAAGTTTTTACCTATTTATTGTATATGTCATATGAGTAAAGAGAAAAATTGACGACGTATAGGTAAAAGCTCTAAATAGACCGAAAAATTAACGCCGAGAACCGTGCGGTATCATTATATTTACACAAATATTACCGTTGTGTGCATTTGTTACCGCGAAAGACCGAAATTGGAGAATGTCGACTCTCACCGGTGAATGTCAACATTCGTATAATCGCTTGGTGTATGCTCCAAATATATCATTAAATCCTTGTACCTTCGGACCCTCACTGGCGTATGTCGACAATCACAGATATGCTCTGGTGGAGGTGCAAAACAGAAAAGCTGACAAAGAGGCGACTGGCTCTCTCCCGCCAAATCCTAGGTTCAAAGAGAGGAGCCGACAAAGAGGCGACTGGTTCTCTTCCGCCAAATCCTTGGTTCTGCTATGAGTTAATCAGTTTTGTCAGTCTTATGCAAGTTTCGATGATGCGAGCAACGTTTTCTTAATTACTTATCCGATACCGTAATTTATACTGAATGGATACTGCAGTAGATCGTGATCTTTCCTTTGAAAAGTTAAATGCATTAATTGCTGGTAAACGAGAAGACAATTGTTTTTATCTTTCTCAAGAAAGGTACGCTAAGGTACTTTCTGAAGTGGTTTCGGCTAAAACTAAGTGCAGCAAACCTTTGGATTACAGGCGACTAAAATATTTTGACGTTTTAAAAATTAATGATGAATAGAAGTTAATTGTACCATTAAAACTAGGGAAAACGAATATACAGCATTATGTTACCAATGAAGAACTGTTCAGTATACTGTATGAAACTCACACCAGAATAGGCCACGGAGGAAGAACACGTATGCTTAAAGAATTGCAAGTGAAATACAAAAATGTTACATATGAAGTTGTAATGTTGTATTTAAATTTATGCAAACAGTGTCGAATGAAACACAGTGCACCTAAGAAAGGTATTGTTGTGAAACCAATGGTCAGTTCTGAGTTAAAGTCAAGATGTCAAGTTGATCTCATAGATCTGCAGTCAAACGGAGATGGCGAATATAAGTTCATAATGGTGTATCAGGATCATTAAACTAAGTTTGTCCAGTTACGACCTTTGCAAACTAAAAGGGCTGAAGAAGTAACGTATCACGTTCTTTCAATATTTTTAACATTTGGTGCACCAGGAATATTGCAATCAGATAATGGTAGAAAATTCAGTAATCAAGTCATATCAGAAATATGCGCTATGTGGAAAGATGTTAAGATAGTTCATGGAAAGCCTCGTCACAGTCAAACGCAAGGCTCAGTTGAAAGGGTCAATCAGGACATACACAATATGCTAACTACATGGATGACCGATAGCGATATAAATAAATGGTCCGATGGTTTACCCTTCGTTCAATTTGCCAAGAACACTACTTACCACGAAGGAATACGCCAAAGTCCTTACGAAGCCATGTTTGGCGTTAAAGCAAAAAGAGGCATAGCATCGTCTTTTTGCCTAGCGAACAAATCGCAAATATTGAAACCAAAGAACAACTCGAAGAAATTGCCAATACTTTTGAAATCGAAGAACAGCTCGAAGAAACTGTTAATACTTCTGAAAGAAATTTGAGCGTTAGTCATACCGAACCCCATATTCCGACGAAAAATATTGAAGAGGACCTGCAATCTACAACGTCTTCGCATCAAGTTCTGTCTACATACTAAACACAATTTCTATAAAAAGAGCGGCCGCGAAAGAGAATCTTCTATTGCAAGCAACAAAAATTTTACGAACCTCACAAAAACAATTGCCTCCTGCTCAAAATGGTGATACTCTACGAATACAAGTCCCTGATGTCGACCGTGGTCGTACAGATAGCCGAAATGTGTTAGCGGAAACTCCGACTTCTATAAACTGGCAAATAAAAATGGTACCGTCAAGCAGCTTTACACACGTAATCAGTTCGTAATTTGTAAAGAAAAGTGAGATTTCTTTTGAAGAAATGTCGCTGAGAGAAACAGCTGCAGCTAATTCGAAAAGCGGGGGCAAGACTATACACACTGTCATTGCAAAGGGAAGTGTTCCACAAATAAATGCAGTTGTAAGAGCAAGGGACTTTTGTGCAATTCAAAGTGTCACAATAGTTTGAGTTGTTGCAATAAATAAGATTTGAATCACATAATTACGTAATTTTCATATATTACTATTATTTCCTTTTCTCGTTTAGAATGTACTGTGTGTTTTAAATTCTTGGTCGCTCTTCTCAGGAAGAGAGGCTAGAAAGTTACGTCACCCTTGTGACATTTTATAGCGACTGAATTACGGAGAAGAAAACATAAATCTTCGACATGTTCAACATTCACCATTAGTGCATGGTGGATGTCCACATTTACCGGTGTAAGTCAGAAATAAGGGTATTTAGCAAATATTTCGGACATACACCAAGCGACTATGTGAATGGTGACATTCACCGGTGAAAGTCGACATTCTCCAGATTTCGGTCTTTCACGGTAACACATATACATATTAGATATTACACGAGCCGTATGGAAATTCTCATTTTATTGATCGTCGTATACACTTATAGATAAATGCCTTACCCCAACCTATGCAGGCGTACACTCGCAACTTGTAATTCTCTCGCGTCAGCGTTTTCACGACGAGGATGTAGAGATATAGACCTACGGAAGGAGCACACATTTTAATAAATTAAATGTAATTTTCTTTCGGTGCGGAAAGCGCGGCGGTTGTTTGCGTGTATTATGTAAGGATTAGGTTAGCGGGGGTGGTCCATTATACTCGAGGCGCTTTGCGATGTAACTGTTGTAAATAAGATAAGCGTAGGACCTAATTAAATTTAAAAGATAACATGCTGATGTGGTAAAGTTAGAGAATATCTGAAGAATAGAGGGAAATGGGAAAAACTAGTTTAAACTTAAAGGAAAGGAAGTAAGAAGAAGTAAGAAATATTAACAACAGTTTTAATAACAATAAGAAGATTGAGAATGTACACAGAAGTGACTACCAAGGCGCATATATAAATATATATACATATATACCGTTTCTGTCACAATTTATACTTAAAATTTAACCAGACGAAAGTTTAAACATAATAAGACAAAATTTGTACCAGAAAATATTTTCCTACTATCGCACGGAAGGCGCAATTCTATTAGGAAGTGTAAGTTTAATGAAAAACTTCTGGAGAGGCGCTAATAGTATGCGATGAAGTAGGATGCTAATTCTTTAGACGTAGAAAGACGTAAATTCTAGTAAAATCGGGGTCATAACTGAAGCAAAGTTAAGTGGTTTGTGTACGTTCTATCATCCGGGTAATATAATAATAATAATAATAATAATAATAATAATAATAATAAATTTATTCTTCTCAATAAATACATACATACATGTCACTATACATAAGCATTTACGAAAACAGTCAATATGACTAAAGAAAAAGAAAAAAAAAGAACATTCAAATGACATTACATAAGATGACGTATAAATCATTCCGGAAGCGATGCACTCAAGGACATAACACTTAGTTCATAATAGTTCATAACACTTTACCAGGAGAACTCAAAAAAATCCTCAGTGTCATATATGACGCGATCTATCAGCATTTCCTTCATATGGGATTTGAATATCTTAAGTGTAGATATATTTTTTACTTGAGTTGTTAAATGGTTAAAGAACCTACAAGCATTGTACTTTGTCTGTTTTTGACATTTTGCTGTATTATGCTGTTCGTTAACTAAATTGACATTTTTGTATCGCGTGTTATAACCATAATCAGCACTCTTAAATTTTTCTTTATTCGAATAGGCAAAGCACAATAGCTCATGGATATATAAGGAGGGTAATGTCAATACTTTTAAATTCTTAAATGCGTCTCTGCAGGAGTCGCGTGATGACATACCACATATGGTCCGTATAGCTCGCTCTTGCAGAACAAAAATCCGCTGTATGTCTGTCGATCGACCCCAATGCGTTATTCCGTATTTTATAAAGGACTGAAACCATGCAAAATATTGAGCCATCAGGACATCCATGCTGCAATAACGGGACAATGTTCTTAATGCAAAGTTAACGCTTGCTAGCCCTTTGCAGAGGCCATCTATGTGCTCACGCCATTTTAATTTATTATCAATTGTAAGGCCGAAAACCGAAGCCGATTGACAGAGAGCGAGCGTGGTGTTACTCTCCTTGAGGAGAAGTCCGTTCGGATACAATTTCGAGTTGCCAAATACAATTATTTTAGTTTTTTCGGTATTTATCTTAAGTTTATTACGTATTGTCCACTTTTGTACTAGTCCAAAAGCCTCGTCTACTTTTACTGAAACATCATCCCCATTGCGACCAAATATCAATACATTTGTATCGTCTGCATAATTAACAATTTTCATTGAATCTTTTTCCATGTGATAAACCAGATCGTTTATAAACAGAAGGAAAAGCGTAGGACCCAGAACGGACCCCTGCGGAACTCCCACATCGATTGTCAAATTTTCAGACTTCGTATTATTTACACACTTACTTACACGGACACACTGAGCCCTGCCAGTCAAATAGGACCTGAACCATCGAAGTGCAATACCCCGTATACCATAAATAGAAAGCTTGTTTAATAAAATATCATGGTCAACCATATCAAACGCTTTCGTAAAATCTATCAACAATGCCACAGGTAATTTTCGTATATCTAGGGAACAAACTATTGCATTGACAAAATCTTCCAGTGCCGTATTAACACTTTTGCCCCTCATAAAACCATGTTGAAATGAGTGGAGCACGTTATGTGAAAACGAAAATTTAACAATATTATCGTTAACAATTAATTCAATAAGTTTTGAAACGCTGGACACGAGTGAAATTGGACGATAGTTTTCAATGACTTCTTTGCTATTGTTTTTATGAAGTGGGATCACTGTAATATATTTTAATTTATCAGGAAAAATACCTTCCTGGAAAGAACAATTGAAAATGTGAGCTAATGGAACAGATACGTACGTTTTAACTTTCTTCAATAAATTATTTGAAATATTATCGAAACCTGCTGAATTTGTATTTTTAATTTGCGTATGTATGTCTCGATGTCACTGGGACTAAGAGGAGGAAGAAAGAAAGAATTTGATACATTTATTCTACTTTCGAAGTCGAATAAACTCTGTTGATCTATACTCTGGAAAGGTATCGAATTATTTGAGGGCATAACAAAAAGTTATTAAATTTTGAAGCGGCCTCCTCATCAGTTAAGTTTCTATTATGATGAATAATTTGTATTTTATAATTCCTCTTTTGATTATTGCCCAGCTCCTCGTTTATTACCTTCCACATTTGTTTATTCCTGTTACTTGCCTTGGACAATCGCTCATTTATACTTTTGTGTTTAAGTTCATTGAAAAGGAGGTTGTATCGAAGATTGAGGTTTTTCAATGTTTCTTTAAAAATAGGAAATTGTGTGCATAAATTACCCACTAATGAAAGATGCCGTCCCAATTCAACCAACTCCGGAGTTTTATTTATATTGCCTTCTTTATTTGTTGTACAATTTTTTTCTATAGGGAAACAATGTTTAAAATGTTTTTGTATAATAGTATCAAATATATTAAATGCTGTATCTGTATCTGATTCATCCAACACTTCCGTCCAAGACTCGCTATCCAAAAGATTACAGAAGGTGCTTATATTCAAGGAAGAAAATTGTCTGCACTCTTTAGTATAATTAACTGACGCCCAAAAGGGCATTTGAATATTTAATAACTGACCAAAATGGTCAGATATATGCAACTTTAAAACACTTGCATTACATTGTAAATTATCTAAATTGCTAACAAATACATTGTCAATGCGTATTTTACTATGAGCAGTTACTCGAGTTGGTTCCTTAACCCCTTGCACTACGCCGAAATTCACAATCAGCCGTGCCAAACTCGGGCGCCTGAGTGGTCCCGAAAAGAGTCGAAGCGGCGAAGACTGAGTGTCGGAACTTTGAACACATCTTACGACCATTCTTACGACTGACAATGAGTGCGACATAGGCGTGCTCGTGTTGACTTCACGCGGTGGTGCTCTTGTAAAATTCAAAAGACAACAAGATACAAGATAAAATACCCAATCATTCAAGAAAAGGAAAGAAGAGATAAGACCTCATTCAGGCGTTCCTGGTGGCCCGAGATTAAGACCACGAGCACGGCTCGTGATATTCATGTTTGGCCTGAAATGTCGATTACGAGCCTGACTCGTGATATCCACGTTTGCCGTGAAATTGAACAACGAGCCTGACGCGTGATATTCAAGTTTGGCCTAAAATTTTCATCACGAGTTAGACTCGTGAAAATAGTGCAAGGGGTTAATAAGGGGTATCAAATTAAAAGAATGTATCAGGTCTAAAACGGAACACGTTCGTTTCTTTTCTTTTGAAAAATCTACATTAAAATCGCCTCCTATAATTAATATCTTACTATCGTCGTAAACCGCCTCCAGAATGTCACACATTCCGTCCAAAAACATCTTAAAATCCCCATCAGGGGGTCGGTATATTACAAGAACAATTACGTTATTATTGACTATTGTCAAAATAAAGGCGAATGTTTAAAATTTAGAGAAAAAGAATATAAACGCTGGTAAAATCAGGGCGATATATCTAGCACGGTAAAATGTTTCTTTTGATAGAACACGTCCTTTTCTTTCATGGCTGGATGGTATGTCTGTATCTCATGGAGTTCGACGACCACTTTTTAAATAGTATAGATAGGACGATACATATTTCAGTAGGTCTACGATTACACTTTCATTTGCCCAATTTTTGTTGATCAACTTTTTCTTTTACACTCATTGAATTAGAATAAATTTGACGTATTAGTTATGAAAAAACCCTGTATAGAAGACATCAAATAGTAGATATAGAAACTTCATGAATAAAATATAGAACTACGGACATTGTATATTTATCATTGATTAAAAAAATGTGGCATAGTGATATAATATTTTACTTCTTCAAATTACTTCTGTTACTCTGCCCCATTTTGTTCATTACCATCTGCAACCACTATGTTTTGATTTGCGCGACTGAGGCTGCTACAGAAATCTGTGGTAACGTAGCTGTTCATTTCCGTGGAAGCAAATAACTGCAAACATGCGTAATTAGGTACATAATGGGAACATTCTTAATTGAATTCTCACATACAAACATAAACGTAATGCTAATAAGACAAGCATCCACCTACAAATATCAATGTCATCATCGGAAGCATTATTTACTGGGCCTGACGTTCTCTATCTTCTACTCTTACTTTCTCGGTTTCCAAGGCGTTAGATAACATTGAAGGTGATAAACCAGAATCAGTCAACTTTGGTTTCTTTACTTCGAACTTATCATCGATCAGAAAAGAAAGTTACCGCTCGTTTATGTATCTGAATTTGTTTCCTCTTTTCTTGCCATTCCTCCAACCTCTTCCCAACATTAATTAAATATAATCTGAATAAGGAACTAATATTATATCTTAAGACAATCATATTTTCTTTTAAAGGTGATTGCAAGGACTGTGGTCTAATTTACACCATCTTCGGTTTATACGGTTGTTGAAGATGCTTGCCTCGAGCTAGCGAAACACGTGTCACCGATTTTATTATAAACAATTGTGTGGTGAGGAGTTTACCGATGTGTCAATATTTTCTTTTGGCACGATATTGCCAGTATTGGCAGTATCTGTTGACCGTTACTTCCTTCCGATCTAGCAGAAAACTAAACTCGGAATAGAAAATCGTCCAAAATCCCAAATCTCTCGTTAATGATGATATTACGCCGCATGGATTCGGTTCACACCCCGCTCTGCTGGCCATGGCCGAATCTATGATGACCGTGTCATTTCGAAATCTCGAACAACAGCTAAATAAGCTCGGTTAAAGGTGAACGAGGAATTCGCGAACAATGAGAACGCGTGACGTCCAAAGGCGATCAATATGCTGGTCATATACCGAGAAATGAGAGAAAGCATGGACGTTTGGCTGCAGAAAGCACATATGGTGAAGATAACACGTCACTTAATAAGTTCGTAGGAGAACTTTTAGGCAACATTCGACTTCACTCATTAACACAGTCTCCTCCAGTCTCTTTCCGATGCATCCCTAACATTTCGATTTGTAGAGCTACTCATTTTGGCCTCCAAATACCTTTTCAGTGTCGAAGCAACCACTTCTTCATTGGAGCCGAATCTCTTTCTCGGAGGCAGTTTTTTGGGTCTGCAAACAGATAGTCGCTGAGCCAGAGAATGCGGTGGATGGGGAAACAGTTCAAGGTGAAATTCGTGCGATGGAAGAGCACTTTCTTTGCTTCCTTGCTTCCTCGCTTACGGTAATCGCTGAATAAAATACCATGCCCTCCAAAATACGAAGGCCAAAATCTTACCAGCTGAAATTTGAGTTTTTGGTCGTTTTGGGCGGTTTTCAACCTTCGCTATCCACTCAGCTGACTGCCAATTTGACTCTGGAGTGCAGCGATCGATGTTTCATCCATCGTCACATACCGCGTAAAAGATCTTTGTATTGCGCTGAAACAGCTCCAAACAGCGAATGTTATCGAAACATTTCGAACAGGATTTCTTCATGCTCAGATGTTCATGCAAAATTGTGAATAGGCACCGCCTTCTGATATCTTGAAGGTGTTAGTTATCTCACACAACTGCTATGTACGATCGGCCAAAAACATTTTGTAGAGTTCTTTTATGTTTTCTGGAACAACTGCCGAATTTGGGCGATCAAAGCGTGCAGCATCATCGGTCGCGTTTAAAATCAGCAAATCACTTTTCTACCATTTGTCTCGATGGAGCAGAGTCCGAACAACACTTATCAAGCCATTGGTTTACTTGAAATGTATTTTTTCCCATTAGAAAGCAATGCTTGTCTTAAAAATCACAAAAACCACTATAACATACGAACTAAACCTCAGAATGTTCTAAAATTTTGACACGTATAGTTTAAAGGTTGGTATGTCCTAAAATAGATTTGTCAATAGTGACGTCATCTATATGTCCTACGGACTTATTGAGCGATGTGATGTGTTATGCGAGAGTAATTCGGGAAAGAACCCCTATATGGGCATGTGTAGTAAGCTGAGAAAGCAACGTCATTCGGGTGGCGTTCTGAGCAGAGGTGTTCAAGTATTCAAGTGTATAGGAGTGAAATTAGAAGATTGTGCTGCGATCGACTCGTCTGCTACATCAGTTGAAAATGGACGTAACCCTAGAAAATCCCGCCAAACGTGAAGTGCGCGCAGTAGTGCCATTTCTGTACGCGAAAAGTCTTTCACCAGCTACGATTCGTCACGAACTATATAGTTAACTGATCAAACCTACTGACATCGTGCTCACGATAATGCTCCACCGCACCGGACTAGACGCACTCAGGAACTTTTGCAGCAGTTCCGTCGGGATGTCTCCTATAGCCCAAATTTTCCACCGAGTGATTACCACCTCTTCGGGCACATGAAATAGCGGCTCACCTCACCGCATCAATAATGACAACGCCAATAACCAAATGGCCTCGTTTCCGGGCGGCAGATTTTTTGAGGAAATTATTTCAAAATTCTGAATTTGAATTGTGATTATGTCGAAAAGTAAGGTACAGTTGTAGTTTTCAAATGTATGTATGTATATAATAAAACTTCTGTAACTACGACTGTCGGCAGAATGGCATTAATCACCAGATGGAGGTTTTTTCCTTACGCTCGTACAAGGGGAGCATCGACTTGTAGATGTTTTAACGAAATATTCGATGATATCGGTTGTCTTCGAATTTGGGGGACAAGTTAGCATACAATGCCCCAACAAAAATAAATATTTTAGGAGGTCGTAGGTAGAAGGAAAAGACTCGAAAAAATTTAGAACTTAATTGCTTTAAATTTCACCCTGATTACTTAAGGAATCTGCATAACTCGATACCAATAGCTTCTGTTTTAACCGATAACGAACAATAAAGCAATTCACTAGATTCACAAAGTTATTATTATTGTGAAAAAATTGAATCAATTGAAATTCAAGACGTTGTGTAAGGGTTTGATACGACGCCTAAAATTCCTCGGGGAAAACTGAAATGATACCCGAGGCAACGCTTATACACACAAAAAAAAAAGCAAATTTCATCCCACATCGTATCTTGCCTGACAAACACTTCACGTTAAACTACCTCCGTACCTACACATACACACATACGCAAATGGATGCGATGAACAAATAAACCAATAAAAGGAGAACTTGACGTAGTAACTCGATGGCGTAAAATTTCCCGAATAATTGTTTACCTTCGGGCGATATATCAGTCAAATTAAATCATCATCCCGTTGTTTGTTTGTTCTTCTTTTATTACTACGCGAACAAGGAATTTTAACTTCGCACAGGCGAGAGGAGCGCAACATCAATTTCGCGTGTGCGATAAATAAAAGGAACGGGCGCGAAAAAGGCGGAAATTTAAATGATTAATTACCTTCGACGAACATCCAGAAGAACGTCGTTAGATGGAAATAATGGAGTAGTATCATAAGAACTATGCATGGCCTGTCGCTTTTGAAATTCAAAAAATTTAACTGAAAGAGAGGAATCGCTTCGTTATCGAGCTTACTCGGTTGTAAATTTTCACCCCGAAATTTCTTACCTCCAGCACCAACGTTATTATCCACATAAAATAGACGCACATGTGAGCGCACATTAGATTCGTATGGATCCGGTTCCTCAGGCATCGTAAATCTCTGTAAAGAAAGAATATGAACATTTTCAATCATAATTCATAGATTTGTTAGATTTGTTTGCACAGATATTGAAATCAAAACTCCAGAAATCAACTGATTCTTAATAATTTGGAACACTGTTAAATCCTTGTACGAAGCCAAAAATCTTTGTCTCGTACAAAAAAAAAGACAGTGATCTACAAAAATATTCACTCATAAAAAGTGATAGTGAATACGAGGGGCGCCTTTTAAGCTTTTACAAACGACCACCAAGTGGCGCTATTGAGGTGTGTCATTACTATTTGCGTAAAATTTCACATTTGTTATTGTCCAAACGTTTCAAAAAGTTTGTCTACAGGCAATATTTAAAAAAGATATTATCTGAAAAAATGAAGGTTTTAGTTTGATTGATTTTTTTACGATCTTAGTATAGCTATAACTCAAAAACAATACATGGAATCCTTTGGTTCAATTTTTGGTAATGAAGCACCATCAGAAAAAACTGTTTACAATTGATCTGCAGAATTTCGTCCTGGTCGTGCGTCCCTCAGTAATGAATTGCGTGAAGGTCGACCAAAATCGGTTGTTATTTCCAAAAAGAAAAAACATGGATGCTGTGCGTAACATAATTGAAGAAAATCACCTATGGCTTACAATAAAATAAGGGGATCCTTAGGCATATAGGAGATTGCAATACAATCGACTTTGCAAGCGCAATTAACTCTGAAGGAGATCGGTTCCCGATTAACTTCGTATAATTTGATCGAAGCCCAAACAAAAGGTCGTGTTAATTAGTATAATTACCACAAAAGATATCTTAAACTTCTTAAAACCATCAATGCAAATAATTTAAGATGAATATTGTAGTATCGGATTTTTCGATGTCCACCACTTGATGATGATTTTGATGGTGATCTTGATGACTATCTTGGTGATGATGGGTTCTACGACGCCTTCACAAGCCACATCCGGCTCGAAGGACCATGTAGGATCTTGTACGCTGGGTTTTCACTTTCGATGAATCTTGAAGGCTGTGCTTTCACTTTTGAGGATTGAAATGTTAACACTTTAAAAGAAATAATGCTTGTAAAGCGGTAGAACCTGGTAGAACTCGAATTGTGTGTTTATAAAAATATATTGACAGATGCGTTGTTGTGTCGTTACCTAGCAACTTACATATGTATATGAAAGAGAAAAAAACAAAAACAAATACATTAAAAAACCATGGCAACAAATCTAATGACAAATTGGGGTCCGGAACAGTAATATTCGAATGGTTAATTACCATTAGAAAATTTATGATTAATTACAATTCAATATATCAAAATTCACCGTAAATGTTGGGGGTATGGATGCTTATCTTCAGATGACCTTTGGTTTATTTCTGGGTTCTATTTATACTTTTTCGATACCACGCCCACCACCTTTTGAGCATTTTATTACCCTACGGGTGTTAGCTTCTTATTTTAACTCCAGCCAGAGACGTTTAATGGGAGAAAAAATGTAACTAGAAATAAAATTGTTAATTATTATTAAAAGCATCGATTAAAAGATAGAAAAGTATTGTAAACATTCAGACACATACATACAGCACTTTCACATTACAAGAATTCCTAATAACCACTGGTTATAAATAACCAAGGATACATTGACATTCAATACAGGTTTCTATAACAACCCTATGTCTTGGATGAACTCAGGTCATGGTGAATTAAAGTTTCCGTTTCGTGAACAACGGAGAAATAATGTAGTATAGTCCTGGTTTCCGGAAAAAAGTAAAAAGTTTTTCTTTGGTTGACGACGAAGAAAATTGACAAGATAGATAAGTCAACAAAAAAGTTAAAAATATATGTTGTACCAAAAGGGTTTTAAAAGGAAGTACCAGTGAATAAATGAACCTCACCACACCGGAGAAGAAAGGATTAAAAAAGGGGAAGAATCCATAGAAAATAGAGCCACACCGAAAAACGAAGTTAAGGGAGGGAAGAATCCATAGAAAATAGAACTACATCGAAGAAGGAATTCAAGAGGGGAGTCATAGGAAGAACCATCATCGAATAAAATAAATTACACTCTCACACACACACAACGCTAGGTAATTATCTTTATTTTATGTTAAATATTTCTCAAAATTTATAAATATAATTTGTAATAATTTATGCTTTTCATACCGTTAATTAAGAGCTAGACCGGTGCAATTTTGTTTAAGAAATTAACTAAATTCTCAGTGCAATATCCACAAAAGAGCCAACATACTGGCTTGCAGATACCGCTAAAATAGCAGACCATTTGGACTACGCAATAACCGAAGGAATAGATGCCAAAAGACGCGAAATAATTAGATGTGTTGAGCTGTATGAAGATCATACCCCGGTTTTAATTATTATTCACTCTCAAATATTGCTTACTCCAAGGCAGCCCTGCCTATATCTTAGAGCATATTAACCTGAGATGTCCATGAAGATCTGGTATGAATGTTGAAGAAGCAATAGGAGAACAAACAAACAACATCCAAGAAACAGCTTGGTTTGATATACGAGTTACTAGTATCAAACGACGATAAAAAGACCTAGCTTTACCAGCCAAAGACATGTCGTCCAAAAAAGTACGCTTAAGATATAATGACAATATGGTAACCGGCTACAACAAAGGAAAGTAGAACAAATTACGATAAAGCAGCAAAAGAATTAAAGGAGATGTTAACAGACATAAAAAACTGAAACTTAGAAACGTACCTAGAAAACTTAATAACCACAAACAACACCGATTGCTTATTGTGGAAAGTCACAGGAAAATTGAAAAGGTCCTAGAAACATAATCCTCCTATAAAATACAACCAATAACAAATGGGCAAGAAGGGATGACGAAACAGCGACGATTTTCGAAAATCACGGAACTCAAGTATTGAGACCTCTCACCTCCGGGGATGACCGAGAAAGAAGAGAAATGATATTACCAGTTACCTATAATCCTCTTACCAAATGGATATGCCTCGCAAACCAATCAAAATCAATCAAGTAAAAGATGCGATCGAAACAAGAATAAATAGGCACACAAAAAGCCCCTGGCCACGGCCTTATTACCAGCAAAGTCTAACAAGAATTAGATGTTACAAATTTATAACTTTCATCTTTAATTAGAATCGGGAATTAATGAATCAAAATCAATGCACGTCACGTTCCCACCTAGCAAAGGAATTTGCCCACCTGTCAAACTTTACAACGTCCAATTTTCACAAGTAGACACGGTTAAATATCTGGGTATTCACCTAGAGTGACGATTTACATGGTAACAACACATCTTCCCTAAGAGGAAACAGCTAGGACTCAAGCTGCACCAAATCTATGGGCTCATAGGACGCAAACCGCAAATTCCGAGTCGAAGACAAGCTTCTTCTATACAAAGC
Source organism: Chrysina gloriosa (assembly GCA_038088585.1). Lineage (NCBI taxonomy): Eukaryota > Metazoa > Arthropoda > Insecta > Coleoptera > Scarabaeidae > Chrysina > Chrysina gloriosa. The sequence goes on from CM076091.1 coordinate 1,319,862, forward strand.
AATTATAATCCCAATATGGTGGTATGGAACGCAGTTGGGGGAACATTCATTAGCAATTCCAGCATAGAAATACTGCAGAGGTATCGAAACAATTTTATGCCCATCATCGTCGACGCCCCCAAAATATGTCAATCAAGGGAGTGATGAACTTGCTCAGTGATAAATTGCGTGAAAGAGTGTCTGATCGTCCAAATGTGTTAACTAAGGGTTTATTCAATCAGCGCAGTCTAAACGTCTGAAACCGCTTGGGAAATTAAACAAAAATCAAATTAATTGTAGTCAAATAAATGTTTTAGGTACTACAAATCCAGAAATGAGCGTGTAGGTTGATTTGCTGAAGTCAGCTTATTCATGTCTTTAAATTACGTCAATACAATAGCTTATTGTCATAGACAGATGGCTAATAAAAGGAGTAAAGAAATCGATGCAAGGAAATGCTCAAAAAATTTGACCGAGGAATTCAACAGGTAACAAAACTCGAATGTATTCGTATGAACCGGAAACCAAGCAACAATCCACTGTTTGAGCATTTCAAGATGAACTGAATCCCACAAAAAGTCGTTCGGTCACCAAGCACATCCAAGGAAATGATCGTTTGTTTCTGCGGTTGTATTGGACATGTCGCAATCGTTCCTTTAGAAGATCAAACGACAGTTAATGTTGAATGGTATAAGACAAATTTGTTTGCCAGAAGCCATCGACGAAATCAGGAAAAACAATCGAAAACGATACATCATTCTGCATCATGATTCATGATAATGCCAGCTCCCACAGAGCACGTAAAACAAACGATTATTTAGAGGCGAAAAGCCCGGAATTAATGTCTCGTTACCAATCTTCGTCTGATTTATCGCCTGACGGTTTTTTTCCCTTTCCGAATGCCAAACTGAAGAACGCGTGGACAGCGATTCTCAGCACGTCAAGAAGCTGTCGAAGCCTTCAAGAAACCACGTTTTTAAGATACCAACTTCAGAGTGGAACGGATGTTTCGAAAATTGATTTGAACGCACGCGAAAATATATAAATCTTAAAGGGGGTTTTGTGGAAAGCATTAAAACAGTTAGTTCCAACTTTCCTAGGTTTTATAACAACTTAAAAGGCGGCCCTCGTACAAGGACTGTGATGTAGTATTACTGAAACTCTATCACATCGGTATACTTCTCACCACGCAATTATCTAATTACCCCTCCGTGCTCACACTTCAATACAGAATCTAGACGACCATTTCAATTGTATAATTGTAGAAAACTATCCCCGTCCGATATTGATGTAAAAATTCTGGAACATATTACGAACATTTCAGATTAAGGACGAATAGTTTATTTGCAAGAAGACAAAGGGCAAGATGATGAAAAGAAATCATTACAAAAAAATGTCGCAAAAGTTACAATTTTTTATTCAAAAAAATCGTAACCATGTCAACTTTTACTATTTTTAATTAAAATTTCGAAAAGACACTCCTTGTATATTATGGTTTTATGAAGCAAACACACTGACAAAGTCAATGTACAAATTTCCACTATCACCAAACAAATATTGCATGTCTCTCGACGCGCGTTTCGCTAACCAAGTTAGCATCATCAGGAGATGATCAAATGTGTCTGACACATTTGATCATCTCCTGATGATGCTAACTTGGTTAGCGAAACGCGCGTCGAGAGACATGCAATATTTGTTTGGTGATAGTGGAAATTTGTGCATTGACTTTGTCAGTGTGTTTGCTTTGTTACACCAAAGGTTCCAAACCAATTTTCTGAATGGTTTTATGAAAAAAAAAAAAAAAAATAGCAGTATAGTGAGTGTTCCAAAAAGGGTATTTATTTTGACATATAAAGTAAGGCTGATTTTGGAGCAACAAATAATGTGGAATTACCCGCAAAAATAAAGTTTATTGAATTCTTTTTAAAAAATTCGTGCAAAAACCAAATATTATTGTCACTCTTATTATTATTGATATTGTAAATAAAATTTTAAAATATGTAGTCGGTGGTTACTGCAAATGGCTCGTAGACAAGAGGTGCAATGTTCTCTTGTTTTTTTTCATTTTTCTGCGGCATAATTGGCACCTCCCTTTCTTATTTCCGCCTTCTTCCGAAATTATTTAACACTGAAAACATAATAATAAAAATTCAATTTTTTCAACTTAATAATCAACTTGATCACACGGGGTATTTTGGACGCCGAACGCGCGCACGCTGTTGCCCATTTGAAAGCCATGTAAAAGTTAACGACAGATTCAATTTGCTAACTATCCATACCTGTAAACGACACTTCAAGACAAACACCTATTCACATTTTTCCAGCTATTTGATTCTACGGAAACAGACAACTTGTTTTGCCACAAACTCCTGTAGTAGCTGCAATCTCGCACGCGGCTAGCCCGCCGTGGGAAAATTGTGCTTAATTAGAAAACTACTTTCACTATTCGCAGACGCGCGTTTCGCGGTCATACCGCTCATCAGTGCGACTGTGTGAAGTAGTTTTCATTTTCATATATAGAGCTTCTATAGAAATGAAAATTACTTCACACAGTCGCACTGATGAGCGGTATGACCGCGAAACGCGCGTCCGCGAATAGTGAAAGTAGTTATACTAATTAAGCACCTATTCACAGTCGAGAAAGTGAAAAGTGGGGTCTGATAGACCTCGCGTGACCACGGAGGGTTAAATCCGGTGACAGGTGTGATTTAATTAGATAATTGTGTAGTGGGGAGTTTGCCGATGTAATATACTGTCATTCGTAACAACGGTAACCTCAACTAATCCATTTTTGGGAACACATTGAGACCGCAATAAATATCGAAATTTCTTACGGAATGTTATGAAGAATAACATCAACAATTTCGTTTTATGGACTTACTTAAAATACGCGAAGATTGCGATGGCAATGGATGACGCGAGTAGACTTAGGATGTATCCTGTAAAGTATATCGTTGTCGTGGTCAATATTTTCTCGCCGGTTTCGTGTTCTATGATCGGCGGACAGGTGTACAGGCTTTGGGACCAATTTCCGTTGTCCATGCACCTTTTCGAAACGTTATCTGAAACAATAGGAAACGAATTTTTACTAATTAACCGTAATTGTTAAAGAGGCCTAGTAAAAATATGTTACCACACTTTGACTGTTTATAAACTATTTACTAAATATGCTATAATTTCGTGTCAATGTTTATAAGAAACTACATTAACTTATTTTGTTTTCACATATTTTCAAATGCATGACCATTTCGATCTATACGCAATCAAATTAAAAAAATCATTCGAAATGTCAGCACGTCGTCTTTCGATGGTAACCTTCAAGTCATCAACGGTTGCGGGTTTTGTACCTTAAATTTTATTCTCAAGGAAAGCTCAGGAGAAAAAATCAAGTGGTGTGCAGCTTGGGGGATCGCAGGACCACTGGTTCTCATTATTAATAGTAATAAATAGTAATAATAATAATTTTTATTTTCTTCAAAAACAATAGCGATCAACAATGTTTTTGAAGTATGGTCAATATTACAATATTTATTCACAATATATACAGCGGATATAAAAGTATAATGCTTCTGAGTGCATACACAAATAGTATTAAATGTGAAATCCCTCGTCAAACTTCGCCAGATTATAGTAAAAGAATATATTACAAACAAGGAAACATAAATAGACAAACGAACATTTACATAGATAAAATAATAAATACTTAATACGTTCAATAATGACACAATATCAACATCGATAAACTCCTCACCACACAATTGTTTTATAATGAAATCTGTGACACGTGTTTCGCTAGCAATGAGGCAAACATTTTCAACAACCATATAAACCGAAGTGATATAGTGTCAGTAAATTACACCACAATCCTTGCAATCACCGTCACCGTAACCTTCCTATACTCACGCATACGGTCTGTGAGACCGATTTATATAGTATAGTATACGTCTTTCATTTTGACGTGAGTATAGGAAGGTTAAATAATGTAAAATATTACACAAATTGTCACGAAATCGATTAATGATAAACATATGTATATTCTCAGCCAGGAATGCCAAAAATTCCTCAATGCTGTAAGTCACCCTCTCAATTAATTGTTTTCTGATAGTGGTTTTACATATTCCTCGATTTCTGAACAATTAGACGAATCAGGCGAGGCTTCGGATAAAAGAAAGGGAAAAGCAAGTGAAATTGCGTGAATAGAATGGAGAATAGTCGATTATACAAGATTATCGTACATACATGATCATTAACAAGGTAACCGATGGGAAGATGTCCGAAGAGGTGGGATCAAAGTTGAATGTCATTTTCTGACGGAATCATCTCCAATGACGCACAAAGAAACTCTATCAACGGAAACAACCGACAATGTGTGAAGAAAGTGATAAAAGAGGAAAAGGAATGATATGATATAGAACAGATTAGAGGGTCTTATTAATAAGACAACTTCTTTTGGCTTAAATTAGAATAAAAATTTCGAATCGAAATATCGCACTATGAGCGCAATACAATCCCAAAACCAAAATTTGGGCAATTTCTGAATCGTCTTGGATCAACTACAAGTACAATCGTATTTTTAAAATATCACACCCTAATTAGTCTTGAAAGTACTACTTTGGCCAAAAAGAATAAATTGTTTGTATACCACAACGGCAGGTGAAAGACTATCACATTTCTAAATAAATGCAATGGTCAAGAACACGGTTATATTTTCCAAAGTATGCTATTAATTTCTTATCGTTTTGTTTGACATTCTCACCACTTGCAGAGATTTTCTTCAAACTGTTGATGAAACGTCTTTCTTCACGAAATTGGTAGATGATCATAGTGACTTTAGTAGTGATCATTTAAACACTGTGACTATTAAATTAGTAAAATTATATAGTATTTCATTCAAGAAAAGATTAGAGGAATGGGATTGTTGAGACGAAAAAGTTCTTGAGTGTGGGTAACAACATCGTACTCTTGTCACCTACGTATCCGCGAAATATGGGAAAGATATCACCCGAAAGAATATACAAACAAAACGAACAGTACCGAATTATAGTTTCAGGTAACTAGAATGTATAAGTCAATGAAGGTCATATGAATTTTTAAATGTCAGGCTTGGCTATCAAAAAAAAAGCTAAAATTAAAAAGAAAAAACGAAACATTTTGAAATATGCGAACGAGACGTTGTCGTAGAAACTAGACGAATTATGGATGTCCTCAAACATTACAAAAAAGGAGATCAACCCAAGATCCATACTGAAACAGCTCTTCTAAGTGAATAATAATAGGAGGTTGTGATAAGTTTACGACGTTAAGTTAAGATCCGATTGGATTGGATTGGATAGGATAAGAAATGAAAATTGACTGCAATTGAATGATAAATCCCTAAAAAATGGAAAAGAGAAGAGACTGCTGAACTGGTTTGGATATACAACAAGGATGGACCACATCCCATTGCTGAGGAGAGTGACTGAGAAAGAGAAGAGGTAAATCGAGGAAGAGCTGGATGCAGCAAATAGCAGAGTTGGGAAAAGACAGATAGAAAACAATTAGAGAGATGGAAGGGGTGATTTCGATGAAAATTGTAATTGAAACACATTAAGAATAATCCATTTTAAACCTGAACCTATCAGTTTTAGTTTTGTTTTTCTCTCGCAATAAATCTAATATATTTAAACGAGCAATTCTTGAGCTGAGCAATAGAATAGAGCAAATAGAGCAATAATAAATGAGTATCCTTTAATACTTCATTGCTTTGTGACCGAAATCCCTGATATAAAACATACGGATTCTTATATATATATACATATATATATATATATATATATATATATATATATATATATATAATTGGTTTCTCGAAAACGGCTGTATCGATTTTGATGAAATTTAGTACTTGGGGTCTTCAGGGACGAGAAATCGATCTAGCATAGTCTCGGTCCCGGCAAAATAGATTTTGACCCGGTTTACACGCATTTCTGGTATTGCGGTATATGAAATTAGGTATCGGAAATTACTTTAGCAATTTTTATGCAATTTAGTATCTGGGGATTTTCAGGAACACAAAATTGATCTAGCATGGTGCCGGTCCCAAGAAAAATTTTTTGTCCCGCTTTTACCTATTTCTGCGGTACGTAAAATGTGTTAAAAATTAAAAATTACTCTCAAGATTTCGTTACAATTTAGTATCTGCGAGTTTTTGGGGACGGAAACCCGATTTAGCATGGTCCCGGTCTCGATCCAATCCATTTAGTCCAGGTTTTCACCAATTTCGGGCTAAACGTGGGTTAGCAACTTTCTTTAACATCATGCAGCCAAGCGGAATTATAAGTAATTAAAACTTTACCACTAAATCATAGATGGCGCTGAAAGTAGTATGTTAATAAAAGAAAAATATCTACGAAAACTAACAGCAACATGTAAATTCACATACTTTTAACCTTATAAACTTTTAATATACAATATAAATTAAATATCAAAACTAAAATAAAGGGCGTTATTATTTGCTTCAAAATTATTCAAAAAATTTTGGAAACTCCGAGCAAGGCTCGGTCCACCAGCTACTTTTCGTTAAATACCTTAACGATCATCTATGATATCGTGTTACGTGCACAAATTTCACTTAGTTCAGTTCCGTATTTCATTTAACCTGTTAGAAATATAGGCTCAAATTTTACTCCTTTCGGACAATAGTTATGTCCTAATATCGCTTAACGATATTCCCGTTGAACCCATCATATCGCAGCGTGTTAGTTGCCCTTGAGTTTTTCGAATTCGTCCAATCACGAGAACGCGAAGCGAATCTTAGCTTCGGCGTAGTAACAAAAAAAGAGGGAATTAGGCATTAGATAGCGAGTGGTAAAAGACCGGTGACGAGATCGGAAGAGGTTATGGCTGAGAAAATTGTGTGTATCGTTTATCGAATTATCATTAAGAAAGTATTTACCCTGTAGTGGGGAATTTGCCAGCAAATCCTCTAGTGTATTGTTCAAGTACATCTCCCGTTCGCGGAGGAAAAGAAACCCGAGATCGAACCCTCCTACACCTCGTCGTGCCTAATAGAACATCATTGTCTTTATACCTCTCCATCAAGGTATTAAACGAAGGAAAACCGATCGTCTAATCCGTCGGACAAATCCGAAAGACCATTTCCAACATCCGAGGCAGACAAAGGGTAGAATCTTACGCGATGACATCATTCGGAAGCCATGACAGCTAAGCGTTCATTCAATATGTCTTAAACCATTTCTCTTTGTTTCAAATATTTCGTATATCGTATCAATAATTTCAACTAAATTCAACGTTAATATTCACTAGCTTGTAAAATCATTATTATCTAGATGGCCGTATTTTCTTATTAAATTCATTGATATTCAAATATATATATCGAAATTCCTACTGGACTTGTATCGCATTTTGCATAACTCACAGTAACAATTAACATCACGCATTTTCTAGTTTATATTGTGAAAGTTTAGATAAAACGTTTTATGTTGACTTACGGTTACCGCACTGTTCGCATTAGTTAGTTAATTTTATCTCAAATTTTATGTAGTTTTTCAATGTTTTTGATGAATTCTAACTAAAGGCTAAATACACAAGTTCTTGAATAACCGGGTGTAGTTTTTCAAGTAGAATTTTATTGTTTTCGTAACAGAATCTAAGCATATAGAATAAACGTGCATTTTCCAGCTGATCTTGGTCGCTCCTGACGTCAGACAGTTCTTCGATCGATATAAAGGTACCGATTATTTGACCATGAAAATATATCTGGTAAGTTCTTATGACCGTTGACCCAAACTTCATGGTTGTCGCCCATACTATCTTTTTTCCCTGACAAGACCTGTTGTATTCAACGACTGTTATTTAGAGCTTGAAAAAGAACCGACACGACCTCCCACTGAGCTGAGCACGGCATTGGCTAGCCTGTTGCAACAAGCGTATGTACCGCTTCTTGTTCTGTTCTTGTCGTCTGGTGCACTCTAGCCAATTGTTCCCCTCAGTTATTGCTATCTCGGAGAGATAGTAGTAATGCAGTTTTGGGGGTAACAACCAACATGTTATATAATATTACGCTATTTCGTTAATATGCTGATTTATTTTGAACTTTTCCGTAGAAACATTTCGTCGATATCGCATTTATATCTTTCCTTGTCTCTCCTACGATTTCTTTTCATATCTTTCGGTTTACTTCTTTGCGGTTCAAACTCGTCGCATGCAGAAAGGAGGAATTCATCATTTACAGATACACGGACAGACGCGCAGACTATAATCAGTAAGTCGGTGACTCGTGTTATGAAAGCACCAACTTTGATTTAGGAGGGTCCTCCAACTCTTGAACTTTTGATGAATTTCTGCAATCGCCACGTTACGCGTTCGTTTTTCGCTTTGCGAACTTAATAGAACCGGCACGTCAAGTTCCTTCTGCATCTATCTTTAGATAAGTAAAATTTCGAGATATCAAAATTCGACGGTGATTTCAATGAACGAAATTAAGAAATTTGTTTCTTCATCAGTTACTATCAGAGATCGGATTATATGTTTTTTTGCATATCGATAACTATCAACAACGGTACAATCGAACGCTTTAAGATCTACATGAATTAGGGTGAATAAAAGCGTTTAGCACCAATTTAATTTTACATATTAAGAATATTTTGGCTTTCATCCACTTATTTCGAATATTTTAACATATTTGAAATTATTAGGCACATCTTTCCGTTTCAAATCGCGTTATTTATATAACAAAATATAGCAGACGATTTTCTGAGAGATTTCCATTGTACGATTTACCGCTGTTTCGTTAAACCTAATAAAATTAATATTACTTAAATAGGAATTAATGATTTTTCCAAGAAATTTATGTTTCTACCTTTTTCTAAGAAATTGTTAATGGCTTTTAAACTTCCAAACGCGAATATCAAGTTCAATACCGAAGAGCAAAGATTATTTTGTCATTATTGTCAATTAAGATTGTTGCACAAAGCAAACCAAATTGCCTGCGGCGATTTCGGTGTTGAAACCGATTTAAATCCGGAAGTTGGTAATGTTTTTAAATATGCAATATTTTAAAAGATGCACCAATCTTTTCAGGTTTTCCCTTCCGTATAGAAAAATATGACGATCGATCGAACTTTGTTTTTATCCATAATTGAAAATACCAAAAGGTATTGGACGTTAAATCCTTGTCAAAACCAGACTATTTGACAGATCAATTTAACACTTGAGGTCAATTGATATGAAAGAGTTGCCAACACAACGACATAAAATATTTGGAAAAATAGTAACTCCGTAGCAGCGATTTCGGAAACTTGTTAATCTACCCTCGTATTTTGTTTTTCGAACTAAATCATCAATACGCATTACGCATGTAAATGAAAAGAAAGATACTTAAAGTAAGTAAATAAAAATGTTCGCAATTCGCGATTTTTCGTAATTAACAAGCAATTCGTCAATACGCATTACCGAAAAACTCCCGCTCCAGTTTACAATCGATAAGCGCCGAAATACTTCAAAAATCCCCCATCGGGGCGACGACGCTCGAAGCGCGCTAAATTAGAGACTTGAAATATTAATGTGGTAGCACTCGAGCCTCTCGACAGACGTTCGCGTAAGCGCTGTATGTGTTACGATTTTTAGACGATCGGCCGGATTAAGCAGCACTTGAACGTCCGTTTTCAGCCTCTGCCTACCGGAGGAAAAAGGACGTATTACCGCGATCCGGTCTCTCTTATCTCTTGGATTTCAGTTTGAAACATCGTCGAATTCTAGAGCAAAATTACTGCACGGCTCGCCGTTTTAGAGAGTTCGTTCGACTTGAGCTTTAAAACTCGTTTCGAGGACGGGATAGGGATCTTAGACGGGCACTTCCGAAACGAATACGATTTTGTATATTCCCGCCGTTCTTGCGTCGAGGATAGGACAAAGAGAACGTACGACGTGCTCGAGATTGGAAATTCTTCTTATCTATTTTAATACTTCGCGGATTATAGAGGCGTGGGTCGTTTCCTTAAATCATCATCGGCGGTAATAATTGTGATGTTTAAAGTTTTCGAATTCCCGAAACTTCAACGATTTTTCATTCTAAATATTCCTTTAGGAAGACAGCCAGTTTCGAAGCTACAACTAGGAGAATTTTAGGAATTTTTAACATAGTTCGAGATTTCAATATGGGAATCATTTAATCATTTAATTAGTGCTGGTCATACAATCTTGTATATAACACTTGTCATATTATTCGGATGATAAAATAAACTTAAAATAGATAAAAACTTGAACTTAAACATATTCGTGTAGGTATATACATGTCAATTTACACACACACACACACACATACATATATAGTTTAAAAACATGCGCACAGTTTCCCCAGTTAAAAATTCCTGGATGGAATAAAATTTCCCTGCCATAAGAATATTTTGCAGCACTGATATGGCTTTCTCACCGGCAAACCCTCGATCTTATGGAAGATCTTATTGTATTGTATATCTTGCTGGCCGCGTAATTTGTGCTCCCTTGCGCACACTTCAATCGGTAATAAGGAACTGATAATTTGTTTTCTTTTTCTGGTGTTGTACGCGTGACAATCACCATTTTCATTGTACATGTGCCTATTCTCTAATACGTGCCGTCCACAGGTAAGCATGTACCACACTCGCAAGCGTGAGTTCCATGCTGTTTAAATAGACCTCTGCAGCTCGTTCGTTGGTCATTGATGTTACTTAATAATCTAATAGCTTTCTTTTGTTTGAGAAATATTTTATCTGCCGCTGTAGAATGGCCCCGAAGCAAAATTCCATACGTCGCCACGCTATGAAAATAACTAAAGTAGTTGACACGTGCTGCATCATAAGTAGCCACATGCATGATTCTTCTAACTGCAAAATGGGCAGATGACAACTTTCTACGTATTAAGTCAATGTGTTGAGTCCATTTCAGTCCACTATCGACATTGAAACCAAGCAGTGTAACAGTTTGGTTTTCTGCATTTGTTGAGAATACTACTCTCTGAGTTTTTTCTTCATTTAGCTTAAGTTTCATGCAATTAAACCAGCTCCTCCCGCTATTCAAGGAGTTATCATACGGAATCCGTGGTTAAAAATTGTTTATTCCGGAAAAGAATCTATTGAAGAATTGTGTTGACCTTGTTAAGTTTGGCGTTTGTTCAAATCCGCTTATTTAGAATGATGGAGTAAATATGCAAATAAATAAAATTATAGTAGAGTAAAGCATAGAACGGCAGCCTTCGAAGATGTCACTGGGACCCCCACGATGGTTGCTGCAAAATACGTTTTACGTTTTGGTGGATGCGCCGAAGAACTTTCATATAAATTTCTTGGTATTATTCTTTCCCTTCAACAAACAAAAACTTGATCTTCTTCTTCATCACCTCGTACTCTCCTAACTAACTGTCTTATAGTCTTGAAATAAAAATATTTTCTTCAATAGAGACTGATTTTTGAAAGAAAATCTAGTACCAAAAATTAATGCTTATTCCTATAATCTTTTACCCTGATGCAAATACCTTTAATATTGTATTGTAGTATAGTAATACTCGAATGGTTAATTACCATTAAAAAATTCATCTTTTATTACAATTCAATATATCAAACTTTACAGTTAATGCTAGGGTTATGGTTTTCAATTGTCATTCGGTTTATTTCGGCGTTCGACATCACGCCCACCACCTTTTGAGCGTTCTATTACCCTACGGGTGTTAGCTTCTTATTTGAACTCCCGACCAGAGACGTTTAATGGGAGAAACAAATGTCACTAGAAATAAACTTAATAATCATTATAAAAAGTATCGATTAAAAGATAGAAAAGCATTGTTAACATTCAGACACGTACATACAACATTTTTACATTACAAGAATTCATAACAAATTACTGGAATTAACCAAGAATACACCGACATTCAATACAGGTTTCTATAACAGCGATATACCTCCATGAAGTGGAGTCAAGGTGAATTAAAGTTTTCGTTTCGTGGACAACTTATAAATAAAGCAGTGTAGTCCAGGTTTCCAAAAGAAATGAAAAGTTTGTTTGGGTTAACGACGAAGAAAATTGACAAGATAGATAAGTCAATAAATATATTTAGAATAAAATGGTTTTAAGAAAAAGCACCAGTGCATAAAATAACCTTATTATACCGGAGAAGATAGAATCTAAGAAGGGGAAGAATCCATACAAATTAAAGGTGCATCGAGAATAGAAGTTGAGAGAGAAGATATAGGAAGAACCATCATCGAAAAAGAAATTACACTCACACACACGCAACACTAGGTAATTATCTTGATTTTATGTTAAATATTTGTCAAAATTTGTAAATATAATTTGTTATAATTTATGCTTTTTATATCATTAATTAAGAGCTAGGAACAGTGCACAATTAAGCACAATAGATCAACGTGGTCGCAGTGCAAAGGGCCATTTTGGGCCAGACCCCACCGCATTAATTAAGGAGCTAGGCTGGTGCAATTTTATTTAAGATATTTAACTAAATTCTCAGTACAATATACATTGACACGTGAATCCTACTATTATTAAATGTACCGTATCTACGAATAATTACGAATCAATAATTGATTACGACCTCCAAACTGTTCAAATCATTCGTTGTGGAAGCTCGATTTTTGTCAGTGGACATACTTCAGTCAACATGGTGGATGACGAAGAAATCAAGTACTCAAGTACTTTATAAAAAAAGGGGGAAAAGAACGTGAAAATATTCATCCTTGCCATCCATCTCATCGTACCTTAAATTAACTGAAAGTACCGATTTATTTCAATTTTTTCCTCATATTTTTTCAGTGTGTTTTATTTCGCGTCGCATCCTACGTTACCTACTTTAAGTTTACTTCGAAGTAGTTACATATATAACCGAGATATATAGAAGTAAAGGAATTTATCACTTGAAAAAACCACGTCGCTTCAAGCGCCATTAATTTATTTGTTACCAAGGTTGAGCGTGCGAGGGTTATATGCTCGTATATTCTTCAATTCAGAGATCCGTAAAATTTGTCGCTACGCACCGTCCCTATTTCGTACGAAGCAAATGAAAGCGCGGTACGAGTAGTGCGCGCATAAAAAGGCCATACCGTCAGCTAATTCCGCCTGCAATACGTTCGGACAAACAGACACGCGTGTAAGGAATGTTTTAAAGAGGAGATGAAGAGAAAAACGTTCTGCGTATCTGTCTTTCCGCTTCGCTTCAATTTTTAAGAGCGATGGAGATCGCGCAAGCAATATAATGTACACAGTGCCGTCGAACTGTGTATATATTGTATATCGAAATGTTATTGATGCTCCCCTAGGCGTTATACCTGGAGAAATTCAAAATTGAAATGGCGAAAACTGAATCCCTTTATTTCCGTATTTAGGACTATCTAGGGGGAAATCTTTGGAATTGATGGGGTCTTCTTGAATTATCTTTCATGAAATTCTACAGTCTCTTTGTTGGCAGTGGTGCCGTTCTATTTCCTCCCGCAAAAATAATATTAATCCGATGTTCTCCTTCGTGTACCATCATCGTTCTTCATACTTCCATATATCTTCGGTAACATCTTCCTTTCCCGTCGTTCTAATTTTGGTAATTTGATGAAAGGCATTTATTTATTTACAGTCAATGCATTTTTATATTCGCGAAAACCGATCCCCCAAACATTTCTCCAATCTTCCAGTGTTAGGTTGTCTATTTTATTTTAATGTGCGTCCACCGCTTTTTCGGCCGATTTTAATCGTAAAATGAAAGCCATAAAATATAATCTCACTCGTGAACAATGGATATCGTATCGGTCGACGCGAACTACGTCAACTTATAATTAGGGAAGATCGACCACAATTCGCTCTAACCATTCTACGATATTTTAAGCTAATTTTGACACTGCGACATTTCACGAACTTGATTATCGAGTAAAGCAAGCATAGAGAGTGATGAAATCTGTTTCCCTATAATGGAGTTCCGTGTCCCCTTGAACTTCGGAGTTTAAGTTATAATTAACGAAGTATATATCATCCAATAAAACTATGTTCTTCAGCTACCCTATACGTTTGGTGTATAATATATGCATAAGCGGTTTTATCCTCGTAGTATCCGGATTGATGTGGTCCATAGGGATTGGATTAGAGTGATGGGTTCGATCAGACTACAATACATAGCCCCTATTAATTATGTTAGTATAATAATTTTGAGAAATAATAAAAAAATTGATGTGTATGTGTGGTTTACGTACGTGTTTTTTGATGATTTGGAAATCAGTAGGTCAAACCTAAGGTTGTATAAAATCTTTTCAGATATTTTATGTATAATGTTTTATTTTATTCTTTTTTATGTTTATGTATTTCTGAGCCCCTCTGCTTTGACTGCACGACTCCTCGCCTCCCATTCGCACATCATACTCTCTTTGTCACCCCTCGTGTTTAAGACGCAGAAAGCACGCACATATCCTTTCTCTGGCTCATTGCCTCTCGCTCGCACATCGTACTCTCTCTTGTTTTCTTTGTCTTTCATAGGAAGCGACCGCCTGGCTCCGCTCAAATTTAACGCTCGAAATCTAACGCTTATCCACGAGCTGGTCCGGGTCCTTTAAGCAGTATTCACACCAAAAATTAATATGTTCTAAATTAGACGAAATTCCGTGTAGAGATGTTTTCAAAGGCGTAGGATACGATTTTAACGTCAAAACTCGTGAAATTTGCTTCGCTTGGGTGTTAGAGCGTACCAGAGCGATTCGTCAAGCACTACTTTTCCCTTTCTCATTTAATATTTCCTCAATGAACCGTCCCTCGTACCCCAAATTATTTTATCCCTAATCTGCACGTGAAGGGCTTTAATTTGATGTATAATAAGTCGTATTTCCGATCATTTCGATTTTCTTTGAAATTTGAAGGGGTACCCCTTTGGAAATTCAGAAAAAATTAATATGTTCTAAATTAGACGAAATTCTGTGCACAAATGTTTTCGAAGGTGTAGAATACGATTTTGACGTCAGAACTCGTGAAATTTGTTTCGTTTTGGGTGTTAGAGCGCGCCAGAGCAATTCGTCCAGAACCACTTTTCACTTTCACATTGAATATTTCGTCAATGAACTGTCTTTCGTCCTGGAAATTATTTTAACCGCAATCTGCACAAAGAGAGCTTTAATTTGATGTGTACGTCGCACTTTGAAAGTTCAGAAAAAAATAATATAATCTAAGTACTTCTTTCTTTGTAATTATAACTCTCTCCATGCCCTTGCAACTATTCTTCTCTATGTAAAAACTATTAATAAAGGATTTCCCCTCTCGAACAAATTATACTTCAACTTCCGTTAATTTAATTAATAGACATTTAATTAAGTCCTAACGACGAAGTTTTCTTTCGTCAATTTAGAAAACAAATCGCGAACGTAAAGGATAATAATCGGACAAGTTAATCCTCTCGAAGCTCTTTAATCCTCTAATTAAATAACGTCATTCGAGACGCGAAAGGGAGCATAAAACAGACGGTACGTCAGCATTTCAGTTGTTTGAAGTCCTTACTTTACGTAAGCTTATTCGAAATAATGCCGGACGTGATTGAAGAGTTTGCGTCGCTGAAATAATTTCATGAATATACGAGTATATGTGCGTATGTGGAGATGTATATCCCCAGGTGCAAAAATAAACTCGCCGAGTAGATATTCACGTATGTATGTATATGTACTGTATTTAATCCGTTACATATGAGGTTTCGTATGTGCGAATGAAAGCTTCAAAGGATGCGTAATTATAAAAGTAGATTCGGTCAGAAAATGGAGTGACTAATACTTGTTACGGTAGATTTTAGTTTCATGCAAAGTAATGTATGTAAATATTGTTATATGCAGTTGCAGATAACATCCGAAATAAGATTTTATGTATGCATTTCGTTGAACGAACTAAATTTATCCGGTAATGTATTGTCCATCTTTATCAACGACCTTTTGCTTTTATTCAGGCGACATCATAATTTCACGTCTATGAAACTTCTGGTTTTTATCAGCCAAAATCGAAGTAACTATAAGGGCGATTGGACATCGTTCATAGAATTTAAATTTCCTCCAATCAACAAATTTTGGAAAGAACGAAAAGAGCGGAAATCCGCATCGTTTGGTGAATGTGCCAACCATATTTGTGCAGCTAAAAAGATCTACCATTATTTCTTGCCAAAAGAGAAAAAAAACCGATGGGTTTCCATTACAACGAAATGACGTAATTTCAAAGTAATTAGCAAAAAAAAAATTAAATTAACGTCAAATCCGGAGGAGAAAAGTGAAAAAATCGACGTGTTTGAGCCTTCCTTCCAAACACCGATAATAAAAAGAAGATGAATATTATTCTTTACTTTATTTGCACATTGTATTAATTTTGGGATTTGAACGTTTACTGCGCGCAACACTTCCGCTCGTTCTTTTCCGAAAATATAAGAAACTAGCAGATACCCGTCGTGTTTTGCGTTTTTTCGGTAGGTGTGTAAACATGAAGATTTTTCGACGTTCCAATTCCGGAGCAAGCAACATATAATTGGGCGTGCGAAAAACAGGAATTTTCTAAGTTCAAACCAGCAACACTTACCATCTTGTTCCGTTGCACAATTTCGGTGGGTCTAACAATAAGTTGGGAATGAGCATCAACGGTGAACCAACTTTTAAAGGTAAGTGGCATTCCAGATGGTTCCAAAGAGTTAAGAAACTCTATTAGAAAGTTGACAGCTTGTTCCTCATCTATAACTGTCTCAATTGATTTGTACGTGACAACTTCAGCGGGTAGCTTGAATTAAATTTGATGATTTATTTTGTTGACGTCATCATTCTTCGGAGCCAAAACTACTGTGGTTATCGACGCGATAACCACAAATGATAAAACTTTTTGATGACAGTGACAGATCAATGTTTTTGTTACGCCGATGATCTGGCACTAATAGCTGACAGTTATGTGAAAATGGAAAAATTAACAAAAATATGGACAGAAGAAATAGAAAAGATGCAGATGGAAATAAACGTAGAAAAAAGCAAACTACTGGTGATAAATAATAAAGAGCCAGCCAGTAATCTAATAATTAAAATAAACGATAAACAAGAAGAAATTGTCGACGTACACGAATATTTAGGTACTATTATATCGAAGGATGGAGAAATTGATCTAGACATAGCAAAAAGAGGACGGAAAGCCACAAACATATACTACGCTCTGAATCAAACCATCTTTGGAAAAAAAGAAATAGAACCCAAGATCAAACAGATAGTATACAATGCAGTGGTAGCCCCCACAATAATGTACGCGTAAGTGAGTCCTGGACAATACAGCAAAAACACGAAAGCAAAATAACAGCTATGGAAATGAAATTTTTGAGAAAGATCGTGGGGAAAACAAAAATGGACAGAATAGAAAACGAACGGATAAGGAATATGATAAATCAAGAAGATATACTAAAAAGAATTGAAAAATGTCAACTGAATTGGTACGGCCACATAATTAGAATGGAACAAAAGAGTTTAACAAAGAAAATAATAGAAGCCAAAAATAACGGGAGGAGAAAAAGGGAAGACCAGGGAGAAAATGGATTGACAGAGTCAACGAATTGGGACGAAAGCGAGGGAAGACCATAGCCGAAATGAGAAGAATGAGTACGGACCGGACACGATGATAAATCGTGGTAAGATCCAAAAATAATCCGACGCTGAAAGGCATAAGGATTGACGAGAAGAAGAAGGAGAAGAAGTATGTCAACTGTGACAGTCATTAAACAAGTAAACAACTTACTTGAAATCTCAAACGAAATTTCTTCAAAAATATGTCCTACCAGAGAGGCTCAGAACATAGATAACGTCCCACGTATTCTCATCGACATTTTCTTGAGTTTATGGAAACTCAATCGGTTTTTTTGTGGAAACCACAACTACACAACTTACAAGGATTCGGATCGGGAAAACTTTTCCGTATCCTCAACGTTTGAATTTCCAATTTAAAGCAACAATTGTAAATTGGAGAGGAACTGTACTCAGTTGTATCATTCAAACGCTCTGAAGACCAGAAGCGCTTCCTTTAATCATCCTCGCAAATATCACTAACCCATGCTCGAAGAATGCGCCGTACAAAGTAATTAAGCATCCGAATAGACGTGGCATGTTTTTTCTCGATTACCTAAAACTGGACTCATGAAACATGTATTGAGCTTTCGACGAAACCTAACGGCGCGCGAAACTTTCATAAACATTTCGAGAATTCCGTCCCTCCAGGACGGCGGCGCGTCGTAGACTCAAGGATGTAATTAACAATGCGATGAATTATTTACGAAGGCTAAAAGGTCTTCATTAAAATTATGTCTGGAAAGGAGATATCGGACGACCGCGAAATTAGGGTAATGAAACCGCGAGAGACGGCTCTCATTCATTTGTGTTATTCGATATTTATTGTCGAAAGAGTAAGACGGGTACTTTTGTGACAACGGGAATAAAATCCAGGACCATGAGGAGCAACCTCTTCTTTTTTGATCTTTTATTGCTTTTTATTTTCTTCAAGAAATTCGCAATTCTAAGACGAGTTCACAGCTCGAAATGATACCTTTAGTTTTTGATATAATCACCTACAAATTTAAATACACGCCCTGTAAGCGCCCGAAAATCGTTGGAACGGAGCCTCATTATTGATTTGCAAAACTTGAACTTTATTTTCTTCGTCATCAGCGGTCTCCGATAAACCAAATATTATCGTTTAGTTGCCTATAGATCATCCGTAACTCGTTTAAATGAAAGTACAAGTAAATCGGTGTTCGGCAATATTTCTTTTTTTATCTCGACGATCGATGATACTTTGATTATAAGCCAATTAATTGAAGAAAAAAACTCATCGACTAATTGATTTGCTGGCACAAATATCACATCGGTAAACTCCTCACGATACAATTGTTTGATAATAAAATCGGTGACACGTGTTTCGCTAGCTCGAGGCAAGCATCTTCAACAACCGTCTAAACCGAAGTGACAAATTTCTATTCTAACATTAAAATTTCTACAACATGCATTTTTACCCCACTTTTTACTGTGGCCATGTGTGTGCATGCACAAATAGTTTCCCTCTCGGTGACGGCTCGGACGCCTTTCACCCCCGCAAATTCCCATATTAACAAGGAGAAGGTAAGGTAATCGGATTTTTGTAATTTTTTGATATTTATGGTTCGTGTAGTTTGGACCTTAAATAAGAATATTTTGGAGTAGTTCGACGCAACGTTCGTAAATTACCGAGATAATCGATGTTGAAGTTTCACCCGCCATTTAAATCCACTAGATATAATACGATTGTCAGCTGGACTCGTGGCCTAGTCGATAGCGTTTTGGTGTGATAGTCACGAGGTCGCTGGTTCGAGTCTCGTCACGGGCTCGCTCTCGCTCCGGGCGTTTCCGGGACCTTCCCCAAATTGGCTCCAGGAGGTCTCGCGAGGCGACGTTTAAGCCCCACCCGGATTTTACCCGGAGTCACCGTCAACTCGGCTCCGGGCGTTTCCGGGACCTTCCCCAAATTGGCTCCGGGAGGTCTCGCGAGGCGACGTTTAAGCCTCACCCGGATTTTACCCGGAGTCACCGTCAACTCGGCTCCGGGCGTTTCCGGGACCTTCCCCAAATTGGCTCCGGGAGGTCTCGCGAGGCGACGTTTAAGCCCTACCCGGATTTTTCCCGGAGTCACCGTCAGCTCGGCTCCGGGTGTTTCCGGGATCTTCCCCAAATTGGCTCCGGGAGATCTCGCGAGGCGACGTTTAAGCCCCACCCGGATTTTACCCGGAGTCACCGTCAACTCGGCTCCGGGCGTTTCCGGGACCTTCCCCAAATTGGCTCCGGGAGGTCTCGCGAGGCAACGTTTAAGCCCCACCCGGATTTGACCCGGAGTCACCTTCAACTCGGCTCCGGGCGTCTCCGGGACCTTCCCCCAAATTGGCTCCGGGCGTTTTCCTGACCTTCGCCCAAATTCGCTCCGGGACATCCCGTGAGGCGACGTTTAAGCCCCTGCCAGATTTTACCCGGAGTCACCTTCAACTCGACTCCGGACGTTTTCCGGACTTTCGCCCAAATTGGCTTCGGGAGGTCCCGCGAGGTGATGTTTAAGCTCTTCCCGGATTTTACCCAGAGTCATCGCCAACTCGATTCCGGGCGTTCTCCGGACCTTCGTCCAATTTCGCTCCGGGAGGTTCCGGCTCGTCAAAATGCATCGATCGGTGTAGGATTGAACGTCCTAAGTCCAGCACTAGCCAACAGGGGGTTTATAATGTCATATTTAGAATCCCCTCGTCGAAACCTATCCGATAGGCCTATTTCGAACGCAATCGGACAAAGTTTTCTTCAGCTCAAGAACGGTAAGAGATACAGCGTTGGGGATGGAAGATTTGGAATCTACGGGTCAAAATCTACCGGGTAGGCATATTTCGAACGCGATTGGAGGCAAAAAATATTTTTGTCGAAATGAATTTCTACCTCAAGGCGTAGAAATTTTTTAGTTTTTCGAGATAGCATACTTCCGATAGTGCTAGTTCAAACTCGGTATGCTTATAGTACTCGACAAGACGATTAAAATGGACCAAACCGGAGGTCCCTAAATCTTACCGTTCCGGATATATGGTACTTTGTAGCTTGAAAAAATTTCTTACCTAAAATTACCATAATTTCGTTCTAGCGCGAAAACTATTAGCGATAGCGCGTTCGTTCCTACTCCATTCGATTCCTAAGCAAAATCTGCTTCTAGGAAGATCTACTCGATCCAGATCGTGCCAGAAATAAAATAGTGACAGCGATTTGAAATTTGGCCCTTAACGAAAATCACGATTTTTAACGTAATTTTGATAATTTGACGAAAAATTCATGTTCGAATTTCAAAGCTTTTTGCGTCAGAATATACGTATTTGGACCGGTAATTACGTAGAACATATCGGTTCGAACGTGAAACGCGTAGATTTCGAGAAAACGTCATTCGAAATTCGGGTAAAACTGGATAAAATAGACCGAATATGAGGGTTTATATAGGGCGAATTTTGGCAACTTGACGAAGAATTCGTGTTCCGAACGCGCTAGCGAGTTCAATTTTGGTAATGTTAAAGTACTCGATAAGGCGATTAAATTAAGACAAACCGGAGGTCCCTGGCTCTTACCGTTTGAAGTTTGAAAAATGTCTTATCTAAAGCTACAATAATTTCGCTCTAGCGCGAAAACTATTATAGATACCGCGGTCTTTCTTATTCCATTCGATTCCTAGGCAAAATCTCTGGTTTTCGCGTTAGAGCGAAATTATGGTAATTCATAACCGCTATCGCTATCGGAAGTATGTTCGCTCGAAAAACCGACTAAATGTCTATGCTTTGAGGTAGAATTTGTTTAGAATTTTTTCCGTCCTATCGCTGGTGATAAGGATAAAAGGGAAACTTGAAATAGATCCTTACTTTTCTTTCTTGATTACGAAATGTTATAGACTAATTATTTTTTAAATTAGGCGTTGTTACCGATGCTGAAATTATCGCACCTGATCCAATAATAAAATTTAATCATATTTCACGATTTCTCTTTAACCCGTTCTAGTAAAACTGGTTCGAAGCGTAATTAATTAAATTCTTCCCGGAATTAATTAGGAAGGGTGGGTCAGAGTTCGACGTAAATTTGCTATAGAGATGCACGTTTATACTTTGATTTATATATTCGATACGCGTACAGATATTGTCCAAACGACATATCTACGTCGTTCGAACGATATGAGCAAAAAGAATATTTTTATTTCTATATAGGTCGAAAGGAAAGGAAAATGAAAGCAATATATCTTATATGATCTTTTGTAACGTGTAACGTTTCGTGCGCTTGAATAGCCTTTCGGATGTTAAAATGTCAGAACGTACATTATCGGTGGTGATAAAATCTCTTTTTCTTTGGTGGTGAATGTTCTAGTCCCTTCCTTTTACAGCAGTTTCTAATTGTACATACGTTGTCTGACCAATTTTTCTAAATTCCTGCATGTAATGCATATACAGGGTGTAACTGTGATCATAGTTAATTTATTAAAATGATAACGCTGGTGTGGAATAGTTAACGTAATCAGCAAAAACAATGGCAAATCACGCGGCAAACGTTTTTGTTTAATTTTAATAAAATTTTCTCCGCCCCTCCTCCCCCCTACATTTTTACATTACGGTACTATGTTCCACGTGGACGTTTATTTGAGAGGTAAGACATTTTTAATAGTCGAAATAAATAGTCGGGCATTCAGTCCGTATTGGGGTATTCTGCAATGTAAGCCGATCGTTTCATTGAACTAGCGCGGCAAGTAAATAGCATATTATCGACAAGTCAATAATGCTTCTCTGTCTCTGTCATTATTACAAAAAATAAACAGTCGTTGCATGAACTTGACCTATATTTGCAAATTTCGACGATCTTTTATTGGTAATGATAAAAACGTTTTCTTTCAAAAAGATTTATTTATTGGTAAACAATGGAAAGTCAAGAAAACAAAGAACGTTTCACAAGAAATGCCTAACATTAGACCCGTTTGAGGATAATATGTTTATGTGATTACCGTGTAAAAATGTTTAAAGTAAAATGATTAATAAACCGTAGATGACATGTACGTATTGTGCAAGTAGTGTGAAAAATTCGCAAATTTCAAGTAGACCGCTTATTCATAAATAATTTATGCTTACTCGATCAATGATCCGATCGTTAGTCGTATTGGAAACTCGCTACAATTGTATAACAGGTTAGGACTCAAAACTATAATCATAAATATCTTGCGAACGGTACGTTTGGGCCCCTACGTTTATTAAGCATATATTGAATATATTTTAATTACCTACGTTTGGACAACTTACACCCTGTATACGCACCTATAACCCTTGTCACCATATTCACGCAGAAATCGAACGCCATTTTTTACCCGAATTTTAGTGACTTTAACGACATATAACATATACGCATAAATTTCCCGTACGATACTTCAAACTATTCGAAAGTTGGGGTTTGTGTTCACCTATTACCAAATTGAATGTAAGAACTTCCCCTATGACTTATTTATTTTCATTCATAAAAGGGCTATAACTTATATAATTGCGAAGGGATGCGGGACCAAGCATTTTTTATCATTTGCTATTTCATATCTCGCTGTTCTTTTTTTAAATAGATATCTGGGGAGCTATAGACTACCACATAAATTTCATCCGAGCGTGGTCCAAACGAAACGGCGTCCGGGGAAGCTTCGCAAATCATACATGGGACACGTGCAAGGAAAGCCTTAAAAATTATGTCTCTCTCCCTTTTTATCTCTTATATATCCGTGCTTTAGAGAAAATAGCCGTAACTTTGAAATACACCTTCTCTAAAAACTTCTTTTTATTCCTTATCAAGCAGGACTAGTTTTGGCAACAGGCCGTTGTCAATTGAAAGATACAAGAAGTTTAGGAACCCAACAAGTTATGTGTAGGTTTATGTTAGTTAGATATGTCTAAGTTTATTTCATTCATTTATACTCGTAAAATTACTTTTACCCTTTTAATATTCTATTCGTAGCACATTCTTAACGTTAAAACATTATAATCACAACCAATTATCGAAGTTTTCAAATTATTCTCGTCCCTAACGGCGTGCGTGCAAAATATTCAAGACGTGCACGCCATACGTTTTGTACGTATGGACGTATAAATTAGAATTCGATTTACGTGCAGATCAAACGACGAAACCTACATTCTCTCCTCCAACGATATACACGTATATGTTGTATATATCTCCCGGAAATTAACCGGTGCCCTGGTATGTTTTGAATGAAAGCAAATTTACACCGCACCTACATATGTATTAAGTTTCAGGAAGGTGGCAAAACTAATTAACATCGAGTATGTATCCTAAAAGACGATGCGTTTATATCACAATCTCTATGAATATTCCTATGACTGACAATGTGAAAACGCGATGGGGAGGGGGAAGAAAGAAGAAGCGAGAAAAGTATACTTAAAACGGAAATTATCGGAAGACAGAAGCAAGTATTTCGGAAACATGGAATAAAGTAAAAAATATTTTCTTTGCTCACTAGACAAAAGGAGCGAAAACACTTGGGAGAGGAGCACATAATGAAAATAGGAATAAACTACGCAAGAAAAGTAGCAAGGAAATTCTATCGGGGGCGGGGGATATAGCAATAGGAGATTATAGATCAGAGATACTGGACCTACCCCACCTTTTGGGTTTAACAAAGGTCTTCTTAAAGGTGAGATAAAGAAATGGACAGCGTCCATTACAATGAAACACTGGAATGAGACCAGCAGGCTGGAACATTCCAAAAATTTCTGAGCTTCGACGCTAGGAGGGCGGACCTCGCCCTAAAACTGGACAGGGGAAGCTTAAAAACACTGACAGGGGCACTCACAGGCCACTATACCTGTAATAAGCACCTTCACAAAATGGGCTTATCCAACACGGACACTTGCAGATTCTGCGGTGAAGAAGAGGAGTCAATGGAACACTTGATCACTAACTGTGGGGCACTAAGCCACAGGGGATATAGACTACTACATGCATATACGCTGAGTGAAGAGGGCCTATTTACACTCCCATTGAAGGAGCTGATCCTGTTCCTCAGCGTATTAAATAAATAAATAAAACAAACAAGAGGAAGCACAATAGATCAACGTGGTCGCAGTGCAAAGGGCCAGTTTGGGCCAGACCCCACCTCATTACAATACAATACAATACAATACAATAGATCAGAGATAAGCAAAGAAACTTGGGAGGAGATAATGTTTTCCAGCTTTCCAGTTTTCCTGGAAAGCTGGAAAACATGTTTTAAAGATCTTAATTAGGTTATGATTGCAGATGAATATGTGATACGCCATCAGTGCGAGTTGGAGCTAACTAGAATCACGTTGTTTGTCCGTAGCGATTGTTTTAATAACATTTATCAATCGTAATTTGCTTCGACTATTTTCTTTTTGCTAACAACCTTAAAGGTCGGACGAACACACCAATGAAATTAGATTTCGAATCGAAAGGGGAGGGGACATCAAAATTTATGTGAACATTTGAAGAACATTTCCTGAAGCAACTTTCATTTCCAACGGAATTTCTCTTTTGTTGCTTTTTTTCAAATAGTTCCAGTGATCGACGTTTCGTATTATTCACGCATCTAATTCCGAAATAACGAAATCGATGTAGACCGATTCTCACTCACACATAACTCTAATTCTAATTTACTCCTTTTTTCATACAAGTATCTTACTTCATTTTTAAGCCAGCACCTTTTCGCGCAGTTTATAACATTTTTGGATTGCTTACAATTTTTTGAAACATTTTGGAAAAACATTATTTTTCTTAAACGTCGCAAGAAAAATAATGTTTTTCCCATCAATGAACTAGGTATTTTTAGTCTGATTTAAAAAATCAGACTAAAAATGCGTTAAAAACGCATTTTCATAAGTAAAGCTCCCTAGTGAGAGTGTGAGAACTTGTCAATTGTAAACAGTAGTATATAATTTACTTGCTTGTAAACCGTTTTCGTAATAAAATCAATTAAAGTAAAACGTAATAGTAGACAACCTTGGATTAAGTTCACATGTGCTAAGAAATATATAATTTCCACCCGCATTACGAATTTATCGAACTGGCGTTCAACGAAGTAAAACGAACAAATTCGATTTTATAATTTTCTGAACTTAAAAGACGTGATTAGATTCTACGCTCCAATTTTCCCGGCACTAAAGACTACTTACAATAAGAGGCAGGTCAAGTTATATCTTCTTAGCACTTTCAAAGAACTTGGACCAAATTGCAAGGATGGAATAATCGCATTTTCGCCGGTAAGGAAGCTGTGCACTTGCCGCACCGCTCGTTTTATTATTTTTTCCTGTGCTTGCAGTACGCTAGAGAAAGAGTAAACGGTAACCGCTATTGATTTATCCACAATGGACGGCGAAATGCTTTTAGTGCAACGCCGCCGTTTCGATGAGATTCAATATGGAATTATATTCAGTTTTCGTCGCCGGTATTTTTACGCCGCGTCTTGGATTGATGTTTTAAAGAATTATTGAGGGACCGGTTCATTACAGGTAATTATTCAATTTTCTTCCATGGACTTGAGGTGCGTGTAATTGGCTAATTAAGGTGTTTTACAAGAAATTTCCACGCGGCAATCGTTTGTCCGAATTGTTTTATTACTAGATAAAGTAGATGTTTCTTTAGTGTTGCATATAGTTTGCATAGGTTGGCCACTGATAAAACCTCAAGCATCACAAATAACAGTGATATTTATTCGATCGAAAGCCACAATTTTAATTCAGCGAGTGATTCAGCCACAGTAAAGTTTATTGGGCGCTCAGATAAAATGGAATTCAGTCGAGAAATATATCGCACAATAGTTTTATTTATCACTTCTGGAGATTAGTTCAAGAATAACCTCTTGACGAGTTGGTTTATAGGTTTTTTGACGATAAAGTACTATACCAGGCGTGGCCAACAATTTTTGCCCCCGTATCGAATTGGAAAAAACTTTTTCACGGCCCCAACGAAATATTAAAATTAAAAAATGTTAAAAACGATTCATTTAAGTAAAGAAAATTTTATTCTGGAATTTATTTATGTTATTATTGGTTATCGAAAATGACTTTAGCAATTTTTATGCAATTTAGTATCTGGGGATTTTCGAGAACACAAAATTGATCTAGCATGGTCCCGGGCCCAAGAAAAAATTTTTGTGCCGCTTTTACCTATTTCCGCGGTACATAAAATGTCTTATCGAAAATTACTCTCAAAATTTTGTTACAATTTAGTATCTGCGAGTTTTTGGGGACGAAAAGCCGATTTAGCATGGTCCCGGTCTCGATTCAATCCGTTTAGTCCAGGTTTTCACAAATTTCGGCCTAAACGTGGGTTAGCAACTTTTTTAACATCATGCAGCCAAGCGAAATTATAAGTAATTAAAACTTTACTACTAAACCATAGATGGCGCTGAAAGTAGTATGTTAATAAAAGAAAAATATCTACGAAAACTAAGAACAACATGTAAATTTACATACTTCTAACCTTATAAACTTGTAATATATATGTGCTACTATATATACTTGAAATATACAATATAAATTAAATATCAAAACTAAAATAAAGGGCGTTATTATTTGGTTCAAAATTATTCAAAAAATTTTGGGAACTCCGAGCAAGGCTCGGTCCACCAAGTACTTTTCTTAAAGCAATCAAATCGCTGCTCGAAATCCGTCATTAGTGCAAACATATTGTGATTAAATTCTTGAACCTCTTTTCTTGAAATATTTAAAGATGTGGTCTCTCACGTTGGAAAATGATCAAGTTTGCGTTCAGCCACGTGTTAGCGTCTTTTAATGTTATTTGTACTAACTTTGGTGATGTTCATAAGAAAAATGCCGGCTTTAAAATTATAGAAAAATTCGATTTACATTCATTATGTAATGGCTGACAAATACACTTATCAAACTTGACAAGATTGTCAAATGTACTTCCGAAAACAAGCGAAAAAGTAAAAACAAACGAAGTTCGTCCGTATAGATCAAGCTCGTTGTCAAATGTGATTGTGTAAGGTGTCAAATATGACGATAAAATTATCAAAAAATTACGAGGGAATCAGTCGAAACTATTACTTCTCAAAATTGCCAAATAACACTTCAAACTTATCGTTTTCTTTGTCTATCAACCCCATTCGTCAATCCTCACCCACTTTCGAATGACGATTTCGTCAAGTTTGAATAATACTTATCAATCGTAATTCGTTTGTTAGGCTGTCGAAATTATCATTTTCAAATTTTCTCAAGTTAATTGCCATATATTACGATAAAATTGTCAAAGTTGTCGTATAAATGTCACATATTCTAGCTCCGTTTAATGTTATTTCTACTAACTTTGGCGAAGTTCGTTAAGAAAAATACCAACTTTAAAATTATAGAAAATCCGATTTACATTCATTACGTAATAGCTGACAAATACACTTATCAAACTTGACAAGGTTATCAAATTTACTTCCGTAAACAAGCGAAAAAGTAAAAACAAACGAAGTTCGTCCGTCTAGATCAAGCTCGTTGTCAAATGTGATTGTGTAAGGTGTCATAGCACGTCCAACTTATCGTTCTCTTTATCCGTCAACCCCATTCGCCAGTTCTCACCCACCTTAATATGACGAGTTTGTCAAGTTTCAATAACATTTATCAACCGGAATTCGTTTCTTAAGCTGTCGAAAAAAATATGATAAATTTGACATACGAGGTTATAAATAAAGTAATGAGACTTAAAGCTTAGTGTTTGATCCGACAACACTGGTGGTGCGGAACTTGGAGGAGGTAGATGAACATGTGATACTCCATCAGCGGGAGTTGGAGCTAGCTAGAATCACGTTGTTCGTCTGTAGCGATTGTTTTAGTGAAGCAGGTTTTGCTTGTGCTTTCTGACAATGAGTGATACAAATTTCGCAGGACCAAAAGTACATAAGGAGGGACAGTTTGACTTTTTGGAATGGATTGAAGATGAGTCGCAATTTCTGGAACAACTCATTACCGGTGACGAGAATTGGATGTTTGAGTACGACCTGAAAATCAAACGCCAGAGCATGGAAAGACACATTCCAAGCTCCGCAAGACCAAAAAGAGCAAAAATGAGATAGTCAAAAATCAAAAGCATGCTGATTTGCTTTCTTGATACCCACGGAATCGTTCGCTAAGAGTTTATGCCTTCAGGCCAAAGAGTTAATCAATACTTATACCGAAAGACTTCGCAAGAAAGGGTCATAGGTGTGAGACCAAGCATCAAAAATAAACTGGGTGTTACATCAAGACAACGCCCTTTGACACACAGCAATTTCAGTAAACTGTTTTTTTTTTTGCCAGTGCCTCCTCGGCCTCCTTATTCGCTTGATTTGAGTCTTTACGATTTTTTCCTCTTCCCGAGATTGAAGGAACACCTCAGAAAATGCCGTTTTGGGGTAACCGGGCAACAAGAATACCGTCTTTAAAATTATAGCAAATTTGATTTATATAGTATGTTATCTGCATTATGTAATAACTGACAAATTAAACTTATCAAACTTGACAGATTTGTAAAATTTATTCTCCAAAACAAGCGAAAAACTGAAACAAATGAAGTTCGTCCGCTTAGATTAATGTAAGCTCCTGACAACTGAATCACGCATCTTAGATCAATGTAGGTGTCAAATTTACTCCAATAAGGAGTCAAGCATCACAATTCATCAAATTTTAAGAAGAGAATGTTCTAAAAAATACGCTTTATTATTATTATCATTATCAAATTTTTGACATCCTAGATATGATAAATTCAACATACGATGTGTGTAAATAAAGTAATGAGACTTAAAGCGTAGTGTTCGATCTGGCAACGCTGGAGATGCTGGACTTAAAGGGGAGGTAGTTGAACATGTGATACGCCATCAGTGCGAGTTGGAGCTCGCCAGAATCACGTTCTTTGTTCGTAGCGATCGTTTCAATAACATTTATCAATCGTAATTTGCTTTCTTTGTGCTGTCAAAATTATCATTATCGAATTTTTGACATCCTAAACATGATAAATTCAACATACGATGTGTGTATATAAAGTAATGAGACTTACAGCGTAGCGTTCGATCCGGCAACGCTGGAGATGCAGGACTTGAAGGGGAGGTAGTTGAACATGTGATACGCCATCAGTACGAGTTGAAGCTCGCCAAAATCACGTTGTTTGTCCGTAGCGATTGTTTTAATAACATTTATCAGTCGCAATTTGTTTTTTGAGCTGTTAAAATCATCGTTATCAAATTCTTGACATTCTCGATGAATTTGACATGTTCAGCGATTGCAATTAATTTTCTAAGCTGTCAAAAATTAGCGAATAAAGTCAAAATTTATGAAAATATTTATGACATCCCCCAACTCTACATAAATCTAATCCTAGTGGTTAGTTAGAACTTTCAACCCTCCTAATTGCGATTAGCATCCCAAATTGCTAAACTAAAAAGTAAATTAGTTGCCTTCTTCGATAACTATCACTTCTACTTATCGAATTCTCCCTATCGCACCCCCATCCCTGTGTGTCGTTAAGCTCGATTTGATTGCCCCTGTTACTGATTAATACATCCCCCACCAGTACTGATACGATGGTAATTTGTGATGTAAATACAGGTCGAGGAAAGCAAACGAACATTGCCTATAAGATCCCTCGCACAATACCTATTTACCGGCTACATTTCCGGGGCGTGGAAAGTAAAGGTAATAAACAAACAAATCAACATCCATTGAACGTAACTATATTGATTTAAGCGGGAAATGTCGGTTACTATTTAAGCGGAAAGTTACAGGAGCAAATTTAAAGCAAACAAGGGCGAATTTTAATTAAAGACGCGTAAATACGGCGGAAATTTTTCCAAAATTTCCAACTGGAAACAACTCCGTTAAGATATTCTTAGCTTACGGTAAATATTTTCGGCCGGGACAATCCACAACCGGCTCCTTTAATTGAATGGAGAATAAAGGGGTGGTGTTTATTTTAAATTTTCGAGTCTCCTATAAATTAAATTTGTTTTCGTCAGATACTAACGGCGTCGAAATCATTATTCAAGTTCGGTAATAAAGTACATCGTGCAAATAAACGACTTTCCTTCGTTACGTATAAATTGCTGTATAATCAAAAAAGGAAAATCCAGTTTGTTTAATAATTTCAAAACTCCAGATCTACAGGTGTTGAAATAAAATTCAGCGGGTATACGATAAACATTAAGGGGCGATGTAGAAATGGTGATATTTACTTTTTCGGATCGGGTGCTTTTAATGGTTCCGTTTTCGTCGTTTTATTTCGCAAACGACGGTTTCTATTTCTTTTATTACTTCGTGAGAAAGGTGCGACAGACGACAATAAAAGGGAGAAAATGATGTTTCGTATCCGTTCTTGTGTTTTCCCCTGAAGGAAAATCTTGCATTAATTTTTGCAAGAATTTCTTTCTCTGGTGGGATGGAAATAATTTTGAGAATTCGTTAGTGCAAGGGTTTATTTCGATGAATAATATTTGAAAAAATTCCGATTTCGTTATAACGACGAAGTAACATTTGAAACGGGGAGAAAGAATTGGATTCCTTCTT
Source organism: Chrysina gloriosa (assembly GCA_038088585.1). Taxonomy (NCBI): domain Eukaryota; kingdom Metazoa; phylum Arthropoda; class Insecta; order Coleoptera; family Scarabaeidae; genus Chrysina; species Chrysina gloriosa. The sequence goes on from CM076091.1 coordinate 1,350,928, forward strand.
GCTACGTAATTTCTAAACGTGTCTAATAAGAACATATCTTGTAAGAATTCTATATTGCTTGTTGCTGGCGAAAACCCTGTTGCTGGATAAATTACATCATTTTATGGTGAGGAGTTTTTACCTATATAATAGAATATTGTAGTATAGTAATACTCAAATGGTTAATTATCATTAGAGAATTTATCATTAATTACAATTCAATATATCAAAATTCACAGTAAACGTTGGGGGTATGGATGCTTATCTTCAAATGACCTTTGGCTTATTTCTGGGTTCTATTTATACTTTTTCGATACCACGCCCACCACCTTTTGAGCATTTTATTACCCTACGGGTGTTTCGGCTTCATTTTTTAAGTCCAGCCAGAGATGTTTAATGAGAGAAAAATATGTAACTAGAAATAAACTTAATAATCATTATAAAAAGCATCGATTAAAAGATAGAAAAGCATTGTAAACATTCACACAGATACATTCAACACTTTCACATCACAAGAATTCCTAATAACCACTGGATATAAATAACCGAGGATACATAGACATTAACAATACAGATTTCTATAACAACGTTACGCCTTGGATGAACTGAAGTCATGGTGAATTAAAGTTTCCGTTTCATGGACAACGGAGAAATAATGTAGTGTAGTCCTCGTTTCCGAAAAAAAAAAATAGAAAATTTGTTTGGTTGACGACGAAGAAAATTGACAAGATAGATAAGTCAACAAAAAAGTTTAAAACATATTTTAGACCAAAAGCGTTTTAAAGGAAGTACCAGTGAATAAAATAACCTCACCACGCCAGAGAAGAAAGGATTTAAAAAGGCAAGAATGCATCGAAGATGGAATTCAAGAGAGGAGACATAGGAAGAACCATCACCGAATAAACACACAACACTAGGTAATTATCGTTATTGTATGTTAAATATTTCTCAAAATTTATAAATATAATTTGTTATAATTTATTGTTGTTATATCATTAATTAAGAGCTAGGCCGGTGCAATTTTGTATAAGAAATTAACTAAATTCTCAGTACAATATACAGTGTGAATGTTAAGGATGAAACAAAATCAATCAAACCTGTCAAATAGCGAAGAAAGGAACGATCAGACACGTCAACCTTAATTTTTAAATGCGCAAATTTTTACAAAAAAAAAATCATTATTGTTGCAGATATGACGTCACCTCCTTTTCTTTTAAATGGTCCCCCCAATTTTTGCTTTATTTAGAGGAGAACGTTTTTCTGCATACAGAACGATGATTTGTGAGAGAGGTTGCACAAAAAGTTTTTGTGAGAAACTATTTTGAGTATTTCTAACATTTTTATTTACGTTCGGAGAGAGGTTACAGCAAAAGATTTTTGAGGAAGAGTATTTTCAGTATTCTTAGCGTTTTTATTCACGTTCAATTTTTGGTGCAAAATCTACAATTTTAAAAATGGAACTTTATATAGAATAAGGTCCAAGAAGTGTTACTTAAAAATTAAGTTTTTACCCGTTTCTTATCACAATCTGATCATATTTGTGGTACCTAATTTTTTCTTGTTTAAACGAAAAGGTATTAAATTTTAACGTAAAGTGTATGGTGTTGGTCTGATGGCTATTTCATAGCTGTAACGCTAGAAATGCAAACGTTTAAGGTTGACTTGTCGGATTTACAAATTCTAATGATTTTGTTCCAAACCTATGCGCCCGCGCTGTATATATTTTAACTTGCGATTATTGATATCCATGAGCATCATTTTAACTTTTGGGAAAGTTATCACAGCAAACATTTAGGGTGATTGGTGTGAAAGAGATCAGAACGAATCGCTCAAAAAATAGGAATTCTCCTTCCACCACAGTAAGAACCTCAAAATATGAAATGTTGCAAGTAAAAGAGCGAAATTATTGGGTACCCAACACATTTTCCATTCAGTAATACGCTTCGAAAACTAAATTTTAAAGCTTTTGCAAAGTAAGAGTGTGGCTTTATATAAAAATTAAAGTACCTGGTGGACCGAGCCTTGTTCGGAGTGTCCAAAGTGTTTTGAATAATTTTGAACCAAATAATAACGCTCTTTATTTTAGTTTTGATATTTAATTAATATTGTATATTTCAGGTGTATATAGTAGCACATATTAAAAGTTTATAAAAGTAATATTAAAATCAATATTTACAGTTATATTTAAATACTTAAAAATAAATAAATTCAAGCTGAAAATCTTTCTTAAGAAATACACATTTTAAGTAAACATTTAGATACCTTCTTTTTGCAACGCCAACTATTTGTGTATAAGTTTTTTATTTTGATTAACAAACTCAGCTCCGATTACTTTTGTAACTGTAAACAAAGTATGTGAATTTACATGTTGTTGTTAGTTTTCGTAGATATTTTTCTTTTATTAACATACTACTTTCAGCGCCATCTATGTGTTTAGTAGTAAAGTTTTAATTACTTATAATTTCGCTTGGCTGCATGATGTTAAATCAAGTTGCTAACCCACGTTTCGGCCGAAATTGGTGAAAACCTGGACTAAAGGGGTTGAATCGAGACCGGGACCATGCTAAATCGGTTTTTGGTCCCCGAAAACTCGCAGGTACTAAATTGTAACAAAATCTTGAGAGTAATTTTCGATAAGACATTTTATGTACCGCAGAAATAGGTAAAAGCGGCACAAAAGAAATTTCCTGGGATAGGGACCGTGCTAGATCAATTTTGTGTTCTCGAAAATCCCCAGATACTAAATTGCATTAAAATTGCTAAAGTCATTTTCGATAAGCAATTTCATATACCGCAATACCAGAAATGTGTGTAAACCGGGTCAAAATGGATTTTCCCGGGAACGGGACAGGGACTATGCTAGATTGATTTCTCGTCCCCGAAAACCGCCAGGTACTCAATTTCATCAAAATCGTTAGAGCCGTTTTCGAGAACCCAATTCTATATATATATATATATATATATATATATATACAAGAATTGCTCGTTTAAATATACTAGATTTATATAATTTTTATTTGAAAAGTAGGCCCAGAATTTAGGAGCATGTACGTATTTTGGTAAGTAAGCCCGTCCTAAATGAATAGAAATTGCAATTTCCAATCCATGAAATTCTGACTTATGTGATTGCCTTGATATGTAATTCGTTCTTACTTCAGTACCTTGACATTTCCAGAAGTATCCTACTTCTGGAAATACATCGCACAAGTTTGGACGCCCCGTCGTAAAACTTCAATGACACGTCAAATTTTTCTCCATCTTTTACACGGAAAAAGTATCATTTTACGCCCTCGTGAATATATAATATTATATATATATATATATATATATATAGGGGCAGCCGCACTTCCACAAATACATACAACATATGTGTATGTAGGAATTGGTGCCTTCTGTCGACTCTGATAGGACACTCTGCTCCTCAACGACGTCATATTATGCGGATTTCTTCCTCATCTTATCATAATATTCAAATTACTTCCGGATTTCATACCCTAGGATATCGAAAAAGTTTCCATCTGGGGAACATACTTTTACGTCTGTTTTCGCGGATTATTTTCTGGGTGTGCGATATCCGATTAGAACTAGATGCGTTTGTCGCTTATGAAAAGAAAAGAACGATACTTTGTTACACTACCGGTTTGTTTTCCATTGAAAAGAACGTGACTGCAGTTTCGTAAGCACTGTTACATTGTCAAACTTGAAGTAACTTATAAGTTATAACTATGCATAAACAACTATATTTATGGGTTGGATTCTTTCTACAAAAATGCTTGTTAGAATAAGTGGAACTTTGAGGGCGCCATTAGGTATAATTGATCATTAAGTAAGATTCATTATAGTATCTATGGATTTGAACTAAATACATAAATGATATAAAAATACTTAGAATAAGGCAAGTAATGGAGACGTCATTAGGTCTATTTGGTCGTTGTGGAGGGTTATCCCTTTATCCTTGCTGTGTTTCTAAATTTCTATTGATTCTAATACATTGTGTTTGCGGCTTTTCGGTGCGGTGAGTAACTGTATTGGGGAGTAAGAAAGGATAATGTTGATGAGATATTGTATTCCTTTAATAGTTATCATAATAGATTAAAATTTACATGTGAGATGGAATCTAATAGCTCATTAAATCTCCTGAACGTGACAGTCATGCACAATAACGAAATTGTTGAAACGAATTGGCGTATAAAGTCCACCAATACAGGAAGACTAAATTATTTTCGGAAACATCAAAATTACATAAAATTTATGTAGTTATCGGATTAGTTGATCAAGCGGTTAGATTAGCTAATCCCGATTTTAGGGAAAAGAATTTAAAGTTCAGAAGTTCAAGAAATCTTAGATAAGAATAATTATCCAAGCTTTTACGAAAAAATAATAAAAAATAGAATTAACAAATTATATATTAGAAGCATTAAAAATAATGACAATAAATGTTATAAGGCTATTCCTTATAGAGAAAGGTTTAAGCGAACAAATAAAGAAAGAATTTAATAAAAGCAATATAAACATTACTTTAATTTCAAATTATAGTAACACACCTCTTTTTACTAACATTAAATCTAAAATAAATAAACAAAATCAAAGTAATATAGTTTATAAAATAAACTGTAAAGACTATGACGGTTGTTACATCGGTCAGACAAAACAATATTTAAAGAAAAGGTTGTATAGCCATACGTATTCTCTAAATAATGATTTTGATGCAATGACCGCTGTAACAAAACATTACAAATATCTGGGGCATTACTTTGATTTTGAAAACACAATTATATTAAAACCAGAGAATAATTATAAAAAAAGACTAATATACGAAATGATAAATATACGGAAAAACATTAAAACTATTAATTTCAGAATCGATGTTTAAAATTTAGGTAATGTATACAGCAATTTTTTAAATGACATTTACATTTTTTAAGAAGGAAATCTTTTGCTAGGTTCTTGATTCGGGTTTTCCCTAGTCCTTGAACAGAATTGTTAAGGTTTCGACAAAGATTCTTTGATATAAGGTCTTTTCTAGGTATTTTCATAATTTGCATGTGTGTTTACATATTAAATTAGTTATTTATAATTAATATATAAAAACCTCTATATCAAGAAATCCTAGTCATTAGTTATTTTGTTGATAGTTTATTACCCCCAAAACTGCGTTACTACTACTACAAGACGACAAGAACAAAACAAGAAGCGATCCACACGCTTGTCGCAACAGGCTAGCCAATGTCGTGCTCAGCTCAGTGGGAGGTCGTGTCGGTTCTTTTTCAAGCTCCAAATAACGGTCGTTGAATACAACAGGTCTTGTCAGGGAAAAAGATAGTATGGGCGACAACCATGAAATTTGGGTCAAAGGTCATAAGAACTTACCAGATATATTTTCATGGTCAAATAATCGGTACCTTTATATCGATCGAAGAACTGTCTGACGTCGGGAGCGACCAAGATCAGCTGGAAAATGCACGTTGATTCTATATGCTTAGATTCCGTTACGAAAACAATAAAATTCTACTTTAAAACCTACACCCGGTTATTCAAGAACTTGTGTATTTAGCCTTTAGTTAGAATTCATTAAGAACATTGAAAAACTACATAAAATTTGAGATAAAATTAGCTAAATAATGCGAACAATGCGGTAACCGTAAGTCAACATAAAACGTTTTATCTAAACTTTCACGATATAAACTAGAAAATGCGTGATGTTAATTGTTACTGTGAGTTAAGCAAAATACGATACAGGTCTAGTAGGAATTTCGATATATACATATGAATATCAATGAATTTAATAAGAACATACGGCCATCTAGATAATAATGATTTTACAAGCTAGTGAATATTAACGTTGAATTTAGTTGAAATTATTGATACGATATGCGAAATATTTGAAACAAGGAGAAAAGGTTTAAGACATATAGAATGAATGCTTAGCCGTCATGGCTTCCGGGTGATGTCATCGCATAAGGTTCTATCCTTTGTCTGTCTCGGATGTTGGAAATCGTCTTTCGGATTTGTCGGACGGATTAGACGATCGGTTTTCCTTCGTTTAATACCTTGATGGGGAGGTATAAAGACAATGATGTTCTATTAGGCACGACGAGGTGTAGGAGGGTTCGATCTCGGGTTTCTTTTCCTCCGCGAACGGGAGATGTACTTGAACGATACACTAGAGGATTTGCTGGCGAATTCCCCACTACAGGGTAAATACTTTCTTGATGATAATTCGATAAACGATACACACACTGAAATTTTCTCAGCCATAACCTCTTCCGATCTCATCACCGGTCTTTTACCACTCGCTACCTAATGCCTAATTCCCTCTTTTGGTTGCTACGCCAAAGATAAGATTCGCTTCGCGTTCTCGTGATTGGACGAATTCGAAAAACTCAAGGGCAACTAACACGCGGCGATATGATGGGTTCAACGGGAATATCGTTAAGCGATATTAGGAAATAACTATTGTCCGAGAGGAGTAAAATTTGAGCCTATATTTCTAACAAGTTAAATGAAATACGGAACTGAACTAAGTGAAATGTGTGCACGTAACAAGTTCCCAAATAGAAAACAAATGTTTCCTTATACATTTATCTAGTTATATTTTCACCGAGGAAGGTGTTCCGAAAACGTTTGTAAACGTTCTGAAAATACAACTATCATTTCAACCAGTCTTGTTCAATTGACCTAATTGTGGTAGAGAAATATCATATAATAAGATATTTATTGGGTGTTATGTCTATTTTTCTCAAAAATCTTGTGCCGTGGTTCTGGAGGCATCGTAATGCCACTTCTATGAAAGTTGTACTTTTTATCGGGAGAATATCGTACCAAGTGGATCGTTACTGAAATGTTTTCCTTTCTTCACAAGCACGCCCATACTATGAAAATTATTCCACCGCGTGACTAAACGACATCGACGATAAACATTACTTCATTCCTTAAATGCCAAAATTTTAAATATAAGGAACCAACTCGATCTGCCCATGCATTTTTCGATATCCTTCGTTTTGTATCTCCGGACGAAACATGCAATGCATTCTGCAATTATCGTCCTGTCTGCCCGGAAACGAGACGTCGAAATAGTGAAGTTGAGGAGTTAATTAATATCTCTTGCAGTAAACTTTCCGGGGCGCAATCTATTATCTGTCAGAGCGGTGATGGTGGTGGTATCACACTGCGCTTTCGCGCGTATCTAGACAAGGAACGGACGTCACTGCAAATTTGCGCGTATCTTTCCAATTTCGAATTGTTCTGCAGTCTGTAAACCTGGACGAGGACGAGGATATTAATGATAGTTTCGGGAGTGCATACGAATATTCGCACAGGTAGTTGCGTTAATTTGTAACGTAACGGATAGCATTATAATTTTGGAATCGCGTAGGAACAATCACCAAAGGGAAGGATAGATTAAACGAAGAAACAAGAGGAAACGCTGATAAGGTGGACTTTGGATTCGTGAAAGAGGACCGTTTCTTCGGAAAAAAGGCAAAATCCTAAACGCACTGAGGTTAGTGTCGTTAATAAGATGAAGTCATGCCTAGTATTATAAGATGAAGTATTTAAGAGATTTCATACGAAACGAAAGCGGTATAAATACATCTGAAGTGAAGTTTCTAAGAACAACAGAAAGAGAAACAAAAAGAGACCACAGAAGATACAAGACCTATGGAGAACGTAACACGACTTAAAATAAATTCTATAGAAAAAGCAGTATACACGAATAATGGATGGGGCATTTACATAAAGTGTTAAAAGCGGCGATCACACCAGAAAGTTTATGAGAACGATACGAAAACAACGGACGGCAGGAATATTAATTGGGAGGAAGTCAATAATTAAAACAAAAATGTTGGCGTGTGTGGTTTACGCACGTTTGAAGTGAATAGCCATTTCTTGCTTGGAGGTCATGGCATTGTCGTGCCGCGTGCTTTTTCCAGATTTGGAAACCAGTAGAATTAGGTTGTAGGAAATCTTTTTCGAATGTTTTATGTATAATGTTTTATTTGATTCCTTCTTATACGACATTACGATTAGGTTGTATAAAATCCTTTACGGAGGTTTAACGTATAATGTTTTATTTTATTCTTTCTTGATGTTTATGTATTTCTGACCCCCTCCGCCCCCGGCCACTCGTCGTCTATCGCTCTCACATCCTACTCTCTATATCTCTCCTTCCGTTTCAGACGAAGCAAGCAAGCATATATCCTTTCTCTAGCACATCGCCACTCGCTCTCTCTTTTGTTTTCTTTATCTTTCACATGAAGCGAGCGCCTGGCTCCGCCCAAATTTAACGCTTATGCTCGTGCTGGTCCGAGTTCCTTAGTAGTAATATTCATTTAAAAAATTTTTATGTTCTAAATTAGACGACATTCTGTGTACATATGTTTTCGAAGGCGTAGAACACGACTTTGACGTCAAAACTCGCGAAATTTGCTTCGTTTGGATGTTAGAGCGTACCAAAGCGATTCGTCAAGAACCACTTCTCACTTTCACATTGAATATTTCCTCAATTAACAGTCTTTCGTACCGGAAATGATTTTATCCCTAATCTACACGAGAAGAGCTTTAATTTGAAGTGTAATAAGTCGTACTTCCGATTATTTTGATTTCCCTCACAATTTCAAGGGGTACCCCTTTGGAAATTCAGGAAAAATGAGTATGTTCTAAATTAGACGAAATTCTGTGCACACATGTTTTCGAAGGTGCAGCATACGACGTTGACGTCAAAACTCGTGAAATTTGCTTCGCCTTGGGTGCTAGAGCGTGCCAAAGCGATTCGTCAAGAACCACTTTCCACTTTCTCGTTGAATATTTTCTTAATGAACCATCTTTCGTACCGGAAATTATTTTATCCGTAATCTACACGAACAGAGCTTTAATTTGGTGTGTAATAGGTCGTACTTCCGACCATTTCGATTTTCTCCAAAATTTCAAGGGGTACCCCTTTGGAAATTCAGGAAAAATGAGTATGTTCTAAATTAGACGAAATTCTGTGTACAGATGTTTTCGAAGGCGTAGAATAGAAATTATCGATAAAGAAAACAATCAAATGTTTTCAACCTTCGTCCTTTTTCTTTTCCTGTAAAGTTTGGTCTAAGAGGTCGTACTGCTTGTTCACATTGCAATTTCCATATTATGTAGGTAGTATATGTTAACCTCAAAGCTATTATGGAGATCTCTGGATTGCTTACTTTCGTAGCTATCTTTTTTAAAACGTTAACATTTAAATCGCCTGATATAATTATGAATTAATTGTAACTACTGTTGTACCACTTTCACTTGCCACGTGGAAGGAAGGTGTTCAAACTTATCGTAAAATGCGTAAAGATTACTGATGGCTGTTTTGTACACATAGACTAAAATGTAACTGTTATTACTATAATTTGCGGTAATAACGCAGCACTCCAGAACTAATTCTTCCGCTAGGTTATTTATCTCTGTATAGTGTACTGAGAACTTTGTTAAATTTCTTAAAGAAAATTGCACCGACCTAGCTCTTAATTAATGATATAAAAAGCATAAATTATAACAAATTATATTGATAAATTTTTAGAAATAGTTAACATAAAATCAAGATAATTACCTAGTGTTGTGTGTGTGTGAGTGTAATTTCTTTTATTCGATGATGGTTCTTCCTATATATCCTCTCTTAACTTCTATTCTGGATGCAGCTTCTTGCTTCTTGATTAATCGGGTGTAGTTTTTCAAGTAGAATTTTATTGTTTTCGTAACGGAATCTAAGCATATAGAACCAACGTGCATTTTCCAGCTGATCTTGGTCGCTCCCGACATCGATCGATATAAAGGTACCGATTATTTGACCATGAAAATATATCTGGTAAGTTCTTATGACCTTTGACCCAAATTTCATGGTTGGCGCCCATACTATCTTTTTCCCTGACAAGACCTGTTGTATTCAACGACCGTTATTTAGAGCTTGAAAAAGAACCGACACGACCTCCCACTGAGCTGAGCACGGCATTTGCTAGCCTGTTGCGACAGTCGTATGTACCGCTTCTTGTTTTGTTCTTGTCGTCTTGTGCACTCTAGCCAATTGTTCCCCTCAGTTATTGCTATCTCGGAGAGATAGTAGTAACGCAGTTTTGAGGGTAACAGCATTGTTTCTCAAAAATATATTTATATATGTATGGATGGATAAACGTAAAGGGCAATTTTCTAAAACGAGAACTACGAAACAACGTAGTTTCCTTTGCTAAATGGCTATTGCGTCGAAAGCATTTCTAAATATAACAATAAAAGGAGGAATGTCGTAGTCGATGGAAAGCGTAAATTCAAATTTAGTTCATATTTTACGAACGTGTGGCGAATAGACATCGAGGTAATCGATCCCCATCGCTTTTTCTGCGTTGTTTCGCCGAGAAATGCAAAATATGTACCTATACTTCCAAAATATGCCGCGCACCATTACGTCGAATATGTTTCGGGAATATCTGACATTCGTATTCATATCGTTTCGAAAAATTTCATGAATTGTGTGTATATATAATAAGGCGGAAAAAAGAATAACTGGTAGTAACGGTTTAGAATGTAATAAAGCTGAAATAGCCGAATTTATTACGTACATATGATCGAGATTCCAGAGTGTATCAAAATAAGAAATAAAACTTGTCAACTTAGCTGAGGGAAATACGTAAATATATATACGAAGCCCCTTTTTAAAGTAGGTATCGTTTTGATATAGAGAGAACATATATACAATTTCTTCAACAATTTTATTTTTATAGGAAAACTCAATTAACTCGAAAAGCTGCATATGAGCTTAAGATTTACATACACTGATCTTTGTGGTTCATGCTGCTGCCTCATTCATGTCCCTAAAATGAGATAATTGATAGATAATTGAAGAGTAGTCTTCTTCTTCGTCTTCTCGTCAATCCTTATGCCTTGCAGCGTCGGATTATTTTTGGATCTTACGACGATTTAATCCATTCTTTCCATCGTGTCCGGTCTGTACTCATACTTTCCTCATTTCTGCTATGGTCTTCCCTCGCTTTCGTCCCAATTCGTTTACTCTGTCAATCCATTTTTTCCTTGGTTTTCCTTTTTCTTCTCCCGTTATTTTTTGGCTTCTATTATTTTCTTTGTTAAACTCTTTTGTTCCATTCTAATTATGTGGGCGTACCAATTCAGTTGACATTTTTCAATTCTTTTTAGTATATCTTCTTGATTTATCATAGTCCTTATCTGTTCGTTTTCTATTCTGTCCATTTTTGTTTTCCCCACGATCTTTCTCAAAAATTTCATTTCCATAGCTGTTATTTTGCTTTCGTGTTTTTGCTGTATTGTCCAGGACTCACTTGCGTACATTATTGTGGGGGCTACCACTGCATTGTATACTATCTGTTTGATCTTGGGTTCTATTTCTTTTTTCCAAAGATGGTTTGATTCAGAGCGTTGTATATGTTTGTGGCTTTCCGTTCTCTTTTTGCTATGTCTAGATCAATTTTTCCATCCTTCGATATAATAGTACCTAAATATTCGTATGCGTCGACAATTTCTTCTTGTTTATCGTCTATTTTAATTATTAGATTACTGGCTGGCTCTTTATTATTTATCACCATTAGTTTGCTTTTTTCTACGTTTATTTCCATCTACATCTTTTCTATTTCTTCTGTCCATATTTTTGTTAATCTTTCCATTTTCACATAACAGTCAGCTATTAGTGCCAGATCATCGGCGTACAGTAATGCATCCAGAGCTACAGGTTCCAGTCTGTTATATCCTAACATTGTCTTCACAGTTTCGGTGCGTTTCTTCGTATTTTGCAGGATTCTGTCCATTACTATAATAAATATTAATGGACTTAAGCTGTCTCCTTGTTTTATTCCCACTTGCATTTCAAAATCTGTTGATCTTTTTCCATTCACTTGTACTATCCCCCTAACCTGACAATATAGACTATTGATTATTTGGCGCATTTTTCTTGGGACCTCTAGTTTCTCTAGACAGCTATCTATACTCCCTCTATCTACTGTATCGAAGGCTGCTCGCAAGTCTATGAAATTGAAGTAGATTTCCTCCCCTGTCTCAATTTTACGTTATATGATGTTTTTAATTATGTGGATATTATCGTTCGTTTGTTTCCCTTTTCTATAGGCTGCTTGTTCTTCACCCAGTTTGTCTCCTACTAAATGTGTAAGTCGTTCCGCTATTATTTTGGTATAGACCTTAAAACAAACTGTCGATAGGCATATTGCCCTATAGTTTTCGCACTCACTTTAATCGCCTTTCTTATATATGGGAGTGATGAGGTTATTTTCCTAATCCGCAGGAATTGTGTTCGTTCGCCATGCCTTACAAAAGATGTCAAGAATCCACAGGATCGAAGGATGAAGAATAGTCAAAGAAAAACAATCTAAACTTCCTTTAGGAATAGACCAGGATCATTGAGAGGCGTAGATATAATTTTTGGGCATTTTTTCACAGCGTGTTCCAACATTGATAGACAAACTAGACATGCATTACACGCTACCTTATGTACATCTTCCATTTGTTAAAACTAACACGTATGTACCTACTCTCTCTAATAATACGTCCGCTTAATTAACGGCAAACAATCAGTAGCAATTGACGATAAATTTATCTTTCACCTTTCCAAATATGTTCTACCGCTAGTAACTTTGTCGTTGCGATTGAACACGCGAATATACGATACAGCTTTACAATCGTAACAAGGATAGGTACAATCAACGGTAGGAGTGTAAATACTAGTTCGTGCGCAAGGTAACCGACGTTATATGAAGTATAAACATCGCCTAATTAGAGTTAACGGAGTTCAGGTACTCGTCAGTAGAATAAAAATAGTTTAACTTTAAATAGAAAATATTTAAACTACTTAGTATTTGATTAATTTATATCTCGGATAAACAACGGGGCGTATCTGTTATAGATAAAGAGCATTCTGCGTACACATTGATGTATACAAAAGCATATATTTGTCCGTTTTAACAGTTTTGGTATTTCTATTTTCGAGATCCACATTCATATAACATTCCGTACTTGCGAGGAACGGAATATATCCGCGTACTAGTTCTTTTTATCTTTACACGAGAACGAACGCGTGACGGTTCATGCCTCTTCAGAATTTATCGATACAATGCGCAAATTCCAATAATGAAACGATGTATGTACGTATCTTTCGATTCGATTTATTTAGCGAATTACCGAATGTTAATGTAGTCGATGATTTTCGAGGAAGGAATGCGCGGCGAAGCTTATATTTATTTATATATTAGATATCTCATCTGAGTATTTCATCGTGGAAGAAGCAAATCACGATAAACCGATTTCTACCGATGAATAGGTTTTAAGTTGCCGATCGACGAAGTTCCATATTGGGACATAAAGTACCTACATACACGTAGACGTGGATCGTTTCCTGTCTCCGTACTCTCTTTTAACGACTCTTTAAAATGTAAATTTTACTTAGAAACGAGGATTTGTTTTATCGTTTAACTTTGGCGCCTTTCGTGTATAACGATTTGAAATTAAAACCACTTTTAGTGGCAGTTTGGGTAGATTTTAACCGTCGATGTTAGAACGGAAAATGCATATTGTAGACTTGTAATACTGGAATGGTTAATTACCATTAGAAAATTCATCATTTCGTACAATTCAATATATCAAAATTCACAGTTAATGTTGGGGTTACGGTCTTCGATTGTCATACGTTTTATTTTGGGGTTCTAGTTATACCTCTTCCACACCACGCCCACCACTTTTTAAGCATTTTGTTACCCTACGGGTGTTAGCTTCTTATTTTAATTCCAGCCAGAGACGTTTAATAGGAGAAAGAACTGTAACTAGAAATAAAATTATTAATTATGATAAAAAGCATCGATTAAAAGATAGAAAAGCATTTCAAACAACATTCAGACAACTATATACAACACTTTTACATTACCAGAATTCATAAGAAATTACTGGAAATAACCAAGGATACATTCGACTTTCAACACAGCTTTCTCTAACAACGATATGCCTGGATGAACTGGAGTCGGGGAGAGCTAAAGGTTTCGTTTCGTGGACAACGAAGAAATAAAGCAGTGTGGTCCTGGTTTCCAAAACTAAATAAAAAGTTTGTTTGGTTAACGACGAAGCAAAATTGAAAAGATAGATAAGTCGACAAATAAGTGAATAAATATATTTGGAATAAAATGGTTTTAAGAAGAAGTACCAGTGAATAAAAGAACCTCATCATACCGGAGAAGATAGAATCTAAGAAGGGGAAGAATCCATAGAAATTAAAGGTGCATCGAGAAAAGAAGTTAAGAGACGAGATATAGGAAGAACCATCATCGAATAAAAGAAATTACACTCACACACACACACAACACAAGGTAATTATCTTGATTTTATGTTAAATCTTTCTCAAAATTTATAAATATAATTTGTTATAATTTATGCTTTTTATATCATTAATTAAGAGCTAGGCGGGTGCAATTTTTAAAGTTGAAATTTAACTAAATTCTCAGTACAATATCTTGAGGTGCATGCCGAACTTTTCTTTCCTCATTTCAGGGACGTTATAAGATGCTATTTTTTTTTAATATTATTTGCTTATTTTGGGGAAAAGGTGGTGACGATATCAATCGTTTAATACGATCGTAACTTGTGAACTAAAGAAAAAGCCTAACTAATTCAATCACTTCAACAAATTTCTTAGGTCGTCAGATGCTAAAACAACTTCTTTCCATTTCAGAGTATTTAGTAAGCGTGCCCTTGATAATTGAAAGAAAATATTACTAGAACCTAATTTTAAGTCCATTCTTTTCAGTTATAGGTAGTTTCCCCAAGAACAGCCCAAATGAAAATTAATAAAATACTTTCAGGAAATTCTCATTTAAATACTATAATTTTCGTTGTATGTATTCTAGAACATACTCGGCAATTTTCAAAATGTTTGGCTATAGAAAAATATTGAAAATTGACAGATAATCAGGTTTAGGAAACCGGACTTTACAACCGTAGTGATGATCATAGCTTACAATTTAAGAAGAAAGAAACACGTAGAATTGAAGAAATATTCGGGAAAGAAGTTAAATATTATAATTACCGTCGAAGAAATATGAACCAAAGACAGGAAAGGAAAGGAAAAACTGATGAGGATAATAATAATAATAATAACAATCATTAATGCAGAGAAACGATGAGGTGATCCGTAGAGTACAGATACAGAATATACAACAAATCCAATAGTAGGAAGTTAACAATAGAGAATTGGAGAGAGAATAGAATGAAACCATCAAAAGAATGGAACGACTGGAGCAGGAAAATATAAAGAAAAATATAGTTATCGCAGGACTGCCGTTTAGATAAAATAATGATAGGATGTTAAAGGACCAAATAAGAATATGCACCAACAGAAATTCGGACTTACAAGTTAGGCGAATCACAGCAGGAAAAAATAGGCCCCAAGACCTGCGTCTTATCATCAGAAAGTATGGCAAATAAATTATACCCATACTTAGTGATGATCAAAGCAATACAAAGGCCAAGACTCTGATGGTGTTGGTATTGGCTTTTCAATATTCGGCCTTGGTTTTGGTTTTGTATTATTCATACCCTTGGTCTTGGTCTTGCATGGTAAATTATTGGTCTTGCTACAAGAGTCTTGCGTTTTCGAAACCTATTCGATAAAAACTCATGAAAACATATATTTTCCAATAGTATGAGAAACACTGGTATTTTACGCAGTGGCATTTGGAAAATCAATAAAAATATAGACCTTTTTTTCAATTTTCTCAAAATTATACATTTTGACAAAGTCGCCCTATTTCAACCTTCCAACGTTAGAACAAAATAAACCCATTTATTACATATTTCAACAATCTAATAACGTTTTTTTATTCCAAGCAACGATTTGAATCGAAATGAATAAATCATTTGTTTGAATTCTAATGTAAGAATACGCAGGATGAAATGGAAAGTGAATTTGATCCAGATAGCGATGAAGGGAATCAGGTATAAAAAAGATGTAATTACTACATAAAATAATAATAATAATAATAAATTCATTCTGCTAATACTGCAACAAACAAACTGCTTCCTTTATTATTTTTGATCATATATATAGTTATTTTTGCATTTAATTTTAAATCACTATTCAATTGTGTAATTTTTCTACGAAATAGTTTAAAAACTGAATTTCTATTTAAAGAATAACTGTTGAGTTCGAATTTGTGGTAACAAGAAAATAGTTACACTTTTTGTTGGAGTCTCGTCCAGAACTCATTCATGTGGCAAATATAATAATAATAATATTTATTCCTTACATATTGCAACTAGCGTAAAAGACGTCAAAGATAATATAAAATACATACAAAAAGAAATGTACATATATCAAATAAATAGGACAATTGACAATTCAACACATTTTACATATTATAAAATATTCCTGTGTTGTGAATTTAGAGGATTCTATACTTCTAGTCTTTCTACAAAGAAATCATTTACTGTATAGAATACTTTCTCTTTCAAGAGTGTTTTAAGCACATTTTTAAAACTGTGGGTAGTATCTTTAAATTGTATGGTAAGTTGTTATATATTTTTAAACAGTTATACAAGGTAGTTTTTTGTATTTTAGTCAAGTCTGTTTTGGGCGGTTTAACATATGAATGTGCAGTACCTCTTGTATTGTAGTTATGTAGCATTTCATATTTTTCAAATAATTCAACGTAATTGATTTTTACAAACATTGCACACTCCGTCGCTATTTTCTATTGTAAAAGAAACAAAAATATGTCTTTACCTCTTTAAACCAATACCAAAATTATATTGAAATTTGAAAATGATGCGATTATTTCACGGCCCTCAAAAAATTCATAAAGATGGCTCATTTTTGGACGTCTAAAGGATTTGCTCCCCTTAAGCGGTAGTAGTGTCGAATGCGCGAAGTTAAACGCGGTTTAACTTCGCAGCTATGTATGTAGATATTTAAATGAAAACAAACACATCAACTGTTATAAAATAGTGAATTTCTAATGCGTTTGATTTTAGTTTTTAAATGGGAAAATGACAGAGGAAAGTTTCCCGTAAATAATTATTGCGAAGAATCCCAAATTTTAGACGGGATATCTTCTTCTTTGAATACCGGAGCTGATAAGTGTAGGTGCTTTTACGGCGTAAAGAACAATGGTACGCGCAACTACAACGTATGTTCAATTCGTTGGATATCTTAGGAATAATAATATTCCTTGGAAAGGGCCAGGTTTTGTTCTAATAATAGCGGATAGACTAAGAAGCCTACAGTCCTTAACACAATCCCTTCATTCAATATATGTTGTGTATTATTATTTACTGTATAATAAGTAAATAAATTAATCTTTGCATCAAAGAATAGAAATTTTGTAAAAAATTGATCGTGGAAGCCGTCACTTCGTGATAGTTAATCATTTTTGTTATACAAAAGAACTACTAATACTTTGCTTTTTTATCTCACTTATTTAATAAGACAACAAAGTATTAGTGTTTTTTTCTGTATATTAAAAATGTTGTTTCTATTGCGGAATTAAATGGTCCACTGAATAAATGCATCGGAATATTTGCTGGGTGTGTGTTATTTTCCGTGCAATTAATATTTTATAAACGAAATATTACGTAAGTAACAGGCGATCTATTGATGGTACACCTTCCTCTCTTGTAAAATAAATCCCAAGGTTATTTGGTTTGAGAAAAGCAACCATAAAATTTCCTGTTTTGACTCGAAACATTTGGCACACCTTCTTTGGAGTTCTCCTCCGATAAGAACCCTTACCACATTTCAACCTAGAAAGTGTAGAGTTCAGTTATGCTGAAGAAATTGACCGAATGAGCGGTAAAAAGATCGACCTCAATCTGACCGCAATGTTCAGAATAAGTTTTCGACGAAAGGGTTTTTATCACCTGTTACTAACAGATTAGGGTTGTATTCTATGAAGAAATTGAAGGGTAACTTGCGTTGAGTGCAGCGTTCATATTTCGATACCCTTCTATCAAATGCTGCCAATATAAATTGCTTTTTTATTATCAAACACTGAACGTCAAGCACTTAACAGGTCATAAATATCGAAATTAAAACACGATTTCATGAAAAATACCTTTTTGCTTCATATCAGAGAAACTCCCATCCTGATTGTCTAAGTAAGATTATTTTTTACACATACATAACATAGTAATTGGGTATATTTCCACTGAAACTACGTAAAAAAACTAAGGCGAAGAATGTCGCCAACGATCAAAGTCTGGTTCGCTTAGAATCAAGAGAGGCACGCTTTCGTGTATTTATCGTCACAATAAACACGTTAGTCGTAATTTAACATAAAATCCCTTACTTATGTAAGCGTTACGGCCTGTCATTTTATTTGCTAAAATAAATAAATTGGAATAAAAATTGTAGTCTATTTACATTGGCGGTGTTAATAATAGCTACGTAAATAAGATTAAAACCCACAATTTTTTGGAGCAATTTCTTTATTATTTCGTATATAATAGTACATAACTTCGGCTTGTAGTATTTAAAAGTAAGCGTGATTTTTTTCTTTTAAAATTATCAGATTCTTGTTCCCAATTTTCATCGAATGTTATTTATTTCCTGGTGGAATGCGGACTATAAAGATATCGGAAGGATATTTTCGAGCGATGAATTTGCCAAGGACTTAGGCTTAAACGATTTGGAAATAATTGCATTTGTGGACGCAGTAAGAGCCCATACCACATGCATGTACCTTTCATATCCTTTTCCGTCTAATTTCAACCTTCGCTATAACTTTAGAAAAGCTAATCTATCAAGTTTATATAGTGATATGGCTGCAGTGAACTCGCAATTTCTACAGAATTATTCTGATGTAAACACGGCTGTGTCTGAATTTTACGATACACTGTATAAAATAGTCGACAAATCGGTACCCAAATTCGTTACACGCAATCGTGTTTTTCCTCCGTGGTTTGATACAAGTATTAAGAAGCTAATTAAGCAGAAGGAGTACCATTATAGAAAACGTAAGCGTTTGGTCTCGTTGTACCACTTACGTGAATATGAAAGACTGCCGAAGTTGATTAAGTCTGAGGTCAGGTCTAAATTTCGGAAATATCAAGAAAATATTGAAACCAGTATTGTGCGCGATCCGAAATGCTTCTGGAAGTTTGTTGGTGGAAGGAGGAATGATTCCAGGATTCCGATTTGCATGGAGATGGATGGTCAAGAAATCAGTACCCCACAAGAAATTCTAGACGCTTTTGCTACAGTCTTTTCCAGGGTCTATCGTCCTTCTACCCCTTCTTCTTGTTCATTTCCTACCACATGTAACAACTTCCGTATTAACTCATTCACACCTACCGAAGTCGCTGCCAGCATGAAGCGTTTAAAAGCAGATATGAGTTCTGGCCATGATGGGCTACCTGGCTTTCTTATAAGGGACTGCCCTGATGTCCTGTGCATACCTCTTACCCTCTTATATTTAATTTAGCTTGCAAGACGTATACTTTCCCTAGCGTTTGGAAAGTTACTAGAATTTCGGCACTACATAAAAGTGGTTCTCGCACTAACGTCAATAATTATAGACCAGTTAGTATTTTGTCAAATTTCGCCAAAATTTTTGATCACTTGCTATATAACGAAATTCTATACCAAATCAAACCATACCTTTCACCTCATCAACATGGATTCATTAGGGGCAAATCAACCATATCAAATCTGTTGGAAATTACTCAGTTCATCAGTGAGGCGATTGATGAGAGAGGGCAGGTTGATGTTTTATACACAGACTTTTCTAAAGCCTTTGATACACTAGATCACTATCTTTTACTACAGAAAGTTGATGCTTTCGGTTTCACAATTCAATCTTTGGATTTTTTGCAGTCATATCTATCAGGACGTACCTTATATGTCTCTTATAACGGACATAGTTCCTTCTCCTTTTCTCCTGCCCCCGGGGTTGTGCAAGGCTCCAACCTGGGTCCCCTGCTTTTTAACATTTATTTGAATGATTTGTTTCCGTTACTAAATTGCAACACCCTGGCCTACGCTGATGATCTGAAGATATTCTCCCGAATTACTAATGTGAATGATGCTATGCAACTTCAAAAAAATCTAACAATTATTAGCAACTGGTGCTCTGCTAACAAACTTTTATTAAATATTAATAAATGCTGTGGTGTATCCTACACAAGATGCAATGTCTCTGTCATTTTCAATTACACCATCAATGGGCTTTCAATTCCCAGGAAGTCTGCGGTGAAGGACTTGGGAGTACTCTTTGATTCGAAACTAAAATTTAATCGCCATGTTGCTGCCGTTTCTGCTGCTGCCTCTAAATCTCTGGGTTTTATTTTCGGTACCTGCAAAAATTTTAACAACTTGTCTGCGCGTAATGCGTCTGTAATTGGTTCAATTGTAACTGTTGGACAATCAAGGCTATTATTATTATTGTTATTATTATATCCTCGTTTAAACAAGCATTATTTGTGCATTGTATCTATACATAATATAATTTCCTTACTTGTATGTTCCTCCTTTTTTGTCTATCTAGAGCTTTTTGAAGCCCACTGATGGGCTAGAAAGCTGAACATTGACATGGATATAGTAAAACGCCTAGGCCAAATCTTAACATAGCCGGATTTTTGATTTTTGGCCTGTGGGCGGAGAATTAAGACGAAAAAGTGGTGTGGCAAATAATTTTTTGCTTTTTTCTGCCAAGCAGATTTTCTTCTTCTTCCTGCCTGGCAGGGACATGCTTAACAGCTAGTAAATTTTATATTAGAAGTGCATCATTAAATCCTTTTAATTTGTTCTCATATTGTTACTATCATTAATCCATGATAGATCACAGTGAGATTGCTGAACACATGATCCGGAATAGTATCTCGTTCGGGACATCGCGTCGAGACATACTCAAACCAAAAAAGAAACCGCATTTGCACTCAAATTTCAAAATGTCGAACTAATATGGCGGTTCGAAAATTGGAAGAGTTCAACGAATCACATGGAAATCGGTATTTGGAGGTTTCTCGGGTCGCTGATTTCAAACCTGGCGTTAACTTCGCTTTTGACAGGATGACCGACCGAAGATGGTACTCCAAAATCGACCGAAATCCGATTTTCCCCACGTTAACTATTGTGTAGTAAACGGTGAGGAAGAATGAGAAAGAAAGAAATGTAACGAGGCTGATCTGGAGCATATTCGTCTCGTAACTATCGGAATTCGTCAAAGAACTGCCATTCCACTTAGATTTTCCAATATTGTGGAATATGGGAAATCAAAAATTGGAAAATTTTTGCAAATTATATGAAAATCAGTATTCGGGGGATTTTTGTTTGGTCACTGAAGAACCAAAGTGACGTTGGTTTCGTATTTTACAAATTGGCCGATTAACCCTTCGTGGTCACGTGGAGTCCATCAGACCCCACTTTTCACTTCGAGCGCAAATTTTTCATATGCCTCAGTTTTAATTAAAAATATTAAAAATTGACATGACACAAGAAATGTAACTTTTGCGACATAATTTTTAATGATTTGTTTTTTCATCATCTTGTTGTTCTTGTTTATAGTACGTTCCAGAATTTTTACATCAATATCGAACCGATAGTATTTTTGCAATTGTTTATCGAAATGGATGGGGTCCAATTGACCCCAATATGACCATCTAGATTCTATAATGAAGTGTGACCACGGAAGGTTAAAGATGGTGCTCAAAATTCGACAAAAATGTCACTTCTCCGCTCGTTAATTGGTGTGCATTGAAAAATGGCGAGAAAATAATCTTATGGGGCTAATTTGGGCTATTAGTTTCTGAACGATCGGAATTCGTCGAAAAATTGCCACTACAATTAGCATCTTAACGTCTAAATCAAGATCAACGGGCGTGGACGTGATAAAAATCTGTTCCATTTTGTGCATGTATGTGTGGATGTGATTCTTATGTAATTTTATGCACAAATTTCAAAGCTTCCAACAGCTCGTCAAAAAGAATGTTATCAACAACATCTTACACAAGTGGATTCGATATGTTGACCAGAACTTCACCATTCGTATAGAACGGTGTTGGTCTTCCATTGTTTTCTGAACACATTTTCTCCCCATCTCAAATCTGGTGATCATTATGTTGCATGCCTAAAAAGCTCCTCTTTATACGTTCTTTGTTGAGAACGTTGAGAACAAATACGAATATTACATTTTCTAACGTACGAAACTAACGTCAGATTATCAGCGATCCCGAAAAGAGAAACCAACCTACTAATTTTTATGTAATTCGCAAAACTTTTCCAATTCTCGAACTTTGTTGTTGAATTTTGAGTACAAATGCGTACTTTTCCTTTTGTTTTGAGTGTGCCTCGACGCGAATGTGTTAATCCAACTGTCACTACCACCCAGAAACACTTTTACTTTGGATTAATTACGAGTAAATGAGAATTCAAGCATTTCTGGATACGTACATAGATGGATAAGAATCTATTTACGTAGATAGATAAGAGTCTATCTACGTATTCAGAATGCTTTTGTTTTTAACAAAGCTTCGCCCCGAATTCCCTCGATTTGTCTTATTCACGAAGGATGTGACAAGAACACAAAAAAGGAAGTAGCCCAGTCGTTTTCATGGCAACAGTATTTTACGTCCATTGTTACTACTACCTGCAAGAAAGCTTCTTCACATCTTTCTCCCTCCATGGCAATTTTCAACCAAACAATTGATTAGGTCGGTAATTATCGCAGCCCTGCTCCGATTCCTATGGAACAATCCATATCCGCGGGTGGATGTAATCCTCGAAGGAAATTACGCTCGTCCTCTTTCACCTTTTATTGTCGTTTCAAATATTTAGTTATACGTATTTTGGCATTAAGGTGACCCGCAATGCAACGGATTTCACCGAGAGTTATTTGCTGTTTAAACATTAGACGTGTTTACTTAGGCTATGTTGGGGACAGAATTATTGTACCGGATGGTAATAGTAGTATGAAGTTTACTTTAGCTTCGTAGGAATTAATTTATGAATTTTGGGTACATAGCATTATGTCACGATCCGTATCCTAACGTATTGTACTGAGAATTTAGTTAATTTCTTAAACAAAATTGTATCGGCCTAGATCTTAATTAACGACATAAAAGCATAAATTATTACAAATTATGTTTATAAATTTTGAGAAACATTTAACATAAAATGGAGATAATTACCTAGTGTTGTGTGTGTGTGTGAGTGTAATTTCTTTTATTCGATGATGGTTCTTCCTATCTCTCCTCTCTTGAATTCCTTCTTCGATGCAGCTCTATTTTCTATGGATTCTTCCCTTCCTTAACTTCTTGTTTCGGTGTGGCTCTATTTTCTATAGATTCTTCCCTTTTTCTAAATCTTTCTTCTCCGGTGTGGTAAAGTTGTACACTGGTACTTCCTTTTAAAACTCTTTTGGTCCAAAATATATTTTTAAACTTTTTTGTTGACTTATCTATCTTCTCAATTTTCTTCGCCGTCAACTTTTTATATTTTTTGGGAACCAGGACTATACTATATTATTTCTCCGTTGTCCACGAAACGAAAACTTTTATTCTCCTTGACTTCAATTCATCCGAGGCATAAGGTTGTTATAGAAACCTGTATTGAATGTCAATGTTTCCTTGGTTATTTATATCCAGTAGTTATTAGGAATTCTTGTAATGTAAATGTGTCGTATGTATGTGTCTGAATGTTTACAATGATTTTCTATCTTTTAATCGATGCTTTTATAATAATTAATAATTTTATTTCTAGTTACATTTTAATTGTCAATTTGCAAAAGCCGGGGCATATCAACCAGAGACAAGAGCCAAGAAATTTAGGACGAGCCGCGGTATACTCCAAGAGGCAATAAAATAGAAAGGAATGAATGGTCGTTAAAAGAAAAAAGTAGCAAGAGTCTCGGGATAGCAGAAGGGGGTGATTAACATTCGAAGTCAAAAGTTATATGATTTACTTCGAGCGAAAAATCATCGACGATGAAACGTATGTATGCCAAAGCAGACTTTTGGATGCATTCTGCACCAAAATATTACATTGCATCCGATGGAGAGAAGGTTGGATAATCAAGGATGAAAATAGCACGTAAAATTCGTTTTCGGAGGACGAATACACGCTACATATGACCACTATTCCTCCAAACGATTATATTGTACAAAATTGCAGAGTACATAGTAGCATAATAAACATCAAAGAGCGATTGCAAATGCAGCGTAGTTTCCAAAGTTATTACAACATAATATGTCTTATGCAATCTAGTGCATACCCCATTTATATGATATGCCAAGTTTAGAATCTCTTCAATAATCGTACCCAGAAGTCTAAAACTATTGATCGGTTCTATAATGTCACAATTAAAAGTGAATAATAAAATGCGACATTAGATGCACTTTAATATATAATCAATTTATTGGCAAAACACCGCTTAAAGTCCCCTAGCATCATCTCCAGCCAAGTTACAAATTATTTACCGAATTTTAAATTACCTGCAAAAACACTTCCTGTACTTGACAATGCATCAACTCGCCCACAGAAGCTTGAATATGAGGATGCAGATGACATAAAGCTTTCTGCCATCTAATGTTAAAAGCTTCCAACAACCACTGAACCAAGTTCTGATAAAACGCTTTAAGAGAATGTATCGGAGAATGTTTCCTTCGGAAGTTCTCGATAAATTGGAGAATGACGAAAGCGTAGTTCTTGTATAGGCCCCTACAGACAATCAACATGAAAGACGGTATTTATACGGCGGGTAATGATTCAAGCAACAATAGTGAAGTCCTGGAGAAAAGTATGGCAAAATGTGGACGAAATTGTTGCAAGAAGTGAATAGAACACTGCATCCTAATCGTAGAAACATTGTTGAATTATCTGCAAAAGCACTTCTTACACTTGACAATGCCCCAATTCACCCACAGAAGCTTGAATATGAGGATGCAGATGACATAAAGCTTTCTGCCATCTAATGTTAAAAGGTTCCAACAACCACTGAACCAAGTTCTGATAAAATGCTTTAAGAGAATGTATCGGAGAATGTTTCCTTCGGAAATTCTCGATAAATTGGAGAATGACGAAAGCGTAGTTCTTGTATAGGCCCCTACAGACAATCAACATGAAAGACAATATTTATACGGCGGGTAAGGATTCAAGCAACAATAGTGAAGTCCTGGAGAAAAGTATGGCAAAATGTGGACGAAATTGTTGCAAGAAGTGAATAGAACACTGCATCCTAATCGTAGAAACATTGTTGAATTATCTGCAAAAGCACTTCTTACACTTGACAATGCCCCAATTCACCCACAGAAGCTTGAATATGAGGATGCAGATGACATAAAGCTTTCTGCCATCTAATGTTAAAAGGTTCCAACAACCACTGAACCAAGTTCTGATAAAATGCTTTAAGAGAATGTATCGGAGAATGTTTCCTTCGGAAATTCTCGATAAATTGGAGAATGACGAAAGCGTAGTTCTTGTATAGGCCCTACAGACAATCAACATGAAAGACAGTATTTATACGGCGGGTAAGGATTCAAGCAACAATAGTGAAGTCTTGGAGAAAAGTATGGCAAAATGTGGACGAAACTGTTGCAAGAAGTGAATACAACACTGCTTCCTAATCGTAAAAGCGTTGTTGAATTACCTGCAAAAGCACTGTTTGTACTTGGCAATACCCCAATTCACCCGCAGAAGCTTGAATATGAGGATGCAGGTGATATAAAGCTTTCTGCCATCTAATGTTAAAAGCCTTTAACAACCACTGGACCAAGCTCTGATAAAATGCTTTAAGAGAATGTATCGGAGAATGTTTCCTTCGGAAGTTCTCGATAAATTGGAGAATGATGAAAGCGTAGTTCTTGTATAGGCCCTACAGACAATCAACATGAAAGACAGTATTTATACGGCGGGTAAGGATTTCAAGCAACAATAGTGAAGTCTTGGAGAAAAGTATGGCAAAATGTGGACGAAATTGTTGCAAGAAGTGAATACAACACTGCTTCCTAATCGTAGAAACATTGTTGAATTATCTGCAAAAACACTGTTTGTACTTGACAATACCCCAATTCACCCGCAGAAGCTTGAATATGAGGATGCAGATGGTATAAAGCTTTCTGCCATCTAATGTTAAAAGCTTTCAACAGCCACTGGACCAAGTTCTAATAAAATGCTATAAGAGGATGTATCGGCAAATTTTTCTTTCAGAAGTTCTTGGTAAACTGGAGAATCATGAAAGCATGGTTCTTATATAGGTCCTACAGATACTCAACGTGAAAGACGGTATTTATGCGGTGGGTAATGATGTTATCAACAATAGTCAAGTCTTGTAGAAAAGTATGGCCAAATGTAGAAGAAATTGGTGCAAGAAGTGGAGGTTTATTGTCCAATCTTCAACTACTCCCTAATTGTATTATTGAACAAGATGTCTTGGACTGGATAAATCAATAGGAGCTGGAAAATGAAATTGTAAATGACTTCTTACACTTGACAATGCCCCAATTCACCCGCAGAAGCTTGAATATGAGGATGCAGGTGATATAAAGCTTTCTGCCATCTAATGTTAAAAGCTTTCAACAACCACTGGACCAAGTTCTGATAAAATGCTTTAAGAGAATGTATCGGAGAATGTTTCCTTCGGAAATTCTCGATAAATTGGAGAATGACGAATGGTAAATGACGACGAAATTGTTCAATCATGTTATTCACCGGAAAAAATGAAGAAAAGATGAAGCTGCTATCCTTGGTGCAGGTTGCAGCAAACCTGAGTGATTTAACTAACATCCGCTAAGTTTTCGTTAATGTATAAGAACTCAAATAGTAATTGTTTAAACTCCAATTTTTGTGATCAATTAATTTATTTAATTTGTCATTTTTTGAAATTTCATTGCGAGAAATGATTATAATTTCTTAGAATTTTTCGTAATTTGTTGGAAAGAAACATGTTTCTTAAAATATATTAGTATTTCTTATGATTTGAAATTCTTTCTTTACCCTTACCAAACGCCCATATTAGGGTCCCGATCAACGGCGGGAATGTGTAATTAAATTAAACAATTGATCATACCAATTTATTTTTCTAAATCAATTGAATGTACAACAATAGATCCACTTACAATTAGTCTGAACATTTTGAGCAGTGCCTTTATAGAATATAGCCTTAGGGTGGTGCAGTCACAATATACGTTAAATGGTATGTAGTAAGTTCTTCTGTTTATTGCTAAATAATCAAAAAAATATTTTGCAGTAAAAAATTGCTCGTTACTTGCCCTAAATTACAGTGTTATGAAGGTAGCTGGGGGTCATGACCCAGTTATCCCGCAGCACCTTCATTGTTAAAGAACATACGAAAATTTGCTTTGTTTTCTCATTTGCAGAAATTCGAGTAAAATCACTGTTTTGCGAATTTGGACATATTTTGCCAATTAAATTTGTCATCTTCAAAGATTTACTGTCAGAAATGACGTGTTCGAAGGTACATCCCAGGAATTCTTTACACAACTTTTTGATTTGCTCGTATTGTAATGAAACATTGCTCAACGATTTGGTACTCATAAATTTATTATTATTATAAATACCAATACTTTATTGCATGTCAAATCGTCAAGTCGTTTCAATTTCAAATGGAATCAACCTATATAAGATCGCTGACCGAAAACAGAAAAAATCGCTCAAAAGAAATTCAAATAAATTTGAGGTAAAACGTCAAATCGCATACAAGAAATAACAGCCTCATCATCTACTTACATGTTGCATCGTAAAGTACACCCCTGAACTCGGAGAAGCAGCTAATTATGACGGTACTATTAAGCGGAGTCGGAGGCCAGCAAGAGATACTATCGAACGTCGTCTCGCAGTATCCATCCGTGTACTTCTCGGCGAACAATAGCGACTCGTTAAAATATCTGTTCACGCACTCCTCTATCTTGAACGTATCGTTCTCCAGAAACAGGTCGTAATTACCTTCCTCCAGGTACGGTCTGGATTTGCTGAGTAACTCCTCGATATCTTGCCTCGAAGAACCGTAAGGATTGAAGTCCTGCTCGAATTCCCTGCTCAGGACGTCGTAGGGGATATCCGCGTCCATATCGTCGCGAGAGAAATTACGTAACGTAAAAATATGTTCGCCTTCTTTTAAGATATCATCGCCACAACCGGAACTACATCCCGTTCGCGATACTAATTGAAAAACTTTTCTAAATCTTCGCGCGCGAAGTTTACCTGGCTCGTCGCGATTTCCGCCACCAACCCGAATATTTATGCGACTTCGCAGATGCGCGAGACTTCCGGCCGCGGGGATTGAAAACTAGTTCCGTTAGGCTCGATTTTAATTCGACTTATCGCGCTTATTCGAGTCGAGAATACGTTCAGCATCAACGCCGGGGCGTTCTCGTCTGCCTTCTTCTTATCTCTCGGAGCGCATTTTTATTCCAGTTTGTTTAGGCTGGCTAATTTATGGTTTTATTATTGCTCCGACCTGTAACAAAAATAAATACCATGTAAGGTGTATTATCTTAATTGGTGTACCGTGGAGGATGTTTGCGACGAGATTTGTTGATTTAAGTTTTTGGCGACTGAGATACATATGTCGCGCGAAAGTTACCCGCTTACGAATGATAACACACTACTTATTGTTTCGCCCGGTTAGATTTCCAAAAAGACGAGTGGATACTTTCGAAGGCGTAGATCTGACGTCGCGTCGCTTAAAAGATGGTTGAAGTTGTGCAAATATTAACGCTACATCAGCAGTTCTGTTTAATTAACTGAGAGATAAATATAAATTGATTGTATAAATAATAGATTTGCAGATTACATATTTGTAGTTGGAAATGAGGTATGTGTAGATTATATACGGAGAATGGCGTGTACACCTATTTCTTAGTTCGCGATGGTGTTTAGATTACTCCTAACCTCCTTTGGATGTTAAAAGTCCCATGTTTCAGCACCGGCTATATTTTCATCTTCTTCGCTAGACCGAACTGGGCTGCGCTGATGGAAATTTTCCCCGTTTTGTTACTACTGATTTTCCTGCATATTTCTACGGGGCATTATCACACCTTTCGGAAAGGGATTTCTTCGGTCAGGAAGGAAAAAACAAGCTCTACCGTGTGTTAGCGCCTTAACACGTTGTCGACCAGTCCTCTTTTTGTGGTTGGAGGATTTTACTGGGTTTTTATTCCTTCATTCAACACGCAACTGAGGTAACTTTTATTACTATCGTAATTTGGATGCAGCACTCGCAGTTGAACGGATAATTTCCACATGGACCGTTAAAAATCGTACTTCGTACCTACACATTTTCCCGAATCGTTCGTAGAAGGCGTCGCCAGCCACCGACAGGGTGTATCAGTAGCCTGGGCAAACAACGGCAACGGCGTACAATTACGGAATAAGTTACGACAGCATCGCCGACTCCCCATTCTAGTATCGATGCTGTATGCAAGTAGGTGTATATATGTACGCTGTCCTAACTTATTTCGTAATTATCGCTGTTCGCCCAGACTAGCGATGACGTTTTAGGATAGGCGGTAACCACATCTCATTCCAAATAAGAAACGAGCGTTATTAAAGATAGGGTTTAAATTTAAACGCGGGTGATTGGCTAAAATCTATTGCAGGTTTACACACGAAAATATACGTGTGGTATTTGTTAAAATAGCATAAATGTCAGAAAGGTTATATTGTGGTTATATTTATGTGGGTGTATCATACAAAATAGTTCTCTTTAGGGCACCTAAATAGGGTATACGCACGGTTGAGCTTACACCAAAAGATATATTTTTATCGAAACAATTATATACAGATTTAAGCCCTGCTTGGCGTGAATAGAAGTTTAAGAATATTTTCAGTTTTTGAACAACAAGTTGGCCTTGACGGTGAAGCGAAAACCATTTTCTTTTCAGGTAACCTACCCTTTTTGTTCATGATACGTCAAAATGCTACTAAAAAAAGTTGTTCAGAATGAAAAATTATGGCTCTATGCAAAATTTCAGAAATATTTACGTATTTGTTAGATTGAACAAAATAAATTGTTTTTTTAAGTCTGGGATGTCTGAATTCGCGTGAAATAAAACAATGGGAGGCCATGAAAACAAAATTGTTCACTAATCTTAAGTACTGTCAGATTACAATAATTTGTAGTATCCCTTAGTTCAAATTTCAATTAATGCTAGATCATGTTAACGTTACAGCAGAGACTTTACGTTGTTCAGTGTTATGGGCTCGGACAAATTGCACTAAGAGAAGTGGTGCAGCAGTGTAACGAGAGATTTCCCAATACCAACCTTACACGTATGACTGCCATGCGAATAGTTAAGAAATTTCTTGCAACTGGCAGCGTTGTTAACGTAAAGAAAGAAAAGAAGAAACAGGATGAAAACGACGCCGTAACTATTATTGCTATTTGATTCGGTGGAAGAACATCCTAGACTATCATTGAGGGAACGTTCACGTAATCTTAATGTTAGTAAATCGGAATTACAAAGAATTTAAAAGGCAAACAAGGTAAAGGCATTCAAACCAAAATTTGTGCACACTATCGAAGAAGGTGATGAAGGCCGAAGATTATTATTTTGTCTTGCCATCGGGGAGAAATGTATTGAAGAACGAAATTTTTATAAAAATATTGTTTTTTCTGACGAAGCAAATTTTACTACAAATGGCGTTGTTTTCCTGTGTTCGGTAAGAAGATCCTGCTACTATGGAAGGCAAAAGTTCTGAAGACCGAAAAAACGTCAAAGATAAGAGACCGATATTCCACATCGCCTCTTTTTACGCATCGTAAACAAGAAGACTAGAGAGTCAAAGGTCCCAGACAAAAATTGTACGTCGACATTTTCTCACTTTGCGATTTTGTAATTGGGGACGACACCTGAAAAATTCCGTAGTAGGAGCTGGTCAACACGTATTATAACAGTTTTCGCCCATAAATAAATTACATACTTAAATTTAATCCGCTCTTGAAGTGTAAATTGTAGCCAGAACAAGTTCGCGAATGAAATTGAGGGCGACAATCACAAATCCAGACCAAAAAAAGAAAAGGGCGGACAGATTAGTAACAACAATTAAGTTTCCAGGAGAGAATGCTACCACGAAAACTTCAAACAAATCTCGGATTAGGTGAGGAGGCGAAACATAAATTTCCGTTTAACAACCTAAACTTATGAAGATACCGAGAAAGCAATGGGAGCATGACATACCTGAGGACTCAAGAAACCTTTTTAAGACTTTATCCCGAAAAATAGTAATAGGAAGGATTGGAGACGTTTGTTCATCCATCAATAAGCATTTCCATCCGCGATTAGAGGATGGAAGATTATCGAACAGTCCAGGATCTCTTCCAAATATACTTTTATATCTCTTACTACGATTGTGAAAAATAATCATTCAGTATCCAATCGACCAAGAAGAAAATACCACTTGACTGTGTGACACTGGTCTTACGAAAATCGGTCATGTCAAACTTGACAGTTTCAAATGAAACTTTCACCAACGCAATGACCAGGTTCTCCCTCACACACCCCTTCGAATGGATATTTTGTTAGGGAAAAATTAGACGATGTACTTTCAACTGCTGATAGTAGTGTGTTTCTTGACCTTGCTCTTCGTGCTGTTCTGTTTCTTCATCATTTTGGGTTTCCTGTGCGAGTGCATCAAGAAGATAATCAGGCTGATAAAGAAGCTTTCCTGCGCTTCGAAGCGGAAACGTTATGAACAAGATCTCGAAGCTTCCGACCCGGTCATCATAGAATCCACCGCCTTATCGTCTGTGGAGTGATATAGTTCAAGCCAGCCGAATCAACTCGTAGGTACTGATTCGCTAATAGATTTGTTAAATTTGATGTGTCCTGCTTTTGTATGGGGAAATATACGCGTTTTGTGACTATGGTGGTATTTCTTGCGTATTGTGGTGGTAATTTCGAATTAAATCGAAGGAAGGGACAAACAAAGAATGTTTAAGAAGATTTTAATGTTGAGCCTGATTCAGATGGAATTCAGATCGATTTCAGCTACTACATCGCCATCTGAGAAGCACTGAAGGATTGGATACCACCAATTGGACCAAAATAAATTCACTAGCATCACAGTTATCTTCCATTACGATACCAGTGATCGCACCGTATGATGTTAAATAATGGCTAAACGGGGGAAATATGCGGTATGATGAATCATGTATTATTATATTGCAGAGGACAAAGGACAGATAAAATAAAAAAATTATTTAGCCAAGCTGTTTCTAATTGCATATTACAAGGTCTACTTATCGTAAGAAACTTTATATTTTTACGTACTCTTGAACAAAAGTATATAGTCTACTTTTAATTTTCTTATAATTATCATACTGTTTTAGGTCCATTGGTAACGTATTAAAAATAATCAGTCCGTTCTTGAGTGCACTATTCATTGTTCGTGTGGTTTCACATTTTCTTACATAAACGTTATTACGTATATCTGCTCGTGTAGGACAATTATGCACATCCGAAACATATTGGAGATTATGAGTCAAACAATCCGGCATCATCCCAAGTTTAATGTAGTCGAGAGACTCATCGTACTCATCATATTTGCCGAGTCTAGTAATGGCGATCCCAAGGATCCAGATGGCGACATCTTCTCTGATAACTCAGAAAAGTACAGGGAGATGGCCGGTTCTCGACCCACCGCTCACCAGGTAGTCAACACCTCGAGCATGTATACTGGAAGGTAGTCGATTCGCGCCAACTCGCAGCGGGCTAAATTCCGAAACAAATGTGGACAAAAATAGACATAGGTATAGAGCTTGCATTATCTTATAGCGGAAGCCTCAAAACGGATATCGATGATAGGTAAGGCAAGTATCTTGTATACGGGCGACTGCTGGGCATTTCAAAGTTTCGTACTTCTGACCCAGTCGCCTTGGCGTGACTCTGATGTAAACCGCGCTCGCCGCCTAAAGTGCTGTTTACGTTTTATCCAATTCTGTTCAATGGAGAGTGACCTTGAAGATTGGTACAATATTTTAGTATGTTTCAACGTCACTAAATCATAGTTGGTAGTAATTTGAAAGAACGACGGGTACCTGTAAAATATATAAGATTTTCGTTGACGAATGCTTGAAGTAAAACTGTCGTATAGTTCATCGCCCACTACCGCACGGGCTACTTTAACGATATTTGCCAAGTCAATACCGTATGGAATCGGAATCATGTCGATTTTCATGCCGAAACTTGCTTATACGCTTGCAGTATAGAGCAAAGTACTTTCATGCGCGCCCTATTGTCGGGCCTGTTGAAGTGAAGGAGACGAGACGAGCTTAAGACATTGTTGACGACGCAAACGGCAGTGACGTAAGGTATCTGAGGTAGAATTAGTTAAGAAGAATAGAGCGAAAATTCAGGAGAGGTTCAAAAGGAATTGCATTTGAATATCGACCAACCAAGAATGGGCTTTGGAAGTAGCAACGACGGCAACGCCGCAAGACGCTTCTTTGAAAACGGTACAGTTTCTGCGAAAATTTTGGGGGTCGATGAAAATGTGATGAGAAGATATCACACGATACTGCAAGTTATGTCTAGCGGATTTGCAATTGATGTTGTTGCCTTCAAAACTTATTGCTCAGAAACTGCAGATATGTTTGTCGAGAAGTATTCATTGTAGTATTGTATGCCCGCAACAATCCATGGGTCAGAAATAAATCAATGAGTCTCTCTTGCGATTGATCAGATAATAATAACCTTTATTGATGTAATGACCATCACAACGAAATGTCACACCACTAACAATTCAGATCATAGATTTCCTCAGCATATTAAAAAAACATATGTGTAAACA
This sequence comes from Chrysina gloriosa, assembly GCA_038088585.1. Lineage (NCBI taxonomy): Eukaryota > Metazoa > Arthropoda > Insecta > Coleoptera > Scarabaeidae > Chrysina > Chrysina gloriosa. Next base: position 1,384,688 of record CM076091.1, read on the forward strand.
ACGTCAAAATTTGAAAAAATTAGGTCAAAATATCACAGTGAAAGTGTCGTCAGGTACAAACAATTTATGCACAGTATATACAATACAAAACATACTACATATAGAAAGTTAACTGTCCTTAACAAAAAATTCCCCAATGATGTAGCACTCTTTTTCCATTAATAAATTCTTCACTTGCTTTGTGATGGCATCCATTTCAAACTTTTTCCAATTCGGAGGAAGACAGTTATAGAGTTTTGGACGCCAGTAATCTATATTTTGTTGGGTAGACTTTAGACGATGATGAGAAATGCTAAATTCCTCCCTGCGTCGAGTGTTGTACTGATGTTGCTCGCCATTGGTTGGAAACCTGTCTTTATGCGCATGAAAATACTTCAACAATTCGAAGATGTAGACTGAAACCATAGTAAGTATTCCCTCACTCTTGAAGTAACCCCTACAGGACTCCCCTGGCTTAAGGTTACATAGCGACCTCAGTGCTCGCTTCTGGAGGATAAATACTCTGGTTGCATCCGCTGACCTTCCCCAGAAAAGGATGCCATAGCTCAGATGTATATGAAAAGCCGAATAGTACGTCAATCTGACAGCGTGATGAGTTGCAATCATTTTTATCCTTTTAACTGCAAATATTCCAGATGTCAATTTTTTTGTTAATTTGTCAAGGTGGTCTGTCCATTTTAGACCATCATCCAATGCGAGTCCAAGGAACTTTCCAGTGCAGGTTTCGCTGCGTTGTTTCGTTGTAAATACTAGTTTCTGTGTTTTATGTGAGTTAAGCTGGAGTTTATTGGCGGCGAACCATTCCTCTGATGCTGCTATTGCAGAAGTTGACTTTCGCTGGATTTCGCTTTCTTCTGTTCCGTCTATCAAAATGGAGTAGTCATCTGCATAAAGACATATTTCGGTATTAACATATTCGGGAATGTCATCAATGTAGATCGTACAACAACGGACCCAAGATTGAGCCTTGTGGAACTCCGTAATTTATGGGTTGCATATCAGACCTTCCATCATTCCAAACAACCAGCTGCACTCTTCCTGATAGGTAAGAGTCAATAAGTTTCAGTAGCCTTCCCCTAACTCCATAGCGTTCTAATTTATGCAGTAGTATATCATGATCCACCGAATCAAAAGCTTTACTCAGGTCGAGCATATTCATTTGTACACATCTCTTTTGATCATACGATGCATGTATATAATTCACTACTTGCATTATTCCACTCACCACTGAACTACCCGTCCAAAAACCATGTTGGTTCTCAGGGAGCAAACCACGAGATTCAAAAAATGCGACAGTTGCTATTACTTGTTCATATACCTTCGACAGGGCCGGCAGTATGCTAAATGGTCTATAGTTGTTGCATACATTCACATCACCGGTTTTATGTATGGGTAATACTTTTGCCACTTTCAGTTGATCTGGAAACATACCCTCGCTGATTGTTTTATTTACACATTCAGTTAAGTTGCTGCTAATGTCATTGGCAACTTCTTTTAACAAGTAGGTAGAAACATCATATATATCTTTAGTTTTAGATATCGGAAGATGCCCAAGAGGCGCGTAATAAGGACGTAAATAAATATCGCGAAAATTTTGCTCGAAAAAGTTCGAGAATAACGACTATGGAAGACGTATTCGATCGACTACTTGTCTCTTCCGCCCCTTATATTTCAAGCATGGGCCGAGAACACCCAAGAACGAGTAGAAGTTTGTCCGCCGAGGCTTTGAAGTTATTGTCTGATTACGATCAGAGAACAAGCAAACTGAGTCGTGTAACTGGATCGTTTGAAAGTAGCGACGAAGATTCCGACTGAGAAATGATGTATTCCTATTTATTATGCGCGATAGAACTGTAAAATATTCAGGATTTTAATATTAAAATGGATAATAAAAATGAACCTTCAATGTATTTTCTCACCATTTCCTTCCTAATGAATGTCATTCAGCGACATAAAAACCTCCTGTCACGAAGGAATTTTCTTAATGTTTTTCTGTCACAGTGTGTTTACTCTTTTTTGTAACAGATTTATAAATATCGATATAATATACCCAAAATCAGGACATTTTATAATACTTGGATGAGTTTTCCAAAAAATCGACCGCCATATTGGATTCACCATTTTGTTTTTGGACTTTAAATGACAGACCAGCAACATGAAAAGCCTTTCACTGCCAATTTGAAATATACAAGAAACGTAATTACATTTTTGTCCACCTTTCTCCGAATTTAGCCCACGTGCAATTTTCGAGGGATTGGCGCGAATTTTGAATTTTCAAGATGGTTGTCGCGAATTTTGAACCCTCCAAACCGGAAGGTGACTACCTTACAAACATCCATGCTCCGGACATTGAATACCTTCCAGTATACATGCTCGAGATGTTGATTACCGGGTGATCGGCGGAGCGGTGGGCCGAGAACCGGCCATCTCCCTATACTCAGAAACTATAAGAGATATAAAAAGTTTTAAACTGTTTTTCATGCTCTTAAGGATTGCGTAAATATATTTCCCATAACAAATATATGTTAATGGAAACAACCTCTTACCCCCTTATTGTAGGGATCAAACTTATTGGAATCGGATCCGCGTCAGGTCGACGATTTTCGAAATATTCCTCATTATTTACATGCACATACACATTTACCAACTTTCTTTCACACGTCCGCTTTTCACATCCGCCACCGAAATAAAACTTGCGCCCAAATTGCCGTAGTAGATACCTACACCAACAATTTTCACTGGGGGAAAAAATTAGCGCCAGACGACGAAATCCCGACGGAATCAGAAAAATAGGCGAAGTCATGGAGAGATCGTTTTTCAATTCGAACGAACTTAACGCATTCGAGAAGTGTACACGTATTAGATTTACACGAGACTTCTCCCGCTTCTCTTCCTCAATCAACGAAACGTCCGACGATATCGTTGGGCGCTTTGGGGAAACTTGTCTCTCGGGCTAACTTTCGGTTCCGACGCGCTGTATAAAGTCGGTCGAGAAGTTGCAAAGTTAAGCACATAGGAGGGCGATAATAATCATTAAGGCTTCCCTCGTATCCAGCTTGTTATAAAGGGAATGATAGGTGACGTCTACATGTGTATGTAGTAGATATAAATATATGGATTTTGGTGTGTTTGGGGTGAAATTTTGCGCAGAAAGGTATCGGAAAAAATAAAGGGGGCTCGTAATGGAAAGAAAACATTATGAATTCTCCCATTGTACTAGTACCATATCTTTTGTACGTTTATAACACACACACCCGTGGAAATAAGCGTAAACACACTGAACTGGAAATAAATGTAAACACACTGGAAATTACGTAATGCTACCTACGTAGATATTCAAACGCGTAAAAATGTGCTTAAGTAGAGGCGCACAGATATGTGGCAAGATAATATTATCTAATTGCCTTGTTGCTGCGATTAATAACATTTTGGATAAGTCGGTATGAAAGCTTACGATAAAACAAAACTATATATATACATATATACATGAAATTTGCACAAATAGCTTGGATCAAGTTTATTTCGGAAAAGATTCATCTTAAAAATATATAGAACGGATTTTAGGGGACATCCTAACATACCCTACAATGTGGCATGGAAATGGGATTTCTTCCTATTGTTACCTAGGATTTAGATCACTGCATTGATCCCAGTTTGTCTTACGTATGCCAACAACACTTTTATCTCTCTGAGTTTATTAATCTGGCTTTAGTTTCAATTGGAGTAAAATCCTGTTGAAATCCTTTGAAACTTCAGTAAAAAATCAATATGTTCTAAATTGGACGAAATTCTGTCTGCAGATGTTTTCGAAGGTGTAGAATACGAATTTGACGTCAAAACCCGTAAAATTTGCTTCGTTCGGGTGTTAGAGCGTGCCAGATCGGTTCGTTCAGAACCGCTTTTCACTTTCACATTGAATATTTCCTCAATGAACCGTCTGTCGTACCCGAAATTATTTTATCCCTAATCTGCACTGGAAAAGAGCTTTAATTTGATGTGTAATAAGTCGCTTTTCCGACCATTTCGATTTTCTTCGAAATTTCAAGGGGTACCCCTTTGGAAATTCAGAAAAAAATCAATATGTTCTAAATAGGACGAAATTCTGTGTACAGATGTTTACGAAGGTGTAGAATACGAATTTGACGTCAAAACCCGTAAAATTTGCTTCGTTCGGGTGTTAGAGCGTGCCAGATCGGTTCGTCCAGAACCGCTTTTCACTATCTCATTGAATATTTCCTCAACGAATCGTCTTTCGTACCCGAAATTATATTATCCCTAATCTGCACGAAAAGAGCTTTAATTTGATGTGTAATAAGTCGCTTTTCCGACAATTTCGATTTTCTTCGAAATTTCAAGGGGTACCCCTTTGGAAATTCAGAAAAAATCAATATGTTCTAAATAGGACGAAATTCTGTGTACAGATGTTTACGAAGGTGTAGAATACGAATTTGACGTCAAAACCCGTAAAATTTGCTTCGTTCGGGTGTTAGAGCGTGCCAGATCGGTTCGTCCAGAACCGCTTTTCACTATCTCATTGAATATTTCCTCAACGAATCGTCTTTCGTACCCGAAATTATATTATCCCTAATCTGCACTGAAAAGAGCTTTAATTTGATGTGTAATAAGTCGTACTTTTCCGACAATTTCGATTTTCTTCGAAATTTCAAGGGGTACCTTTGGAAATTCAGAAAAAATCAATATGTTCTAAATAGGACGAAATTCTGTGTACAGATGTTTACGAAGGTGTAGAATACGAATTTGACGTCAAAACCCGTAAAATTTGCTTCGTTCGGGTGTTAGAGCGTGCCAGAGCGATTCGTCCAGAACCGCTTTTCACTTTCACATTGAATATTTCCTCATCAAACCGTCTCTCGTACCCGAAATTATTTTATCCCTAATCTGCACTAAAAGAGCTTTATGCTTTGATGTGTAATAAGTCGTACTTGCGACCATTTCGATTTTCTTCGAAATCTAATTTTGTTGAAGTATTCGTCTGACCTTTAAGGGTGATAGCAGAGGAAGAATCCGTAACCGGGTTGGACTAAATAGGAATTAATTACAAGAATAGTCGAAACCGGGCCTGCCGTAGCTTTGTGAAGACAGTCGTGCGGCCTACAGAGTGTTTGTCAAACGCTGATAAAATATTCAAAATACGATGATAAGAGCGCAACCAGAGTTAAATGGTTAATTCAGAGCTCTTATTTGACAATCAGTGTGTATCCCTCTAGAAGATACAGTCTCTTCAAAATCAAAATCGCCACTAAAAGTGATGGTATTCATAAATTTAAAAAACCAACATGAAGAACGATTGCAGTTGAAGAACTTTATAAAATCCACTTATTTGAATTACGACTTTCTCGGCATCGACTACAGCTTTTGTTGACCGATCGATCGCTTATAGGTGGTTGTCAAAGTTTCCGCTTAGATGGTGTCGGGGAAATATGTGTACAGCAAGACAGTGGTGTTTTTCAAATCCGGAAAGAATCCGCAGTAGCATCCTTATGTAGAACGAGTGGTTGAGGAGTTGGTTTAGATCTCTTTTAATAAGGTATACTAATTTGCTTTAGCCAAAAGTTACACGATAACTGTATAAGAAAATGCACCAGATTCTCAAGAAACAGACCATTCTTAGCTAGGACAAACATCTATGTCATGTGTAAACTGGCTAATACAATAACTTTGAGCAAGGACACCTCAATCTTCCAAGCGGAACTATACGCAATCTTGGAAACTGTAGGAATCCTATCCGAAAGGGGACACAGGGGAATACGAATCAAAGTATTCTCGGATAGTCAATCAGTCCTTAAGGCCCTGAGCAGTTGTACAATTACGTCCAAATTATTATTGGAATGCCGCAACATGCTTAATGGCCTGGCCACTCAGAACCAAATCACCCTGGTCTGGGTGCCAGGACATGAGGGGCACGGGGGAAATGGGATGGCAGACATCTCCGCAAAAAAAGGGGCTGAGAGAAACTTTGCTGGATCTACCCCACCTTTTAGATTTAACAAAGGTCTCCTTAAAGGTAAGATAAAGAAATGGACAGCATCCATTACAATGAAACACTGGAATGAGACCAGCTGGCTGGAACATTCCTCAAAATTTCTGAGCTTCGACGCTAGGAGGGGGGCCTCGCCCTAAAACTGGACAGGGGAAGCTTAAAAACACTGACAGGGACACTCACAGGTCACTATATCTGCAAGAAGCACCTACACAAAATGGGCTCATCCAACACGGACACTTGCAGATTCTGCGGTGAACAAGAGGAGTCAATGGAACACTTGATCACTAACTGTGAGGGCACTAGGCCACAGGAGATATAGACTACTACATGCATATACGCTGGGTGAGGAGGACCTATTTACACTCCCATTGAAGGAGCTGATCTTGTTCCTCAGCGTATTAAATAAATAAATAAAACAAACAAGAGGAAGCACAATAGATCAACGTGGTCGCAGTGCAAAGGGCCATTTTGCGCCAGACCCCACCTCATTATATAATACAATACAATACAAACTGGCTAATAAATGTAAGGATGAATTTATATCTTAGTGCTTTTTATATCTTTTTCTGTACATGTGCTTCAGACTACTATATTGTATTCATATTGTAACTTTCGCCCTGTTAATAGGGTGACCTGTTAGGCAAATAAATAGTATTATTATTATTATTATTTATGTTAAAACAAATTGCAGATACGAATGGCTTGTGCAAAATATGGAAAGGCATAAAATTCATATGAGAATTGCGATCTTAGAGGTCTCGCACGAAGGTATACAGCATCTGTACAGAGAATGATGACGAAAGTGGCCTAGACTAAAGCTAAACAGCCGACAAGAATTCGTATTCATGAATAATTTTGACACAACGTATAGTTCTAATCAAAAAATCAACTAAAATTAATGCGTTGGCTTTATAAAGTCAGATCGCACAATAACACAAAGGAAAAAAAGGCGGCAAGAAGGTATAACAATGGAACAAAACTCGGGAACACGAAGAACGTTCCCTGGCATACAATGCAGAAGACGTCGACGAAAAGGCGCACGTAACATGAAGTAACGTCAATAAATCCGCCGTTCTACCCTCAAAGTAAAACTCAGGAATTTGCTAGATTGGCCGTGTCGGAAATAAAACAAACATGACGTTTCCCGTTATTGCTGTTCCCCTTTCGTCACAAGAAAAAAGAATACACGTGTTGATGGCGATAACGTCCGGCTAGAATTTCATGAAATAATTTCCAATTTTCTGGTATTTGGTTATTTGTTTAAATATGGAAGTGCCATTCAACAACATAGTACGAATTTATACGTAGACGCAGGTGCAATCGCCACTGGTTTATGCTGTTATGTACGTATTTACTTTAGCGCTTGTATCTGCGAATTTACGATGTAAAATTGCAGGGCGAATTTATGGAGGTTTAATAAATTGGGTCGGACTGTTCACGTTCGTGCGTTACAGTTTGCGACGTTAAATTTTACTGCCGTCCGTGTATCATTTCTCACCTTAACGTTTCCGGGAGGTATCTTCAGGTTACTATCTGGATTTAATTCACGGTTATAGTATCGCAAAAGCAGTAACTGGAACGTCGTTCAGATTTAGATACCTACGAGGATTATTCTCGTTCCGTCGAACCTAGTAAAGTAATACCATGGAGAAAAAGCATATGTAGAAAACCATATTATTTCGAACTGCTTCGTTTCTATTCTTCATCATAGTTTCCTTTTAGGTCTATACATTTTACGCGGCGATTTTCCAAAATTTTCAAGCCGTCCAAAAAGTAGACGATAACTGACCTCGTAATGTAATGTAATGTTATGGAGTGCGGTCTGGCCCAAAGTGGCCCTTTGCACTGCCATCACGTTGATCTATTGTGCTTCCCCTTGTTTTTTATTTTTTGAATACGTCTAGGAACAGGATCAGCTCCTTCAAAGGGAGTGTTAATAGGTCCTCTTCACTCAGCGTGTATGCATGTAGTATTCTGTATCTCCTGTGGCCTAGTGCCCCACAGTTAGTGATCAAGTGTTCCATTGAATCCTCTTCTTCACCGCAGAATCTGCAAGTGTCCGTGTTGGATAAGCCCATTTTGTGTAGGTGCTTGTTGCAGGTATAGGGATCTGTGAGTGCCCCCGTCAGTATCTGTAAGCTTCTCCTGTCCAGTTGTAGGGCGAGGTCCGCCCTCCTAGCGTCGTAGCTCAGAAACTTTTTGGAATGTTCCGGCCCACTGGTGTCATTCCAGTGTTTTGTTGTGATGGATGCTGTCCATTTATCTCCCCTTTAAGGAGACCTTTATTACACCCAAAAGATGGGGTAGGTCCAGTAAAGTTTCTCTCAGCCCCTTTTTTGCGCAAATGTCTGCCATCTCATTTCCCCGTGCCCCTCATGTCCTGGCACCCAGACCAGGGTGATCTGGTTCTGAGTAGCCAGGTCGTTAAGCATGTTGTGACATTCCAATAATATTTTGGACGTAATTGTACAACTGCTCAGGGCCTTAAGGACTGATTGACTATCCGAGAATATTTTGATTCGAGCCCCCTTTCGGATAGGATTCCTACAGTTTCCAAGATTGCGTATTTGGAAGATTGTGGTGACATTGCTCAAAGTTATTGACCCACTATTCCTGCCCCCACTCCGTGGAGCGTTTTGGATCCATCTGTGTACCACTTTTGCGATCCATCCCGCAACCATCTTGAGTTTGCGCATCACTCGTCCCTTGTCGGAAAGACGACCCCGTACTTCCTATCGAAGCAAAACATGGGATCCATGTGGTCGCTGACCTTATAAAGGCTAATATTGCTTAATTATTTCATAATAATAAACTGAACAAGGCGGAATGTTGAATGAGAAAGAAAATATTCCTTTTGAGGCCCTTCACACCAGTACAGTAAGGGTGGGATAAATATGCATGTTAAGAACTTTAATAGTAATGCTTGCCTCGTGCTAACAAAGCACGTGTGACCGAATTTATTATTAAACAATTTTGTGATGAATAATTGAATGAATGTGATATGGTATCAAAGAAACTTTGTTGAAAAATATGGTCTTCTTGGCAGGATCAACAGGAAAGGAACATCCCTCGTATATTGTGCCGGTCCGTTTTGTATTCCCTACGGCATATTTCTCGATTTGGTCTCCCCGTAATTTTTATAAAAAAAAACTCCAATTTCGACATATTCATTCCACTAATAAAATAATAAGTACCTACAGCGCAAAAGATAGCGATAAAAATTAGCTAAGGACGCCTTGTTTCCGTCACGTTATATGTAAAAATGATTTTAATGTTGCACGCGAGCTTCGTAAATTCGAATATAAAACGTTTTCCCCGGGCTTGCTTCGACGTTTACGGGAATACGAACAGCTCCTGGCTACGCAGGATGTTAGGGTGATAGCTGCACTAATTACGGCACGGGGATGCAAAGCGCTGGATATGAATCAAAGCGCACATGCATGAACATACTAACGCGAGGTAGTTGCTAACCAACGAAACTCGTATGAAAGCGCGGTATCCGCGAATTGCGATTGTTTTATCGTAATGATGCATACGTTTATTGAAAATTTCTTGCGATTGTTGTGTGCAATTAGATATATGTAAAATTATGCAAATATTCGAAATTCAAAAAATTAAAGCTGTAGAAGCTTCTAACATTATAAAAAAACTAGCATTTTATCGTTACACACACCACTTTAAAAGGTCAGATATAGAATTTTCAAAATAGGGAACCAAGGAAAAAAATAATATAAGTTTAACCGATCTTGAAAAAATGTACGGAACTCCCTTAAAATCGAATAATTACATTCACTTTACCAACGGGTGATAGATGGCGCTAACGAGATTTATATTACATTATTTTACGTTTACATTTTTACAACCGATCAATTGATATGATCTTCGATAGGTCATGTTTCAACTAAACTGTAAACGTCTCCTTCTATGCATCCCGGCTAAATACCTGTTTTCTCGACGAAATCGAAGAAGCCTTTCCTAAATTCTTGATAGATCTTCTTCGACCTTCAGACTCACACCGATTAACACAAGCTCCAAAAACATCCACACTCAACCTTCGAAATTCGACATTTCGGTACTTCAACGCGATATTCGACTCCGACTCGTTCTTGTGACTCGTTCAGTCGACTCCTTCTCGATTCGATCAGTCCAGTGCTAGAACGCGATTTCGTTGCAAGCGCATACCTCGTTAAGTGTACCGCGTGGGACATAATGCGCTACTAACGGTTCAGTTTTGACGCATCCTCATTGCTTGGATCAAGGCCCCAAGGCGTCAGTTTCGTGCTCAAGATTCGCTTGTATTATTGACCCTTTCTTTCAGCTGATTGCGGTTTGTCTTCGACGTACGTTATCATCGACACTTTTTCCTTTCTTCTTCTATGTCTTCGGTTCTCCTTTTCCCTGTTAGGGCGTCGGAGTATGGTGTTTTATTCTTCTTGCTTTTCTTTCTTTAATTGTTTTATTTCAGTTTTCACGAAGTCTAAACGACTACATTATTTACTAACATGTCAAAATCGATGTTTTTCTTTATTAACCGTAAATATTATATTAAATAAATAATATAAGCTGTAATGACAAGTTGTTGTTTTTGTTCTTATCCACCTTTTCGTAGCTTCCAATGAAGTGTTTACGTTTTGCTTATTTTCTTTCGTCATTTCCTTTCGTTAATTAATTACAAGGGCGAACCAACTAGCGCACCCACAGTAACGAACATCAACCACACCAAGTCCCCCTCGTTTTCAATAACTTTCATTTGTTTATGGCGTTGTTGTAAGCTGCAGACGGAGTACTTATTAAATTTCTGACAGTTCTTTCGATATATTATGATGATTTAAGTCAGGTATGGGCAACCTCCGGCCCGCGGGCCACATGCGGCCCTCGAGTAAGGTTTGTCCGGCTCGCTACTGAATTATTTCGTTGCATATTAGCACGGCCCGTCTAAACTTAATTCATAATGAATCATAAGGATACTACAAAAATGTATATTTTTCAAGATTACTCACAGCATAAAACTTCTACAAAAAAGGTTGCCCATGCCTGATTTAAGTGATAATTTAAGACCTATGAGCTCATCTAGTTTCTTTTGGAATAAAATCCATTTGGTTTTTCGCATTGGAAAAAAAAAAACAAATTCCACCAATCGCGCTTGCAATACCCAAATTTATAAAGAAACTTCGTGAGATCGACATGTTAATGCATGTACAAGTTATCTTAGTGTTTGTCTTGTGCGTTATTGCTTCTCTTACCCAAATTGGGTGCTTGAACACGAAAATCTCAAATCACGGATGTCAGCAACTGAATATTGGTCGCACTAACCTGACGAAAAGTATACATAAACTCCTCGGATTTGAAGCAAAATTGCCACTCACTTCGTTATCGCTCCTGCATTTGGGCTTTAGACCATTTGGAAATTTACGTCGATCTTGCTAAAAGAAATCATCTTTTGAGACGAGGCGGATTTTCAGTTTTAGTATTCAGATGCTGGCAATACGGGCAGCAAAACGTCGAAATTAAATAATGGCACACGTTATAATCTGATATTCGATGACGAATATCATGGAGAGTTGAGTTAGAAACGACAAAATTCCAAAGAAAAGTTTCCTTTTTCCCTTCTTCATTCTTTTCCGAATATTCCCAAAGATGGCGGTTTATTCGTACCGAACGTTTCAAATTTCAAATTTCAAATTAACTAAATCCAACGTAAATAAATACATCGAGATCCAAAGGATACGTGTATAGTATTTATTTACTCCGAGCAAATATCGCTTCAAATCCCACTGTAGATGTTGCGCTACCTTCATTAACAAAGCATTTCAAAACAATCCGCTTGCTCATCGTCTAATCCCCGTAGATATTATCTTATACAAATAGACAAGATGGCGGATAGCTGCATTATCGGTTCAATTATGGTTGCGTTTCGTATCTACTCAGATTATTATGGTGGAGGTGATAATAGTGATAAATAATAATAATATAATACCCTTGTCTTGTCCTATTTAGCAATCGCGATTAGTAGAGGATTTAATTAGGTCTCACATTATAAAATGTTTAGCTTCACACAGTTTCTTCCCCCCCTCCCACCTTACCGGGCAAATCCGGCGCTTTTTGTTCTTTTCAAAACTGATCTAATACAAACAGACAGCAACAATTTTTTACTGAAAAAATGCTTTTATTAAAATTTCATGTTGCAAAAATGTGTTTCAATCACTGCCAGGAAACCCAACAGAATTCTTCCTCGTCTTCTTCGAGATCTGGTGACGGTTTCATCTGTCAAAAGATTATAATAACAAATAAAACTTACGTGGACCGAAAAAATTATGCGTTCTAAAACGTCTTTCTCTGGATAGGCCAAATTTACAAACAAATTATTCTTAATATTTGCAATATGTATAACCTCAATCTGCCACACAATTTCTCTGGGGATGCTTGAGCATAAAGGTGCTCACCAAATTAATATTAGAAACGTCGGGGTGCCGGGTTTGCCCCCGTCTCCCTACTTAATTTTCATTGTATGTTACATTTGGATCATTCAATGCCAATCAATCAATCCTGGATTTTTGACCCCCTCCGATTTCTATGAAATTTGCTTTAGTTGGTATACTAAGTGAAAAATTGGCAAACTCAATTTATTAGTCCCCTAAGTCGAGAGTGTAACATTTTCCCTCAAAATCACAAAGTCACGACACTTTTGCACATTCAAAATTCAATATCTTCGGCTCTATAGCTACAATACAACCGAAGATATTGAATTTTCAGTTAGTATAACAAAGTAGGTACACCTAATTTCATCGAAATCGGAAGGGGGTCCAGGAAAATTTTGCATTTTTTTTTATTGATTTAACACGGACTGACCCATCTACTATTGTTAAAAGAAATACAATTATAACTGTATCGATCATATACTTCGTCTCTAAGATTTCAAAACACAAAAACGTCCGTGTGATTATACAGGTGCTTGAAAAGTTTCGAAAGCGCCGTCTATTAACCAGCAGAGGAATTAAAATTTATACGCCATTTTAATATTTCATCTTCCATATGAACACACACACAAGTTCATTTCGATCTGTCAATTCATTCTTTGTCTACCAGCCATTGGAAGTTGACGTGTCAGTGTATTCTGCTAGAATGGAAAGAACCGAACATCGTGCGGTGATAAAATCCTTTGTTTTGGAAGGTTTATCATCAACAGAAATTCGTACGAAAATGGTGAAAGTGTTAAAGGAATCGCCTCCTTCATTTCCAACTGTCCATCGATGAATTTTAGAGTTTAAACGTCGTCGTATAAGCGTTCAAGATGAACCGCGTAGTGGACGTCCAAAAAGTGCAACAACACCAAAAATCGTTGAGCAACTTTATGATATCGTTTGTAAAGATGCAAGTTTGACTAAGCGTGAAATTGCTGACACCATAGGCATCTCCGATGAACGAGTGCTCCATATTTTACACGAAGAATTACATATATGAAAAAACTATTCGGAAAGTTAGTGCCACATTCGTTAACAATTCGACAAAAACTGAATCGAAAACAAGTTTCTCAGGGTTCTAAGCAGAATAAAAATGGAATTTGCGCGTCATTTTATAACTATGGACGAGACCTCGATCTACCTTCATGATCCAAAACTGAAACAAGAACGTTTACAGTGGACTGAAGCTGGTTGTACAGCTCCGAAATAAGTCAAGCTAGAGCGATCGGCAAAAGAAGTTATGGCATCAGTTTTCTGGGATGCAAAAGGGATCTTGTTGATTGATTACACAAAAAAACAAAATAACACTTTTTTTGTTGCATAAAGCTTTTCTACTGTTGTTTACTAATTTGGATGCGCTGATTTCAAATCTAACCTCACATTTTTTGTAGCAGCTCTAGTTAGTGAGATACAGGTACCGTCTTAAATTTACATAAGTAGTCGATAGTTTCTATCAATAGCGGTGTAACTTAACTAGTTCCTTTATAAATTTCAGTATGTCTTCCTCAAGAAGGACGTGTTTAAATAATCTTGATTGTTTTTGTGTTATTTGTGGAGAATATATGTTCCAAAAATTTCGTTTAAATGTGTCGGACTTTGTGAAAAAGGCATACTTGGACTACTTTGGGTTTCCGTTGCCGTCAAACGCTAAACCTTGTATACCAAGTTTGGTATGTAAAACATGTGTTGAATCTTTGCGACTGTGGGCAAAAAAGGAAGACCCACTTTTAAGTACAAAGCTCCTATGATTTGGCGTGAACCATCCAACCATCATGACGACTGTTATTTCTGTGTAACGAAAATCATAGGAATGAACCATAAAAATTGCTCTAAGTGGATATATCCAAACTTAAAATCTGCCATAAGACCAGTCTTGAGTATTAGTGACACATCAACACCACAGCACCCATGTACATCTTCGCAAAATTCAGACCAGTGCAGCGGACAAACCGAAAACGACGACAGTGGTAGCGACAGTGATTTTGATTGCTACGGTAGTCCCCGACCACTAAATCAAGATGATCTAAATGAATGGATCAGGGACCTTGGAACTTTCTAAAACGGCATCAGAAATTTTAGCTTCCCGATTGAAAGAAAGAAATTTGTTGACCAGAGGAACGAAGATATCGTACTACCGTAACAGGGAAAAGGATTCACTTTCTTTCTTTACTCAAAAAGATAATTTTGTGTTTTGTACTGATATTCCGGGCCTAATTAATGCAATGGGATTAAAAGAGTATAATCCAAATCAGTGGCGGTTGTTCATTGATTCGTCAAAACGAAGTTTGAAATGTGTACTTTTACATAATGGTAACAAACTTGCTTCCTTACCTATTGCTCATTCTACAAAGGTTAAAGAAGAATATCCTACAATATCTTTAGTTCTCGACAAAATCAAGTACAAGGAACATAACTGGGTTTTATGTGTTGATTTGAAAATGGTAAATTTTCTCCTGGGCCAACAAAGTGGCTACACAAAATATCCCTGTTTCCTATGTTTATGGGACAGCCGAGCGAAAGCTGAGCACTCGACAAAAAGAGACTGGCCTTCTAGGGAGGCTTTGATTCCCGGTAAGCAAAATGTAATTAATGTTCCACTAGTATCCAGAGACCGAATTATATTGCCTCCTTTGCATATAAAAGTGGGGTTGATAAAACAGTTCGTAAAAGCTCTTAACAAAGATGGCGAATGTTTCAAATACATTGTAAAAGTGTTTCCAAAATTGAGTAGTGAGAAAATCAAAGGTGGTATTTTCGATGGCCCACAAATCAGGAAGTTGATAGATGATAAAATTTTCATCAACCATATGACAGCTGTCGAAAAATGTGCATGGGAAGAGTTTGTTTGGGTAGTAAGGAATTTTTTGGGCAATAGGAAATGTGACGGCTACATTCAGCACGTTGAACAGTTGCTGATACACTTCCAGCGGCTGGGATGCAACATGAGTATTAAGCTTCACTACCTTCACAGCCATCTAGACTATTTTCCTGAAAATCTCGGTGACCTAAGCGAGGAACAAGGAAAGCGCTTTCACCAGGATATTCGCACTATGGAGGAGAGGTATCGGGGGCACTGGAATGAACATATGATGGCTGATTATTGTTGGAGCATTCAAAATAGTACTCATATAACATCTCACTCTAGAAAATCCAAAAAAGAAAATTTTATTCAGAATAAGTATATTTAATAAATTTTTTAAACTTAAACTAGGTGCATTTTCAATGAAAAATCCACTGTCACTTCATAACTCCAAAACTAGAGCTGCTACATGAAAACGGCATATATTTTTGAAATCAGCGTGGAAAAACTATTCAGATTCATGTAAAAATCTCATGCAACAGACATGCTGTTTTCCAGTGTTATCTTCAAAAGGTAAAACCATTAACTCCAACAATATTATTGCAATCTTTTGGATCAGTTGAATAAAAAGACCCGGCTTACGTACGAAAATCATTCTTCATCAAGGCAATGCACGTGTTCACACAGGTGTTTTGACGATGGCCAAATTGAACGAATTAAAGTACGAATTGCTTGAATACTCACCGTATTCAGCAGATTTGGCTCCCTCCGACTATTACCTCTTCAGAAATTCGAAACAATTTCTTCGTGGAAAGCGTTTTGCGTCGCATGAAGAAGCTATTGCAGCTGTTGAACGGTATCTTGCAGAGCTTTCGGAGAATCGTTACAGAGATGGAATTAAATTATTGGAGGATCGTTGGAATAAGTGTGTTGAAATCGAAGGAGATTATATTGAATAAAAACTAATTTCATTAAAAAATTCACATTCTTGCATTCTTGATTTCAAAACTTTTCAACCAACCTGCAATAATTTGGGCGGCCTCTGCACAAGCATGTATACGTGCATATGTATTAAAAGGATACCAACCGTCGTCGGTTCGCTTTATTGCAAATTTACATATTTCTACCGCGATTTTAATAATTTTTACGAGCGCGGAGACTTTTATATGGCATAATATTTACGCTCGGTTGTCGAGATGAAAAATTGTTATCGAAGACGTGAAACGAAACATCGGGAAATTTTATCGGGAATTTTCTCGGCGGTTGTAAAATGAGCGTACCGAAATTTGCATTCCGCCTACTTTTCGAGTTGGGATATCCCTTTCGAACAACGACGCAAAGAAAGTGAAAGAGGTACCTACAAAAATGGAGTAAATCATAAATTTCAAATGCAGAAGAAGTTAACAGTAGCGACCCTATTTCTTAGATCTAAATTCTCTAAATTGAAATGCAAATCATCTTGTCTTTTTATGGCCTCAATACATGCCGTAATCGAATCTAAGCTAAAATACGAATGAAGAGATCGAGAGGAAATTACCGACACGCGTACATGGATTTATTCCCGACAATACGCGACTAGAAATAGCCATCATTATTGGAATTCCTCTCGGGAACATCCCATCATTCGTGCGAGCCGTGAGCTGACACCTTAAGAGCTTTTTTCTAGGATGGAATTTACAGGAGGTCCATTGTGAAGCTCCAAGCATACTAATGATGATGGTTCTTTCATCCTTGGCAATCCAAAAGATGGTGGATAGAAATGGACAGATCGGAACTGATACGATATCTTCTTTTTCCTTTTTCGCTCCAGATTTCTCATTTATCTCAATATTGCGGTGGAAACATGTGTAAAATATTCATCTACGTATAAGGAAACTAGAAATCTAGGGGAATTCGCAATTTCCTTTCTTACGAACAGGCTCCTCCACCAACATTTCTCTGCTACAATTTCTAATTACTCCTCCGGTACTTACTTTGTCGTGATATACCGTTCGTTATAGTTTTTAAAATTCACTACGTGCTTTCAGGACGGCCAGACTCTAAAGCACACAATTACTGTAATTGCGCCTCGAAGTAAATTAGTGACCGCGGAAAAGTAATCGCGCGAAACTGATTTCTCCCTCCCCTCTCTCTTTCTCTCTGCCTTTCTCTATTTCCTGCGATAAGACAGAATAGCATCTTCGAAGCGAAGCCAACGGAAACGGTCGTTTAACGTTTTCTTTTTCGATTTGTTAACGCTCTGCTTGAAAATCGATACGTCCATTTCATTTTCTTTCAATTTAACCGGCTAAGTGTTTTTAAGGATCGCGATTCTCGCGTAATACGAGAAATCTTACACCGTTCGTGTCTATCGCTGGTCGAGAGAAAATCCCGTGTTAAAGCTGTCGATCTGGATTTACACGGACGTGTATCTTCCCAACAGTTTCGCCGTGCTTTTAACGATAATACCGCGAAGATCTGTTAAATGTATAGAAACTAAAGTAAACAGGTCGGATGGATTTGCGCTTCTATCACTTGTCCTGCTCCAAATCTTACTCTAATACGAGAGATTTTTCCGAAGTCCCACGAATTCGGTGACAATTTCGCTATTTCCTCAATTTTTATAAAAATTACAATGTATGTTCTTCATTTCATCGAATACATTCATCTCAACGTGAAACTAATTTCTTCGAACCGTCCTCAAAGAACTTTCAATCTCAAGTCTCCGCAATCCACTTATTTGCAGCAAGTTTTACCTTATTTAAGGTCTCAAGTCGAACATCCCGCAGTGATTTCTTCCAACTTGAGAGCAGATGAAAATCATCACTTGTCAAATCTGATGAATAGGGTGAAAATGCGGAAGCAATTCCCGACGCAATTCGTTTAAAACAATGAAGTCTTGCATTGTCCTCTTGTAAGAACGGGCGTTTATGCAACCCTTCAGACGCGCCTGCTCCAATTGATCAGATAAAGGATCAGCCTATTTTGACGACCAATTGTTACAGCGTTCTGCATTGTTACTTTCGACCTCTCGCTTCACTTCTGACGTGTAGATGGCGCCCCGCTTTCGTAGTTTTGATAGAGGTATTCTGCTTGTAGCGTTCGAATGAACAGGTCGTTTTCCGTGAACGCCCTATTCCGTTTTCCCTTTAAACTCTCTCGCTAGGCGAGGACATACGCGGAAATTCCACTCTGGAAACTAGGTATTATCATTGTGTTAATTTGGAAGTTACGCTTCCCCAATTCAGCCGAACGCAACGAGTAGAATACCTCTATCAAAACTATGGAAGCGGGACGCCAGCTATACGTCAGAAGTAGAGAGGGGGGCAAAAGTAACAATACAGTTATAGCATAACGGTTGGCAGTTGACAATATTCTGCGTTAATCGTAGCATCTTTCAGTAGGTAATCCATAAGAATAACCCTCTAACGATTCCAGAATACACTAAGCATTTTAGATCTCAAATCGAACAGCCCCTATTTGTTGGAAATTTGGAAACAGATCTGCGGATATTAAAAATCATCCTTCGTGCATCGTGCGCTTATGAGAATAACGGATGGTTATGAAACTAGATAGATAAGTTTTGTATTTGATCAATTCTTCGACGGGGGCGAAGAAATAGTATTGTATTTGTTTTCGTAGATATCTCCACATATTTTCGGTATACAAGTACAATTTATTGAGTTTTAGTCGGAGGATGGTGTGGAACCTGACAAAAATGCCATTAAAATTGAGGATAGTATCGAAATGTCTAGTCTAGATGGATGTGGTAGAGGTTGCTAATAATAATGAAGCCGAACGATTAGAAAGTAAAGGTGAAAGCAACTATGAAATTAACTTCCAAGCTGAATAGAATAGTAGGAAGTAAAAATACGATACAGAATATAACAGAAACCGAAGAAATCAATACGTTTAAATACATACTTTGGAGGAGATTTGAATAGTAAAAATAGCACAAGAAAAACTAAGACTATACAGTAAGATTATATACTAAGACTATAGACTAAGACTATAGACTAAGACTATAGACTAAGACTATAGACTAAGACTATAGACTAAGACTATAGACTAAGACTATAGACTAAGACTATAGACTAAGACTATAGACTAAGACTATAGACTAAGACTATAGACTAAGACTATAGACTAAGACTATAGACTAAGACTATAGACTAAGACTATAGACTAAGACTATAGACTAAGACTATAGACTAAGACTATAGACTAAGACTATAGACTAAGACTATAGACTAAGACTATAGACTAAGACTATAGACTAAGACTATAGACTAAGACTATAGACTAAGACTATAGACTAAGACTATAGACTAAGACTATAGACTAAGACTATAGACTAAGACTATAGACTAAGACTATAGACTAAGACTATAGACTAAGACTATAGACTAAGACTATAGACTAAGACTATAGACTAAGATTATAGACTAAGACTATAGACTATAGACTAAGACTATAGACTAAGACTATAGACTAAGACTATAGACTAAGACTATAGACTAAGACTATAGACTAAGACTATAGACTAAGACTATAGACTAAGACTATAGACTAAGACTATAGACTAAGACTATAGACTAAGACTATAGACTAAGACTATAGACTAAGACTATAGACTAAGACTATAGACTAAGACTATAGACTAAGACTATAGACTAAGACTATAGACTAAGACTATAGACTAAGACTATAGACTAAGACTATAGACTAAGACTATAGACTAAGACTATAGACTAAGACTATAGACTAAGACTATAGACTAAGACTATAGACTAAGACTATAGACTAAGACTATAGACTAAGACTATAGACTAAGACTATAGACTAAGGCTATAGACTAAGACTATGGACTAAGGTTATAGACTAAGATTATAGACTAAGACTATAGACTATAGACTAAGACTATAGACTAAGACTATAGACTAAGACTATAGACTAAGACTATAGACTAAGACTATAGACTAAGACTATAGACTAAGACTATAGACTAAGACTATAGACTAAGACTATAGACTAAGACTATAGACTAAGACTATAGACTAAGACTATAGACTAAGACTATAGACTAAGACTATAGACTAAGACTATAGACTAAGACTATAGACTAAGACTATAGACTAAGACTATAGACTAAGACTCTGGACTAAGACTATAGACTAAGACTCTGGACTAAGACTCTGGACTAAGGCTATAGACTAAGGCTATAGACTAAGACTATAGACTAAGGTTATAGACTAAGACTATACACTAAGACTATACACTAAGACTATACACTAAGACCATACACTAAGACTATACAGGATGTCCCAGACTTCACTCCCCAGGCTTGTAACTTCGTTATTGTTAACAATACATAAAACAAAGTATATATATTCTTAAATGGTAGGAAATTCTCTATACGATAGGAAAAACCAATCTACAAAAAGTGCGTTAGTGTAATGACAGCTATATTCAACTTTTTTTTTCAAATAGCATAGTATACTTTTGTTTAATATTCAGATGGTACCTTTTATTCTCTTTACAGCCATATAAATTAATATGGCCCTTACATGGAAAAATTTTCGAGAAAAACTTGACCTAAAGTTTGCCATGCAAAAAATTGTGGTTTATAGTGTTTATCTAGTAGGCGATGAAATCAAGAGTTTTCTACAAACAAAAATGTGTTTTTATTCGACATTTGTTGGAGTTAAAAATGAATATCTGAATATTCACATTAGAACAAATGAGGTCGTTTGAAGATATGCATTGATCAAGAGAGATTAGCTAGGAAAAACTATGGCACTATTTCTTGCAAGACGCCAAATGGGCCAGATAAAAGATTAGAATAACATTCTGCTTAAATTGTAGTACTTTTCGATGCAGATAATCCACAAAAAGGATTCCCTAGCAATCCCAAAATACAGTAAAATCCAAATACAGTGAAATCTCATAAATTTGTCGTATACTTATTGCTAAACTGAACCAATTTCAAGAATAGTTATTTGTCTGTCACGTTGTAATAGATTCTCCACGGTAGCAACGTTTCCCTCATTTGTAGAAATGCTTGGCCGTTCACTCCGCGGATTATCTTTTAGTGACGCATCGATAGATTGTACTTTTAGATTCTGCAAAATCCCCAAATACACCTTTCAAACGTTGAATTTTTTTAAGGTTTCACGTCCCTTTTCAATGGAAATAAAATGATAGCTCCGTGTAATTTAGTTGTATCTTCCATGATTGCAATACGACTCTATCAGTCAAGTGGCTGAAGTTTACTAAAGAATGTTCCACGGTATGGCTGGACAAGCTTGTCAAAACTCACAACTGACGAATAGCTTAACCTAAAAGATTTACGCAATTGAACTGGAACCAAATGCCTCGAACATTGGAAATATCCCTCGTATTTGAAAATGTTAACAAGAATAATACAACACTTGTACATTTACGCAATAAATCATTTAGAAAACCTTCACAGTTTAGCAATTCGTCCATAAATCTAGACGAAACGTTGAATCCCAATTTCATGGTTCCCTTGAGCGTGGATCTTTTGGGAAGTATATAACCGCCGTCTATGTATATGTACTACATTAATAAAGCGCAATATAGTAATATCGCGGAGAAAATGGGTCGTCTATTATTTACGTTGGTCATTAGAGTGGCTTTTCCTTGTGTATGTACATAGATTATTAATGGACAAACAAGTCTGAAAGTGTAAATAAAATATGCATATGCTTGCGTGCTGTGTGTAGACATCGCTTATATAAATAGTACGAATTTGTCGAAAGGTATTATAATGCAATTAATTCGAAGATTTATTGTTGCGTTTAAAGTATTACAACCGAGTTATTTGATGGTGGAATTCGCTGCGCCTTGTGTTGCTTGTGTTGGATTCAACGAAATTATTATTATTATGCCAGTATTATCAATTTCATACTTAACCGTGTCATTGCTGTAAAACCTAGTGCTGGCTGATTTTATAAATTTCCTTGCTTAATGGAACGGGGAAACTTCCATCCATTGCGTAGACAAAAGTAGTAATCGACACGCAACTTTTGTAATTTCTTTTGATTACAGGGGACGGGAAAATAGTTGAAAAGAAGTTGGTCCAGATGTATGGGAAATTACTCTAACACAAAATAACCGCCATCTCGCAGCTTAAAAATGTTTCCTACCTAGGTTATGGTTTGTAAATTGAAATTGGATAGCTTTAATCCTGTTAATGTCTTAATCCTTCAACAGATGACTTTTAAAAATTTGCCCCCAAAAAAATTAGTACGTTGTATTTTTATGATGTGTATTCAGGAAGAAATAAAGGAAGAAATCATAGTACAAAAGTTAATTTATTTATAACGTTGAAGTTTGTACATGTGAGAGGGATTCGATATGAATTCTTTCACTATGCACGTATTACAGCTCTTGCAAAGCCGTACTGACGAGCGGTATAACCGCGAAACGAACGTCTACGGATGGCAAGAGAAGATCAAAATTTTGTAATTTATTTATAACAAAAAACATCATTGTCCCATATACGTTTGCGGTCTATCTTTGGTGAAAGTCTAGGAAACAATTTCCGTCTTTATTGGGACACAATGAAATATGTACTACATTTTTGACATTTAATAAAAGACTAAAATTTACATCCGGGCAACTGACATCTATTTCTCAAATCGTACAATGGGAAATGATCAAAATTATCTTGACGAACATCCGATGGAGGTGTACCTACAGATGAGCAGCTGGTCCCTTATGCCGTTTATTCTCGTATTCTGTTCGTATATCACTTCTTGGCCTTCCTCTTTTTGACATAATTGAGCCTTTGAAGATACCATTTCCTGGAACGCATTTTTATTCCATATCTCCCAATGAAGTGTACTGACAGATTATGTTGGGATATTCAATTGTAACTTTGGTTTCTTGTTTTCTACCAACCCATTCAATCCTACTGATTGGTTTTGTGCCAAGAAATGAGGATAAAAATAAAACAATTCTATTATCTTTCCATAATATCGAAGAATATCCATACAACAAGTGACAACCGATTCTTTACTGCACCCTCTTGGTCCATTTTTCACTGAGTTTTCCAACGATAATTTGCAATTTGGGGCTTCCCATTTAGCTATATATAATATGCTATGATCTGCATACTAGTACAATAATCATATCAAAAGGTATTTTATGATTGACGTGAGCTTGCACTTGACGGCATAGTCTTACAATTACGTTTTTCTCCTGTAACAAAGTAAGGAATTTCCATGTTCATCAAAAGGACGAAGGGCGAAAATGCTTTAGGCCAGACAGAATAGGTAAAGTACCTCCGAAACATTTTCCGGGTCGAATCCGTGATTTTTTGCTGGCAACATCTCGAACTCGATGATAGAAAAGTGTAGTCGATATCATATCATATCATCATCATATCTTTATTGATGTTACGTACATTAAATGTATATATGTATATATATATTTCGTGACCCTTTTATACTTATCTTATATATAGGTCAATATATTGACCTATTAGTGGTAGAGATCTATCATATAAGTTATGTACATTAAGAATGCACTTACACAGGTCATACGTAGTAAAAAAAAACAAATATATCTACATAATACACGACAAACACAAAAATCCACAAACTCATACATACAATAAGCGCTGAAAATCGTCTATTTTAGAGGACAAAAACTCCTTCAAAAACCGTTTCATAGTTACTTTAAACTGGTTCATGGGTAGTGACCCAATTTGGGCGGGCAATTATAAAATTTTGCAAACAAAAGATGTACCTGCAAAGTCTGAAATGTTTCTGAAACGTATTTTCTAAGAATATATAACATAATAATTCCCCAAGGCTAAATTATAATCCAATTTTTCATCTACAAAAACGTAGGAAGGTTTGAAAGCTCGTAAGCCTTGTAATGTAACCGAGCTATTTTAAACAACGATTACAACGGCTAAAATCGCCATAATGAGGACTCCTATGAAGGGAGTATAGACCTGATTATATACTTATAAAAATGCAGGAACCTGCAATTTCGAGAGTCGCAGAAATTTTTTGAAAGTCCTTCAAAATCTGTAGCTGTTCAGTTGTTTAATTCCATCTGGCTGTTAATTATAGATATCGATCGTATCATAGTTTGCACACATTTGGACTAATTTCGGATAATGGATTGTAGCCGGTAATAAATTTTCGTACGAAGTAAATTTGGATTAGCCGTACTACTTGAAAAGGCGTAGAAATATATAATTTCAAACTCAAAATTAAATTTGATGAAATTTAAAGATAAACGTAAACTTGTAAAATTGATGATAGAATAAAGCCGATGACAAAATTCAGGAAGGGAGAAAAATTTCTATTTCGAAAAAATCAGGAATTTTCAGGCAGTTCGCAAGCACATCATCCTCATTATTTTCGGGTGTAATAACAATCGTTTCGACGGAATTAGTAATAGGCGATAATAAAAGTTTCCATAGTACGAAGTTTGGGCCTATTTTGCATTTGAGGAACTGCAGGAATCTGTAATTTTCAAATTCGCTAGTTCAGTGAATTTTCGATATAAACAGAAACGTCTAAAATAGGTTTTGATGTGATATAATCTATCTTAGAGATCTTAGGGCGCGAGTTATAATTTGATTTCTGCAATTTCAAGGTGTATTGGTCTAGAACAGGGGTCTCCAAACTTCGGCCCGCGAGTGTGATCAATCCGGCCCGCGACAGCTAATAGGTTATTATTATTGTGATAAGTTGGATAAAAATACAGAATGATAACAACTCGGATTTATTTACTTGCTGGGTAAAGCTTAATGATAAGTATAATGCGCACAAAACTAACTGAAGTAATCATTATGGCCGCAAGGCTGAAAAGTTTGGAGACCCCTGGTCTAGAACATAATTTGAGGTCTGAGAATCCACAGCTATTTTACTGGGGACTCGAGGGCCAATATAGTCACGTCGTGTCTCATTAAATAAGTGATATAGAAACAAAGTACTAGTTTTCTCTGTGTATCAATACGATTAACTATCACGAAGTAACGGCTTCCACAATCAATTGTTTTAGAGATAAGAAATGGTAAGTTCAAGCATTATTGATGGGATATTAAAAATTAATTGTTTCAAAAGTTTTAAATCAACGCGCCTCAATGTTGATAGAAGTAGGGTATCTATGGGGGTTTTGTATATATCTTTCTCTCTCGCACCTATGTAGCAATCCCATAAGAAAAGCCGGATATCCGCCTTTTGGACCACTATTTTCCTCTCACTCTAACGATTAGGCGGCACTTTGTTGTGGTTTGTTATCATGTCTGTGGTTTCGTCGCTCTTATATAAAAAACAGTCGCTTGCAAAAGAAATCGCCCGTGGGGAAAACTTGCAAAAGTCGGCGAGAGGGCTTTCGGCTGGGGGTGGCTGTCCGGTCGCGTGACCTGTATGAGTGGCCCGGGGTGTGGCTGCCGTGTCACGGGGGCGGGAGCCGTGTCACGGGGGTGTGAGCCGTGTCACGGGGGTGTGAGCCGTGTCACGGGGGTGGGAGACGTGGTCCGGGAGGTGGCGAGGGGTGGGCCCGTAAGGGGAGGCACGTAAGCGGAGCACGTGACACTATCACATGTCACGGTATTGTGTTCGGTAGAATAAATTTTTGTGGCGGTGCTGCAGCAAAGATATAGGGGATGACCGACAATGAGGTAGCTGAGAAGGTCGCTCTCGTACTTCGACATTTAGATAATGATACGTTGACAGAGATGGACAGAGATCTAATTAAATACATCCCCATGTACCTATTCGAGACGAGCCGCATCCGTCCGACCTGTCTGGAGAATATATGGAATGATTTACCATGAAAGTGGAAAAAGAAATTAGAACCGTACAGACCATGTTATCGGCATTATAATACATCCAATCAGTTAGATCACATCGATGGTCCGCCGCCAGCTAAAAATCGTTGCTTGGGGTGTAGTAAAAGTTTAGAAGAATTTTTTAAGTGATTGTATGTGCATTTTGTCTATGTAGAAAAAAAGGAATAAATAAAAACGTATTGACGACATCTCAATACTTTCAGAAAAAGCTTTCACATTCCTGGCAGAAATAAAGCATGAATTCGGTTCATCCATTCTCCACCAAAAAAGGGAAGACACGCCATTGAAAGGCAAGCAGGAAGATTTCATTGGGCTTCAAATTGCATTCAAGAAAACGAAACTGCCTCACTGCGGAGTTTATGTTGCCCCTGAATTGCCGCAGCTTCGAAAACTTTGATTCAATTCCCAACGACCTACCCATGTCAACAATATTTCCTGTCACTGTTCCAAATAAAAGATAAATCGCGAAATAGGCTGCGTTCTACGAAATGAAAAAATTTGGAACAGAAGTGCGAGTTCACCATTTACACTAAATTCGCATTTTATATCGTGTGTGGACATAACTAGAAACGAGAATCTATCGAAGCCCGCGCGACCGGAGAGTTGTACAAACTCGATTTAACAGTTGACGCTGATCACTTGCTATTCACCGCTTTATATGGTCTATAAAGTAAAGATCAATACTCCGCTCGAAATGTGTCAAGAGTCGGTAATGAATCCGTTGAATAACGCTGAATTTGCCCTACATCGCAGTCAGCCCCGTCATCATAACGACTTTTCCGAAACAATCCCCCAATTAACGCACTTCCCCGAGCTTCACTATTTTATTGCGCGAACTTTGACCTAACAATTGCTCCTGTACGTACACCTTTTCCTTTTGTATTACGTACATTTTACGTAGAAAACAAAACTATACGCGTTCGAAAATGTTCAAGATCTTCGAGATAAATGAGATGTAAATCGCCAGATGGAAATGCGAGGCGAGGGGCACTTGTTGCTGCAGACCGGACGCGCCGAATGCGGCCATTCGTATTCGCAAGGTGAAACGACGCCGTCATTTATCTGCATTTTCCACGCTAATGAGTCGATTGTTTTCCTCGCAAACGGGAGGATCAAAATTTCTGAATATTTATCCGGATATCACCGGATTTCGTCTGCGTTGAATCGGTCGTTATCGATCCGGAAAGGAATTAAATAAATAAAAGTTTCCCCGTTGTATAAACAGTTTGTATACAGTCGAGTTAAAATTTCTAATTTATTCCGATTCGAAAATAGAAAGCGTCTTGAGGAAGTTCTGGAACTAGTTTTTTTTTTTGTAAAAAAGACTTTCGGGTAAGTTTGGAATACAACGTCGTAGCATGCCGCACTTCGAGAGGAATGAGTCGAAACTTAATTGCGAAAATAAACTCGCAAATTTAATACTTGAATAATTCATATTCTTGTGCGAATAAGTAACAAGTAGACTAGAAAAGTTTGTAGACCTAAAGGCATGGTACCGACACAATGATGCTTGCAAACTACACGAAATCGACCGATTGTAAAATTTTGAAATTGCAATAACTCCAGCGTCGATCATTGAGTACGTATAACATTATCTCTTAAGGCCACAGGGTACATATTTTAACTGTATATTTTAAGTCTAAAAGATGTACGTATGAAGATAGAATACTAATTGTTTACCATTTTAAGAGCTCCGGCAAGTCTAATCTGTTGCCAATAATAAGTGAAAAACCAGCAGGTTTGCAGGCTTGAAATTTTCAATACCACATATTCGATACGGTAGTTACGACTTGTTGAGTTGAATTTCGATCGGCGAAGAGAGCGATTGTCCGGCGTGTGCGGCGATAAGTAATTTCGTAAATCGAGCCTTATCACAATAAACGCGTCTGACAGTTACAGAAAACATCAAACAGTGAATATACATAAAACAGTGGTGACACAGGGAGGGATTTAGCTTCCGAGAAGTCGATTCGAGCAACGTCCCTGACGCTGTGCTTCTGATATAAATACAAGACTGGAACAAATACACTCAGAATAAAAAGTGATAATAAAAAAGAACAAAATAGTACTAAGGAAAGAGATACAGGGATCGGACGAAAAGTTGGTGCATTGACGGGAGAATATGGAGAGTGATGACAATACGTCTGAGGATTCCGGTAGAAAGAGGGGAAGAGGAAGAGAAGACTCAAGTGAAATATTCAAGGGTAGTAAAAACTAATAAGAACACCGCAGAAACGGAAAGAAGAGGAAGGCAATCTAGTCGCTATGATGAGAGAAATAATGAGAGATGTAAAGGAGATGAAACAGAACCAGAAAGAATACCAAGAAGAACTGAAGGAGATAAGAAGGAAAAATGAAATATTAAAGGAGGAAAAAGAAGAAATTAAGAGACAAATGAAATCCATGTAGAGGAGAATGAATAGAATGGAAGAAATGAGCATAAAGAACAACGTTGTAGTATCGGGAATGAAAATATCAACGGAAGACAAATACAATTTGAAAATAGGAATGGAGAATTTTATGAAGAGTAACATGGATGTGGGAATAGAGATAAGGGAAGTGATAAAAATGGGAGAGTCAGTGTTTAAAGTGGTTCTAGAGAAGGCAAGAGATAAAGAGGTAGTGATGCTGAATAAGAATAAGTTAAGGCAGTTAAAAGAAAGAGTTTACATAAATAACGAAATGACCCTAGAAGAAATAGATATACAGAAGAAACTGAAGCAGATAGGAGAGAAAGAACGTAAAGAAGGAAAAAGAGTTAAGCTAGGTTATCAAAAGATCATAATTGATGGAAGAGATTATAAATGGGACAGAGAAAGAGCGAGGTTGGAAAGATACGAGAGAGAGCCCCCGAACAGAAATTCAAAAAACTGATAATATTAGGAAAGAAGGGACTGACGACGACAAGAAAGAAGTACACAAGATTTAATATTTGTGATAAGACAAGCAAGTGAAAAGATAATTAACAAGAAAAAACAAATACATATATGTTTTATAGACTTAGAAAAAGCTTTCGACCGGATAAGAAGGGAAGACATATGGAATGTCCTAGAAAAGAGAAATATAGACAAACGAACAATAGAGTTAATAAAGGCGATGTATAGGAATAACACAAATATAGTACGAACCAACAACGAAGAATCTAAAGAGTTTACAACAAAGATTGGGGTAAAGCAGGGTTGTGTGCTTAGTCCACTGCTGTTTTCTATGGTACTAGATGAGGCCATAAAAAGTGCTAAAAAACAAATGAAACCACTAAAAATGGGTCACTGGAAAATGAAGGAGACTAACTTGTGTGAACTGATGTTTGCGGATGATATGGCAATTCTGGCTGAATCAGAAGAAGCGCTACAAAGGAACCTTGAAATTCTAAATAAGGAAATAAAGAATATAAACATGAAAATAAACATCGAAAAGACCAAATCAATGATAATAGCAGGAGAAAGGAAAACACATAACATCAAAATCGAAGGGAGGACAATAGAACAGGTGAATAACTACAAATATTTAGGAACAATAATTCAATGGGACGGAAAAATGGAACAAGAAATTAATGAAAGAATGAAAAAAAGCGGCAAGAATGTTTTATATGATGAGAACAACGTTTCTGGGGAAAAAGGAAGTGCCAAAACGGATTAAAACGGAAATTGTGAAAAAGTGATAAGACCAACAATAACATATAGTAGCGAGTCTTGGACAAGATCAGAAAGGGTAAAATCGCGGGTGAACGCCATGGATATGAGATTCCTAAGACGAATAGAAAACAAGACCAAGAAAGACAAGATAAGAAACGAAAATTACTGGCAAAACCTAGGAATAAAACCCATATGGAGAATAGTGGAGGAGAGTCAGCTGAGATGGTTCGGCCATGTGTGTCGTATGAGTGATGATAGACTGACAAAGAGAGTGTATGAGACACGAGTGATAGGAAAACAAAAGAGGAAGGCCAAGAAGAAGATGGAATGACGATATCAGGGAGCAGCGGCAGAGAGGGGAATTGAGTGGGAGGGAATAAAGGATCAGACCGGAGACAGAAAACGGTGGAGAGAACTATATGGAAAATAGGAAACTTGACCCCATCCAAGCCTTACACCGAAAGGTAGATAGAGGAATATGATTAAGAAGAAGAAGAAGAAGTTACGACTTGCCAAAGAGCATTTCTGTAAATTCCTTTTTGTTATCGTTGCTTTCTTTAACTCCAAAAACGTCGATAAGCCCATGGTCATTTTTCTGTTCTTTAATTGAGGTTAAATTCAACAACAAACAAGGAATTTAGAAAAAGGCTCGTCGATAACTCGTAGTTATCGTAACGAATACACGGCATGAAAAATTTAGAGCCTATAAATTTACCGGTTCTTCACTTACTATCGGAAAAAATTAAAACTATAGAAGCTCTTAACATTGTAAAAAGCTAGAACTTTAAAGTTACATACACTATTTTTAAAGGTCAGGTATACGATTTTCAAAATAGTTTTGGAACCAATAAAACTATTACAACCTTAAAGATCAGAATTTTTAGACAAATCAAATGAATTTTCACTTGAATGATGTAAGAGGAAACCGCAACATGAGATAGGAAGCGACTACTGCCTGGTAGAAACAAAAATAAAACTTTAACATGACCTACACAAAAGTTACGTCATCCACCTGATGGAGCCACAGTGTGACGAAACGGTATTGTAGTGGTACTATCATTAAATATTTTTTGAAGCCTACAAAGTCTTTTGATTTAAATTATTCGTTATAGGGTTCTAACAAGTGATTCCCGCATCAATTGGAGACTAAAATGCCTAGCGAATCCGAAGAAGGAAAATGAAAGAAATGGTAAAGAAAGAAGAATGAGGATCATAGGAAGGTTTCGTGAAAATGCTAGAGGAGGGGACGGAAGAAAGCGGAAAAAGTTATTTCTAGTCTGGGCAAACAGCGGTAATTGCGAAAGAACCAACGACAGCCTACATAAATCTATAGACTACTCGCATACAGCGTCGATTTAGTATTAACTGGAGCGCGGATTCGGCGATGTTGTCGTAACTTATTTCGTAACTTATTTATAATTATTTATTTACTATTTAAAAATATTCAGATGTACTTTTCAATTGTCCAAATCCTCAACTATATCAACAACTAGCTTAGAATGTTAAACAAAATTTATTAAAAAATGTCATGCTCAGCACAAAGAAAACATACCACGCACTGCATATTGTAGTATAGTAATACACGAATGGTTAATTACCATTAGAAAATTTATGATTTATTACAATTCAATATATCAAAATTCATAGTTAATGTTGGGATTATGGATGTTTATGTTCAAATGACCTTCGGCTTATTTTTGGGTTCTCTTTATAGTTTTTCGATACCACGTACACCACCTTCTAAACATTTTATTACCCTACGGGTGTTAGCTTCTTATTTTAACTCCAGTTAGAGACTTTTAATGGGAGAAAAAATGTAACTAGAAATAAAATTATTAATTATTATAAAAAGCATCGACTAAAAGATAGAAAAGCATTGTAAACACTGAGACACATAGATTCAACACTTTCACATCACAAGAATTCCTAATAACCACTGAATATAAATAACCAAGGATACATAGACAGTAACAATACAGGTTTCCATAACAACGTTACGCCTTGGACGAACTGAAGTCATGGTGAATTCAATTTTTCGTTTCGTGGACAACGGAGAAATGAAGTAGTGTAGTTCTGGTTTCCGGAAAAAAATAAAAGTTTGTTTGGTTGACGACGAAGAAAATTTACAAGATAGATAAGTCAACAAAAGAGTTTGAAATAAAATTTGGACTAAAAGGGTTTTAACAGGAAGTACCAGTGAATAAAAGAACCTTACCACACCGGAGAAGAAAGAATTTTAAAAAGGGAAGAATCCGTTGAAAATAGAGCCACACCGAAGGAAAGAAGTTAAGAGAGGGAAGAATCCATAGAAAATAGAGCTGAATCGAGAAAAGAAGTTAAAAGAGGAGAACCATCATCGAATAAAAGAAATTACACTCACACACACACAACACTAGGTAATTATCTTTATTTTATGTTAAATATTTCTCAAAATGTATAAATATAATTTGTTATAATTTATGCTTTTTATATCGTTAATTGAGATCTAGTCCGGTGCAATTTTGTTTAAGAAATTTAACTAAATTCTCAGTACAATATACACAATAAATACAACACAACTATACGAGGAGCCCTTTTAAGTTGATACAAAAACTAGAAAAAAAATTTTGGTTTGGTACAAACTTTTAATTGCCTTTAGAGATATTCGCCCTTTAAGGTTTATACACTTTTGCATGCGTTCAAAGCAATGCTCGAAACATTTGCGCGACTCTGTAGTTGGTATCTGAAAAACACGAAGACCTCAACAGCCTTTTCGAAATGCAGAAAATCTTTTACACTCCGAAACCAAGGTTCGATCCCCAAGCCTTCTCATTGTAAGACATATCTACTCAAAATGAAATATTTTCTTTCAGAAAAATTCTCCTAATTAACAAAGGACATTCCTCTCTCGTTCGTAAACAACAAAATTAAACGTATATTATACGCCTTAAATAATCACTAAAAGACATTTTCCTCGAAATTATTTCCCGTAATAACATCCTCCGTCCTTAGAACCAATTAAAGTCAACGCACGGATCGTCAGGATCTTTATTCCAGAGACATTCCGTTACGTTTACCATCGAGCTATTTTTCGACCTGCAATACTCTCCGCCTCTGTGTGTATAACGTAATAAAGCCTTCGAGTAATCGGTTCGGTAGTTCAGCGCGGTAATCAACGGAAATTTTACGATATCGACCGTCAATGCGACGTGCGCGTAATATATGTATTTAGCGCTGGAAATAAACTAACAATTTTACGAAGATACATATAATGGAATTAGTTCTCCGTTCTTGTGCCGGATTAGTCGAATCCGATTGTTGTTAATGTGGCGTTACTAATTCGAGGAAGATGTTTCGGTTGTAGATACACGAATGTAATGTTTAATCCCGAGTCGATAATACGGATTATGTTGTTAGTACCGTTTAGTATGTACTTTTCTATCTGGGATCGTACAGGAATTTGTTTTCGAGGGAATCCTCAGATAGACGAGAAGTCGTCGCTGGTCGCAGAAATAAAATTATTGTTACTTCTACAAGGGGTGTAGCTATGTAGTTGTTTACATATTTAATAACTGCGACAGTTGGCAAATATATTTGAACTTTTTTAAAAACACACGCTTCGAGGGAACCTTTGCATTAGAAATTGCTAAATTTCGTATAACTGTAGAATAATTCCTTCATCGTTTTAAATACGCTATTGAATTATTGGGTTCCTAATATTTTAGCCAAGATCTGTGCGTTATATTCAGTTGAACGAATGTAATTTTAAAATTCATTTCTAGAATTTTTTTGTAAGTTTTTAAAGTACTTCTTCCTGATACTATTATTACCTTGTATCCTCCAGGAGATAGAAATGGTGTCAATATTTTCGTAAACGTGACCATCCGTACTTTCTAATTCATCGGTCCGTTAGTTAACCCCTCGCGTCCTTCAGTTCTGTTTAAAAAGCAATCGGTACAAAAGTAGGTTGAGATGAGTGGTTCCCGGTCCACCTCCCCACCTCACGCCGATCGCGCTACCTGGAGGTGGAGGTAGACCGTGAACCGCCCATCTCAACCTACTCGCAAATTTTAGTCGGTCACTTGATGCGACTAACAAGGGGAACGTCGAGGTTGTGAATAACGGATTTTGATGTGTCTCGAATATGTTATAGAGGCACCTCCCCCAGCTTTTGCAACCATTCGCCCTAGTTCTCGAGAAAATTGCAAAAATTTTCCTAAAGGACTTTATATACCTTTAATCTTAACAATTTTGTAAAGAAGTCAATATAGTGTAGTGATTAAGTCCCAGGCTTACTACGCTGGCGACGGCTGGCGATCCGTGTTCAAATCCCGCCCTTGTTGTTTTCTTTTCTCAATCTTATTGCATATGATATTAACAAATATATTTAATTTCATCCAAAATTGTTCCAAAATGTTTTTCGCCATACTAACTTTATTAATAAAATTAATCGGAAGCAAATGTGCAGTATGGTGTATAATTTAAATTTCACAATCAAATGTTATAATTAAATCGTCTTATCACTAGTGATCATAATTTAACCTATTATTATATTTTAAACTAAAATTGACTCGGCCGGAATTGCAAGGATTAAAGGATATTTCTATATTTATTTTAAAGATATAGATAAAACTGTATTGTAATGTTCCTTTTGCCCAGGACTTGATGTTTTTAAACAACCTTTATTTTTATAATAAAATAAGCATCATCAAAGAATTCTTGTGGGAATTTATGGTATCTCACCGAAGAAGCAGTGGGTTTGGTATTTTTGATGATTCAGTTTCCATCGAGCAAAAAGTAATAAATGGCCAAAGCATTTAAAGGAAGCGAGTCAAATAATTTTGATTCTAAACGCTTAAATGTTCTTTTGAAGAAATAGCCGAATTTACCCACAAAGAACTACATACATCATTTTGTGTCAAAAACCACCTTTATTTTTTTAAGCGATTTAATATATCATGATTTTATTAATAAAATTACCATGGCGAAAAATATTATTTTTAACAATTTTGCATGAAATTAAATATATTTGTTAATATCACATGCAATAAGATTGAGAAAAAAAGGCAAGAGCAGGATATGAACACCGGTCGCCAGCGTAGTACGCCTGGAACTTAACCACTGGACTAGTCTCACTTCTTTAGAAAGTTATTAAGATTAACGGTATATAAAGCCCGTTAGGAAAACTTTTGCAATTTTCTTGAGAACTAGGGCGAATGGCTGCAAAAGCTGATAGCAAGATACTCGAGGGAAGTCCCTCTATAACATATTCGAGACACATCAAAATCGGTTATTCGCAACCTTGACGTTCCCCTTGTAAGTACTTACACGATTGCCACCGCCATTCTGCTGCCCAGCAAGATCTACGATATATATTGCAAAGTGCCCAACAACGCTTTGAAGCCCTATCTTCAAGCTAAGATACCACGCAGTAAGTCAGCCCGTATCGTTCTAATTTATCTAATAAATTTGTTGGTTGTTATTACTCGACGCCCACGAAATTATTTAAACGTACTGCCAGGCGTTCTCCAAATTTCTATTGTATTTGATATTATTAATGATAATTAATCATTTAACTAATGAATCAATAAAAATACGTGTTTTATCCTGGTTTTATTTTAACCTTTTTGCACAGCACTCCCCACGCTCACCTTGTTATTTACAATTGACTCCTCTCCTAATTAACACCCGCTCGTAATTAACGAAATCATGGAATTGAACAAACAGCGCTACCGATTTTTTGCAATTTTAAACGAGGCTTAGCCCTAAACCGTGTCCTGCGGAAATCAACAGAGTGTTTGATGAGAAGTCATCTTCCTTTGGTACCATAAAGCACTGGATAATGCATTTCAGTGCGGTCGACTTACCTTGAATGACAATTTTCGAATTCCTAAACCAAAAACGGCCAATACCAGAAAAATAATGGTGTTATTCGGAATGATTAAAAATTGATTGTTGCTATAAGTATAATGATTATTATTATTATTATTATTATTATTATACACGCGCACGATAAGGTTGTTTACATTTTACAGCGATCGAAGAGGCGGTGGACGCATTTGAAAATGAAATAAATAATCTAGGAAGGGGGAATGGGGATTTTTGACTGTCAAGATAGTTTGAAAATTATAGGTGAATGCGTCTTTTTAGATAGAACTACTACGAACAAATGAAATAAGAAGTCCAAGACGATAGTGGAGACAAAATGTAAGAAGTAGACGATGGGAGAAGGAGAAATCTCGACATCTCAGGATTAAAAAAATATATATGTGATAACGATAAAACGAAATGAAGAGTAAAAACTTTAAATAAGTAATCGAAAGATCGAATTCGGAACCATAAGGGAAGCATCTTGGAAATAGCATCAAAGCCATAACTGTGATTGCATAACAAAAAAAGCCTTAGAGAATTAGGCTCATTTTGGCCTAATTACTTAACTACAAGAAACGGGGTTCAACAACTCGAAAAGAAACAGAAAGAGAAATGAGGGGAATCACATTATTTATGACTACTACGGGAACGAATACAACGCAATACGTTTCCCCGTAAAACAAACTTTCCCCATAAAGCAACAACTTCAACTTCACGTACATGTCAACTGCGAACATTAAAACTTTCTAAATAGAGTGGGCCTTCGGGGTTTCGTGTTTCATCAAATTTATCGTGGCTGCATAGATGTAAGGGTCATAATACGCTATGCGCAACGGAATAACGATTGTTCGAAAAATAAAAATTATAATTTTCATTTATGTGCACGTTTCTATTACATTGCAGGAGAAGAAATTTTATTACGAGGGCTCGTCAGCTAAAACACTTTTATTTATAATTTTTTGAAGTAGTTTCCTTTGCGGCCAACGCACTTGTGCCAACCAATATCCAGAAAATCTTTCCCTATCTTCTTGGGTTAAGTCGTTTGTTTCATTTTTAGATGCTTTCACCGATTTTTCGATGAAACGTAAATCTCGGATCTTATCGTTTTGACGTAGAAACCCGAAATAAATCATTAGGATGCAGATCGTAAGTGTACGACGAATGACCCATTATTTGAATGGTTTGGGCAAATACTAAATTGTTATGGCAGCAGTGCGAGCCCGCACGCCATCAAAATGCAAACAAATTATGGTGAGCCGTTCGACGTCAACAGCGCGGTAATCTACCAGTCAATCCAATAGTAACAATTCCAAAGAAATGCGGCTACCGCCTTTTCGTTTCGGACGTTTCCACCAATAATTTCTGTTATTCTTAAAGGCCGAAACCGCAGATTTTT
This sequence comes from Chrysina gloriosa, assembly GCA_038088585.1. Classification (NCBI taxonomy): domain Eukaryota; kingdom Metazoa; phylum Arthropoda; class Insecta; order Coleoptera; family Scarabaeidae; genus Chrysina; species Chrysina gloriosa. Next base: position 1,421,653 of record CM076091.1, read on the forward strand.
GCGCTCTCCAATGATCAATCAAAAGCTAGAGCAATGTGGAAAGAGCTACAGGATTTAAGGTAGAAGTAGGACGGCATAGTATTTTCCATTGAAGAAGTGGCAAGTTGTATGTAATTTGGAAGTACTAATGAACAACAAATGCAATGAAGGGATACAAATCAATATGGGTATAGCTAAAAGTAGTAGAGATGCAGGAGTGTTAACCCTTTAACGGGCCAGGTATTTCTAGTAATGGTATATTATTGTAAAATATTTTTGGGAATGAGATTGACTTAAGAAAAGAAATTTCAATTTATTAGCTTATTGGATAAAATTAATCCGATATTTTTAACACCATTTTTTGGGTTGTAAGTGTGGTTACCACCGCCCGGCGAGGGCTATTACGTAGTCAACAACGCTTTCCTTGTTTTTTATATTTATAATATACAGGCTGTCTCATTTCGGAGGGCCAAATTGAAATATCTCTCTTATTATAGAATATATCGGAAATTCGTTTTAATAAAAACTGTCACATTCTTCACGCACTACAATATGGTTAAAACGAAATTTCGAACCACAGCCTACTTTTCGAAATATTTTCGAAAAATATGAAATTGGGGAAAAATTCGAGGCTTTGTAACTTTTTTATTTTTGAAAATACAAAAACTTTTTGAATGAAAGTTGATGGCAAAACATTGCTCTTTCGAAATATCAAGGAAAAAGTGGTGTAAAGTCAACATTTTCAGCTGTACTCTCTTGAACCGCCCAAAAAATAGATAGAATCAAGTAGGCCATGCCACTTCTAAATAGCCCCTGAATTGCCTTTATAAAAAATACCATACACAATAAACATATTTTAGTTAAGTCTGTAAATTTTTTGCGATTTTATAAAATAAGTATCAGAATATTTGTGCTAGTAATCTAAAGAAATCAAGTAGCCATTGAAACAAAGGCTTAGCAAAGAAATGTGTCAGACAAAGAATACTCTGGACTCGTTCACTTTAAAGTTATGTAAAAATTGTGACAATGTGACTTGCCAAGCTATTCTTATGTACTCTTTATTTTATTTACAAAATTCTCTTATGCTGTGGAAAATAAATAATACTCGCAAGGTAAAATGAAAGTTTGATTAGTAACAAACATCAAAATTCGGTAAAAAATAATTATAACAGATGTTCAAAATGTCCTCCGTGGTTCCTTATACACAGTCGGGCTCTGGAGTAAACACCTTTATTTGCATTTTCGATCATCTGTGGTCTAATTGTTTCACAGGCTTCCCTGATTCTTTGTTTGAGGTCGTCAACATTTTGCGGAGTATCTGAATAGACTTTATCTTTAATGTAACCCCATATGAAAAAATCCAATGGGATAATATCCGGAGACCGAGCTGGCCACAAGATTGGTCCATGGGTTCCTATCCACTTTTGGGGATAGTTTTCATTCAAGTAATTTCTACTAATTAAAGCATTATGGGCAGGAGCACCATCTTGTTGAAAATATTTAAAGTTTAACCTATCTTCTAACGGCAATTCTTCGATATATTCAAACAAGTTATTCTGTAGAAAGGTAAGGTATCTTGCTGCAGTTAATTTATAATTATAAAAATAAGGTCCAATTACTTTGGATCCCAATACACCCAACCAAACATTTACTGAAAACCGTTCCTGAAAAGCTGTTTCTTTATGCCAAGAAGGATTTCTATTGCGCCATTTATAGTGAATGTTTCTATTAAAAAATCCATTATTTGAACAACTGGCTTCATCTGACCACAAAATCTTACTAGAAAAAGATAGATCGTTCCTCTTCTTATTCAAGATCCATCTACAAAATCGTAAGCGCCTTGGTTTGTCATCTTCTCTTAAATGTTGGACTTTTCTTAATCTGTAACACCTGTATCTATGTTTTTTTAATATTCTTCTTGCACTGTCTTTACGAACGTTACAAAACCTCTCTATTTCCCTTAAAGAGACATCTTGATCGTTATTGATTTTATTATTAACGTAATTTAAAACTCTGTTTTGTGCTCTTACACTGTCCACAACTTGTTTGCTTCGTACAGCACTTTTTTAAAAGAACCATAATTTTTAAGATTATGTTGTAATTTTACGAAAGTTCTTTTATTGGGATGCAGTCCATTTGGATATTTACGTTGATATTCCAGCAAAGCTAATCTTGCATTAAAATTGCACTGGCTATAAACCACAAACATGTTAAATTTTTCTACATTAGAAAACATTGTTATTAATCAAAGTCAACAGAAAACCCATATAACACAAACACACGAACAAACTAATTTATAATTACTTTACACCAACTCGAACAAAGATAACTTATCTGACATTTAAGCTAGATCTTTGTTTCAATGGCTACTTGATTTCTTTAGATTACTAGTACAAATATTCTGATACTTATTTTATAAAATTGCAAAAAATTTACAGACTTAACTAAAATATGTTTATTGTGTATGGTATTTTTATAAAGGCAATTCAGGGGCTATTTAGGAATGGCATGGCCTACTTGATTCTATCTATTTTTTGGGCGGTTCAAGAGAGTACAGCTGAAAATGTTAACTTTACACCACTTTTTCCTTGATATTTCGAAAGAGCAATGTTTTGCCATCAACTTTCATTCAAAACGTTTTTTTGTATTTTCAAAAATAAAAAGTTACAAAGCCTCGAAGTTTTCCCCAATTTCATATTTTTCGAAAATATTTCGAAAAGTAGGCTATGGTTCGAAATTTCGTTTTAACCATATTGTAGTGCGTGAAAAATGTGACATTTTTTATTAAAACGAATTTCCGATATATTCTATAATAAGAGAGATATTTCAATTTGGCCCTCCGAAATGAGACAGCCTGTATATATTCTAAATATTACAAACTACAAAAGGAATTGTATACTAGAATTTGTTTTGCATAGATGACTGATATTACAATATTATTTTGCACGGCAGTTTAGAAAACATGGAGAAGTACACATAACGGGATACTTTGTACGTGTATAAACGACGATGAAAAGTGGTAAAATAGCTTACCTTGGACATTTAAAAAATTGATGAAATTGGTGGTCCTAAGGTCAAAAGAGGTCTCCCGAAAAACTAACCTAACAATATACGAGACCGTCTTACCTCTAACACTTACTTATAGTTGCGATGAAGAAAATGATGAACAAAAGCAACCAGAACAGAGTAGAACTATTTATTATTATTGAGCTAGTACATTTCCCACGAAATTGTAACTGTTCCCACGTTTTCGAGAGCGATTATAATCCTATTTAAAGGTGGATTAGTCCTTATTCTCCTTTATTTTATAGTGATTGATCTGCCTTTGCTTTGATAGTAATTTTTTTCCATTCCTCCCTGTTCGGTATTTACTTTTTCCACTGTTCTATTTTCATCTCCCTGATGTTCTCCTCCACTTCCTCTTTCCGTCTTAGTTTCGGAATTCCTCTAGCTCTGTTACCCTTCGAATCCCATTCCGTGGGAGTTTTTATGGCTAATTCGTATTGATTTTATACTTCTTGCGATGTTTTCATTTTCTAATATTTCCTCAATTTCGGAGTCCGTTAATTATCTGGACTCGTCTTTGTTGATCCTCTTTGGACCAACTATCGTTTTTACCACTTTTCTTTCAAAAATTTTAAGCTCTTCTTCTGCTGCCGCTGATAATGTCATCGTTTCTGTCGCATATGTTTCCATCGGTCCTATGATCGCCTTATAAATTTGTCCTTTGTCTTTTTAGTTATTTTCTTGCCTTTTATTGCAGTAGAAGGCCTTATATCTCTTTTCAATTTTCTCATCTATATCTCATCTATCTCTCGTTAATATGTTTCTACTTCTTTAAATAGCTCCACAGTTAAAATTTGACATTACTCGATTATCCCTATTACAGCGCACATATTTAGCTTTTTAGTTCTCGTTTCTTTGCTTCTACCTCTAAGCTATTTATTATTCTCTTTAACTCCTGTTTATTTCTTGAAATAATTGCTCCGTCATCTGCGTATACTATTTTTTGTGTACGATTTTCATTAGTTATTCCTATTCTCCCAAATTCCTGTCGCGTCCAAACTTGATCTGAAAAGTTATTTATGAACTCGACGGCGCAATTCTTTCTTTATTGACTTTGTAGAACGACAAATATGTGTCCTTACACATTATATTTCTTTCGATTTTTGACACAAGTGTACAGTATCTAGAAAATTTTGATTCTCTTCTTTAACTCTACCCATATGTACCTGACCCAAAACACGCTGTGCTGTATATTGTGCTCCACTTTCTAAGGAATAAATCAAATCAAATTCAATCACGTTCCAAATAAGACTAACATTATTTCGGTCATATCTATGTTTTTGGCTTGGGGGCTCGAAAAGTAGGAAAATCGGTGCTTATACGTAAATTGACATTGAAACTACGTTAGTAAGAAATAAAAAAGTAAATGCAGGAAATGTCAGGAGAAAAGCAGTCTTTAGTGCTGGACGAAGAAGTAAAAACACGTCCTGACAACAACTCCGATTTAAAAACTAGCAAAAGTGTTCGTCAACGTTTGCATTTCAAACACACAAGGATATCCTGTAACTCTTGATTAAGACGAATTCTTTTCAGATTTGGACATCGCGACTTGTTTGTCTCGACAATTTCACAATTTCAATAGGAAAATCTAAAAATCTAAGATACGAGGTGATGGACATGAACCAGACTATTCTGGAGCTTATGATTCTATCTACGAATTACAAGTTTTCCTTGTATCTGTGGTAATTACGTCGTCTTTTTACGCTAACAAAATTAATTCTCGATTTGTGCGAACCATTAACTAAGAAATATATTTTGCTGGTTACCTTCAGAGATTTAGTTGGTAATGATTGCAAGGACTGTGTGGGTAGTATTAGTGGCACTAAATCGCATCCTCAATTTTTTACCACCGATTGTTCATTAGACACGTGTTTCGATGACAATCAGGCCATACTTTACCAACGTGGTTTAGTGTCGATTTTGAGGAATTCAGTTTTGGTGAAGGCGCCGGCAAATATTATTACTATCGGAAGGAGTTGTACGTATTAGTTTGTCTACCTAATTAATTAATTAATTTATATATATAGCAGCGTTCACAGGCCTTCTAGGCCCATTGTTTTGTAAAATGTTTCCATTTTTCCCTGTTTCTTGCAATTATTCTCCAGTTCGCGGATCCTTTCTCTGCCAAGTCTTCACTCACTGCTTCTCTCCATTTTTTCCTCGATCTTCCCCTCCTTCTCTTTCCCCCGGGTCTCTCCATCCTATATCTTTTACTATTCTGTCCTCCTGCATTCTCTCCATATGACCCGTCCACTGCATTCTTCGGGCTTTAATTGCTTGTGTTATACATGGTTCGTTGTATAGTGCATAGATATCATCATTGGTGCGTCTCTCCCACATGCCGTCCACCTTCTTCCCTCCGAAGATCCTTCGAAGTATTTTCCTCTCCCATATCTCTAACTTTATTTGTGAGCTTTTTGTCAACGACCATGTTTCGCAACCATATAGCAATGTCGGTCTCAAAACGGTCTTATACAGTTGTAATTTCGATATCGTTGATATATTCTTGGATTTTAATATGTTTGAGATTCCCCCGCGCATCTGTTGCTCTTAGCTATCCTTAAGTTTATTTCCGTTTCTTCTTTGCATTTGTTGTCTATCAAAGTTCCTAGGTACATATATTCTTCCACTTCCTCAAATTCGTATAACTCCCTATCTCCAGCTTGGACGCGTAGTTTCTGTTTTCCGTTTAACCTGTTGTTGTTCCTTAGTTCCATATATTTAGTTTTGCTCTCACTAATCTCCAGTCCCATTCTACTTACCGCAATTAATTAATTTAATTACGTGAAAAATGGAGTATACCGAAAATGAACAGTGCGATTCGGATATATTCCTGCGCCTCGACTATAGTTCTAGAGTTTTTGACCAGTCTTGCGATAGATTCGGCAAAAATTGAGATTTTCAAAAAAACTTCTTAGTTTTTAAAGATCGCGAAAGCAGTTCTATTCGCGGATCACAATAGCACCCTAGGAGTTCTATCGAAGGTCCCTACAACCAATTTTTTTTATCAAATCTATAGTTTGAAAGATATTTGCAATAGTATGGAACCCACAGTTCTGGATGAAAATATTTTTAAAAACGCGCAACATTCTGATAATAGTTCCCGCTGGAACTCTAAGAGTTCTATCGTAAATCCCGATAACATCTTTTTGTACAGTTGAAAATTAGAAAGATATTCGAAAAATATTATATTTATTGCGTTCATGAATAACAAAATTGCACAACTATTCTGATTGTAGTTTTTGATAGCACACTGGAAATTCCTTAGATCATCCATCCAAGTTTGGTCAGGAACTCTAAAACTATGGTCGAGCTGCGGAAATATAGCCGAATCGTGCTGTTTTTCTCGAAAATGGTTGCTACGTTCATTTTCGGTATTTTCCATTTTTCGGCGCAATTTTGCAGAACTCCTGAAATTTTTCGCAAATCACTCTACAACTATTTCATATCTATCAGGAACTCCGATGAATTATTATATTTTCACAAATTCGGTTGCCAACTTCGCGGGACTAAAGTGTTTACTCCGGCTTTATATCTTACCTCGTATCCTTCATCTTTGTGGACTTACAAGCTTCTTTCCTTTCCACTATTAGCAAATCAATCGGAGCTATTCCTATTATCAGATTTAAGTTCTACACGCTGAAGCCCCCTCCCTCTCCCCCGCTCCCCTTATAAGCGTTGTTCTTTGAATCGTGTCGATTCTTATGTCCATGTTTAAATTTGATTCTCCTCATAAACGCGTGCGTGTAGCTTTCAACAACAACAGACGACACGAATAGGATTCAAATTCGTCTCCGAATACAAAATTCTTCGCTTAGGGTACGAACATGCCGAGTAGATCGCACATCACACATCGCACAATGGAGATGTTTGTGTAAAATCAACCTCATAGAATCGAATCAATAAAGATATGAATATGACTATGAATAATCAATCAGAGAACGCCGCACATCGATACGAGCGATGTAAAAACAAACGAGTTTGTTTCCGAAATTTCATCGGAATGAAGTGAAATGTGCGCTGTGCTCGGATCAAGCACAGGCTAATTCCATTCTATGAGGTTGATTTTACACCATTTTTACACAGATATTTCCATTGTGCGATGTGTGATGTGCGATCTACTCGGCATGTTCGTACCCTTACAAAGACGCACCTGTACACATCTAAGTAAACGTCTGCACATTCTCCCCTCTCATACTAATTAGACGAACAAACAGTTCGTAATCAAATTCAATTGTATTTAAAATTATGCAAATCAGCGGTAAACAACTGCGAATAGCGACTGAAGATACTTTCGAAACTGCGGTTTAATTAATTAACGAGGCGAAACTCGAGGAACATAAATAAACAGAAACACATACGGGATACTAAACACTCCACGAATCAATTGGACATACCGAGCGTAATTTATTAAACGATTTCTATCGCGGAAATGGTGTATGTAGTAGTAGTGGTAGTTTCCGCCGCGTGGATAATTATGTTTTAACATTTTCACCGGATCGCCGCGCCGGTTCGGACTCGGTTGGTTATCGAAATAGGGTTGGTATTAAGCCCTTTATCCCCGGGAAATAGATTTCGGTGTAAATTGATGTCGTAAAAGGAGATATTGCTGCGTAAAATTTAATGCGGTAGGACCATTATGATTAAGAAAATGGTAAAAGGGTGCGTTCTATAATTCTTTATTCCGTAATCCTTTACATACACATACCATACGATAGTTCTATCGTATGTACTAATTTACTCGACTAGCATAATAACAATAATAATAATAATCTTTACTGTCCAATGCTAATCCATTTATAGGACAAAAGAACAACATAGAATACAAAAAGATTAAGCATAATAGTAAGGTGATGTCGATCACCAACAAGCCGGAAACCATCGAATATAGTTTCCAAGGTTCGACCTTTTTCTATAACACAAAAACGGAAAAACAATGGAGATTGGATTGGGATGGGAGTTTCGCCTTCCGGTCAACATACCATTCTCACTTTATGATCGCTTTTTATTTTCGTGATCAACGTGTGCACCCGCCAGACTTTGCCGAACATCGCTCCGTAGGAGAGGGTAAATCCGGTGGTTAACAACCACGCTCTCGATTGACAGATGGAGGGATAGGCGTCCGGTGAGACGAAATTTCCGTCCAGACCGAGGAGGAACACGCTGACGAGACAGACGATGATGCCGACTAACATTATGGTATTGCAGACCGGATGCGATGATTGTATGACTCTGATGAGGACAGAGAAAAGGAAAACAATTGAGAAGGACATATCCTCCCAAGTTCTAGAGTCTATCTCCAAAAATTCTTTCGGGTTCAACTGCGTGTCACTAGCAATGAGCGGATGGTTCATAGGATCGTGGAGACCTTCACAGTCGCCCAAGACAAAGCGTCCCATTGTTTGTGCGATCAGACGCTTTGTCTGGGTGACTGTGTAAAGACTTGCGTCATCCCATAAACCACCCTCTTACTAAATGACTTACTTGATGTCGACGTTTCATGCTGCATGCTACCAATTCAACTTCAGAAATATCAGAACTGACGTCAAATATTGACCGCTGAGCGCGTGGTTTATGGGATGTCGCAAGTCTCTATAGCCACCCAGGTAAAGCGTCGATTCGGTTGTTCGATATTTCTAATCAACGTCAGCACAAACCAACAAACCACATTGATGCCATATTTCGCGTGGATGTTGCTTATAAACGTGGTACAGAGGATCAGACACTTTGTTTGGATGACTGTATAGACTTGCGTCATCCCATAATGAAATTGAATTAATATAATTATTAATTCAAAACAAAACAAAAATGGAATAATGAAAGTACAAAATTCGAGACATTCTACAGTATTGTATTTACGAGTCAAGAATTACATTGTAGTTGTTATACAGATTGTTGTAGTTTTTAACCATGATCGAATTCGGTGATCTCACCAGAAAATTCGTATAGTTTGGGTGGTTGATGATCTAGTAATTCGAGTAGGCACATTAAAGTTAATAAAGGATACCAGACCAGCGAAGCGTACTCCAATTTCGCGCGAACAAAGGCATAATAAAGAGATTCTATAGGCTCAATATTCTGAAAACCACGACAAGAGCGTATTACGAATCCCAAAGTTCTTGAGGCAGCCAGGCACATAGAAGAAATACGGTCAGAAAACTCAACAAATCATCCACTTCGTGTTTCCTTGAAATAAGCTGGAAATTAACGGAGTAATCAATCAAGATTAGAACATTTAGAAATATTCAAAATTAGATTATTCTGGCGACACAGCTCGTTAATAATAAATAAATTTGTTTGTAATTTGATACAGTTAATCTGTGTATTAATTGTATTATAGATTCTTACATCATCTGCATACCCCAAGCACTCACAATCAAGTTTATTTAATAAGCCATTTACGTAAATATTAAAAAATAATGGGGTCCTAAATTAGACCCCTGGGGTACGCCAGATAGTATCTTAATGAACTGAGATAAGCTAGTTATTTACGTGTTTACTTACTTTACTTGAAATACATACGTTTAAAGTGAAATTTTGCATAATAAACATAGAATTCCTACACAAAGAGCGTTCCGCGAGGCGTCTAACAGACATATAGGACGCGGAATCCGCAGTTCCGGGGAATGATCAGAGAAACAACAAATAAAGAACAAGAAGAAGAAGAAGAAGAAGAAGAAGAAACGCGAATGCCTAGAATATCTGAGAACAAAAGATACGGGAAACTATGAGCAGTATAAAGAGGAGAGGGAGAAAGCTGAATAAGCATAGTGTACGCCGCAGAAACCACAGCAAACAAAAGCTTTAGATCACTTTGAAATTGTGATATTTTAAGTTTATAGTTTGCAACTTGTAAATCATTATACCAGTGGCTGCTGAAGTCATGTGTTTTCGGAGAAATCTTATTTGACATATGTGTTATCTGTCACGTACTGCCACGGTCGGTATTTACGACTTTTTATAAAATAAAGCGCATTGGCTCTAACTAAAAATTTACATCTATTTGTCAGTTTAGCATTGATTTCTCTGTATAGAACCTATCGGTTGCATGGCTTCGTAATTGTACTGTTTATTCAACAGGTCATAATGTCTTCAGATCCAAATATTGTAGCAAGAATTGTAATGTTGATGCAAGATGGTCAAGGACAACGTGAACTTGCAAGAATTGTTGGTAAAAGCTTATGCGCTGTATAAAATGTGTACCAGTGCTTTTAGAAGACTGTCCTAATAATCATAAAAGTAGCGTCCGGGCGCAAAAGAGTTACCACCACAAGAGATAACCGTTTTTTGTTGTCTGCACGTGTGCGGAATAGAACGGCTTCTGTGTTTTTGCTGCGAGATCAACTCCACGAAGTTAAAGATGTGAATGTTAGTGAATGGGGCGTTAGAAGAAGGCTTCGTGCTGCTGTATTGTCTTGCAGAAAGATGTTGATACAAGTTCGTCATTGCAACACCGGCATCAAATTCCCAGATTGGCTTTTGCCCGAAATCAATGGCATGGAATAATGAGGATTGGACTAAGGTTCTGGAGATGAGTCGCGTTTTTGCCTCTACGGGTCAGACGCATGTTGGCGAATATGGAGAAGACTAGGAGAAAGATATGCTGCAGTCTGCATTGACGAGCGACTACCATTTGGCGGTGGATCGGTTATGGTTTGGACAGGAATCTCTCCGCATGCACGCACAGAGTTAGTCTTCATACATAATGTCTCCCTAGCAGTATATTACGGAAATTCTGTAAGACCATGTTATATCTTTCAAGCTCGCCATGGGCGAGCATGGCATTTCCATGCAAGATAACGTAAGACCTCACGTAGCGAGAATTGTTAGATAATATCTGGATAAAGTGGGCACTAGAAGATTTTATTGGCCAACACTCAGTCCAGACATAAATCTTATTGAACATATCTGGGATGAATTGGGCGATATATCCCAAGTCACATATCAGCTCGAAGAACGACCCAGGAGCTGAGACAGCTTTCATTGCAGGAGTGGAATAACATCGACCAGAATATGATTCGTGGTTTAATTGAGAGTACGCCTCTTTAAGCGGTCAGTAACACATGAGGAGGGAATATACATTATTAAAAAATTAATTTTCTCATTAATGTTAGCTTTTTCTTACATTTTTAAACCTAAATTTGTTGCTTCTTCAGAATAAATCGTTAAAATCAAAAAATGTTTCCTATTCCATATTAACTAGTAAATTTAGCTTTCAAAAGGCGGTACAAAGAATCATAATTTTCAAATATAAATATACAACAGACAATAACAAAAAAACTTCACAATTTCAAAGTGATCTAAATTTTTTGCTCGCCAGTATATATATACAGGATGATCATTTGAAAACTTCCCACCTTGAAGAACTCTTTAATTAATAAAATTGTCAAAAATCACTGAAACAGGTCAATGTTATTTTGAAGGGGGCCATTTAATAACCTATTCCAATCAGTTGGGAAACGTTCACCCTCCCTTTCAGCTACCCCCATCCCAAAATTTTAAATGGCACTACCCCATATGTGATACACCATTTTAAAGGGTATAAAATTCTCAATATTTTAAAGCAAAGAAAATTAAAATCGGCCGAGCCGTTCATGAATTAGAGACAAAAATGTATTAAACCGGAAAATTAACTGACAAACGTTGACGATATCGATAACAATCACCTATTTATGAACACAACAGTTGCAAATAATTAACTACAACAATGCAAAATAAACTTTCATTAATTAACAAGAGTTTACAAATTACCTAAAACTAAAACTCAAAAACGTAAACAATTAAATTTATCGTAATAGATGCTCGAATTGCGCTCCATTGGTTGCTAGGCAATGATAAAGCCTATGTTCAAACTCTCTTCGAACATTTTCGAAAACTCGCCGCGGAATCAATCGGCATTCGGATGTTATTCGTTGTTTCAGTTCGTCGATGTTGGCTGGGGGAGTTTTATAGACGACGGATTTAAGGTGGCCCCAAAGGAAAAAGTCGAGGGGGAAAGGTCAGGAGATCTTGCTGGCCACTCTACTGCTCCTCTTCTTCCAATCCACCTCTCTGGAAACTTGTTATTCAACCAGTTTCGAACTGGTACCACAAAATGTGGTGGGGCACCATCTTGCTGAAAATAAACTTGATTTTCATCCAAAATTAAGTTTCCTTCGTCGTCTACTTGATTTTCTATTGCTTCCGTAATCAAGGGATCTATGACATCTTCCAACATATTGAGATAAATAGTACCATTTAAATTTTCATTAATAAATAACGGACCAATGACCGAGTCCCCCAGTATACCAGCCCACACATTAATTTTTTGTGGCCACTGAGTATGCGTTTCTCTAAATAGATTCGGGTTTTCATCATTCCAATAACGACAATTATGACGATTAACATAGCCATTCAAAAAAGTACATTCGTCACTGAAGCAAATATTTTGAATTAGATTTGGAGTGGTATTTATCATCACAGTCATTTGTTCACAAAATTGAAGTCGTCTATCGAAATCATCTTCATTTAGAGCTTGGTGATTTTGAAGTTTGTATGGATGCCATTTATGAAGTTTTAAAACTTTCTGAACAGACCCATACGAAAAACCAGTTATGTTGCACACTTGCCGAATTGAGCTCGTATGATTTGCAGCAAATTGTCCTAATATTTCTATTTGAGAGTCCTCATTCACAATTCGAGGTTGTGTCCTTTTTTTATTTGCTACTGATCCAGTTTCTTTAAATTTTCCTACCAAATCTAAAACGTATCGATGGGATACATGGTTATTTGGATGTCTTGCATTAAATTCCTTGGCTGTTCGTCGAGCACACTGACTTTCAGCTCCATAAATGAAAATTATTTCAATTCTCTCTTCTAAAGTGTATGTCATTTTAGTGACACAATTAGCACAAACGCTACCCCAAATCAAAGGAATCTAAAGTTATCTGAAGCGGCGATATTTAATTCCTGAATTCTACAACAATTGACACTTTGAACTTGTACGACGCACGTTCTTTTGTTTCAAAGCAAAACGTAGGTAGATGGCTTGATCAACCACTCAAAATGGGCATTATCAAGACACGTAATCTGACACGTAATTAGATAGATTAAATAATCAGGTAGATTAAATAAGTGTTGTGTTCATAAATAGGTGATTGTTATCGATATCGTAAACGTTTGTCAGTTAATTTTCCGGTTTAATACATTTTTGTCTCTAATTCATGAACGGCTCGGCCGATTTTAATTTTCTTTGCTTTAAAATATTGAGAATTTTATACCCTTTAAAATGATGTATCACATATGGGGTAGTGCCATTTAAAATTTTGGGATGGGGGTAGCTGAAGGTGAACATTTCCCAACTGATTGGAATAGGTTATTAAATGTCCCCCTTCAAAATAACATTGACCTGTTTTAGTGATTTTTGATAATTTTATTAATTAAAGAGTTCTTCAAGGCGGGAAGTTTTCAAATGATCACCCTGGATATATATTTAATTAATTGTATTTAGTTAAAATTTACATTATTAACTCTTCAATACTGTATATTTCATATAGTTGAATCATATGAAGCGCTTCGGAATGAGGTAATGAGGTTTCGAAAACATTATTGTGACATTAGTGTTCATTGTGACTAACAAGCTTAAGTAGTTAAATGTGACGAAAAGTTTACCTCAACTTTTAATTACGTTTTCACTTCCAAAAAGCAATTACATATATACTTCATGATTCTTCTTCGTAATGGAAAGTCTCCCTATTCAACAAAATCCATTAATTCTAAATTAAACTATTATATAAAAAAGTCGTAAATATAACGACTGATATTGTCGTGTGCAATTTGAATGATGATATGACAAATATTTTACGAATCATGAAAATATTGGAGCTGGATATCGACATCCAATCATACAATTTTTGTGTTGAAGCCGATGCTAAGCGAATCGCGCATGCCGAGCTATCTTTGACAGATGCGGTAAAAGAGGCGCGCTCTGGCATACAATCTCCACCATTTTTTAATATTCATTGATGATAATTTTTTCCTTATACTTAAATATATGCTTAATAGCATCCTTGAAAATTATTATCATATTGCCTTTTCTTCCATCAAGAATAAATTGTCAAAGAAGCGCCTTTGTTAGGCTGTTACAGTGGTGTTACCCCTTAAATAGGTTGGTCTACATAAAGGTTACTATTCACCTCTGCATTACGATTAATCCAGAAATAGTAATTATTAATTTATTAAGGGTCTAACGAATCAATACTGAAACTCGAATCATAATACCTCGTCTACGAGGAATATGAAATATTCATTAATTGTGGGAAACGGACTACGTTTTCCTGAAATTATTCTCGAGAACAATAACCCAGTTCCCCCTTCTTTCGTTCTAAATTGCTTCAAACAGACCGAATTACTTCCTACTGCTTCGCATGCAACACACACCTTGACGTAAGATGTTTCACGTAAGCCATTCTCGTCGCTATATTCGTATCGTATCAAAGAAGAAACGTTCCATCGCTTTGTCTTCAGAACCATCACCATTCGAACCTACGCCCTATCGTTTATTACTATTTCGTCGATCCTTACGGGTGTCTTACTCACACATTCGTTTTCGATCTGTGTACGGTATAGATGGGCAACCTCCGGCCCGCGGGCCACATGCGGCCTCGAGTAAGATTTGCCCGGCCCGCTACTGAATTCTTTCGTTGCATATTAGCACGGCCCGTCTAAACTTAATTCATAATAAAACTTCTACAAAAAAGGTTGCCCATGCCTGGTGTACGGCATCAAAGGACAAACAACATATGCCTTCCCACTTACGTAATTGGACTGACCCGCAGCAGGAGCACCTGACTAGGCAATTGACTAGGCGCCGGTTGCAAGTTGCAACTCTCGATTGCAGTAAAAGTCACGAGTCCGTTTTATTTATGGAAATCGAACTCTGAGTCTGACCGAGTGCATTTTGCCACGTACGATTTTTACGACGGCGACATGCGAGGTCTGCGCTTCCATTAAATCGCAAAAATAGACTCGCCGCATCGTCCGCAAATTAATCGCCCGAAACTTGATGGGGAGGCTGCCATGAATATGTGATTCTACCCCGCGTCATTCTAGCATTTTTTGCTCCACTTTTATTGTGCTTTTAAACATTGATAGTCGCGTCCCGACGGATATACAAGTCGAACTAACGCGAATTATGGATAACGGTTTAACTAGGATACGAGGGTCGAAGGTCGAAGATCACCTTGCTGAATCCGTTATGAAAATCGACCGCGAAAATGGGACGACGCCACGGTAATCTTCGTCTGCGGTTTTTGCGGTTTTTTGCAAGTACTTGGGAAAGAAGTGTGAAGTGTATTAGTACGGGAGCTCCGCGACGACGACGTGCCATCGACACGTATTAGACGAGCACGTGATGTATACGGGATAAAACCTCAAACCACGGGCACCCATTATTGCTGTACACGACGTGATTGAAGACAAATTTCGAGGAGGCGTTCACCGTATATTCGACGAACCAAAATTGACGTGGCGAACCTAGATACATTCATGATTGTAACACGTATTTCGACTGCTTAGTTATATGAAAGTACCTGGTGGACCGAGCCTTGCTCGGAGTTCCCAAAATTTTTTGAATAATTTTGAACGGAACAATAACGCTCTTTATTTTAGTTTTGATATTTAATTAATATTGTATATTTCAAGTATATATAGTAGCACATATATATTAAAAGTTTATAAAAGTAGTATTAAAATTAATATTTACAGTTATATTTAAATACTTAAAAATAAATAAATTCAATTCTTAAGAAATACACATTTTAAGTAAACATTTACATACCTTCTTTTTGCAACGCCAACTATTTGTGTATAAGTTTTTTTATTTTGATTAAAAAATTCAGCTCCGATTGCTTTTGTAACTGTAAACAAAGTACAGTAGAGTCCCGGTTATCCGAACTCGGGTTAACCGAAACCCGGGTCAACCGAAACGATTTCATGAATAATTATGTATATAAATACTAGCGAAATTATTATAAACAGCGAGACACCGCGCCACCTCCCTTGTCCCTGAGCAGAGCGTGCTTGTATGACTCATCGGTGTGGCGACGAGATTAATGACACGCCCCTTTGTGCCAAATGTTGAGAAGTTTTTAGCCGGCAAAGGTTTGCCAAGAAGAGCTATCTTGTTAATTGATAATGCGCCCACACATCCCAGTGTATTTAGAAGCGGCGATATTATTGTTCGCTTTCTTCCCCCAAATGTTACCAGCCTCATTCAGCCTCTCGATCAAGGTGTAATAGAAACATTTAAACGACACTATCGAGGAATGTTGTTGTGAACCATCCTACAAGATTGCGAAGTGCAAAATAAAGAGATTAAGGAAGCCCTGAAGTCAATTAACATGAAACACGTGATTTATTGATGTGCGCAGGGGGTTGGGGTAAAGTTAAAAATGAAACGCTTTAAAGATGCTGGAGAAAACTTTATGATGGGGAAAGAAGAAGTGAGAAAGAAACAGAAAGTTTTGAAAACGTTTCAGATATGGTTCACAGAATTCCTGGATGTGAGGACATAGACGAAAGTGATGTGGACGAATGGGTCATCGCAGATGACTGTAAAGAACTCACAGACCATGATATCGTAGAGGCAGTGTTGCAGCCAGCTGAGACAACGGAAAACTACGAAACAGACGGCGTCGATGACGGAATCTGCAAAGTCACAGCTGACGAGGTAAGTCAGACAGGATGTACATAATTAAAGAAAGTACATAAATTATTATTATTTTAGGTTGCCCTCAAATTTGTCGAACAATACAGTGACTCCACACCCGCTGACGTACTTTTGATTAAAAGATGAAGGAACATCGCTGTTCGGAAACGGTGCGAAGGGCACACAAAAAAAAAAAAAAAAAAAATCACAAGTTTCTTTTTTAAATTAAATAATCTTAGGTATTTTGTAATTATGTACTGAAAAATTAAATTGAAATACATGTTGTTTAATAAATAAAACCATATTATAACCTAAAGAAATTGTTTGTAATTCATATCCACCACACACCCATTTTAGTAGGCTATTTTTAGATTTTCATGGGTTAACCGAAAAATTGGTTATCCGAAACGGCTGTCCCCTCTTTATTTCGGTTAACCGGGGCTGTACTGTATGTGAATTTACATGTTGTTGTTAGTTTTCGTAGATATTTTTCTTTAATTAACATACTACTTTCAGCGCCATCTATGATGTAGTAGTAAAGTTTTAATTACTTATAATTTCGCTTGGCTGCATGATGTTAAAAAAGTTGCTAACCCACGTTTTGGCCGAAATTGGTGAAAACCTGAACCAAACGGATTGAATCGAGACCGGGACCATGCTAAATCGGTTTTTCGTCCCCGAAAACTCGCAGATACTAAATTGTAACAAAATCTTGAGAGTAATTTTCGATAACACATTTTATGTACCGCAGAAATAGGTAAAAGTGGGACAAAAAAATCTCCTGGGACCGGGACCGTGCTAGATCAATTTTGTGTTTTCGAAAATCCCCAGATACTAAATTGCATAAAAATTGCTAAAGTCATTTTCGATAACCAATTTCATATACCGTAATACCAGAAATGTGTGTAAACCGGGTCAAAATGGATCTTCCCGGGACCGGGACCATGCTAAATCGATTTCTCGTGAATAGAAAATCTCTATTCAGGAAAACCATTGTGACCTGAACGACTTTGTTGGATGTTAGTAGTTATAGTCGATTCCGGTAAGAAAATGAAGTAGCTCTCAGGTCCGTCGCAATTCAGATTCATCCGCTTCTTACAGCGTGACGGACTAGAAAGTCTAAACCGAACCTATTCCCGGTCATGGAAGAGGTGGACAAATCATAGTCGTTGAGGCAACTCAAAGCTTCAAACAGCTACTTTTCTTGGAATTATTAACCTTCCTATACTCACGTCAAAATGAAAGACGTATACTATACTATATAAATCGGTCTCACAGACCGTATGCGTGAGTATAGGAAGGTTAATATTTAAAATATTGCCCTCTGAATGCGGGATCCTACAGTGGTTCGGAAACGTGGCACCTGCATTAATTTCGATTCCACAAATCATTCAATATTCCACACACGTTTCTTGAAAAGATACCGACTTAAAATCCGTCGCTAAATCGTAGACTTAATAAAATATAAAGAATTGGAAGAGAGCTGCGGGAGACCGAGATAATCGAAGACGCCGATTGAAGGAGGTCAAGGTTCACGAACCCCAGAGAGGGAAAGAGATAAAATCGCGATTTTACCAAAATTATTAGACGTTCAGGAACGCCCATATTACGTGTCATTCTTACAAGGAGCTACTCGCTCTGTTATAAATGGGTAATGTGGCCATTTACATTCGGCATTCATCGAGGAAAATTTATAGTTGTAACGAAATAATAATTTCCCACCTTTTCCTTTCAAGCGAGTTTCAAGCTGCTACTATGAGCAAATTAAGTCGGTCCATTAATAGGCCATTATTAGAAGTTCGAACAGGGCGCAGAAATGTTAGAATGATGTAGTAGGTGTACAGCCGAAGGCGACTAATTTTAGGAGGCTCGTTTGTGTAGGTAGATGTTACGGATTTCTATCTTAGTTCGGAATGGAAATCTTATTGGGGTGGGCAAATGGGTTCTTTGTGTTTGCGGTTAGTCTTAATAGAAAAAGGTTCAAGCAGAAAATTCTTTTTGGTTTAGCATGTCGCATAGAAATTGGGTAGTTTTGTTGTTTTTCTTCTTTGTATTGTTATTATGTTCGTACCTTGTATTTCTTGTGTGTATTTGACGATGTCTACATATTTTTTTGATCCTGGATATATAAAATTATTATTATTATCACATGTCCAGAATTTCTCGTGGTAAATACTAACTATATGCGGAAAGTTACATCTCCAAGATGATAACGGCATACTTGACTATGTGAATATTCAAACTAAAAAGTATAGTTGCTCTTCGAAGACATCCACCACCAAACGCCTAATATTGAGCAAAACTTTTCCACAAGCAATCGATACTATCAGATAAATAGTGCAACGCAGTTTCATCCGCTGTTAGAAATACGGGATAAAGTTTCTTCGCTCTTTAGTATAAGAACATGCATATAGATGGAAGTTTATTCGAAAGTTTTCGAATCTGCGAGTCGACTTGGTACATGGGAATATTAAATTATTCAGAGTGGACTGCATTGCAGAAGGTTCTAATATATACGAGGGGGCGCCTATTATGCTTTTAGAAACGACCACCAAATGGCGCTGTTGAGAGACGTCATTACAATTTTCGTAAAATTTGACATTTCTTATTATAAAAACAGGAGCAGCTAATAATAATAATAATAATAATAATCCGTTTATCTGCCCAACAGATTCCACATCCATACAAAAAAAATAATACAACGTAATGGTGAAAAAATATTAGAAAAATAGTAATAGTGTCTCAAGCAAATTCAGGAAAAATTGAAGACGTTCTAAATTAGACGAGACTTGGTGCATATACGTTTTCGAAGGCGTAGAGTGCGATTCCGACGTCGAAATCGATGAGATTTGTTTCGTTTGGATCTTGGAGCATGCAGAAGCGTTTTGAGCAGAACCACGTTTCAGGTTCCCATCGAATATTTTCTTAATAACACGTCCCTCGTCCCGGGAATTGTTTTAACCGCAATGTGCACGAAGAGAGCTTTAATTTGATGTGTGATAAGTCGTACTTCCGATCATTTCGATTTTCGTCGAAATCTCCAAGGGGTACCCCTTTGGAAATTCAAGAAAAATTGAAGACGTTCTAAATTAGACGAAACTTGGTGTACATACGTTTTCGAAGGCGTAGAGTGCGATTCCGACGTCGAAATCGATGAGATTTGCTTCGTTTGGATCTTGGAGCATGCAGAAGCGTTTTGACTAGAACCACGTTTCAGGTTCTCATCGAATATTTTCTTAATAACACGTCTGTCGTCATGGAAATTGTTTTAACCGCAATCTGCACGAAGAGAGCTTTAATTTGATGTGTAATAAGTCGTACTTCCGATCATTTCGATTTTCGTCGAAATCTTCTGTTCTCCTTTGGAAATTTAGGAAAAATGGAAGACGTTCCAAATTAGACGAAACCTGGTGCATATACATTTTCGAAGGCGTAGAGTGCGATTCCGACGTCGAAATCGATGAGATTTGCTTCGTTTGGATCTTGGAGCATACAGAAGCGTTTTGACCAGAACCACGTATCACGTTCTCATCGAATATTTTCTTAATAATACGTCCCTCGTGCTGGAAATTGTTTTAACCGCAATCTGCACGAAGAGAGCTTTAATTTGATGTGTAATAAGTCGTACTTCCGATCATTTCGATTTTCGTCGAAATCTTCTGTTCTCCTTTGGAAATTTAGGAAAAATGGAAGACGTTCCAAATTAGACGAAACCTGGTGCATATACATTTTCGAAGGCGTAGAGTGCGATTCCGACGTCGAAATCGATGAGATTTGCTTCGTTTGGATCTTGGAGCATACAGAAGCGTTTTGACCAGAACCACGTATCACGTTCTCATCGAATATTTTCTTAATAACACGTCTGTCGTCATGGAAATTGTTTTAACCGCAATCTGCACGAAGAGAGCTTTAATTTGATGTGTAATAAGTCGTACTTCCGATCATTTCGATTTTCGTCGAAATCTTCTGTTCTCCTTTGGAAATTTAGGAAAAATGGAAGACGTTCCAAATTAGACGAAACCTGGTGCATATACATTTTCGAAGGCGTAGAGTGCGATTCCGACGTCGAAATCGATGAGATTTGCTTCGTTTGGATCTTGGAGCATACAGAAGCGTTTTGACCAGAACCACGTATCACGTTCTCATCGAATATTTTCTTAATAACACGTCTGTCGTCATGGAAATTGTTTTAACCGCAATCTGCACGAAGAGAGCTTTAATTTGATGTGTAATAAGTCGTACTTCCGATCATTTCGATTTTCGTCGAAATCTTCTGTTCTCCTTTGGAAATTTAAGAAAAATGGAAGACGTTCCAAATTAGACGAAACCTGGTGCATATACGTTTTCGAAGGCGTAGAGTGCGATTCCGACGTCGAAATCAATGAGATTTGCTTCGTTTGGATCTTGGAGCATACAGAAGCGTTTTGACCAGAACCACGTTTCACGTTCTCATCGAATATTTTCTTAATAATACGTCTCTCGTGCTGGAAATTATTTTAAGCGCAATGTGCACGAAGAGAGCTTTAATTTGATGTGTAATAAGTCGTACTTCCGATCATTTCGATTTTCGTCGAAATCTCCAAGGGGTACCCCTTTGGAAATTTAAGAAAAATTGAAGACGTTCTAAATTAGACGAAACTTGGTTTATATACATTTTCGAAGGCGTAGAGTGCGATTCCGACGTCGAAATCGATGAGATTTGCTTCGTTTGGATCTTGGAGCATGCAGAAGCGTTTTGACTAGAACCACGTTTCAGGTTCTCATCGAATATTTTCTTAATAACAAGTCCCTCGTGCTGGAAATTGTTTTGAACGCAATGTGCACGAAGAGAGCTTTAATTTGATGTGTGATAAGTCGTACTTCCGATCATTTCGATTTTCGTCGAAATCTGCAAGGGTTCTCCTTTGGAAATTCAAGAAAAATTGAAGACGTTCTAAATTAGACGAAACTTGGTTTATATACGTTTTCGAAGGCATAGAGTGCGATTCCGACGTCGAAATCGATGAGATTTGCTTCGTTTGGATCTTGGAGCATGCAGAAGCGTTTTGACTAGAACCACGTTTCAGGTTCTCATCAAATATTTTCTTAATAACACGTCCCTCGTGCTGGAAATTGTTTTGAACGCAATGTGCACGAAGAGAGCTTTAATTTGATGTGTGATAAGTCGTACTTCCGATCATTTCGATTTTCGTCGAAATCTCCAAGGGGTACCCCTTTGGAAATTCAAGAAAAATTGAAGACGTTCTAAATTAGACGAAACTTGGTTTATATACGTTTTCGAAGGCGTAGAGTGCGATTCCGACGTCGAAATCGATGAGATTTGCTTCGTTTGGATCTTGGAGCACACAGAAGCGTTTTGACCAGAACCACGTTTCAGGTTCTCATCGAATATTTTCTTAATAATACGTCTCTCGCCCTGGAAATTATTTTAACCGCAATGTGCACGAAGAGAGCTTTAATTTGATGTGTGATAAGTCGTACTTCCGATCATTTCGATTTTCGTCGAAATCTCCAAGGGGACCCCTTTGGAAATTCAAGAAAAATTGAAGACGTTCTAAATTAGACGAAACTTGGTTTATATACGTTTTCGAAGGCGTAGAGTGCGATTCCGACGTCAAAATTGATGGAATTTGCTTCGTTTGGATCTTGGAGCATGCAGAAGCGTTTAGACCAGAACCACGTTCCACGTTCTTATCAAATATTTTCTTAATAACACGTCCCTCGTCCCGGAAATTGTTTTAACCGCAATGTGCACGAAGAGAGCTTTAATTTGATGTATAATAAGTCGTACTTCCGATCATTTCGATTTTCTTCGAAATCTCCAAGGGGTACCCCTTTGGAAATTCAAGAAAAATTGAGGACGTTCTAAATTAGACGAAACTTGGTTTATATACGTTTTCGAAGGCGTAGAGTGCGATTCCGACGTCGAAATCGATGAGATTTGCTTCGTTTGGATCTTGGAGCATGCAGAAGCGTTTTGACCAGAACCACGTTTCAGGTTCTCATCAAATATTT